>JALAZF010000256.1:6767500-7367500 GCA_022829125.1 Lathyrus tuberosus
CCGTGTGGTTGAAGATGATAAAGGGGTTTTAAAAGATGATTATGGTAATTTGTTGGCCATCCTCAACACTAAAGTCAACATTACTGCCATTCATACACTTGTTCAATTCTACGACCTGCCACTTAGGTGCTTCACATTTCATGATTATCAGTTAGCACCTACACTTGAGGAGTACTCTCACATTTTGGGGGTTGAGATCAAGGATTAAGTTCCTTTTGTCTACACTAGTGGTTGTCCGAAGTTTCCTCTTATTGCTGAAGCTCTTTGCATTAGTAAGAAGGATGTGGAAGCTAATCTCAAGACTAAAGGGAATGGTATTCGAGGGTTTGCTTCAAAGTTTCTGGTAGACAAGGCCATCTCTTTTGCCGAGGATGGAAGTTGGAAGGATTTCAACGCCATTCTTGCTTTGCTAATATATGGGATGATTTTGTTTCCAAACATGGAGGATTTCTTAGATCAAGCTGCCATCAGTATCTTCTTGTCTAAGAACCCTGTTCCTACTCTTCTTGTTGATACTTATTATTCTATTCATTTGAGGAATAAAAAGAAGAAAGGAACTATTGTCTGTTGTGCTCCTGTGTTGTACCGTTGGTTCATGTCTCATCTTCCGCAAAGGGTCCCTTCATTGAGAATAAGGGAAGCCTCAAATGATCTCAAAGAATCATGTATCTTACTGCTGAAGACATCTCTTGGTATTCTTGTGTCTACGACGATACTAAGATCATTCTTCATTGTGGTAAATTCTCCCATGTGCCTCTCTTGGGTACAAAGGGTGAAATTAACTACAATTTGAGACTTGCCTTCTGTCAGTTTGGGTATCCTATGGTTGACAAGCCAGATCATGAGGTAGTGAAAGAGTTCATCTTTCATGAAGGGGTTGATGACATGGGATTACTGAAGAGGTTTTTTGCTGCTTGGGCACAGATTCATCGTGAAGGAAGATCTGATTTGGGTAAGAAGAATTTCATAGCCAAAGAAGCCTACATGCAATGGGTTAAGGAACTAGTCAAAGAGATCTTGTTACCATTTCCTTCTGAGCCTTCCATGAATGTCAAGCTTCCTGAACTTGCCATTGTTCCTCAGTCTGAAGTCGACCAACTCAAGCAGACTATTGATATGTTCAAGAAGGAGAATGCTAATCTTCGTCTCAACCTTGATAAAGTCACATCCAAGAAGGAAAACTTGCAGATTGAGCTCCATCAGAAGAGAGAGCGCATGCTCAAAGAGGTGGAAGTTGAACAGAACAAGTGGAGAAAATTAAGTGATGCTATAAAGATTACTTATGATGGCCTTACCTCAAAGAAGTGAAAACTCGCCGACACTCAGTATCAAGCCTACAAAGATGAGTTGAGCTACAAGAAGCAACTTGAAGAGCTTCGAGGAAAATTATCAGAGTACAAGACAAAGCTGCAGAGTGAACAAAACCGTGCTGACCAGTTAGCAAAGGACTTTTCTCAGTGTCAAGCTAAGCTCGACAAAGCCTTTAGTGAGATTAAGAAGCTACAAAATTAAGCACATCAGAGCCGAGAGGAGATCAATCAGCTCAACTTGGGGAGTACTCAGTGGGAGTGCCAGAGCCGCCATCAACAAGTTCTCTTGAATCAGAAAGAGGCCTTTCTACAAGATCTTCTTCAGGGACCTATTCATTCTTTGCTGCACAACCTCATGAAGGATGCGAATTATTGGAGTGAGAGACACGGCCGTATAGCCAGATTTACCGAGCACGAACTAGAGGACTTGCCAAGGTTGTTGAAGGATACATATGTTGATATGCTGCCGCACAAGACTCCTTGGACTATTTTTCACTTATTATCTGTTTGTAGGGTGGTTTTTGATAGGATCCGAATGATCTTGTTGTATCCCATAAGGCAGATATTTGAGTTGTATTTGACTTGTACTTCTTTCCCTTTATTGAATGAAGGAGGAGTTTCTTGCCAATTTTATCTTTGCACCTTTACTTTGTATGCTTTTTGATTATTGTTGACAAAGATAAAAGCTTACGAATTCCTGGAATTTAAAATTTATTTTTGCATGCATTGCATTCATTCATGCACACATATGCATGTTCCTCATCCAGAAAGACAAATGTTTGCACTATCCGTCCCCGCCTTGTAGCAAAACGACGACTCGACATTGCTATTTCACTCGCTCAAGCAAATCTAAGATCATGGCAGATTTCGAAGCAAAGAACACTACCTATAAGGAAACTCTGGCTCTGTTTCAAGGTAGGATGGATTAGTTCCTGAAATTCTGGCATAGCAGACAACAGATGTCCTAACACATGTCAAGACATTGTTCTGCATAATTATTAAGCAAGGAAAAAACAACAGACTGATACCCAGGATATTAGTGACTGCAAAAACACAGATGTTTCGACATCTGTTTTAACATGTTAATCAAAACTGAACTGTAAATTGCATAATGATAAACAACATATAATATGATGACCCAGTTTAGTGCAACTCGCCTACATCTAGGGGATACCAATCCAGGAAGAAGAATCCACTATCAGTAGTATAGTTTTATGTAAACAACCTCAGGTTTACAGTAAACACCCACGTTTACCTATC
This sequence comes from Lathyrus tuberosus, assembly GCA_022829125.1. Classification (NCBI taxonomy): domain Eukaryota; kingdom Viridiplantae; phylum Streptophyta; class Magnoliopsida; order Fabales; family Fabaceae; genus Lathyrus; species Lathyrus tuberosus. The sequence continues at coordinate 6,770,071 of JALAZF010000256.1, forward strand.
ACTCTACCCAATGAATACTTTATCTAAGAACTCCATCCTAGATAACAGAAACCCATCTCACTCCCTAAATCACAACCTGTGATTATCTAACAGTTACTACACCATAACTGTATCATCCTATTGAAAGACACCCCTTTCAATACAAAGTTCAGTCAAGCATTCTTGACTAGCAAGTTAACTTGGATTTGCTTCAAAGCTTCATCCAAGAATAATACACGATTCATTACCTACGGGTTTCTGAATCTGTACATGTACCTATGTCTACCCTAATGTATCAAATCGATATAGAGGGAGACTTACAAGAGAAACCTACGACTCTCAAAACCTAAACCCTACTTTACAAAATAGGATTCCTAAGTCTATGTCATTCTCTCTCTCTTTTATGCATTAGGTGTTGGTCTTCTATTATAAGTTTCTGTTGCGTTGGGCTTTCAATCTTTGTTGGCTGGTTCCTTGATCCACGTTCTGATTGCTTACTTAATTCTTGGACCAGACTTAGAAACAACCTACTATATCAGTTTAAGATGTCAGGACATTCGTTAGGACATCAGGTCTCCTTCATGTTGGAACATTGCATTCAACGCCTTGTTTTACCAAAAATTTGCTCAAATCTGTAGAGCCTTCAATCTCCCCCTTTTGACTAATTTTTGGTTAAAACTCCTTTGGTAGAAAAAGAAAGTCCGGCGTTTAGTAGATATGATTGGAACACCTCTGATACTCTTTCTTACCCCTGAAATTCCAAGCTGTATGTTGGTGTACATGAGGAAGAGTATATAACCCACTCCCCCTCAAACCAGTACTTGCCACAGAGGGATAAGTCTTCCACTTAATGGGCATAAGAGAACCCATAAGAAGGTCCAGAAAGAGCTTAAGAAGAAACAATTGTATCATACGTAACACGGTGTCCATAAAGTATGTAACTCAAGTCACAATACACTACCTGCTTCATAACTCAGATCACAAGGCACAAGGGAAGAACTCAAGGATGTCAGAACATCTCATCCAATACCCCTGCAGAACACTTGCAATAGTGAGTATGTGTTGTAGAAACCAACACACAACTGAGATGAACCCATACCCCTTCTCCCTCTTTTTATCCAAAATTTGGCAAAAGTAGCCAGCACAATTCCATACCCACATGATACTAATCCAGACCTTAACAAAAGCCATGACGAACTTGCCCAGAATACTAACTTTGAAAACCAGAAGCAAACTCCACCTTTAAATACCCAAACATATTTTTCTTGAAAATTATGGTCCATAGAAGTTCCCGCAGAGCAATTCATGTGGAGACATAAATTAGGGTAGGTAAACATAAATGACTGTGCACCGTCTAGCTAAAGTTTGACTGATTCAACTTTATGAGAGACCGTCCAAAGAATGCACTTGCATCAAGACACATGCTTAACACGTCTACACTCTCTACTGTCCAAAATAGCCAATCATGTCGTACCCATACTGTCCTGACCCCTTGTCAGGCTTTGTTTGGCAAAGTTATCGTTCCTATGTTTTGTCTACATGATAGTCCTTTTAATCAGAAGACCAAGAATGACTGACCAAGATGTTAAGACATTTCTTCAAACATCTTTCAGTTAGCAGCAGCAACTCTCAAGATACTTGTATTCCTCCTCATTCAATCCATTGACACCCAATAACAGAATCAGAATAACCTGATAAGTTCACCTAGAACTTATATTAGAAAAGCAATGTCATGACATCTCGTCTGACATATCATCCTCACCAGAGGCAATCTATCACAAACTGCTTGAAACCATAAACAATCTTGATAAACAATCTGCACCACTGCACCCATATATCCAAAACTTAAGTCTAACTCCCCTTGTCGTAGATAACCAGTGCTCTTTTGCAAGAAGAACACCCTGAATGAATGGAAAACATAAGACACATGTGCATGTCTTCAAGAGAGCACCCTCTGTTCAATACACCTGCTAAACGCATTCACCTAATGCCTGACCCTCAAGCAATCCATGTACCACACTAGTACATTTATCAGATAGAAGTTCTCCCCTAACTTTCTCAACAGATACTTCTTCAGCAAGAACCACCTCAATATCACCACATGATATCCCATGACAACTTCATGATCATATAGTTAGAGTACCAGGAACGCATCCTTGTACCACAACCAATAAACTCTTGGATTGAGACCAAAAGACCATTGATCCATCTCGTCCAAAAATCATCCATACACCACACGAATTACTCCTGAATTCTCATGTATAGATCTTTTTGTTCCCTGAGATACAACCCAATTGAATCTGGAATACTACACATTCCTCAAAGAGACATATAGAGACCCTTAGTTTGCTGGCTCGCCAAGACATTCTTCACACTTGAAGGACATCAAACTCATGCTCTAGAAATCCTCAGCTTATTTGCTCCATAAGCACCAAACTGATACACTTTTAGCATGTCACATTCACATTAGACTTCCAAGACAGTCTTTTACCCATCATTCTCCCGTACGACAAGATAAATACGTCTTAGACAAGATGTGAGTGTCAAGTTCCACACACAGAACTAAGAATCCTACTCCAAGGATAACCAACCCAGAAGACGTTCTAACATCAGTTAGGACATCCTTCACATATCATAGACACCAACCAACATGGTTCTAGATATTTTCCACCACTGGACTTACTATCTGGATAGTAATCCAACTGAAGATCTTCAAACAACACTACGCCACCAGCTTGATCAATAAGAACTCCAGATAACCATAGAGAGAAATAAACTCTCATCCACCAAAAGAAGGAAATCTTCCATAATTAGCTTAGAACTTCTACCACAAGCTCCAAGATAGAACTGAACCAGAACCTCCTTAAATCTTCAACCAACTACCCTTCTGCCCAAGAGTAATTAGTTCCAAGCACCCTGCTTGAATGCACAATAAAGATAAACCAAATGCCACTGTTTGGTTCATCTTAACTTTTCTTCAGAGTTTCAGATAATCTTCTGATGCAGTAATGAAACCTAATCTTCAAGTTACATGATCTACTTACTCCATAGTACGCCATCTTGGATCCACCAAGCCTTACACATGTAACATCTTCTCCATCCACAGCTCCCGCAAACTGCATGAGATAGACCTTTTTGAAGTATTAATTCCATTTATTTATGAGAAGATCAACTTATCTTACGATGATGCGCCGCAACATCAACTAAGACCCTGAAGTCTCTGCTTGATGTCACGGCATCTGAACAGACATCCAGCTGAGGAATTCAGCCCTTCCTTTTGCCACTTAGAAGAACCTCCTCCCTATTACAGAACAAGAGTTCCATGTTCTCATAAACCTGTTTCAACAACCAAGTTTGAGTAAACAACCTCCATCCTGCTTAATCAAATCACATGCATTCCATTCAAGCTCACACCTTGATGAATATCTGCTTCATAACTCCAAAGAACACAACGTGCCAAGTCTGATTCTTCAGAAGAGAAGTAGTGATAGACTACACTATAGCTATACCAAAGAATGCCACTTTCCTTAAGTAGAACAATCTGTAGAAAGTCAGAGATAACTGCCACTTATCCTTGACCTCCAAGATGAGCAAGATCACATGCTCCTATGTACCTAGATCAGAAATAAACTGACCCAAGTGTGCCATCACCAGCACCATATTCTGGACAAGTCTCTTGCTAGGACATTTTCCAGATAAACATCAGATGCTTCTAGTAACAACTGGAACACACCTGCTACACTCCAATACTCCTAGATCAGAAATAAACTGATCCAAGAACTATTCATCAAGATTATGATGTCTTCTTCTTCACCTTCCACATCACCATTTTCTAGACCAGTTTCTTTCCAGGAAACTCTCCAGAGATCAGATGCTTCTGCCACACTAAACTGAAGCAGATTCTTAGGTCAACATCCAAGAGAAATAGATCCAAAAGCTTATGCAGTACCCCTCCCATGATTCTGCACAAACCCAGATGAAGAGATGTTTCAACATCGTATTGAACATCAACAATCTTGAACTCCACATACAAGAATAATCAATTAAATACTCGTGGATATCACAAATAGCAATTGATCTTAAATCCTTGTTCAATAACCCTGCTTCATTATTGAAGCCATACTCCAATAGATACCTCCATGAACACTTATCAAGTATTCAATCTTTGCAAGTATCTTCTTTGACAAACAAAGTGTTGAGATACCATGGCTACCACCCTTGACTCAAGTAACTAAGATTCTCTCTGAACAAACCCTATTTACCTCAACAGTTCTGAAATCTCCATTCAGTTTGGATCCACCCTTAGGATTAAGAGAGATGAATCCTTCCTTGCACTTTTGGACGGTGAAAATAAATCATCTCCATTTTCTTCAGGTTTATGTTTCATAAAAACACCCTCTAGTCAGAAGAATAACTAGAAGACTCTAGATGCACGACTGATATGCCTTTATGAGTGGGCTTGAGAGAATTCTCAAGTATCTTTGACAACTTAGCCGATCAATAATTTTTCAAATTCCTAGAGTAAGAACTTGATAAGCTTAATCTCAAATCCCCTTCTCTTCAATTGACTTCAAGATGCACAAAGGAACCAAGCTTCCAAGTGCCAAGTCACTATAACAGACATCTACCAATAACTCTCTCCATTCCATCGCTCCCGACTTTGGAATAAAAAGATGCAGTTATCTTCAATTATAGAGGCCGACGATTGAGATCTTCCACCATGTGTCTTCAATAACAACTCCAGAATCCCATAAATTCTAGAGCTCTTCCATCAGAAGCATATCCAGCGGAACCACCAAGGAACAAATTCAACCTGCCCTAATAAGATGTCAGAACATCTTACAAGACACCCCCAACAAGAGAACTAGTCACTTCTCCGGTAGTTGTTGTAGAACCTCCTCAGTAACTTGAACAACCACCGGGTTGTTACCTTCGATCCAGAACATCCATCTCATCCATTAATACCCTTGAGTATATCTGAGTTGATGAACTGATCTCTAAAACTCCTCCTTGTTTAAAATGTCAGATAGCATCTCTCAAAGATCTCATCCAGAAATAGACAAGATGACTGCTCTGATACAAATTGAACTTTTGGCATAGCAGATAGCAGATATCCTAACACATGTCAAGACATTGTTCTACATAATTATTAAGCAAGGACAGAACTGCAAAAACACATATGTTTTGACAACTGTTTCGACATGTTAGTCAAAACTGAACTATAAATTGCGTAATGATAAACAACACAAAATATGATGACCCAATTTGGTGCAACTCACCTATATCTGAGGGATACCAATCAGGGAAGAAAAATCCACTATCAGTAATATAGTTTTATGTAAACAACCTCAGGTTTACAGTAAACACCCACGTTTACCTATCACTACCCAATGAAGACTTTATCTAAGAACTCCATCCTAGATAAGAGAAACTCATCTCACTCCCTAAATCACAACCTATGATTATCTAACAGTTACTACACCATAACTGTATCATCCTATTGAAAGACACCCCTTTCAATACAAAGTTCAGTCAAGCATCCTTGACTAATAAGTTAACTTGGATTTGCTTCAAAGCTTCATCCAAGAACAATACACGATTCATTACCTATGGGTTTTTGAATCTGTACAAGTACCTATGTCTACCATAATGTATCAAATCGATACAGAGGGAGACTTACAAGAGAAACCTAGACTCTCAAAACCTAAACCCTACTTTACAAAATAGGATTCCTAAGTCTATGTCATTCTCTCTCTCTCTCTCTCTCTCTCTCTCTCTCTCTCTCTCTCTCTCTCTCTCTCTCTCTCTCTCTTTTTTCTGCATTAGGTCTTGGTCTTCTTTTATAAGTTTCGGCTGCGTTGGGCTTTCAATATTTTATTGGTTGGTTCCTTGATGCACGTTTTGATTGCTTACTTAATTCTTGGACCAGACTTAGAAACAACCTGCTATATCAGTTTAAGATGTCAGGACATTCATTAGGACATCATGTCTCCTTCATGTTGGAACATTGCATTCAACACCTTGTTTTACCAAAAATTTGCTCAAATTTGCATAGCCTTCAGTTCCAAACCAACATGGATGTTATCATGGAGTTCCTTCGTGCTCAGAAGGATGCCGATCTTGCTACTTTTGTTGTTGCCACCGCTACTGATGCAACTATTGTCACTCATGTGGTGATTTCTCCCCCTGTTGTTACTTCTTCTCCTGCTACTATTGAACCACCAGTTGAGGCTGTTGTTCAACCTACTATCAACTTACCAAGCTCTCAGCCTGGTCCGAATCGGATACCTGCTGCCTTTCCTTGGGGAATGCCCCCGAATTTCACACCTCAGATTGCCAGTGGTAGTGCCTTTGTGTCGTATCAACCTTTTGTTGCACCCATGCCCAATGGGAATTTTGTCGCTTACCCATGGGGCATGCCTACTCCGATTTCACACTTACCCGTGATGATCATGGAATTCCTCAGGCACAAACTTGCCAGACTCCTGTGTCTACTGACGTTGAAGCCCCTGATGAAGATGAGCATGTGTACAGAGGTTCTCTGATTCATGTCCCGATTTTGTCTCAATCTGCTCAAACTAATGTTCATAATGTTCATTCTGGAATACCTTATCCTAGGGTATCCTCATCCGCTATGGTACCTCCTTCTGGTTATCAGTATGGTTTTTAGATGAGTGAGAATTCTGGTCAGATGGTAAATCCTGGGCTGGTATATTCGTCTCAGTTTGCTTCCCCGCAGGTGCCTGCTCCAGCTGCATCACAACTTCCAAATCCACAGACTCTTGTCAGACCTGCTGATCATAATAGACCTACTGATTATAAGTTGTTAGATGAAAGGATCAGAGCTATCGAAGGTTATTATGCTTTTGGCACGGATGCCAAAGACTTGTGTTTGGTTCCTAATGTTGTGCTGCCACAAAAGTTCAAGATCCTAGAGCTTCCAAAGTACAAAGGATTGAGTTGTCCGCGAAGTCATGTGACGATGTACTGTAGAAAGATGGCATCCTATATTGACAATGATGAATTGCTAGTGCATTGCTTTCAAGATAGCGTTTCTGGAGCTTCTTTAGATTGGTATATGGGTCTAGAGCGGAGCAAGATTCGCTCGGGGAGAGACTTGTCTGAAGCATTCTTGAAACTGTCGTAACCCGAAATTTGACCTCCCTCTTTTGCCTTTTTGCATAAGCATAAGCATTCGCATCGCTAGCATACGCATTCGCACTTTTCTTCGTGTGTTTCTTGTTGCAGGATATTCAGGTTTTTCAAGCCCGATTAATCATATCCTCATGAGGTAATCTCATCATCAAAACAAGCTCAAAGTAAGGATTTCCATGCCTATTTATCAAAACAAGAGGTGGAAAATCGAAGCTGGGACCACAGCGTTATTTTTCAAGCAAAATGGGCAAAATTTGGTCTGAGTAACCGGTTAACACAATTTCTTTGTAATTCTGTTAACCGGTTAACAGAGGCAGATTTTGTGATTTCTGCTGTATTTTGGGACAGCATCCATGCACTCTCTTTGGTCTTTGGTAATACTTGATTCTAGCAGTGTGTGGAACATTCTAGACTTCTCTAGATATTTCAACACTATTCATTTCAATCCAAGTACATTTATTCCAATGCATCACTCTAATTTAAGTGCACCATGTTACTTAATTTACCAATAAGTCAACCTTTGGATTTTGAAACTCACATTGGGATTGTTACCGAGTTGGTTCTAACTAACCGAGTTAACCGCCTTGACTCGGTGAGTCAAGTCCAACTAACTCCTAGCCTAGTTCCAAACCTAAAGCTAATCCCAAACCAAATTCCAAACCATCTCACACTCCAAACCTAAAATCTATATAAACTCACCTTCACTCATTTTCAAGGACCTTCAACCATTTTGCTCCATTTCACTCTCAATTCTCCCACATTCCCTCTGAATTTCTCTACTACATCTTCATCTTCATCTCAATTCTCTCCCAAAACCTCACCAAAAGCTCATTTCTACTTTGAAGGATAATCACTTTTACATCAAAAGTGATTATTTCTTGAGCTCAACCTTCATCATTCTTGCTATTACACTTGGATTTCTGGAGTTATTTCAGCTTTTGGATTGATCTTGAGCAGTTGCTGCAACTTATAACGGTTCGAATTCGCATTTTGGAGCTTTATCGCATTTTGCTCGATTTCGATACGGTTCATCTGCAAATTGAAGATTCCTCTGGTTTTCTTTGATTTTCTGCATCAATAATCCTTTGCAACATTTACCAAGCCAAATCTCCGGCTTGTAGGTTGGTGGATCTAACTAATTTTACCGTTTCGCGCATTTTCGTATCGCTCGCAATGTAGTCGATAATTGTTGTGTGTGATTTGGTTTTGCATTTGTTTGATCCATGATTCAATTGTATTAGTTGATTCTATCTCTGTTTTTTTTGTTGTTTTCAAGTTCAATTTTCGTGCACAATCTCAGTTCCTAGCATGTGGTAGTTTGCATAAGTGATTATGTGTTGAAAACCCCCTTTGAAAAGCTATTTTTTTTATGTTTTTTTCACAACTGATCAGTGTTAACCGGTTAACACATGGTGAGTAACCGGTTACTCAGTTCAATTTTCACCAAAAACGCCAATTTTCAAGCAAGTAACCGGTTAACGCATGGTGAGTAACCGGTTAACACTGTACCAGAATGCTATTTTCTTGCATTTTCAAGTGTGTTTGCCATGCTTTCTTCATTTTAACTTCCATTGATTATCATGCTTGATTTTATGGATGTTCTAAATGTCATTTCACTTCTGGTTGAAGCATGTTCATGAACTTTCGATGCACATTTTCGGTTATTCAATTGTTTCATGTTCTTAGCATTGTATGAACATAATCCTTCTTGCACTATCCTTGTTCACATGATACATGATTTTGTGTGACATTTTGATGATCATTTGGCACTGTTTTGCACTTTCCATTTCAGTTTGCATTGAGTTTATTGTTCATAGATAAACTTAATCTTGTTTAATCAATAATTCACTCCTTTTTGCTTTAATGACTTTTCATTCTATTTGGAAAGTTGTTAGCATGTTTATCCCTTGATTAATTGATCTAAACTTTGTTTCGATTAGTCGATCTTCCCTTTTCCTCTCTTTAGGTCTCCTTTAGAGCTTTCTCTCTCTTCCCCCCCACCCCCCCCCCCCCCCCCCCCCCGTGGAGTTGGAGTTTCGCGTTGCGCCTGACATCAGAGCATTATACAAATTGACGCCGTTATGCTGTCCGTTTCTCTATGCAGGAGCACTATTCAACATTGGAGCGGCTGCGCTGTCCGTTTCACTTTCCACACTATATTTTGGGTGCTAGAGAAGGAATGAGGATGGAGTCTTTCCAACCTCATTCTGGCTATTTCTTTGGTAAGGGCGTCTTGTCCTCTCTTCGAGAATAGTCACTTCTATCCTCCAGCTTAGTGTTTCTTATTCCCCTATCGAGTTGATCCTTGATCACTCTTCTCTCTTTGCAATCCTTTTCGATCCTTGATCACTCATATCTCTTTCAATCTCTCCTTTTGATCAATCACCATCCTTCTTGGTTGAGATCATTATTCTTGCGCTAGCAATCTCTCTTTGTTCCATTACTCCTTTCTTCTTGAAATCAATCACTACTCTTGATTCCCATGAAGAGTCTCAATTCTCTTTCTTTGGTCTAACACAGTTTTCCTGCTACGACCATTCTTCCCCAGTTTTGCAACCTTTTCTTTGGTTCCTCTCCCTTTGATTGGTTAACCACTGCCTGTCAGTTAAAACACCAATGCTTGCTATCTCCTTCAGTTAATCACGGTCCGTCTGTTAATCACTGAGCTTCTCTTGGGTTAATCACCTTCTCTTGGTTAATCACCCGTCTCTTCAGTTAATCACAGTCCGTCTGTCAAAATACTGAACCCTTTTTCGAGTTAATCACCTTCTCTTAGTTAATCACTCACTCTTTTCGGTTAATCACAGTCCGTCTGTTAAAACACCGAATACCTCGTAGTTGGCAACCTCCTCTTGGTTCGGATACTTGCATCTTTGGGCTAGTAACCTTTCTTTGGTTCAAATACCCTTTCTTCGGTCATGTACTGTTTGTTCAGTCAGTTTACTGAACCCTTTGGGTCACGACCTTTTCTCGGCCCTACACCCGCCCTTTGGTTCACGACCTTTGCTCGGTCCTACACCCGTCCTTTGGGTCACGACCTTAGCTCGGTCCTACACCCGTCCTTTGGGTCACGACCTTTACTCGGTCCTACACCCGTCCTTTGGGTCACGATCTTTATTCGGTCCTACACCCGTTTTTCTGGTTAATCACAATTTTCTCTGTTAAAACCAATGCTTCTCTATCCCCACAGAGTTGCAGTCTTTTCTCCCTCGGTTAACCACTGCTTCTCAGTTAACATACCGAGGCCCCTTTAGAGTCAAGCACCTTTTCTTGGTTCAGCACTCTCTCTCTGGGTTTATCACAGTCCGTCTGTTGACACCATCTTCTTTTCCCTGCCAGGGTCTACTCTCTTTCTTCGGTTAACCACTGCCAGCCAGTTAATATACCGAATTTCCTTTTTCTCTTAGTTATGACACCATCTCTTTATTCAGATCCCCAGCGGAGTCCTTCCTATTCCCTTTGCTCTTACTTTCTTGGTTTCGACACCATTTCTCTTTGTTATCCCCAGTGGAGTTTCTTTCATTCTTGGTTATGTCACCATCTCTTTCGCATCCCCAGCGGATCTTTTCTTTATCTTTTATTCTCTTGGTTTGGACACCATTTCTCTCTTACTCTCTTTATCTTGGTTTAGACACCATTTCTCTTTTATTCTCTTATTCTCTTAGTTTGGACACCATTTCCCCTTTATTCCTTTATTCTCTTGGTTTCGACACCATTCTCGCGCTTTATTCTCAGTACAGTTACTATTTCTTTCCTTTACACTCTTTTCTTGGTTTTGACACCATTTCTTTGGAATCCTCAGTGGAATTTCCTCCTTTCTTTTGCTCTTGGTTCTGACACCACTTTCTTTTCCTTTTCCTTTTCCGTTCGGTTCCCCGAACTACGGAAGCTCTAATTCTGCATCCTTTTGGATGTATGATACGTAGGCATGAGATCGCAATGATCTCGGCGAGCACACTTCCACCTTTCTTCACATCACACTTCCACCTTTCTTCACACTTCCACCTTTCTCCCATCTTTCTCCTTTTCTTCCTTCTTCGTCCCCTGGTTCCATGAACTACGACGCTCTGATTTCCTCATTGCACTATGAGGGTACGTAGGCACGAGGGCTTTGATCCTCCACGAGCACCTTCCTTCTTTCCTTTCTTTTTCCCCTCTCTCTCTCTCTCTCTCTCTCTCTCTCTCTCTCTTCTTTAGCTAGAAGCCTTTAGATAGATGACCCATCCAAGCCTAGAAGCAAGCAAAATGGTTCCCGTCGAGTACGACAGATGCGTTAGGTGCTAATACCATCCTTTCGCATAACCGAACCCCCATTCCCGTCTCTCTTCCCCTTGGGTTTTATCGATATTTTCCCTGTCTTTTGGGACTAAATAAAGTTCGGTGGCGACTCTGTTGTATTTTTGAGTGTGCGATTCACTCAGGTAGATTTCCAGCCATCTTCAGCTGGCGACTCTGCTGGGGACTGGTTGACCCACTGCTGGTCCTTCCCTTGGGGGGTCTCGCCTAGTTTCGTTCACTTTTCTTGCTTGCTTGGGTGTTTATCTTTTGCGCTTTACTGGCTTTGTTTTACTTGCTTTAGCTTTATGTTTATTTATTGCGTTTCTTTATTGCTTTGAATATTCATATGCTGCATATTCTGGATATCTGCTATTTTCTCTGCTGTTGTCGGTGGGGTTGCTACTTGAGAGATAAACCCATTACACAGGCTTGAGAGTACATCTAGGATTAGAGTGGAAAGTAGTGTGGCCTACGTAGCGTCTTGGTACGTATGGTTTACATGAAATCCACAACCAGACGAGGTTTTCTTGGGAGATGTTCTGATTTGCGCATTTTGTGCATTTCGGGGTGTTAACCTAGAAAGCTGTCGACTCTGGCGACCATTCCCGAGGACCCAGTCGCGACACTCCTCCCAAGGAACGATAATGGCAGACCAGAAATGGCAAACCCATTACGCTTCCTTGATCTGAGGACCCAAAGCTGGGAACTTGCCATAGGATGACCCTTTTTTTGGGGGGAATCAGTGGACGACCTCTTTGTTTGACGATAGTATTGTACCCCGAGGGATGAATGTACTATTGCTTCTAAAATCGAGAATCCGAAATTGAGAATCCCGCTTTCTCGATTACACCTGTGAGGGGATATTGGGTTTTCTGCAGGAAACCAAGACTCTTCCGACCTTTGTTCTCTCATTGCGTCAGATCTCGCACCGACGCCGCACTACCTTTGTAGATGTTCAGATTTGACTATTCAGACTATGCTGGCTTGTTGTTTCTGTAGTTGAATATCATCTCATCATGTCAAATTAACTTTTGCATAAGAATTTTAAAACTTTATTTATGCATAAATTACATCCACTCATGCCTGCATATGCATGTCCTTCATCTGGGAACCGTTGCTCATCCTTGTTCGCATTCCTTTTAGCAAGACGACGACTTGACATCGGTATTTTACTCGCTCAAACAAATCCAGAATCATGGCTGACTTTGAAGTTGAGAACGTTGCTTATAAGGAAACTCTGGCACAATTCCAAGGACGGATATATCAGTTTCAGACAAACATGGATGTCATTATGGAGCTCCTTCGTGCTCAGAGGGATACTGCTGCTGCTGCTGCCACTATTGTTGCAACCACTACTGATGCTACTGTTGTCACTCCTGTTGTGACTGTTCCTCCTGTTGTTACGGCTACTCCTGTTGTTGTTGTTCCTTCTCCTGCTAGAGTTAATGTGCCAGTTGAGCTTGTGAACCAGCCTGCTGTTCAGCCTAGTTTGAATCAGATACCCGCTGGTTTTCCTTGGGGCATGCCTCCGAATTACACTCTACAGCTTGCAAATAATGGTAGTGCCTTCATGCCATATCAGCCTTTTGTTGCACCCATGCCTAATGGGAATGCTGTCGCCTATCCATGGGTCATGCCTACTCCAGTCCCGCCTCCAGTGGTGAAGGATGATCTTGAGAATCTTCAGGCTCAAACTCATCAAACTGCCAGATTGGTTGACACTGAAACTCCCGATGAGGAAGAGCATGTGTATAGGGGTCCTCCAATTCATGTTCCAGTTTCGTCTCAAGTTGCTCAAGCTGTTGTTCCAAATGCTCATCCTGGGATGTTCTATCCCGGGGCATCTTCCTCAGCTGCTGGGGTACCTCCTCCGAATTATCTGTGTGGTGTTCCGATGGGTCAGAATGCTGGTCAGATGGTTAATCCTGGTTTGGTTTATCCTTCTCAGTTTGCTACTCCGCAAGTGAATGCTCCTGCCGCGTCTCAGCTGCCAAATCCTCAGATTCTTGTTAGACCCACTAATCAGAATAGATATGTTGACTACAAGTTATTAGAAGACCGTATCAGAGCTATCAAAGGGTTTTCTGCTTTTGGCATGGAGGCCAAAGATTTGTGTTTGGTTCCGAATGTTGTGATGCCGCTGAAATTCAAGATACCTGATTTGCCAAAATACAAAGGTTTGAGCTGCCCGCGTAGTCACATCACTATGTACTGCAGGAAGATGGCATCCCATATTGATAATGATGAATTGTTAGTTCATTATTTTCAAGATAGTTTGTCTAGAGCCTCGTTGGATTGGTACATGGGCCTGGAGCGCAGCAAAATCCGTATTTGGAGAGATTTGTCTGAAGCGTTCATGAGACAATACAAGTATAACCTTGATCTGGCGCCAACTAGATTGCAATTGCAGAATCAGTCTCAGCGCTCAGCTGAAACATTCAAGGAGTATGCACAAAGATGGCTTGAGATGGCATCTCGTGTATGACCTGCTCTCTCTAATAATGAGTTGGTTGACATCTTTATGGGTACATTGCAAGGATCTTACTACGAGAAAATGGTGGGTAGTTCTTCATCGAATTTTGCTGATGTTGTGACGATTGGTGAACATATTGAGAATGGTTTGAAAACTGGAAAGATTCCTAGAGCTGCTTCCCAGCAGCCGGCCACTCGGAAATCTCAAAACAGTCATTCCAAGAAAAGGGAAGGTGAAGCCAATGCTGTGACAGCTCAAGTTTCTCCTCAGTATCAAGCTCCCATGGCTCCCTTGCCATACTATCCATATCCGTATATTGCTGCTGTACAGTATCAACAAACTCCATATCAGTATCATCCGCAACAAACAGTTCAGAATGCTCAGAATCAGCAACAGAATCAACAAAACAACAAAAGTCAGCAGAATCAAAATCGTCAGAACAACAATAATCAAGGAAACCGTAAGCGTCCGAATTTTGATAGAATTTCGGTGTCATACACGGAATTGTTTCCCTACTTGGTTCACCAAGGGGCAGTTGTCCCCAAGCAGATTGCACCTACGATTCCTCCATTTGGCCCGAAGCACAACCCAAATGCATCTTGTGTTTATCATGCTGGCTACATAGGACATGCAACAGAGGATTGCTTCGTTTTCAAAACCAAAGTGCAGGAACTCATTGATAAGAAGGTTCTGACTTTTACTGAGGAAGGACCCAACATTCAGAGTAATCCGTTGTCGAATCACGATGGACCCACAGTTAATATGATTGAGGATAACTACAGGGCTGAAATGATCATGGATGTCGACGAAGTAAAGACTCCGATGGCTGTGGTTTTCAAGAAATTGAAGGAACATGGACTGTTGAAAGGTTTGCATGGTAAGTGTCAGATCTGTGACGATAATCCCAACCAGTGTCGAAAGCTGAAGGGTTGTGTCCAGATTCTGATAAACCGGTATGAAGTGCAATTTTCCAGATCTAAACCTATTGAGGAAGTTGCTGTTATTGAGCCGTTTACCATCATCTATAGGAAGGTTCCTGTGGAATCCCCTAAACAGAAGAAGGTGCAACCCATCGTTGTTTGCCCGCCGAAGCCGTTTCCATATCAGAATTCTAAGGAGGTGTCGTGGAAGTATGGGTCTTCTGTGTTTTCTGGAGGTTAAGAGATAAGGTTCGCCGAATCAGAGATCGTGAAAGTTACAGCTGGTGGAGGTATGACTCACAGTGGACGAGTATTTACTCCGAAGGTCACTACAAAGCCCGTGCAAATTCCAATTGTTGTTTTTCCCAAGGAGACATCTGCATTCGCAACCCCTGTGGTTCAACAAGGGGCATTTACTGCCGTTCTGTAGCGAGCGATTTTGGACGCGGTTCTTAAGCGCTGGTCGCTCTCTGCGGTTTGAGCTTTAAACTACAGGTCGATTCATTTTTTATCCTATTGTGAGATGAATAAGGAAGGGAAATAGATGTCTCCAATTAACCCTGCTTGCATACTGAGTTTAAACAGCGGTCTGTTAGGTTACGGATGCTATCAATGTGGGGGGGCTTTTGTACTGGTTATTCGTATTTCGCCAATACGGTTCTCTTTCTTTTTTCTAGGCAAAGGGTTTCTGGTGGGGAATAAGGATTAGGATGTTAGGACTGGTGCTTTTGAATTACTGCTTTTGGTTGACGAAGGTATGGGATTTGGGTTTTTTGTTGATTTCGCTCGCTAAGATCTTTTCTTTCGATCTTATGCCTACGTATTCCCGTTTACCGAAACAGGGAAATCAGAGCGTTCGTAGTTCCTCCTATTCTATGGGAGGAAATTGGTTTTTGGTGTCTTGTTCAAAGCCCAAGACGTGAAGCGAAAGGTGATTTGTATCTTGTTCAAAGCCCAAGATGTGAAGCTGAAAGGTCTATTTGTGTCTTGTTCAAAGCCCAAGACGTGAAGCTGAAAGAACTTGACTTTAGAGAGAATTTGTCATCTCTAAAGAGGGGAGAAGGAGAATTACTTTAACTGGGATACGCGGATCCGAGCAATGCCATAATTTCCGAAGAAAGGGTTTTAACCTGAAGGAGAAGACTTTAACTCAGTGTAGAGCAATGCCATCTTTCCTTAGGAATTTCTCATGCTAAAAGAGGGACAGTGGCATGGATGTAGATGATCCAGAGGCTTGCCGCTTACAGCGATTAGATGGGGGAAAGAGTTGTTGATGTTTGTGTACTGTGAACGAGGCATAGCTTTGATGCTAAAAGGTCGATTGGATCAACCAGTGGTTTTCTTATATAAAGCCTAAGAGGAGGCTAATTTCCGATAGGAAAATCATTATACAAAGCCTAAGAGGAGGCTATTTTGTGTCTCGTACAAAGCCCGAGAGAGAGGCTAAAAGTTTTTGACCCAGTGGGGCATATCGTTATAAAAAACCTAAGAGGAGGCTAGCAAAGAGTTGACTCAGTTGGAGAATATTTTATACTCAGTAATAGAGTGTTTTTGTATCTCGTACAAAGCCCGAGAGAGAGGCGAAAAGGTTATTTTGACTCCACTGGGGAGAATTTTGGTATCTCGTATGAAGCCCGAGATGGAGGCTAAAGGGGTAACTGACTCAACGAGGGAGTCTTTGTATCTCGTACGAAGCCCGAGATGGAGGCTATGTCAGTTAAGTGATAGGTCCAGTATA
The DNA here is from genome assembly GCA_022829125.1 of Lathyrus tuberosus. NCBI lineage: Eukaryota > Viridiplantae > Streptophyta > Magnoliopsida > Fabales > Fabaceae > Lathyrus > Lathyrus tuberosus. Next base: position 6,786,614 of record JALAZF010000256.1, read on the forward strand.
CTGATTTAAAAGAGAAAATCAGTTCTTATATGAGCAACACTGCACTCAGGGATTTAATTTGAGGATCAGGGATATTTCCTTCTCTTTGAGGAAACGGGAAATCCAAAGGGTATTGAGATTGTTCGAGTCTGCGGGTTTCCTTCCTATTTAACGAAGGGTGCTTGAGAATGTCTTTGAGACTCAAGGAAATTAGACTGTCCAAGTCTTGAGTTTTATCTTTTGTACTATGCTTCGAGAAATAGTAGTAGACTCTATGAAAGGACTGTTCTATGAGGATGACTAGGTTCTGTTCCTATACCTCTAGGAGGTCGTCGGGACTATTTGTACGAAGCCCAAGAGGAGGCTGGAAACTTTTAAGAAGTCGACGGGTCCTTGTACGAAGCCCAAGAGGAGGCTATCATTCCCGGAGGAAGAGATCATTATACGAAGCCTAAGAGGAGGCTGTGAATACTTCTAAGAAGCCGTAGGGTCCTTGAATAATGCCCAAGAGGAGGCCGATGCTTTTAAGAAGCCTGTGGGTCTATCATCTCCTTTCCATTAGGAGAGATAACTCTTTTAAAGATGAAAACCACTGGTAAATGTGCGAGGTTTACTATCCAGCGACTTTTAACTTTTAAAGAGGGTTCCTTAGTTAAGGTCCAAGATTATGACCGTAGTGGGTACCCAATCCCTGAGACATTCAAGGCAAGCTATCCACAAGGAATAGATCAAGTCAGGAAAGTTCGAGAATTGGGAAGAAACTCAAAGATGCCATTCACGGAGAATACATTCATCTTGGGGAGTAGAGCTTCTTGACGATTCCTAAGGAGGACAGCCGAAGAGAAGACTGTATCTGGTACTCCTATTGGGGATCTAGGCGTCTATTTCTATGAATAAGTGAAACGGCGTCAGCTAGTTCTAGACGTAGTTGCCGGGGAAACTCGAAATATCTATACTATTATTACACAGTAGATATGAGTTTATGAAAGGAGACTTACAGTGAGCAGCCCCACAATACAGTTTATAATATGAAAGCAGTAAATGAAAGCGATAACCACTTACTCGGTTGTAGTGCTTCCATGCTGTTTGGTTAGTTGTTCAACAAAGAAAGATTAAAAACAACAGTATATTCAAAATCAAAGGAGAAAGTGCTTTGAAAAAGAAAGATTTGGGGCTTACAGCTCAAGGAGAGGCCCAGGGTTTTATCAGTGAGCGCACTGTTTGAATTTGTACAGAGGGACTTATACAAGTGACTAGGGCCCAAAAAGGTTTTCTGTACAAAGGGATGGGTCTTACACTCTCTCAAGAGGCCCAAAGTGTTTTAAAGAAAAATAAATGGGTCTTACTACTCAAGGGTAGACCCAGATGGTTTTTATTTTTAAACGGGCGACGATCGCGCCGTTTACTTGTACAGAGGGACTTATACAATGAGTGAGGCCCAAAAAGTTTTTGTACAAGGGGGGATGGGCCTTACACTCTCTCAAGAGGCCCAAAAAGGTTTAAAGAAAAGAGTGGGGCTTATAACACGAGGGTAGGCCCGGATGATTTTTGAAAAGGCGACGATCGCGCCGTTTGTTTTTTGACGGTATCGGGACTTATACAATAAGTGAGGCCCAAAGATAATTTGGTCAAAAAAAGGATTGGGTCTTACACTCTAATAGAGGCCCAAAGTGTTTTGAAAATGATTTATGAGGGTTGAATTAATCCAAAACCCTAATTTGTTTTCAAAAATGTATTTAATTGAATAAAAATTCAATTAAAATGATCAAAAATTGTTTAACACATGGAAAACAAATTGTGATCTTGGATTAATGCTTCAAAAATTAAGTATTGACCTACAAAATAATTAGAAAGCATTAAAAGTTGCAAAATCAATGTAGAAAAAATATTTAAAATGCCAAAAACAATCAAAATATTAATTCTTTACAAAAATATCAATTATATGAAATAAATAATATTTTTGGGATTTTTTGATAAAATAAAATATTTTAACATTTTTGTGAATTATTAAAAAAAGAATCAACTCAAAATCATTAAAACTCAGAGAGAAATTAATTTTTGAATCAATTAAACAAAATCACAAAATTCAAATATTCAAATTATATGAAAATGGCGCCAAGAACAACACCAAGAACACGCGCGTTTTTCAGTTTGCCCAGATTTGCATTTTCCATCCAATCTCACTGAATACGTAATTATAACATGCAATCCACATATCATTATGCTCGCCTCAACCTCACGATCATGTCTATGTACTTTAATTTCATTTAAATTAAACATACAACAAGAAATCACGAAGAGACCTCAAGAACCCTAATTTCTGCATGAAGGCTAGGATTTTTGATACACGATTCAAACAATGCAATTAATTGAGGGAAAACATTCCATGCATGATTATGAACATATGGCCAAATTATTGTGCGAGGAAATATGCATAGATTGAGAGATGACCACGTATGTGCTTACCTCCAAGTCGTGACAGTAAGAGCAGATGTGATTTTGAGTTGGAGGTGTTACAGATGAGTGGTGGTGATCTGGACAGCTTCCCTACACCATATGGAGTGTGTTTGAACACTTGGATTGAATTGAAATGGACTGGATCAGTTTATGGCATCTCAGCTGCAACTTCACTTCAAACTTGTGTGGATGGCAAGTGATTTTGTGAAATTGATGTTCCAGATGTTATGTGAGTGTTTGATCAGCTCATATGTGATGTATGTGAGGTGTGTGAGTGATTGGTTTGTGCAGAATTGCTCTCAAACTCAAAACCCGATAACTACTTGCCTTAGAAGGCAAAATTGGAGTGAAAGAAGAGATTTTGAGGAAAGCATCTGTTAGATGGCTTTGGTGTACTTAAACTGACCACAATTGAGCTCTATTTATAGTAGAGCAAGTTTGTTTTGCAAGGAATAGTGCATGGCAGCTGGTAAGTAGGTTTCCTCAATGTTGGCCAATGGAAATGAAAGTCTCCTCTAGCCATTGACTAGAAGTTAGGGCACAGAGCATTGGTCCCCTTGGTCTTGGATAAGTCTTGACTGATTTCAAATGAGAATGGCTCAGTCCATGCCACCTTGATGGTTCCATTGAATGCCTCATTCCAAATTTGAAGTCTTGTCCCTATTTTGGGCATTCTAGGTTCAACATGCTATTCTTTGTTCCTTGGACCTTGGAGGCTTGGCTCAGTGATTGTCCCCTTTGGATTCAATCCTCTGAGGTGTCCAAGTGGATTGGAGCAATTTAAATTGGCTGATTTTGGCAAATCGAGCCAAAATGTAAATTCTGCCTTGCTTTGACAGATTTCAGCAAGGCAACTTGCCAATGTTGTCTCTCATGATGTAGGTTGAATTTGGCAATGTTCTTGGCCATTTTGGAAAGCTCTTACATGATACAACAACTGTTTGAACAAGTTTGGTTTTGATCTCTTTTGATTCCAAGTGAAAAATCCCCCTACATTTGGCAAAAAGTGAGGCAAAATCTGACTTAGTGAAAATTTCACTAAGTGTTGGAAAAAGTTACTTTTTCACTTTTCAGCCACTTTGATCATTCCATAACTCAAAATCCTTAATGAATTGGAATGACTTGTAGTTGAAGTTTTTGTAGGTGATAATGAGGGCTACAAATCCATCTTTGGATGAGAAAAAATGGCCTTGTGGTTTAGGAGTTATGGTCCTCCAAAGTTGGTACCTTTGCCACTTTATTTTTAACTTAGAAAAATTTCTAAGTTTTATGGTTACCCCTTTTACAAGTTATCTCACTTTTCTTGATTTTTCTTGATGAATGATGATTCAAATCATACATTAACATCATTTTAGGGTTAAAAATCCATTTTGGTTAAAAATCTCAAAAAGTCAAAGTTGACTTTTGTGCACAGTTGACTTTTTATCAGATGAATTCCAAACTGTGCAATTCTTCAGGAAATCATGTCCTTGACCTAAATCAAACTTGATGGACATGTTCCATGGGTGTCATAGGGTATATTCAATCATGTATTAGGGTTTGGGAGCATGTCTTGGTCAAAAGTCAAAGTTACAGTTGACTTTTCCCTTAAAACCCTAATTGTGGTGCAGATGAAAATGAGACTTGTTGCTCAAGCTTCTTGGATCAATCCATTGTTCCAAATGGATCAATATGGTGTATTAGAGACCCTCAAATCATCTCTTGAGGTCTTGGCTCATGGTTTGTCCCAAAAGTCAACTTAGGGGTGAATTAGGTCAAGAAACCCTAATTCCTAATTTTTGATGAATGCATCCCCTGAGGCAAAATTGACTTGATGCATGGGTTCATGAGGTTCCATGAAGTATATTAGGTCATGTTTTGGATCATTGCCTTGTGCCCAGATGAAAATTTCCATCTGGAGGCCCTGGTCGACCAAAACCCTAATTTGGTGACACTGTCGATCTTGAGACTTGATCCACCTAGAAGGGAGCAGCCTTGTGCTTAATCCTTGAAGTGGGAGTCCTTTTTGATCCATTGTGGATGTTTGAGAGATTAGACAAGTTGAAGATCATGTCATTTCTTGATTGATCCTTTGTCTAAGCACTCAGAGAGGGCTTGAAACCCTAATTTTGATTGTATTGGATGCTCCCCCATCTTTGGGGAGACTAATGAAGCATGATGGTTCATCCATATTGTGATGATGATTTTCACAATGATGGGAAGTCTAAGTGGTCAAAATTTGGGGTATTACAGATGCCCCTATTTAATCTTCTTGGACCTGAAGGTATGAATGACGAAGGGATTCGGGCATTCGGGGTGCAAGAGGATTAAATATCGGAATATCCGAAATTTTGATGGTGGTTATGAATGGTAACTTACGCATTCATCTTCTTTAGCTAAGCAATGATGCTTAGAAAAGGTAAACTTCCCCTCGATCCTGGTCTCCTACCAAGAAACTGGTCTTACTTTTCTTTTGAAACAAACCTCCCCTCGTTCTTGGTTTCCTACCAAGGAACTGGTCTTAGTTTATTATTTAAACTTCCCCTCGATCCTGGTTTCCTACCAAGAACTGGTCTTAGTTTCTAATTTAAACTTCCCCTCGATCCTGGTTTCCTACCAAGAACTGGTCTTAGTTTCTTTTGTCAATAAACTTTACTGACAAGGGACGCTATTCGTAGCGGCTTTCCTTCAAACTTCTCGCCGAATTTTCCTGGGGAGATGCCATTTGAGTGGAAAAAGTTTTGATGTCAGACTTGCTGGGGAACCCAGTCGTCTGAGTTGTAGAGTTGTACAAACTTCTCTGTTAGAGACGCCATTTGTCGATTCTACTGGGGAAAGCGAGTCTCTTGAGAGACTGTTTTCGTTTGGGATCTTTTATCATACTTTTCTCGGGATCTTCCCGGAGAAACGCCATATGATGGGGTCCAATTTTGAGGTGTCAATGACCTTTTCATCAGCGGTTTTTCGGAGCAAAACTGGCGTGCTGCCGAATCTCTGATCACGAGGCTTTTTCTGTGGATTTTCCTTAATCCGGGAAAGCAAGGATATCATCTTCAATGGCGAAGAGTGATGTTTATTGACAGTTTTCTCTGGCTTTTCAGAGGTTCAAGTTATCAAAGTGGCCAAGTGCCGACTCTGATCTAAAGATACACTGGTGGCGAGATTGTGCAGACGCAACACTTCCTGACGAGGAAAGAACTGACAAACTCGATTGAGAAAACTGTTTATCACTAGGGGACAAGACCGACTCAAGTGATAGTGATGCAATACGAAATGCGAATGCAAATAAAAAAATGCATGATGTATGTATGTATATGCTGACAAAACAGACACGACATACAGACTAATGGATGAACACAATTGGATACTCGGCCATCGCGGGGCGAAGAAGTACCGTTGATTCAAAATAGCAATTCCACCTTGCTTAGGAGAGATAGTCCCGTTGGGAGCTATGTTGATCGGGCTTAAGAGATGAGAACTCGGCCGAGGATATCAGACGAAACAAGGTCTCTGACACAGTTGATCCCTTCATTCAGGCATACTGGCTTAGAAGGAGTACTTTGATTCTGCACTTTGAAGTTCGCTTACTTCGGGAGAAGCAATCGATGTTCTTCTGATGTTCAACAGTCAAAAGAAATTGCCATCTTTATTTTAAAAACAGAAAAAGTTTTAACAAGTAAATTCATTTTTGTTTTATTTCAAGAATCGTTGATTAAGTTTAAACAACGTCGTTCTGTAAAGCTGAAACAAGCAAGAATTACAAACAAAAGCACAAGGGCTCAAATTTTATTGATAAGATGGAGATCAGCCAAACGCGTGATTCCAAATAGTATATACAAAGTTAGAAAACGGTAATTTACAGGGAAAAGGGCTACGTTGAAACATAACGACCACTATCCTTCTACCAACTTTGAATTCGGGGCATCCTGAGCTTCAGTCGAAGATGACCTTTGACTGGAGATTTCCTCCGATAGGTGATGCTGTAACGGCTGTTGAGGGACTTGCCTCTGTTGAACATAGTTACTTGCCATTATCCCTAATTTTTTCCTGGATTGTACTATGAGATTTCCAATCCAGCGGGATGATTCTTTTTTTTCATGTCTCTAACTTTTGCCTGGACCGCCCTTTCGGGTTTTCAATCCACCGAGACATTTTTTTTTTAGTTTTAGGCGAAGTATTTCTTGACTACATCAACATTCGTGGGGTAGGCAAATTCCTCTCCGTCCATGGTTGCAAGTCTCAAGGCGCTGCCTAAGAAAGCTTTCGTGACCACATAGGGGCCATCATAATTCGGGGTCCATTTTCCCCGAGAGTCAGTGAGAAATGATTGTATCTTCTTGAGCACGAGGTCTCCTTTCCTGAAAACACGAGGTCGGACCTTTTTGTCGAACGCCCTCTTCATTCTCTGTTGATACAACTGACCGTGGCATAGTGCCGTGATTCGCTTCTCTTCGATCAGGTTCAATTCGTCGTGTCGACCTTGACACCATTCAGCTTCGGTGAGCTGAGCTTCCATCAATACCCGAATAAATGGGATCTCTACTTCTATGGGGAGAACTGCCTCCATGCCATACACTAGAGAGAAAGGGGTTGCTCCTGTTGAAGTACGAACAGATGTGCGATAACCGTGAAGAGCAAAGGGTAGCATCTCGTGCCAATATTTATAGGTTACAACCATCTTTTGAACAATCTTCTTGATGTTCTTGTTAGCCGCTTCTACCGCTCCATTCATCTTGGGTCGGTAGGGAGATGAGTTATGGTGTTCGATCTTGAACTCTGCACACAACTCTTTCATCATCTTATTGTTCAAGTTAGATCCATTATCAGTAATGATCTCGCTTGGAACACCATAACGGCAGATGATATTGTTTTTGATAAATCGGGCCACCACTTGTCGGGTTACATTGGCGAATGACGCTGCTTCGACCCACTTGGTGAAATAGTCAATGGCTACCAGGATGAACCGATGTCCGTTTGAAGCCTTGGGCTCAATCATACCAATCATGTTGATTCCCCATATGGAAAAAGGCCACAGGGAAGAAAGAACTTTGAGATGTGATGGCGGTACATGAATTTTGTCGGAGTATATCTGACACTTGTGACACCTCCTCATGTACTTGTAGCAGTCGGATTCCATGGTCAACCAATAATACCCGGCCCTGAGAATTTTTCTCGCCATTGTGTGTCCGTTGGCATGAGTGCCAAAGGATCCTTCATGAATTTCTTTCATGAGCATGTCTGCTTCTGGTCTGTCGATACATCGGAGCAAAACCATGTCAAAATTTCTCTTATAAAGAGTGTCACCGCTCAGGAAGAAGTTTCCAGCCAATCTTCTGAGGGTTTTCCTGTCTTTTCTGAGTGCCCCAGATGGGTACTCCTGCTTCTGAAAGAAGCATTTGATATCGTGATACCAAGGTCTGTCGTCTATGACTGCTTCAATCGCGAAGATGTAAGCGGGCCGTTCAAGGCGCATGATGTCGATCTTAGGTATGTCATTCCATTGACCTACACTAATCATGGAAGAGAGAGTGGCTAATGCATCAGCCATGTGATTCTCATCACGAGGGATGTGATGAAAGTCGACTCTGTTGAAGAAAGGTAGCAACCTTCTTGCATGGTCTTTGTAAGGAATCAATCCTGATTGGTATGTGTTCCAATCTCCTTTTATCTGGTTAATAACCAGGGCTGAATCGCCGTATACGTCCAAGTTTTTGATCCTTAAATCAATCGCTTCTTCGAGACCCATAATACATGCTTCGTATTCGGCCTCGTTGTTCGTACATTTGAACGTAAGTCTGGCAGTGAAAAGAATGTGGATACCCTGAGGGGTAACAATGATTGCCCCAATTCTGTTTCCATAATGATTGACTGCTCCGTCAAAGATAAGTCCCCACTGGGAACCTGGTTCTGGCTCTTCACTGGGTTGCGGTTCATCGCAATCTTTCATTTTTAGATACATGACATCTTCGTCTGGGAAGTCAATCCCGATTGATTCTTGATCGTCAATCGGTTGATGAGCCAAATGATCGGCTAAAATACTTCCCTTAACGGCTTTCTGAGCGTGGTACTCTATGTCATATTCTGATAGTAACATCTGCCAACGGGCAATCCTTCCCGTGGGAGCAGATTTTTCGAAAACGTACTTGATTGGATCCATTTCGGCGACCAACCATGTAGTATGATGAATCATGTACTGGCGAAGACGTTTGGCTGCCCAAGCCAAAGCACAACAATTTTTCTCAAGCATCGTATACCGAGTTTCGCAGTCGGTGAATTTCTTGCTTAGATAGTAAATGGCAGACTCTTTCCTTTTAGTTTCGTCTTGTTGGCCAAGTACACATCCCATTGAGTCCTCTAGGACTGTGAGGTAAATGATTAGTGGTCTTCCTTCCACTGGAGGTGATAGGATCGGAGGATTCAACAGATATTCCTTGATACTGTCGAAGGCGGTTTGGCAATCTTCTGACCAAACGCAATCCTGGTTCTTTTTGAGTAACTTGAAAATCGGCGCACAAGTGGCGGTCATAAGGAATATGAATCTGGAGATGTAGTTCAAACGTCCCAGGAATCCTCTGACTTGTTTTTCAGTTTTCGGAGAAGGCATTTCTTGAATGGCCTTGACCTTGTCAGGATCAACCTCAATTCCTTTCTGGCTGACGATGAACCCTAGTAGTTTCCCTGAACGGACACCGAAGGTGCACTTGTTGGGATTCAAGCGGAGCTTGAATTTTCTTAGACGTTTGAACAATTTTGGCAGATGTTCAACGTGCTCATCCTCTGTTCTTGATTTTGCAATCAAATCATCGACATATACCTCGATTTCCTTATGTATCATGTCATGAAACAGAGTAGTCATGGCCCTTTGATAGGTTGCCCCGACATTCTTCAAACCGAACGGAATTACCTTGTAACAAAAGGTACCCCATGGGGTAATGAACGAAGTTTTCTCCATGTCTTTCGGCGCCATTTTGATCTGGTTATAGCCCGAGAATCCATCCATGAAGGAGAAAACTTTGAACTTTGCTGTGCTGTCTACCAGCATGTCAATGTGTGGTAAAGGAAAGTCGTCCTTTGGACTTGCCTTGTTCAAATCTCTGTAATCAACCCACATTCTGACCCTTCCGTCCTTTTTGGGAACGGGTACGATGTTGGCTAGCCATTGAGGATATTCATATGTAGCGAGGAAACCCGCGTCGATCTATTTCTGTACCTCCTCTTTGATTTTAATGGCCATGTCCGGGTGAGTGCGTCTCAACCTTTGCTTTACTGGCGGACATTCTGATCTTAGCAGTAAGTGATGTTCCACGATGCTGGTATCCAACCCTGGCATATCCTGATAGGACCAAGCGAACACATCGGGGAATTCTTTGAGAAGCTTTATCAAACCCTCCCTGGCAGTTGGACTGAGCAGTGCTCCGATCCTGATTTCTTTTCTCTCTTTTTCTGAACCCAAGTTTACCGTTTCCAACGGCTCTTTGAGAGGTTCAATGAACCTTTCCTCTTGTCTGAGTAGTCGGGAGATCTCTTCTGGAATTTCGTTGTCATTTTCTTCTTCAGCCTCGAATACCGGGAACTCAAAGTTGGAAGAAGGCATCAGATCGTATGTTTCAACGGGGTATAAAACAAGCAATCTGCATGACGTGATGATTCGTGTTTAGAAAAGATAGAGAAAATGCAAGTGTGTGCAGTGTTTTGATTTTACTGCTTGTTTTTATTATTGAATGTTTTTTTTTAGGATTACCATTTTCTGAAAAAGCAAAAAGAGAAAACAGCAATTAATGCGGAAATTACAGAACGACGTTATTTTATTAATGAACAAGTCGAATCTTGAAACTACAGCCCTATAAAACAAAACTCTGTCGCTTTGGGCAAAGCGAAGAGGAAAATATACAGAAAGCGAGCCATATCAAAACATCCGTTTCACCTGGGCAGGGTGAAAGGTTAAAGATGGCAATTACTTTGACCGACGAACGACCTTCGGAACCTCGACAGCAACCCATTGGCGGCGAACTCCTCGGTGAATCACAAAGTCTGGCACCTTCCTTGATTTGTCTTCAGAAATGACGCTGATTTCTGGTGGAGCAGGATCATTGGAATCTGTCTCCCAAGCAGAATTGTCGTAGGAGGATTCCTCTGTTGCATTTTGCATAGCATTGGTGCTCTCAGCTGTATCTCCCCATCCAATTGGCTGGATATCTTCGAGCCTGATACGAGAGCTTTCGGGAGCATTGTACTTGACCATAAAGTCGTATTTTCCACTTAGTTGTCCCAGAGTGTCCCAAATTTCTTTGGAACTGGAGAAGTCATCCCTCTCGATGACGTTGACCTCGGGAAAAGCATAATTGATGAATTCTAGTCCTGCAAACGTTGCGAATTCATCTTCATGTTGAGTAATTTTCGAATGACTTGAGTGTTGATCCCATGACATGGTGGGGACATAGGTATTCTGTTCAATGACGCCCAGCTGAGTTTCATTACTCGGCTGACTTTCTTGCCCCAAGTTTCCTGGGTAAGGCTGCCACATTGGCAGGCCATCCATCGGGCCATAGTAATTGCGGTCAAAGTTGTCTTTCATCAGAGTGTCTTCCTCTAATGAATTTGGCGGAGCACGGCATCCTTCCGGATCACAATCCCCGTAGATCCTTTCGACATCTGATCTTGGTATAAATCTCGGACTTTCTGTAGGAAAGCAAAAAGGCATAGGCACCTCTTCCTGAGACATATAGCCGTCCTTGTTAAGGTAGGACTTCTATTCTTCATCTGTGTCAGAGGGATCTTCCTCATTGATAGCATGAACTGTCTGAGACACTGGGTGAAGAAAACCTCCACTGTGGAAGAAGTTTTGAAGGGGATGAAGACTTTCATCGTTGGCGGCTGTCTGGGTACAGGTTGCAGAAAAACCAAGACCCTTCTTTGTTTTATTATCAATAGGAATGACAAGCCGTCCCCATCCGGTTGTATCGGTACTCTCGACCGCTTTGATAGCATCGTTGTATGAGGAAATCGAGGTTCCTCCTTCGAACTAATTGTCCTTGCTCACCGATAGTGCTTGGAACTGAGTTCCAATAACCTCCTCGGGTTCTACACAAGCAGATGATGATAGGTTACTCACAAGCAAGGCTTGTTCCCCACAAACCGTGACAAGTTGATCGTTCTTGACGAACTTTAGCTTTTGGTGGAGGGTTGAAGTAACCGCTCCAGCCTGATGTATCCAAGATCTTCCTAATAAACAACTGTATGTTGCCCGGATGTCCATGACCTGGAAAGTGATTTGGAAAGTGTGAGGACCAATAGTTATGGGAAGATCAACTTCGCCGATAACTGTTTTTCTGGATCCGTCGAATGCTTTGACGACGACCTCGCTGACTCTCATCGGAGGGCCCTTAAATGATAATTGCGTCAAAGTGGACTTCGGCATAACACTCAGGGCTGACCCTGTGTCTACCAGTACATTGGCTAAAGCATCGCCCTGGCAGTTAACTGTAATGTTGAGCGCCATGTTATGACGGTGACCCTCTTCAGGTAATTCTTCATCACTAAATCCCAAATTATTGCAGGAAGTGATGTTAGAGACAATGCTATCGAATTGTCTGATTGTTACATCCTGTTCCACAAAGGCTTACTCCAAGACTTTCTGTAGAGCCTCTCTGTGTGCTTCTGAACTGAGTAACAGTGATAATACTGAGATCTTTGAAGGAGTCTGTAACAGTTGATCAACGATGTTATATTCACTCCTTTGGATGAGCTTTAGCATCTCATCTTTGTCTTTTGAAAAGTCGGGATTACCAGATTGACTGACTGGCGGATCAGGAATTTCTGCCTGAAGTTCCTTTTCTTTGTTGGACTCTCCAACCCCTCGGTTGAAGATTCGACCGCTCCGTGTTACACGACTGATGTCTGCAATATTCACAACGGGGGGTAATGGAATTTCCTTTCCATTTTCAATTATTGTTACACCGTATTTGTAAGGGATAGCCTTAGTTGATTCATACGGTAACGGCCCCGGTAGATAGATGACTATGGGAACCTTCTGATTTTTCTGACTGTCATAAGTAACCTTGATCCGTTCCCGGTTGGGAACTCTAGATTCGTCAAGTAGAGGGACGATGGCAAAAACATCCCTGATCTGGTGATGACCAGAGATCGTGGCAACATCCTCAACTTGCTCGGCAAGGTAGTTCGGCGACCAAATGATGGGTCCTGAACCTGGATATGGACGAATTTCTCCATGATCGACCTGACCCTGAAGAGCTGCTCTCACAAGGTAACACCCTTGGTTACTTTCCGAACAGACGCTACAACTGTCATAGTTGTGTGGTGGCACCTGGCCACACCCACTTTGAATACAATGTAACCTCACTAGGTTACCTTCCATTGATCGGACATCCTGACTTTGACGACGAGTAGGATTCCTGTTATTGATACTAATCTGCTGAGTATCTTCGTCCATATATATTGGCATCCACCAGTGATTTAACAAGTGCTGAAGTGCCTCCTGGACAAGGGTACAACCTCGATCATTTTCGCAACTTGCTTTACAGTTTTGATAATCGTGTGATATTAAGAATCCGAGTCGGACCTGCTCAGCATGTAACTCTACCAGATTGGTATTCATTACGCGGATATCAAAGACCTGAACCATATTGATTTGATAGGAGTTCCTATCATGGTAGTCTTGGATCCATACAAGATCCATCTGACGCTGGAGGGCCTCTTGTATGAAAGAGCATCCCTGTTTGTTTACCGAGCAAATCAGACAGGAACTGTAATCGTGCCGTGGCAGATTATGATACTGGCTTTGCCTTGAGTTCATCGCCACCAAGTTGACATTCATCACACGGATGCCGTGGTTTTGAATGACGTTAGAATTCGTAGAGACCATGTTAACTCCACGAACTCGGTGTTCCTGGATCCATCCCAGATCCATTTGTTCCTGTAGAGCTGCTTGCACTACAGAACATCCTTGGTTGTCTTTAGAGCAGATATCACACTGGTGATAATTATGAGGTGGCACATGGCCATATCCACTCTGTCTACAATGCATCTTGACCAGATTGGTCCCAATAAGAGTACATCGTGAATTTGATAGACATTGTTAGTCTCTTTCTCAATCAGATTGACTGCAGCCTTCTCATGTTGAGGCAGCGGGTTCGTGAGAACATTGGGATTCGTATCTTTGAAAGATAAGAGCCCGCTCCTAACAAGCTTTTGCACGTCGGATTTGAAATTGAGGCAAGTCTCAATGTTATGCCCTGAACCTCCTTGATGATAAGGGCATGTTTGATCCACCTTAAACCAGAAAGGCAGATTTTCTAGAACTGAAAGGGGAGACTTAGTCTGAATGTGCCCCTTAGCCAGCAGTAACGGAAACAGCTCTGCGTACGTTACGGGTATAGGATCAAATCCTGGTGGCCGTGTTATACGGTTGTTATTATATGGAGGACAAGCCTGCTGAAGAGGCTGTTGTGTCCTTTGTTGGTCAGGTTGGCTCTGCGCAACCTGAGGTTGATACGTAGGAACAGGCGCGGGGCTGATAGCAGGAGTAACAGCTGCTACTGGCTGATAACGTCGCCTTTGCTTTCCGAGAGAGATATTCCCAATATCTTGCTCTTTTTTCTTAGGGAGAGTACTACCATATTTTTTAGTACCGCTCGTTGATCCAGTGTCTTTCACCAAACGTCCTTCTCGGTCGGCTTCCTCAAGACGTACACCCATGCCGACCATTTCGGTGAAATCACTGGCTGCACTGGCGACCATTCGGCCATAGTAAAATGAGCTTAAGGTCTTTAAGAAGATCTTTGTCATCTCTTTTTCCTCAAGAGGTGGACAAATTTGAGCGGCAATTTCACGCCACCTTTGAGCATACTCCTTAAAGGTTTCCTTTTCCTTTTGCGACATTGATCTGAGTTGATCTCTGTCGGGTGCCATGTCCAAATTGTACTTGTATTGTTGGACGAAGGCAGTACCAAGATCTCTGAATGTACTGATCGTAGTACGGTTTAAACCCATGTATCATTTGAGTGCAGCACCGGTTAAACTATCCTGGAAGTAGTGAATCAGCAGGTCCTGATTCTCCGTCTGAGCTAACATCCGCCGAGCGTACATCACCAGATGGCTCTGAGGGCAAGAATTACCCTTGCATTTTTCAAAGTCGGGCACTTGGAACTTGTGCGGGACTTTCACATTTGGGACCAAGCAGAGGTCTGCGGCGTCCTTTCCAAATAGATCCTGACTGCGAATGGCTTACAGCTCTTTCTGCATTTCCAAGAACTGCTCCTGGAATTCATCCATTCTATCGAACATAGTTTCCTTCTTACCAGAAGGTGTCTGTGGAATCTGCCCTTCCGGGACAGTGTGCACCACAGGAGGTGGTACCGTGACTACGGCAGTAAGTCTTGGTGCCTCCCGAAGTTTGTAACCATCAGGAGTCTTGAGTATACCCCTGGCATCTTCGCTTTCCCGAAGTTTGTAACCTTCAGGCCCAGCGGCTTCTGTTGCGATTCCCTGATCTTCAGTGATCGGCGGAACATATCCTTCTGGGATATAGTTAACAGGCATGCCCCAAGGACGATCTTCCGGCATCTGATACCTAGGATCATACTTTTCTATGATGGGCGTTGAGGTGATCTCTGAGATCACAGTTCTTTGTAGCTGAGCTTCTGCCATGGCTTGCATGTCGTTACGAAGCTTTCTCATATCCTCTCTCAGAGCGTCGATCTCTTCTTTCAACTCTCTATTTTCTTCCTCAAGATCATCCATCTTTTTCTGACGATTGGCCCGAGTATTATACGAATGAGACAGTTTGACTCTAGAATCGAGACACAAACGTGAGATTCGTAGGTAAGGAGAATACGCGATGTGAGAATGATGAATGCAATGATTATATTAATTGTTTTTAGGTTTAATTAAAATAAACTTCGACAATTAGATTGCAAATATCAAACAGTGGGGAAACCCCTTCTTATTGAATTCCAAAGGATTACAAAAATGGAAATACAGTAGATTACAAAGTGCAGAAACAGAAACCTAAACTAATGGGTCCAGAGTCCTCTTCTTTGACCGGGGAGCTTGGGCCGTTGTCGGGTTGTCATTCCTTTGCCAGGTGAAAGGAGCGAGCAAATTCCTTTGGTCATCTTGATTCTCTACAGCATGTTGCTCCAAAATTTCAATCAGAGCATCTTTCTCTTTCAGTAATTGCTGTATTTGGATACACTCTACGTCGAGGGTGCGGTACTTGTTCATCCAAGATCTTCTTTCCTTTTGAACTTTGTTGAGAGTAACCTGAAGCCTTTCAGTTTCTGTCAAGAAGTACATGACAATTTCCCTCGGCGGAAGAATTCCGTAACGAGGATAAGGCATCTTTAGCTTGAGAGCTCTAGTTTGTACCCAATGGAGATAAGGCTCCACCGAGACACAGTCCGGTTTTCCCAGAGACTCTCGTCCTTTCTTATGAACATGTTTCCAAGCTTGCACTATTTCCATCTTTAGTGCTCTGTCATTTTCTCCTTCTTTGAAGAAAAGACCTTCCAGATGAACACCCAGTGGGATGTGTCTCATCGGGTATCCAAATTGACGAAGAACTAATATCGGATGATAGTTGATTCCTCCTTTAGTTCCTATGAGGGGTACGCTGGGGAAATTTCCACAACGATCAATGATTCTGATTCCCTCATAAATCCTATTACACCCATCTATATCTGAATTGGTGAGAGACATGATCTTCTGCGACCAACGTAAGACACTCTTGCAATCCCAAAAAGCAGCAGACTTGGGTAAGTGCGAGATAAACCATTTGTAGAGCAAAGGTACACAGCATGTGATCTCCCCTCCGCTGTACAAATTTCCCAAGTGTACAGAATGATACGCATCTGCGAGCAAAGTCGGCACAGGGTTTCCAATGAGAAAAACCTTAATAGCGTTGATATTGACGAAGTTATTGATGTTGGGAAACAAAAATAACCCATAGTTGAGCAAGACAAAGATGCTTTCAAAAGCAGTCATGTTCCCTATACTAGCAAAGTACAGAGCTTTCTTTGTTAAGAACTGGGCTGACAAATCTTGGGTGCCACCCTTAGTAGTCATGTGAGTCTTGACCTCAGACTCGTCCAAATGAATTGCTATTGCAATAGTCTGATTCTTTGGAATTTCTTCCAGTCCAGAAAATGGAGCTCGATCAGTGATATGTAAATCAGCCAGATGAGAATACTCCTCCAGCGTTGGTGCTAGCTGGTAATCCGGGAATGTGAAACAATGATAAACCGGATCGTAGAATTGAATGAGCACGTCCATGATCCCCTTAATCACATGGACTCTTAACAGTGGTAGCAAACCACCGTGCTTGGCTCTGAAAGCCTCTGGGTTAACGATCATTCTCGCTAACTTTCTCAAATCTCCTAGCTTTGGAACCTTGAAGGTATACTGGTAAGTTCTCCTTCTACCGAAATCCATTAGCGTAATCCTTTTCTCTGATATTTGCAATCACAGTCTTAGTTTAATTTGAAAAACAGAGAGACTAGAAGAGAAGTTTTTTGAATGTTTTAATGTTTTATTAAATGAATGCATGAATGCAGCACACAAAAACATAGAAAAAACATGGGGTCAAAGGGTCGTTGTCATGAAGTCAAGGCTCTACCGGTCCCCAAAGGTTTATACTAGGGTGATTTTTGTACCTGTACTCATTATCATCAGCTCCTCCCAGGAAGGCAGACAACAAGCGGATCGCCAGCGAGTTGTGTGCAATCTTAGAGTAAGTGCCATTCACCGAGAATAGATCACCAGCCTCAAATGAGGGTAGTATCGCGTAACAGCTATTTCCGATAGCTTCCGCACTACGAAAAAGGTTGGCTTTTCTTAAGTGTATACTCAATCTCACCACATGCGGCATCACACGCATTCCCAGTAGCAGAAAAATAAACACGTATAGCAATTAGGAAAAGCAGTATATGTATTTGTCCTAATCATCCTAGACTTATAAAGCTATGAATGTTAAGTTCCTGACAGAAATGGGTTCCCCGGCGGAAGCCCCAATCTGTGGTTCCCTGCCTAAGAGATGGACCAGCATAGGTCAATCTTTCTCTTCGGTAGAGTTCCCATTTTCCGTAGAAAACGGGGATGATGCCCTAAGGCAGAAAAGGAGACTCCCCAGCAGAGTCGCCATTTGTGTAAATTTTCACACAAAAGAAGTAGAAAGAAAGGAACGGGCTCCTCGGTGGGCGCCACTTTTCTGTTGGCGGCCACCGCCATGAAAATGACTTACCCAAGGTTTAAATTGTAAGAAAGAAAGAATCGGCCCCACGGTGGGCGCCACTTTTCTGTAGCGAGCGATTTTGGACACGGTTCTTAAGCGCTGGTCGCTCTCTGCAGTTTGAGCTTTAAACTACAGGTCGATTCATTTTTTATCCTATTGTGAGCTGAATAAGGAAGGGAAATAGATGTCTCCAATTAACCCTGCTTGCATACTGAGTTTAAACAGCGGTCTGTTAGGTTATGGATGCTATCAATGTGGGGGGGCTTTTGTACTGGTTATTCGTATTTCGCCAATACGGTTCTCTTTCTTTTTTCTAGGCAAAGGGTTTCTGGTGGGGAATAAGGATTAGGATGTTAGGACTGGTGCTTTTGAATTACTGCTTTTGGTTGACGAAGGTATGGGATTTGGGTTTTTTGTTGATTTCGCTCGCTAAGATCTTTTCTTTTGATCTTATGCCTACGTATTCCCGTTTACCGAAACAGGGAAATCAGAGCGTTCGTAGTTCCTCCTATTCTATGGGAGGAAATTGGTTTTTGGTGTCTTGTTCAAAGCCCGAGACGTGAAGCGAAAGGTGATTTGTATCTTGTTCAAAGCCCAAGATGTGAAGCTGAAAGGTCTATTTGTGTCTTGTTCAAAGCCTAAGACGTGAAGCTGAAAGAACTCGACTTTAGAGAGAATTTGTCATCTCTAAAAAGGGGAGAAGGAGAATTACTTTAACTGGGATACGCGGATCCGAGCAATGCCATAATTTCTGAAGAAAGGCTTTTAACCTGAAGGAGAAGACTTTAACTCAGTGTAGAGCAATGCCATCTTTCCTTAGGAATTTCTCATGCTAAAAGAGGGACAGTGGCATGGATGTAGATGATCCAGAGGCTTGCCGCTTACAGCGATTAGATGGGGGAAAGAGTTGTTGATGTTTGTGTACTGTGAACGAGGCACAACTTTAATGCTAAAAGGTCGATTGGATCAACCAGTGGTTTTCTTATACAAAGCCTAAGAGGAGGCTAATTTCCGATAGGAAAATCATAATACAAAGCCTAAGAGGAGGCTATTTTGTGTCTCGTACAAAGCCCGAGAGAGAGGCTAAAAGTTTTTGACCCAGTGGGGCATATCGTTATACAAAGCCTAAGAGGAGGCTAGCAAAGAGTTGACTCAGTTGGAGAATCTTTTATACTCAGTAATAGAGTGTTTTTGTATCTCGTACAAAGCCCGAGAGAGAGGCGAAAAGGTTATTTTGACTCCACTGGGGAGAATTTTGGTATCTCGTATGAAGCCCGAGATGGAGGCTAAAGGGGTAACTGACTCAACGAGGGAGTCTTTGTATCTCGTACGAAGCCCGAAATGGAGGCTATGTCAGTTAAGTGACAGGTCCAATATACTGATTTAAAAGAGAAAATCAGTTCTTATATGAGCAACACTGCACTCAGGGATTTAATTTGAGGATCAGGGATATTTCCTTCTCTTTGAGGAAACGGGAAATTCAAAGGGTATTGAGATTGTTCGAGTCTGCAGGTTTCCTTCCTATTTAACGAAGGGTGCTTGAGAATGTCTTTGAGACTCAAGGAAATTAGACTGTCCAAGTCTAGAGTTTTATCTTTTGTACTATGCTTCGAGAAACAGTAGTAGACTCTATGAAAGGACTGTTCTATGAGGATGACTAGGTTCTGTTCCTATACCTCTAGGAGGTCGTCGGGACTATTTGTACGAAGCCCAAGAGGAGACTGGAAATTTTTATGAAGCCGACGGGTCCTTGTACGAAGCCCAAGAGGAGGCTATCATTCCCGGAGGAAGAGATCATTATACGAAGCCTAAGAGGAGGCTGTGAATACTTCTAAGAAGTCGTAGGGTCCTTGAATAATGCCCAAGAGGAGGCCGATGCTTTTAAGAAGCTTGTGGGTCTATCATCTCCTTTCCATTAGGAGAGATAACTCTTTTAAAGATGAAAACCACTGGTAAACGTGCGAGGTTTACTATCCAGCGACTTTTAACTTTTAAAGAGGGTTCCTTAGTTAAGGTCCAAGATTATGACCGTAGTGGGTACCCAATCCCTGAGACATTCAAGGCAAGCTATCCACAAGGAATAGATCAAGTCAGGAAAGTTTGAGAATTGGGAAGAAACTCAAAGATGCCATTCACAGAGAATACATTCATCTTGGGGAGTAGAGCTTCTTGACGATTCCTAAGGAGGACAGCCGAAGAAAAGACTGTATCTGGTGCTCCTATTGGGGATCTAGGCGTCTATTTCTACGAATAAGTGAAACGGCGTCAGCTAGTTCTAGACGTAGTTGCCGGGGAAACTCGAAATATCTATACTATTATTACACAGTAGATATGAGTTTATGAAAGGAGACTTACAGTGAGCAGCCCCACAATACAGTTTATAATATGAAAGCAGTAAATGAAAGCGATAACCACTTACTCGGTTGTAGTGCTTCCATGCTGTTTGGTTAGTTGTTCAACAAAGAAAGATTAAAAACAATAGTATATTCAAAATCAAAGGAGAAAGTGCTTTGAAAAAGAAAGATTTGGGGCTTACAGCTCAAGGAGAGGCCCAGGTTTTTATCAGTGAGCGCACTGTTTGAATTTGTACAGAGGGACTTATACAAGTGACTGGGGCCCAAAAAGGTTTTCTGTACAAAGGGATGGGTCTTACACTCTCTCAAGAGGCCCAAAGTGTTTTAAAGAAAAATAAATGGGTCTTACTACTCAAGGGTAGACCCAGATGGTTTTTATTTTTAAACGGGCGACGATCGCGCCGTTTACTTGTACAGAGGGACTTATACAATGAGTGAGGCCCAAAAAGTTTTTGTACAAGGGGGGATGGGCCTTACACTCTCTCAAGAGGCCCAAAAAGGTTTAAAGAAAAGAGTGGGGCTTATAACACGAGGGTAGGCCCGGATGATTTTTGAAAAGGCGACGATCGCGCCGTTTGTTTTTTGACGGTATCGGGACTTATACAATAAGTGAGGCCCAAAGATAATTTGGTCAAAAAAAGGATTGGGTCTTACACTCTAATAGAGGCCCAAATTTTTTTGAAAATGATTTATGAGGGTTGAATTAATCCAAAACCCTAATTTGTTTTCAAAAATGTATTTAATTGAATAAAAATTCAATTAAAATGATCAAAAATTGTTTAACACATGGAAAACAAATTGTGATCTTGGATTAATGCTTCAAAAATTAAGTATTGACCTACAAAATAATTAGAAAGCATTAAAAGTTGCAAAATCAATGTAGAAAAAATATTTAAAATGCCAAAAACAATCAAAATATTAATTCTTTACAAAAATATCAATTATATGAAATAAATAATATTTTTGGGATTTTTTGATAAAATAAAATATTTTAACATTTTTGTGAATTATTAAAAAAAGAATCAACTCAAAATCATTAAAACTCAGAGAGAAATTAATTTTTGAATCAATTAAACAAAATCACAAAATTCAAATATTCAAATTATATGAAAATGGCGCCAAGAACAACACCAAGAACACGCGCGTTTTTCAGTTTGCCCAGATTTGCATTTTCCATCCAATCTCACTGAATACGTAATTATAACATGCAATCCACATATCATTATGCTCGCCTCAACCTCACGATCATGTCTATGTACTTTAATTTCATTTAAATTAAACATACAACAAGAAATCACGAAGAGACCTCAAGAACCCTAATTTCTGCATGAAGGCTAGGATTTTTGATACACGATTCAAACAATGCAATTAATTGAGGGAAAACATTCCATGCATGATTATGAACATATGGCTAAATTATTGTGCGAGGAAATATGCATAGATTGAGAGATGACCAAGTATGTGCTTACCTCCAAGTCGTGACAACAAGAGCGGATGTGATTTTGAGTTGGAGGTGTTACAGATGAGTGGTGATGATCTGGACAGCTTCCCTACACCATATGGAGTGTGTTTGAACACTTGGATTGAATTGAAATGGACTGGATCAGTTTATGGCATCTCAGCTGCAACTTCACTTCAAACTTGTGTGGATGGCAAGTGATTTTGTGAAATTGATGTTCCAGATGTTATGTGAGTTTTTGATCAGCTCATATGTGATGTATGTGAGGTGTGTGAGTGATTGGTTTGTGCAGAATTGCTCTCAAACTCAAAACCCGATAGCTACTTGCCTTAGAAGGCAAAATTGGAGTGAAAGAAGAGATTTTGAGGAAAACATCTGTTAGATGGCTTTGGTGTACTTAAACTGACCACAATTAAGCTCTATTTATAGTAGAGCAAGTTTGTTTTGCAAGGAATAGTGCATGGCAGCTGGTAATTAGGTTTCCTCAATGTTGGCCAATGGAAATGAAAGTCTCCTCTAGCCATTGACTAGAGGTTAGGGCACAGAGCATTGGTCCCCTTGGTCTTGGATAAGTCTTGACTGATTTCAGATGAGAATGGCTCAGTCCATGCCACCTTGATGGTTCCATTGAATGCCTCATTCCAAATTTGAAGTCTTGTCCCTATTTTGGCCATTCTAGGTTCAACATGCTATTCTTTGTTCCTTGGACCTTGGAGGCTTGGCTCAGTGACTGTCCCCTTTGGATTCAATCCTTTGAGGTGTCCAAGTGGATTGGAGCAATTGAAATTGGCTGATTTTGGCAAATCAAGCCAAAATGCAAATTCTGCCTTGCTTTGACAGATTTCAGCAAGGCAACTTGCCAATGTTGTATCTCAT
Source organism: Lathyrus tuberosus (assembly GCA_022829125.1). Classification (NCBI taxonomy): domain Eukaryota; kingdom Viridiplantae; phylum Streptophyta; class Magnoliopsida; order Fabales; family Fabaceae; genus Lathyrus; species Lathyrus tuberosus. The sequence goes on from JALAZF010000256.1 coordinate 6,808,965, forward strand.
GATGTAGGTTGAATTTGGCAATGTTCTTGGCCATTTTGGAAAGCTGTTACATGATACAACAACTGTTTGAACAAGTTTGGTTTTTATCTCTTTTGATTCCAAGTGAAAAATCCCCCTACATTTGGCAAAAAGTGAGGCAAAATCTGACTTAGTGAAAATATCACCAAGTGTTGGAAAAAGTGACTTTTTCACTTTTCAGCCACTTTGATCATTCCATAACTCAAAATCCTTAATGAATTGGAATGACTTGTAGTTGAAGTTTTTGTAGGTGATAATGAGGGCTACAAATCCATCTTTGGATGAGAAAAAATGGCCTTGTGGTTTAGGAGTTATGGTCCTCCAAAGTTGGTACCTTTGCCACTTTATTTTTAACTTAGAAAAATTTCTAAGTTTTATGGTTACCCCTTTTACAAGTTATCTCACTTTTCTTGATTTTTCTTGATAAATGATGATTCAAATCATACATTAACATCATTTTAGGGTTAAAAATCCATTTTGGTGAAAAATCTCAAAAAGTCAAAGTTGACTTTTGTGCACAGTTGACTTTTTATCAGATGAATTCCAAATTGTGCAATTCTTCAGGAAATCATGTCCTTGACCTAAATCAAACTTGATGGACATGTTCCATGGGTGTCATAGGGTATATTAAATCATGTATTAGGGTTTGGGAGCATGTCTTGGTCAAAAGTCAAAATTACAGTTGACTTTTCCCTTAAAACCCTAATTGTGGTGCAGATGAAAATGAGACTTGTTGCTCAAGCTTCTTGGATCAATCCATTGTTCCAAATGGATCAATATGGTGTATTAGAGACCCTTAAATCATCTCTTGAGGTCTTGGCTCATGGTTTGTCCCAAAAGTCAACTTAGGGGTGAATTAGGTCAAGAAACCCTAATTCCTGATTTTTGATGAATGCATCCCCTGAGGCAAAATTGACTTGATGCATGGGTTCATGAGGTTCCATGAAGTATATTAGGTCATGTTTTGGATCATTGCCTTATGCCCAGATGAAAATTTCCATCTGGAGGCCCTGGTCGACCAAAACCCTAATATGGTGACACTGTCGATCTTGAGACTTGATCCACCTAGAAGGGAGCAGCCTTGTGCTTAATCCTTGAAGTGGGAGTCCTTTTTGATCCATTGTGGATGTTTGAGAGATTAGACAAGTTGAAGATCATGTCATTTCTTGATTGATCCTTTGTCTAAGCACTCAGAGAGGGCTTGAAACCCTAATTTTGATTGTATTGGATGCTCCCCCATCTTTGGGGAGACTGATGAAGCATGATGGTTCATCCATATTGTGATGATGATTTTCACAATGATGGGAAGTCTAAGTGGTCAAAATTTGGGGTATTACACGTTCCAGTACCGATTATTCCGTCTGAGAATGTTTCAAAGGGCAAGGAGACCCTTGATGATCAAGAGTTCCTTAAGCTGATCAAGAAAAGTGACTTTAAGATTGTGGATCAGCTGGGTCAGACTCCCTCGAGGATCTCAATTTTGTCCTTACTTATGAGCTCGCCTGCATACAAATCAGCTTTGTTAAAAGTGTTGAACAGTGCCCACGTTATGCAAGATATATCCGTCGTCGAATTCGATGATGTAGTGGCCAATATAACTGCAAATCGGTATTTGGGTTTTAATGAATCGGAACTACCTCCTGAAGGAACTGCCCACAATAAAGCGCTGCACATATCTGTAACCTGCACAGACATCCTGTTATCTCGTGTTCTACTGGATACTAGTTCTTCTCTCAATGTGATTCCTAAAGGCACATTGAGTCAATTACCAGTCGAAGGAATCGAGATGAGACCAAGTGCATTAGTAGTCAGAGCCTTTACAGTTCTCGAAGACAGGTCATTGGAGAAGTGGACTTACCCATCAACATTGGGCCACATCTATTTACCATTACTTTCCAAGTGATGGATATCAATCCAGCGTACAATTGCCTACTGGGTTGTCCGTGGATCCATGCTGCAGGGGCAGTTACCTCCACTTTACATCCAAAGTTGAAATTCATGTTTGACGATCAGCTTGTCATTGTCTGTGGTGAAGAGGATCTGATTGTAAGCAAGTTATTGTCTTTTCGATATGTCGAGACCGAAGAAGGCATAGCTGAGGTTCCGTTGCAGTGTCTCGAGTTCGAAGATGTCAGCTCTGCTTCAACTAGTCAATGTAGATCACCACAATTGACTTTAGCATCTGCTAAGAGTGCTAAAGAGACCATCGATAGCGGTGCCTTGCCAGGCTGGGGGCACGTGATTGATGTGGCTCAGAAGCATAATCGTTTTGGAGTGGGTTATCATCCTGGTCGTCAATCTGATTTCTCTGGTCAGAAGCAATTCAACTTTATCAAGTTTCGCAGTGCGGGTTTCCAGTAGGGGGACATCGTGGCAGCTGCTGATGATGCTGGTCCTAGCAATCAGACTTCAAGATTTGTGCGCAAGTGTCCGCCGGGTTTCAAGATCAACAATTGGACATCTACCGTGATTCCTGTGGTTTTCCCAGATAACATGTAATGCATTTTGCTTTTTCATTCCCTCGTCCTCGCCCGAGACGAGTGGATAGCTTGTAAAGGGCCTCGCGCTTTTGTAATATTATGTGATCAATAAATGAAAGTTTTTTTGCATTCAAAATCATGCTCTATTGTCTTTCTTTATTTTTACTTTTTCACAAAATAAATGGAAAAGGTATCTTTTCTTTTTCACTTTTTAAATAGCTCATTCTAAACATATTCATAAACATGCAGAACTAATAAAAGCATTGATAACAACATGGCAAACATCCATTGTAATTCTGGAATTCCAATTAACCAAGCCAAAGGAGATGGTGAGGAAGATTTTGAATTACCAGCTGAACTGGCAAGGCTCCTTGAGCACGAGCGTAGAGAGATTTAGCCACACAAAGAGCCAGTAGAAGTTGTCAATCTTGGTACTGATGAGGCCAGAAGAGAAGTCAAGGTTGGCGCATCCCTCGCAAAGCATGTACACTCCGAGTTGGTCAAGTTATTGAAAGAGTATGTTGATATCTTCGCCTGGTCCTATCAAGATATGCCTGGGTTGGATACCAACATCGTTGAACATCACTTGCCACTCAAGCCCGGATGTCCTCCTGTCAATCATAAGCTCAGAAGGACTAGACCCGACATGGCACTCAAAATCAAAGAAGAGGTAAAGAAGCAGCTTGATGCTGGGTTCCTAGCCACTTCTGAATATCCTTAATGGATTGCCAACATTGTCCCGGTTCCTAAGAAGGATGGCAAGGTCAGAATGTGCGTGGATTATCGAGATCTCAACAAAGCAAGCCCGAAGGATGATTTTCCTTTGCCTCATATTGATGTCTTGGTAGACAACACTGCGCAGTTCTCTGTCTTTTTCTTCATGGACAGTTTTTCAGGATATAATCAGATCAAGATGTCCCCAGATGATATGGAGAAGACTACTTTTATCACGCCGTGGGGCACATATTGTTACAAAGTCATGCCATTCAGTCTAAAGAATGCAGGGGCAACATACCAGCGCGCCATGACAACCCTTTTTCACGATATGATTCATAAAGAGATTGAGGTTTACGTGGATGATATGATTGCCAAGTCCAGAACTGAAGATGAGCATTTGGTTCATCTGAAGAAACTGTTTGACAGACTCTGGAAGTTTAGACTATGGTTGAATCCTGCGAAGTGCACCTTCGGAGTTCGATCTGGTAAACTATTGGGCTTTATTGTAAGTCAGAAGGGCATTGAAGTTGATCCTGATAAGGTTCGGGCAATTCAGAACATGCCGCCTCCCAAAACAAAAAAAGAAGTCTGCGGCTTTCTGGGCAGACTTAATTACATTTCTAGATTCATTTCTCATTTGACGGCTACCTATGAACCAATGTTCAAATTACTAAGGAAAAATCAATCGGTTGAATGGAATAATGATTGTCAGGAAGCATTTGACAAAATAAAACAATACTTGCAAGAACCACCGATCTTAGTACCGCCGGTTCCTGGTAGGCCTTTAATCATGTATCTCACCATTCTCGATGAATCAATGGGATGTGTATTGCGTCAACATGACGACACTGGCAGAAAAGAACATGCAATATACTATCAGAGAAAGAAGTTCACTGATTGTGAGACCAGATACTCACTCTTAGAGAAAACTTGTTATGCTCTGGCCTGGGCTGCTCGACGCCTGTGACAATACATGATTTGCTATACTACTTTGTTGATATCCAAAATGGATCCAATAAAGTACATATTTGAAAATCCTACTGTCTCTAGAAGGATTGCTCGGTGGCAGATGCTGTTAACTGAGTATGATATCCAACATGTTACCCAGAAAGCAATAAAAGGGAGTGTCTTGTCTGACTACCTTGCTCATCAACCTGTAGAGGGTTATCAACAAATGAAGTTTGACTTTCCCGATGAGGATGTTCGGTTTATCAGAGATTATGAGACTTCAGACCCTGATATAGGACCCGAACCAGGGGCGCGATGGACGCTCGTGTTCGATGGTGCCTATAATTCTAAAGGTCATGGAATCGGTGCTATTCTCATCTCTCCAACAGGTTTTCACCTTCCCTTCACTGCCAGATTATGCTTTGCATGCACCAACAATATGGCTGAATACGAAGCATGTATCTACGGTATTGAAGCGGTAATTGACATGAGAATCAAGATTCTTGAGGTCTATGGAGATTCTGCCTTGGTCATCGGTCAAGTCAGAGGGAATTTTGTGACTCGGGATTCCAAGTTGGTTCCGTATCAACAACATATAGCGAAGTTGATTCCTTACTTTGATGAGATCACTTTTCATCATATTCCCAGAGAGGAAAATCAACTAGCTGATGCTCTTGCCACTCTAGAATCCATGTTCAAGGTCAAGTGGAAGAATGAAGCTCCTCATATCTGCATTGATCACTTGAACGAACCGGTGCACTGTTTGGAAATCGAGGATGAGTCTGATGACAAGCTTTGGTTCTACGACATCAAAGGATATCTAGAAAAACAGGAAAATCCCGAGGGTATCACTATCACTGATAAGAAAGCTCTTAGACGGCTTTGCGCCAAATTCATCTTAAGTGGTGGTATATTATACAAGAGGAATTATGATTCCGTGTTGCTCAGATGCGTGGATAGACACGAAGAAAACAAGATCATAAGGTCCATACATGAGGGCTGCGAGGGTGTACACGCTAAAGGTCCTGCTATGGCTAACCAGATCCTTCGAGATGGGTATTACTGGACAACGATGGAGGTAGATTGTTACAACTTTGCCAAAAGATGTCACAAGTGCCAAATCTACGGAGACAAGGTCCATGTGCCTCCAACTCCATTGAATGTTTTGACTTCACCTTGGCCATTTTCCATGTGGGGTATAGATATGATTGGAATGATCGAGACGAAGGCTTCCAATGGTCATCGATTTATTCTAGTTGTTATCGACTACTTCACCAAGTGGGTTGAAGCTGCTTCCTACGAGAACGTTACACAACAAGTGGTTGCTAGATTTATCAAGAAAGAGATAATCTGTCGCTATGGAATTCCTAGCAGCATTATCACGGACAATGCAAGCAACCTGAATAACAACATGATGAAGGAGTTGTGTCAAGAATTTAAGATCGAGCACCACAACTCTTCACCATATCGGCCCAAGATGAATGTCGCCGTTGAAGCAGCAAACAAAAACATCAAGAGGATTGTCCAGAAAATGGTCAAGACTTACAAGGATTGGCATGAAATTCTTCCCTTTGCACTGCATGGTTACAGAACTTCAGTTCGCACTTCTACTGGGGCAATTCCGTATTCACTTGTGTATGGTATGGAGGCTGTTCTACCCATCGAAGTCGAAATTCCTTCGCGCAGAGTCATCATGGAAGCAGGTCTTGATGAAGCCGAATGGGTTCAATCCAGATACGACCAGCTGAATCTCATCAAAGAGAAGCGCCTTGCAGCCGTTTGTCATGGTCAATTGTATCAGAGACGCCTCAAGCGAGCTTTTGACAAGAAAGTTCTTCCTCGAACGTTCTGCGAAGACGAACTCATGCTCAAGAGATATTCACCTGTTCACTCGGATCCACGAGGCAAGTGGACTCCCAACTACGAAGGACCCTTTGTTGTCAAGAAGGCCTTCTCAGGCGGAGCCCTGATCCTCACCGCCATGGATGGGGAGGAGTTGCCATCGTTCGTGAACTCCGATACAGTCAAAAAATATTATGCCTGAAAAAAATGGATAAGAGTCCGCTAGATTGACATCCGCAAGGACAATCTAGGCAAAAATGGACGTCCCGATGGACCAAAAAAGAAATGTCCATACAAAAGTTAGGGACAATGAAAAACAATAATAGCCCGCTAAGTTGAAAACCCGAAAGGGCAACTTAGGCAAAAATGGGCATCCCGGTGGACGAAAAAAAAAGAGAAAACGTGTCCAGGCAAAAATTAGGGATAAAGGCATTGACTGTGAACACTTGAGCCTCTCTTCCTCATGGATAGACCTCAGACGGTAATAGAGCAGTCCAATCATCATCAACTGGGGCAAGGCGTTGGAACCTAGACTTACAGTGGATGGTGGCCAATGTTATAATCAATGCGAAGCATGATTTCCCTTTGCCATTTACATTTGTCGAAGTCATTTTGCTACGGTTTCTGCCTAATCACTTCACATTGTGCCTCAGCTTGAGCCTTTGCATTGCATGATATCAAGCATCATGTAGAAACGCATACATAGCATATGCATCGATCATACTTCCTCTCTTTTTGCCTGACTTATCTCCCAGCAGATTTTCAGCAAACTTTGCACTTATCAACCTTTAAACACTCTCAACTCTTCTTTTGTCGCTGTCGGCCAAATTCTCGAGCTACTCTTTTATTTAATCCCCCTTTACCTCGAATCATCGAAAAGCTGGCGCAATTCGTACATTCAAGTCCAAGAGGATTAAACAGGGGCAGCTGTCGTAACCCAAAATTTGACCTCCCTCTTTTGCCTTTTTGCATAAGCATAAGCATTCGCATCGCTAGCATACGCATTCACACTTTTCTTCGTGTGTTTCTTGTTGCAGGATATTCAGCTTTTTCAAGCCTGATTAATCATATCCTCATGAGGTCATCTCATCATCAAAACAAGCTCAAAATAAGGATTTCCATGCCTATTTATCAAAACAAGAGGTGGAAAATCGAAGCTGGGACCACAGCGTTATTTTTCAAGCAAAATGGGCAAATTTTGGTCTGAGTAACCGACTAACACAATTTCTTTGTAATTCTGTTAACCGGTTAACACAGGCAGATTTTGTGATTTCTGCTGAATTTTGGGACAACATCCATGCACTCTCTTTGGTCTTTGGTTCTACTTGATTCTAGCAGTGTGTGGAACATTCTAGACTTCTCTAGATATTTCAACACTATTCATTTCAATCCAAGTACATTTATTCCAATACATCACTCTAATTTAAGTGCACAATGTTACTTAATTTACCAATATGTCAACCTTTGGATTTTGAAACTCACATTGGGATTGTTACCGAGTTGGTTCTAACTAACCGAGTTAACCGCCTTGACTCGGTGAGTCAAGTCCAACTAACTCCTAGCCTAGTTCCAAACCTAAAGCTAATCCCAAACCAAATTCCAAACCATCTCACACTCCAAACCTAAAATCTATATCAACTCACCTTCACTCATTTTCAAGGACCTTCAACCATTTTGCTCCATTTCACTCTCAATTCTCCCACATTCCCTCTGAATTTCTCTACTACATCTTCATCTTCATCTCAATTCTCTCCCAAAACCTCACCAAAAGCTCATTTCTACTTTAAAGGATAGTCACTTCTACATCAAAAGTGATTATTTCATGAGCTCAACCTTCATCATTCTTGCTATTACACTTGGATTTCTGGAGTTATTTCAGCTTTTGGATTGATCTTGAGCAGTTGCTGCAACTTCTAACGGTTCAAATTCGCATTTTGGAGCTTTATCGCATTTTGCTCGATTTCGATACGGTTCGTCTACAAATTGAATATTCCTCTGGTTTTCTTTGATATTCTGCATCAATAATCCTTTGTAACATTTACCAAGCCAAATCTCCGGCTTGTAGGTTGGTGGATCTAATTAATTTTACCGTTTCGCGCATTCTCGTATCGCTCGCAATGTAGTCGATAATTGTTGTGTGTGATTTGGTTTTGCATTTGTTTGATCCATGATTCAATTGTATTAGTTGATTCCATCTCTATTTTGTTTATTGTTTTCAAGTTCAATTTTCGTGCACAATCTCAGTTCCTAGCATGTGGTAGTTTGCATAAGTGATTATGTGTTGAAAACCACCTTTGAAAAGCTGTTTTTTTTCTGTTTTTTTCACAACTGATCAGTGTTAACCGGTTAACACATGGTGAGTAACCGGTTACTCAGTTCAATTTTCACCAAAAACGCCAATTTTCAAGCAAGTAACCGGTTAACGCATGGTGAGTAACCGGTTAACACTGTACCAGAATGCTATTTTCTTGCATTTTCAAGTGTGTTTGCCATGCTTTCTTCATTTTAACTTCCATTGATTATCATGCTTGATTTTATGGATGTTCTAAATGTCATTTCACTTCTGGTTGAAGCATGTTCATGAACTTTCGATGCACATTTTCGATTATTCAATTGTTTCATGTTCTTAGCATTGTATGAACATAATCCTTCTTGCACTATCCTTGTTCACATGATACATGATTTTGTGTGACATTTTGATGATCATTTGGCACTGTTTTGCACTTTCCATTTCAGTTTGCATTGAGTTTATTTTTCATGGATAAACTTAATCTTGTTTAATCAATAATTCACTCCTTTTTGCTTTAATGACTTTTCATTCTATTTGGAAAGTTGTTAGCATGTTTATCCCTTAATTAATTGATCGAAACTTTGTTTCGATTAGTCGATCTTCCCTTTTCCTCTCTTTAGGCCTCCTTTAGAGCTTTCTCTCTCTCCCCCCCACCCCCCCCCCCCCCCCCGTGGAGTTGGAGTTTCACGTTGCGTCTGGCATCGGAGCACTATACAAATTGACGCCGTTATGCTGTCCGTTTCTCTACGCAGAAGCATTGTTCAACATTGGAGCGGCTGCGCTGTCCGTTTCACTTTCCACACTATATTTTGGGTGTTAGAGAAGGAATGAGGATGGAGTCTTTCCAACCTCATTCTGGCTATTTCTTTGGTAAGGGCATCTTGTCCTCTCCTCGAGAATAGTCACCTCTATCCTCCAGCTATAGTGTTTCTCATTCCCCTATCGAGTCGGTCCTTGATCACTCTTCTCTCTTTGCGATCCTTTTCGATCCTTGATCACTCATATCTCTTTCAATCTCTCCTTTTGATCAATCACCATCCTTCTTGGTTGAGATCATTATTCTTGCGCTAAGAATCTCTCTTTGTTCCATTACTCCTTTCTTCTTGAAATCAATCACTACTCTTGATTCCCGTGAAGAGTCTCAATTCTCTTTCTTTGGTCTAACACAGTTTTCCTGCTACGACCATTCTTCCCCAGTTTTGCAACCTTTTCTTTGGTTCCTCTCCCTTTGATTGGTTAACCACTGCCTGTCAGTTAAAACATCAATGCTTGCTATCTCCTTCAGTTAATCACGGTCCGTCTGTTAATCACTGAGCTTCTCTTGGGTTAATCACCTTCTCTAAGTTAATCACCTGTCTCTTCAGTTAACCACAGTCCGTCTGTTAAAATACTGAACCCTTTTTCGAGTTAATCACCTTCTCTTGGTTAATCACTCGCTCTTTTTGGTTAATCACAGTCCGTCTGTTAAAACACCGAATACCCCGCAGTTGGCAACCTCCTCTTGGTTCAGATACTTGCATCTTTGGGCTACTAACCTTTCTTTGGTTCAAATACCCTTTCTTCGGTCATGTACTGTTTGTTCAGTCAGTTTACCGAACCCATTGGGTCACGACCTTTGCTCGGTCCTACACCCGTCCTTTGGGTCACGACCTTTGCTCGGTCCTACACCCGTCCTTTGGGTCACGACCTTTGCTCGGTCCTACACCCGTTCTTTGGGTCACGACCTTTTCTCGGTCCTACACCCGTCCTTTGGGTCACAATCTTTATTCGGTCCTACACCCGCTTTTCTGGTTAATCACAGTTTTCTCTGTTAAAACCAATGCTTCTCTATCCCCACAGAGTTGCAGTCTTTTCTCCCTCGGTTAACCACTGCTTATCAGTTAACATACCGAGGCCCCTTCAGAGTCAAGCACCTTTTCTTGGTTCAGCACTCTCTCTCTGGGTTTATCACAGTCCGTCTATTGACACCATCTTCTTTTACCCGCCAGGGTCTACTCTCTTTCATCGGTTAACCACTGCCAGCCAGTTAATATACCGAATTTCCTTTTTCTCTTGGTTATGACACCATCTCTTTATTCGGATCCCCAGCAGAGTCCTTCCTATTCCCTTTGCTCTTACTTTCTTGATTTTGACACCATTTCTCTTTGTTATCCCCAGTGGAGTTTCTTTCATTCTTGGTTATGACACCATCTCTTTCGCATCCCCAGCGGATCTTTTCTTTATCTTTTATTCTCTTGGTTTGGACACCATTTCTCTCTTACTCTCTTGATCTTGGTTTAGAAACCATTGCTCTCTTATTCTCTTATTCTCTTGGTTTGGACACCATTTCCCCTTTATTCCTTTATTCTCTTGGTTTCGACACCATTCTCGCGCTTTATTCTCAGTACAATTACTATTTCTTTCCTTTACACTCTTTTCTTGGTTTTGACACCATTTCTTTGGAATCCTCAGTGGAATTTCCTCCTTTCTTTTGCTCTTGGTTTTGACACCACTTTCTTTTCCTTTTCCTTTTCCATTCGGTTCCCCGAACTACGGAAGCTCTCATTCTACATCCTTTTGGATGTATGATACGTAGGCATGAGATCGCAATGATCTCGGCGAGCACACTTCCACATTTCTTCACACTTCCACCTTTCTTCCCACTTCCACCTTTCTCCCATCTTTCTCCTTTTCTTCCTTCTTCGTCCCCTGGTTCCATGAACTACGACGCTCTAATTTCCTCATTGCACTATGAGGGTACGTAGGCACGAGGGCTTTGATCCTCCGCGAGCACCTTCCTTCTTTCCTTTCTTTTTCCCCTTTTTCTCTCTCTCCTCTTCTTTAGCTAGAAGCCTTTAGATAGATAACCCATCCAAGCCTAGAACCAAACAAAATGGTTCCCTTCGAGTACGACGGATGCGTTAGATGCTAATACCTTCCTTTCGCATAACTGACCCCCCGTTCCCGTCTCTCTTCCCCTTGGGTTTTATCGATATTTTCCCTGTCCTTTGGGACTAAATAAAGTTCGGTGGCGACTCTGTTGTATCTTTGAGTGTGCGATTCACTCAGGTAGATTTCCATCCATCTTTAGAAACAATACAAGTATAATCTTGATTTGGCTCAAACCAGATTGCAATTACATAATAAGTCCCATTGTAAAACAGAAACCTTCAAAGAATATGCGCATAGATGGCACGAGATGGCCTCTTGTGTGTGACTTGCTCTTTCAGACACTGAACTGGTTGATATCTTTATGGGCACTTTGCAAGGGTTGTACTATGAGAAAATGGTGGACAGTTCTTCTTCAAACTTCATTTATGTTGTGACTATCAGTGAAAGAATTGAAAACGGTTTGAAGATTGGTAAGATTGCTGGTTCCGTGTGTCAACAGTCAACCAACAAGAAACCTTAGAGCAGTCATTCGAAGAAGAAAGAAGGTGAGGCGAATGTCGTGATGGAAAAAGCCCATCCTCGGTATCAGGCTCCTATGGCTTCTATGTCGTACTATCTATATCCTTATATCGCTGCCGCCCAGTATCAACAACCTCCATATCAATATCATCCACAACAACAAGCTCAGACTTCTCAGAATCAACAGCCACAATGTCAACAATCTCAACAAAACAATGGAAATCAGCATAACAGACAGAACAACAGCAATCAGAACAATCGCAAGCGTCTGAATTTTGACAAAATTCCTGTGTCGTATACAGAGTTGTTCCCTTATCTGGTTCATCAAGGGGCAATCATTCCAAAAGAGATCTCTCCTACAATTCCTCCTTATAGTCTGAAGCATAATCTGAATGCATCCTGTGCTTAACATTATGGGTACATAGGACATGCCACCGAAGATTGCATTGTCTTAAAGACCAAGGTTCAAGAGCTTATTGATCGGAAAATCCTGACATTTACTGAAGATCAGCCTAACATACAGACTAATCCTTTGCCTACTCATAATGGACCGAGGGTTAACATGGTCGAAGATAACCAAGGGGATGAGTTGATCAGAGATGTCGACGAAGTGAAAACTCTGATGACTGGTTTGTTCAAGAAGTTAAATGAGCAAGGGTTATTGAAATGTCTTCATGGAAAGTGTCAAATTTGTGATGACAATCCCAATTAGTGCCGAAGGTTGAAAGGTTGTGTTCAAATTTTGATGAATCGAGGTGTGGTTCAGTTTACCAGATCCAGGTCTGTGGAAGAGGTAATTACCATTGAGACGTTCACGATCATATATAGGAAGGTTCCCGTGGAAGCTCCTAAGAAGAAAATACAGCTTATCACTGTTTGTGCGCCAAAGCCTTTCCCGTATCAGAATTCGAAAGAGGTACCTTGGAAGTATGGTTCTACCTGTTTTCTGGGGGTCTAGAAATCCAGTTCTTGGAATCTGAAATTGTGAATGTAACCACCGCTGGAGGCATGACTCGTAGTGGACGAGTGTTTTCTCCGAAGGTCACATCTAAGTCGGTGCAAGTTCCAACTGTTGTTCCTCCCAAGGAGAAGTCTGCTTAAACCACCCATGTTGTGCAACAAGGGGTATCTATCAGTGCATCAGTGCCATTCATTCCATCTGATGATGCTGCAAAGAGCAAAGGGGTAATTAATGATCAAGAATTTCTCAAGCTGATCAAGAAGAGTGATTTTAATATTGTGGATCTGCTGGGGCAAACACCCTCAAAGATTTCAATCTTATCCTTGCTTATGAGCTCGCCCGCGCACAGATTGGCCTTGCTGAAGGTTTTAAATGCTGCCCATGTAATTCATGAAATCCCTGTAGAGCATTTTGATGACGTGGTTGCAAACATAACTGCAAGTCGATACTTGGGTTTCAATGAATCAGAGTTTCCTCCTAAAGGAACTATCCACAATAAAGCCTTGCACATATCAGTGACTTATATGAATGCCTTGCTATCTCGTGTCCATGTGGATACCGGTTCTTCTCTCAACGTGGTGCCTAATGGCATGTTGAGTCAACTACTGGTAGAAGGGAGCGAGATGAGGTCGAGCGATTTAATTGTCAGAGCCTTTGACGGTTCTAGAAGGCAAGTTATTGGAGAGGTGGATTTACCCATTAAGATTAGACTGCATTTGTTCACCATTACTTTTCAAGTGATGGATATCAATCCTGCATATAGTTGCTTATTGGGTCAACCTTGGATCCATGCCGCAGGGGCAGTTACTTCCACATTGCATCAGAAACTGAAGTTCATGATTGACGATCAATTGGCCATTGTTTGTGGTGAAGAGGATATGCTAGTAAGCGAGTTATCATCCTTCTGATATGTCGAGGCTGGTGAAGGCATAGCTAAGGTGCCATTGCAATGTCTTGAGTTCGAAGATGTCAGCTCCGCTTTAACTAGTCAAAGTAGATCACCAAAAATGACTTTGTCATCTGCCAAGAATGCTAAAGAAACCCTTGAGAAAGGTGCCTTCCCCAGCTGGGAGCATGTGTTGGATGTGGTAGAGAAACATGATCGCTTTGGATTGGGTTATCGTCCTGGTCTACAAACTAGCTCACATGGTCAGAAGCAGTGCAACATGATCAAATTCAATAGCACAGGTTTTCTAAAGGGTGATATTGTAGCAGCCATTGATGATGTTGGTCCTAGAAACCAGAAAACAAGCTTTGTACGCAAGTGCTCGCCTGGTTTCAAGCCCAACAATTGGACATCTACTGTGGTTCCCGTGGTTTTTCCTACAAACATGTAATGCATTTTTCTTTCTTGTTCCCTCGCCCTCGCCCGAGACGAGAGGATTGCTTGTAAAGGGCCTCCCGCTTTTGAAATATTATGTGATCAATAAATAAAAGTTTTTTGCATTCAAATCATGCTCTATTTTCTTTCTTTATTTTACTTTTTCACAAATAATAAATGGTAAAAGTTTCTTTTGTTTTCACCTTTCATAATAGCTCATTCTAAACAAATTCATAAACATGCAGAACAAATAAATGCATTGATAACAACATGGCAAACATCCATTGTAATTCTGGGATTCCAATTAACCAAGCTGAAGAAGATGGTGAGGAAGATTGTGAATTACCGGCTGAACTAGCAAAACTCCTTGAGCACGAGCAGAAAGAGATTCAGCCACATAAAGAGCTAATGGAAGTTGTCAATCTTGGTACTGATGATGTCAGAAGAGAAGTCAAGGTTGGGGTATCCCTCGCTAAGCACATACACTCTGAGTTGGTCAAGTTATTGAAAGAGTATGTTGATATCTTCGCTGGGTCTTATGAAGATATGCCTGGGTTGGATACCAACATCGTTGAACATCAATTACCACTCAAGCCCGAATGTCCTCCTGTCAAGCAGAAACTCAGAAGGACCAGACCCGACATGGCACTTAAAATAAAAGAAGAGGTAAAGAAACTGTTTGATGTTGGGTTCCTAGCCACTTCTGAATATCCTAAATGGGTTGCTAACATCGTCCCGATTCCTAAGAAAGATGGGAAAGTCAGAATGTGTGTGGATTATCGAGATCTCAATAAGGTAAGCCCGAAGGATGATTTTCCTTTGCCTCACATTGATGTCTTGGTAGACAAAACTGCGTAGTTCTTTGTCTTTTCATTCATGGACGGTTTCTCAGGATATAATCAGATCAAGATGTCCCCAGCTGATATGGAGAAGACCACTTTCATCATGCCTTGGGGTATATATTGCTACAAAGTCATGCCATTCGGTTTGAAAAACACAGGGGCAACATACCAACATGCCATGACAACCCTCTTTCATGACATGATCCATAAAGAGATTGAGGTTTACATGGACGATTTGATTACCAAGTCCAAGACAGAAGAAGATCACTTGGACTATATGAAGAAATAGTTTGATAGAGTTCAAAAATTCAGATTACGGTTGAATCCCGCAAAGTACACCTTTGGAGTTTGATCTGGTAAACTGTTGGGCTTTATTGTGAGTCAAAAGGGTATTGAGGTTGATGCTGACAAAGTTAGAGCAATTCAAAATATGTCGCCTCCCAAAACTGAAAAAGAAGTATGTGGCTTTCTGGGAAGACTTAATTACATCTCCAGATTCATTTCTCATTTGACGGGCTACCTGTTAACCAATATTCAAATTGCTAAGGAAAAACTAATCGGTTGAATGGAACAATGATTGTCGAGAAGATTTTGACAAGATAAAAAAATATATGCAAGAACCACCGATCTTAGTACCGCCGGTTTCTAGTAGGCCTTTAATCATGTATCTCACTATTCTCGATGAATCTATGGGTTGTGTATTGGGTCAGCATGACGACACAGGTAGAAAATAACATGCAATTTATTATCTGAGCAAGAAGTTCACTGATTGTGAGACCAGATACACACTCTTGGAGAAAACTTGTTGTGCTCTAGTCTGGGCTGCTCGACGCCTAAGACAATATATGATTTACCATACTACTTTATTGATATCCAAAATGAATCCAATAAAGTACACATTTAAAAAGCCTGCTGTCTCTGGAAGAATTGCTTGGTGGAAAATGCTGTTAACTGAGTATGACATCCAACATGTTACCCAAAAAGCAATAAAAGGGAGCGTCTTGTCTGACTACCTTGCTCATCAACCTGTGGAGGGTTATCAGCAAATGAAGTTGGACTTTCCAGATGAGGACGTTCTATTTATCAGATATTTTGAGACTCCAGACCCTGACATAGAACCCGAACCAGGGGCGTGATGGACGCTCGTGTTCGATGGTGCTTCCAATGCTAAAGGTCATAGAATTGGTGCTATCCTCATCTCTCCAACAGGTTTTTATCTTCCTTTCACCGCCATATTATGCTTTGCATGCACCAACACTATGGATGAATATGAAGCATGTATCTAGGTACTTGAAGCTGCAATTGACATGAAAATCAAGATCCTTAAGGTATATGAAGATTCTGCTTTGGTGATTGGCCAAGTCAGAGGAAACTTTGTGACTCGGGATTCCAAGTTGGTTCCTTACCAAAAGCACATCACGAAATTGATTCCCTATTTTGATGAAACCTCTTTTCATCATATTCCTAGGGAAGAAAATCAACAAGCTGATGCCCTTGCCACCCTAGCATCCATGTTCAAATTCAAGTGGAAGAATAAAGCTCCTGCTATCCGCATTGATCATTTGAACGAACCAGCACATTGTTTAGCAATCGAGGACGGGTCTGATGACAAGCCTTGGTTCTACAACATCAAAAGATATCTGGAAAAACAGGAATATCCAGAGGGTATCACTATCACCGACAAGAAAGCTCTTAGATGGCTCTGCGCCAAATTCTTCTTAAGTGGTGGTGTACTGTACAAAAGAAATTATGATTCCGTGTTGCTCAGATGCATGGATAGACACGAAGCAAACACGATCATAAGGTTCATACATGAGGACTGTGAGGGTGTACATGCCAAAGGGCCTGCCATGGCTAAGAAGATTCTTCGAGCTGGTTATTATTGGATAACAATGAAGGTGGATTGTTGCAACTTGGCCAAAAGATGTCACAAGTGCCAGATCTATGGTGACAAGATTCATGTGCCTCCAACTCCATTGAATATTTTGATTTCTCCTTGGCCCTTCTCTATGTGGGGTATTGATATGATTGGGATGATCGAGCCGAAGGCTTCCAACAGTCACCGATTCATTCTAGTTGCTATTCACCAAGTGGGTTGAAGCTGCTTCTTACGCAAACATCATACGACAAGTGGTTGCCAAATTTATCAAGAAAGAGATAATATGTCGCTATGGTATTCCTAGCAGTATTATCACTGACAATGCCAGTAACCTAAACAACAAGATGATGAAGGAGTTGTGTCAAGAATTCAAGATCGAGCACACAATGCTTCACCATATCGGCCCAAGATGAATGGTTTCGTCGAAGCAGCAAACAAAAATATCAAGAGGATTGTCCAGAAAATGGTCAAAACTTACAAGGATTGGTATGAAATGCTTCCATTTGCATTGCATGGCTACAAAACTTTAGTTCGCACTTCGACTGGGGCAACTCCGTATTCGCTTGTGTATGGTATGGAGGTTGTTTTTCCTATTGAAGTCGAAATCCTGTCGCTCAGAGTCATCATGGAAGTAAATCTTGATGAAGCTGAATGGGTCCAATCCAGATACAACCAGTTGAATCTCATTGAAGAGAAGCGCCTAACCGTTGTTTAACATGGTCAATTGTATCAGAGACGCCTCAAGTGAGCTTTTGACAAGAAAGTACTCTCTCTAGCATTCCAAGAAGGCGAACTCGTGCTCAAGAGGTATTCACCCATTCACTCAGATCCACACGACAAGTGGACTCCCAACTACGAAGGACCTTTTGTTGTCAAGAAGGCCTTCTCAGGCGAAGCCCTGATCCTCACCACCATGGATGGGGAGGAGTTGCCACTACCCATGAACTCCGACGTAGTCAAAAAATATTATGCCTAAAAAAATGATGAATAAGAGCCCGCTAGACTGACATCCGCAAGGACAATCTAGGCAAAAATGGGTGTCCCGATGGACAAAAAAAAAGAAGCGTCCATGTAAAAGTTAGGGACAAAGCAAAAAATAATAATAACCCGCTAAGTTGAAAACCCAAAAGGGAGACTTAGGCAAAAATGGGTATCCCGGTGGGCGAAAAAAATATAGAAAAATGTTTAGGCAAAAATTAGGGATAAAGGCATTTGACTGTGAACACTTGAGCCTATCTTCATCATAACTGGACCTCAGACGGTAATAGAGTGGTCAGGTCATTGTCAACTTGTGCAAAGTGTTGGAACCTAGACTTGCAGTGAATGGTAGCTAATGTTGTAATCAATGCAAAATCTAATTTCCCTTTGTCATTTGCTTTTGTTTTTCAATTTATTGCAAATTTCCTCATCAAGGGTTTTTGTATCCTTGTACACACCTTATGTACAAATATTTTCATATTCAATAAAATTCATCATTTGATTTCTTAATTTTATCTTTTCAGTATTTTGTTTGCAAAATAAACGATTATTTGTGATCACATAATACTATAAAGCAATGAGAATAATAAAAAGCTAAATCAATCGAGGAACCATTATGCATTGCATGATATCCCTAAGGGATGATCGGTAGTCTCCATTACAGGCTTGATTCCCGGAAAGCACTGTTATTAGTTCTTTGGAAGGTTTTACCTATCTTCCATTTCCCCAGCAGAACCATGATTGGCCCCCAAGCAGGGACATGTTTTCCCTCTTTTCCCCATCAAGAGTGAGACCCTCACATCTTTCACAACAGGTCAAAGCCGTCATTCCCCAGCAGCGGTAATGTTTTAACTTTTCGTTCTCCCCAAGCAGTGAAGATCATCTAAACCTTGTTCTTCCCTAAGAAGAGTCATTCAAGATTTGAAGGCCGTCTAGGTTCCTTCATTCCCAGAAACAATAATGATAATAGGTCAGAAATTTGAGATTTCTAGGCTATTTCCCCGACAGAGTCATCGCTGTTTATGGAATTCTCTCCCCGGGCGAGGATGTCGAGTTAGTTTTGCTACAATCCGTGTCTGTTCGTAGCACGGTACTTTCACATGTACTATTGTATGACATGATATCAAGCATCATGTAGGACAAAACATACATATCATATGCATTAAACATACTCCCTGATGACTAATTTATCTCCCCAGCTGATATTCTGTCCAAATTTCTCACTCAATCAAAACTCTCTACATATTCACCTTTTCATCTCTTGTCACTGTCGGCCAAATTTTTGAGCTACTATTTTATATAATCCCCTTCCACCTCGAATAATTGAAAAGCTGGCACAATTCGAACATTTAGGTCCTAGAGGATTAAATAGGGGCAGCTGTCGTAACCCGAAATTTGACCTCCCTTTTTGCCTTTTGCATAAGCATATGCATTCGCATCGCTGGCATACGCACTAACATTTTTCCTCTGTGGTTTGTTGCAGGAATATTCATAATTTTAGAGGATTTCAAAGCCTGGTTAATCACATCCTCACAAAGTCATCACATCATCAATACAAGCAAAATACAAGGGTTTCTATGCCTATTCATCAAAGCAAAAGGTCAGAAATCTGAACCATGGCCATAACACCTTTTTCAAGAAAAGGGCAAGTTTTGGCTATGTTATTCGGTTAACCATCTATGGTTAACCGATTAACACCCTGTTACAGCGCCATTTTTAGCTTTTGAACAGCTGTTAATCGGTTAACCTTATTTGGTTAATCGATTAACACCTGCTATTTCTGCAAAAATTCAGCATTTTCATCACATTGCAGCAGCACTCTCCATTCTCTTGTGGTCTATGTTATTCTAGCATTGTGTGGAATATTCTAGACATTTAAAGACATTTCAAGACACTTCAAGGCATTTTTTCCAATACATCAATTTCAATCATGATCACCACGCACCTTTGTCCAAACATGTGAACTATTGGATTTTGGACTTGCATTGGGATTGTTCCACCGAGTTAACAAATAACTAACTGAGTCAACTTACGACTCAGTAAGTTAGATGTAACTAACTCCAAAGCAAGCTCCTAACAAAACTCCAAACCTAGCCTACTCCAAAGCTGGCCTCTATATAAAGAAACCTTCACATTTGTGGAAGGGCGATCCAAAACCTTCAATCATTCTCACAATTCTTCACTCTTCACCCTCTCACTTCTCTCTGATTTTTCTGTAACTTCTTCACATTCATCTTTGTCTTCTTCCCAAACCACACACAAAAGCTCAATTTCCACCATTAGAGTGTAACAATCTTCACATCGAAATTGTTATTCTCTTAAGCTAAACCTCCATACTACTCCATTTCTACTTGGATTTCTGGAGTTACAGTAGCTTCTACTCCAATTCAAGTAATCGTTTCAATCATTTCGATGCAAATTCGATTTCGGAGCTTTTATCGGGTTTTATCGGTTTCGCTACGATTTGATCTCAAGCTTGGAATTCTCTTGTTTTCTTTGCTTATTCTCACTACATATTGCTCACAACAGTTACCAAGGCAATACTCCGCCTTATAGATTGGTAATTCTTGCTCGATTTACTATTTTCGATCACTTTCACACGTTTGCAATGTAGTTTCGATAGCTTTTCGGTGTTGATTAATCATGTGATTATTTGATTTGTGGATCTTGATGTTTGATGCTTTCAATTGATGATTAATTGATTCTACTGGATGTAATTTTCGTGTACAAATTCATGCCATAACATGTGGATGATTGGATAAGTAATTAATTGCTGGAAATGCTTTCGGAAAATTGATTTTCTACCACTGTCCTAGTGTTAATCGGTATATGGTTAACCAGTTAACCAGTCATTTTCATGTGTGTTTCTGGACTTTTCAAGGTGTTAACCAATTAATCGTAAATGGTTAACCGATTAACACTAGGACAAAATGCCATTTTTGTGCTTTTTCATGCTTGTTTGGTTTTCTTTCCTCAATTAACTTCCATGGATTGATATGTGGGAATGTTTTAAAAGCTGTTTAACCTCTGTTTGAAGCATGATGTATGATTTATCAATTTTTGGAATTGTTTGCATTTTTTATAATGTTTGATCATGTTGATTCTTACACACTTTTGCTTACATGATAACTTGATTAGTGATGCATGCTAATTGATGTTTGGTACTGCCTTGCAAATTCAATCTTGATCACATTAAGTTTGTTCTTCATTGATCAAATTTAATCTTGTATAATCAATACTTCACACGTTTGCTTTGATGATCTTTTGATTCGTTTGGAAGATTGTTGGCTAGTTTATTTCCCTTGATCGATTGATCAAAATCTTGTTTCGATTAGATGATTTCCCCTACCTTCTCTCTTTAGGATCTTTTAGAGCCTTGTTCTCTTCGTTCCATGATGATTCGGAGGTTTGCACAATGCACTGGAGCACTGTACAAGTTGGAGATGTTACTCTGTCGGTTTCAATTTCCGCATTATCCTTTGAGTGCTAGAGAAGGGATGAGAGTGGAGAATTCCTACACTCATTCTGATTATTTTGGGTAGGGGACGAATGACCATGTGCTTGAATAATCGTCTCTATCTCTAGACTGTAGTGTTCTCAATCCTCAGACGAGTCGATCACTGATCACTCTTCCCCTTTTAATCTCTCCTTTGATCAATCACCATTTCCTTGGCTCAAGATCTTTGTCTCTTAGATTAACAACCTTCTTTTGGTTCAACATCTTGTTCTCTTGGTCAATCATCGTTCATTGATCCCCCATCAGAGTCGTAATCACTTCTTTCTTTGGTTAATCACAGTCAGCCTGTTAATTACCAACTCTTTTGGTCCCCAACAAAGTCGCAATTCTTTTTCTTTGGTTAATCACAGTTTTCCTGTTAAATACCGAAACCCTAGCGGAGTTCGCAACCTTGTCTTGGTTCTTTCTCCCTTTTGAGTGGTTAACCACTGCCTGTCAGTTAAAACATTAATTTGCACCCTTTCTCAGTTACCCACAGTCAGTCTATTAAGATACTAAACTTCCGTTGAGTTAATCACCTTCTCTTGGTTAATTACTCATTTCTTTTTTGTTAATGACAGTCCTTCTGTTAACACCTAATCCCCAGCGGTTAGCAACCTTCATTTGGTTCAAACACTAGCACCTTTGGGTTAGTAACCTCCTTTTGGTTCAAATACTCTTTCTTCGGTCAAGTACTGCTTGTTCAGTCAGTGTACCAAACCCCTTTGGGTCACAACCTTCGCTTGGTTCCACACCCGTCCTTTGGGTCACAATCTTCGCTTGGTTCCACACCTGTCCTTTGGGTCATAACCTTTGCTTGGTTCCACACCCATTCTTTCGGTTAACCATTGTTTATCAGTTAATATACCGAAATCCCCTCAGAGTCAAACACCTCTTCTTGGTTCAGTACTCTCTCTTTTTGGTTCATCACAGTCCGTCTATTGACACCAATCCCTTTTTCCCCACAGAGTCATGCTCTTGTTTCGCTTCGATTAACCACTGCTCGTCGATTAATATACTGAATCCTCAGTAAATCTTGCTTTTCCTCGATTCAATGTCCCTTGCTCCCTTATGCTCTTGGTTTCGATGCCATTCCCTTTGTTTACTCCCCAGTAAAGTCGTCATTATTCCTTTGCTCCCTTTATCCTCTCGGTTTTGACACCATCTTCTTGTCCTATCCTCAGTTGATTTTCCACTTTTCCCGTGTCTTTCTTTCTTGGTTTTGGCACTAATCTTCTGCATTTCCCGGTGGAGTCTTTCTACCCCTTTTCGCTCTTAGTTTTGACACCGTTTCCTTTTCTTTCTCCGTCTTTGTTCCCCAAACTATGTAGGCTCTGAATTCCTTATTGCACTATGAGGTAAGTAGGCAAGAAATTATGAAATCTTGGTGAGCCACATTCTTCTTCCTTTTCCGTGGTTCCTTGAACTACGGCGATCTGATTTCTACATTGAACTATGAGAGTACATAGGCACGAGGGTCCTAATACTCCGCGAGCATTTTCTTCGTCTCTTTTATTTTCCTCTTTAGCTAGTACCTTTAAATAGATAACCAATCAAAGCCTAGAAGCAAGCAAAACGGTTCCCGTCGAGTACGACGAATGCGTGAGGTGTTAGTACCTTCCTCTCGCATAACCGAACCTATAGCGAGCGATTTTTGTCGTTGACGCGACCACCATATCGCTGAAGTTTTCCTCACTGCAATGAGGAGGGGGTGTTACTTTCTGATTTCTTATTTATCTCGTGAAGCTGGAAGAGAAAGGGAATCTATCTAAACCTAACCTTGCACGTGATTATTTAACTGAACAAATGCTTAAAAGAGATTGGGGGGTCCGGGGCCAGGTTATACAATGGGGAGTTGTCAATTACCCATCCTATATGTGGTTATCCACAGGATATTAGCTTTAGCTTTCACTTTGTAATTGATGGTGTTTATCTGTTAATGGGTTGGGAAAGTTTCTTGGGAAGTATGAGCGAGTGAGTGAGTTTTGGCAATGTTCGGGTGTTTTTGGTAAGGTACTGGACCTAGGGTTTTTGATTGGTATGCTCGCTAAGATTTTACAATCTTATGCCTACGTATTCCCGTTTAAACGAAACAGGGAAATCAGAGCAATCGTAGTTCCTCCTATTCTAAGGGAGGAGAAAGATGTTTAGTGTCTTGTTCAAAGCCCAAGATTGAAGCTAAAAGGTTTTTACTGAGGGAGAATTTGTCATCTCTAAAGAAGGATTGTTGATTTTTGTGTGCCTTGATCAAAGCACAAGGTTGATGCTAAAAGGTTAATTGACTCGGCTAGGGGATTTCTTTATACAAAGCCTAAGAGGAGGGTAGAAGTTTGACTTTTTTGGGGAAAATATTTTGTCTGTCTTGTAAAAAGCCCAAGATTGAGGCTAAAAGGGATTTTGACTCCGCTGGGGAGGGTTTGTATGTGTCTTGAACAAAGTCCAAGATTTAAGGCTGACCTTACTAGGAAAATCATTATGCAAAGCCTAAGAGGAGGCTGAAATAAGTTTGACTCTTCTTGGGGAAAATCATTCCCCAAAGCCTAAAGGAAGGATGGGAGGAAATGACTCTGTTGGAGAATATATATGTCCCAAGCTTAAGAGAGGGAGATTTATGTCTTGTACAAAGCCCAAGATTGAGGCTAAAAGGATCTGACTCAACAAGGGAGTGTTTTTATCTGTCTTGTACAAAGCCCAAGATTGAGGATAAAAAAGGTTGACTCAACAAGAGAGTCCGAAAAGGTAATTGACTCAACAAGAGATTCTAACAAGTGATTGACTCAACAAGAGAGTCTAAAAAGTGATTGACTCAACGAGAGAGTCTGAAAAGGTTAGCTCCGCTGGGGAGAATTATTTGTACAAAGCCCAAGAGGAGGCTGACTTCGCTGAGGAAGGATCATTATACAAAGCCTAAGAGGAGGCTATCTTTCTACTGAGGAAAGGTCTTTATACAAAGTCTAAGAGGAGGCTATCTTTTGTCGGGGATAATTGAGATCCCTAGGCAGGTCTAAGTGGGGAATCAACTCTTGCTGAGGATTATAGAAGAGTTGAGATGTCAGATACCTTGAGGTTCTGATTTAAGATAGTGTTGACCCTGGTCAGGGAACTCTCATGAGAGAGACTGGGTTTCTGCTGGAGATCGATCCAGAATGCCCAGGGTCTTTTCCTATAGTTGTAAGGAACTTGAGAATGTCTTAGAGACTCAAGGGGATTAGACTGTCTGAGTCTACTGGTGTGAAGAGTTTTATCTTTTATATGATACCCAAGAGGAGGCACGGGCATTAAGGGATGAGAATCATCCCTAAAGTGGCCTGAGGTCTGACACTGGAAAGACTGCTCTAGCAAAGGATGACTAGTTCTGTCTTATACCTTTAAGAGGTCGTCAGGGTCCTTGTATTAAGCCCAAGAGAAGGCATGAGAACTTCTAAGAAGCCGGAGGGTCCTTGTACAAAGCCCAAGAGGAGGCAGGGATGCTTTTAGGAAGCCTGTAGGTCCCAAACCTAGAAAAGTTCAAGAAATGCTATTCACTGAGAATAGATCATTTAGTGAAAGTTCTGTGATTTGAAGAAATTCAAGAGATGATATTCATCGAGAATAGATCAACTCCAGGGAGTAGAATTTCTTTGACAATTTCTAAAGTGACAGCCTGAGAAAAGGTTCACGAAGAATACTGCCTTTCTCTTTGTTCCATATTGTTTAAGCCCAAGAGAAGGCAAGACTATATCTGGAGATCCTATAAGGATCTAGTTTTGTTTGTATTTTAAGAGTGACCAACAGGGCTTTACCTAGTTCTAGACCTAGTTGTCGGGGAAAACTCTAAATAACTATACTTGTATATATACAGTTGATATATGACAAATATTTAAAATAGGTATGAAAGAAGACTAACCATGCGCAGCTTCCCACAATACAGTCATTTATATATAAAAGCGTGTAAAAGAAAGCCGATAAAACTTACAGGTGAGCAAGCTTCCATGTTGTATTGTTAGTTGTTCAAAGAAATTAAAGAAAGTTTTGATAACAATACATATATTTGAATCTAAATCAAAAGGGAATTGTTTTGAAAAGATTGGTGGGGCTTATACTCAAGGAGAGGCCCAGGGTTTAACAGTGATTGCGCTGTTGCTTTGAATATTGTATCGGGACTTATACAACGGCTGAGGCCCAAAATGGTTTTTCTGTACAAAGGTATGGGTCTTACAACTCAAGGAGAGGCCCAATTTATTTGAAAAAGGAAAAGAAATGGGACTTACAATGCAAGGGTAGGCCCGGTTAATCTTGTTTTGAAATGGTGATCGCGCCAAGATTTTTTTTAACGCAGAGGGACTTATACAATGTCTGAGGCCCAAAAAGGTTTTGGTTAAAAAAGGATTGGGTCTACACTCTATTAGAGGCCCATTAGTGATTTTAAGAAAAAGAATGGGGCTTACAACTCAGGGAGAGGCCCAAGTGGTTTTATTTTAAACTAGCGATCGCGCCGAGATTTTTGAAAACACCGTGGGTCTTATACAATGACTGAGGCCCAAACTATTTTGGTTTCAAAGAGGGATTAGGTCTTACACTCTATTAGAGGTCCATGAGTGTTTGAAAAAGATTGATGAGGGTGGAATTAATCAAAACCCTAATTTTGTCTAAAATGGAATTAATTTTCTTTAAAAATTAATAAAAATTATTGAAAACATGTGAAAAATGAGTGGTGATCTTGGATCAATGTTTCAAAAATCATGTTTTTATCCACAAAATGATTGAAAACCAATTAAGTTTGGAAAATCAAGAAGGAAAAAATATTTTAAATGTTAAAAAACAAATAAAAATAAATTCTTAGCAAAAATATCAAATATATGAAATAAATAATATTTTTGGGAAATTTTTGTAAAATAAAATATTTTAACATTTTTGTGAATTATTGAAAAAAGATTCAACTCAAAATCATTAAAATTCAGAGAGAAATTAATTTTTGAATCAATTAAATAAAATCACAAAATTCAAATATTTGAATTTTTGAAAAAGGGTGCCAAGAACACCCAAGAACACGCGCGTGTTCTGAGTTTTGCCCAGATTTGCATTTTCTCATCAATCCCACTGAATACTTGATGAAATCACACAATCCACATATCAATCTACTCGTTTTCACCTCACGATCAGGTCTATGGTCTTTAATTTCATTTATTTTAAGCATGGAATAAGAAATCAAAGAGAAACCTCAAGAACCCTAAATTCTGCATGAAGGCTCAGAAATTCTACACACGATTCATACAAAGCAATTAATTGAGGGGAAACATTCCATACATGATTATGAACATATGGCAAAATTATTGTGCGAGGAAATATGCATGAATCATGAGATGACCAAGTTGAGGCTTACCTCTTACAGCTGGTGATCGTGTTTTGAGTTAGAGGTGTTACAGCTTGGTTCCAATGATGTGGACAGCTTCCCTAGGTGTTATGGTGTGTGTTTGAATGCTTGGAGTGGATTGAATTGAGCTGGAACTTGATTTGGCACCTCAACTGCAAATCTGTCAAAGGCTTGTGCAGATGGCTGGTGATTTTGAGAATCTGGTATTCCAGATGTTGTTTAAGTGTTTAGATCACTTCTATATGATGTTTATGAGGTGTGTGTGTGTGTGTGTGTGTGTGATTGGTTTGGTTGGAATTGCTCTCAAACTCAAAACCCGATAGTGGCTTGCTTTAGAAGGCAAAATTGGAAGTGAGAGTGTGATTTTGAGGAAAGCATCAGTTTAGGTGCTTTGGTGTACAAAAACTGATCACAAATGAGGTCTATTTATAGTGCAACAAGTTTGTTTTGGCTGCAATAGTGTATGGCAACTGGTACAGGTCTGTGGCCAATTGTGATCAAATGGAATCTCAAGTCTCCTCTAGCCATTAACTTGAGATTAGAGCACAGGCCTATGGTTCTTTGATTCAAGGATAAGGCTTAACTGAAGTGTTCATCTTTGCTTTGATACATGCCACCTCTATGCATCCATTAAATGTTCCAAAACAAAATTGGAGTCTTGGCCTTCTTTAGGCTTTTTAGGTTTGACATGGCTATTGTAGATTTTGGGACTTTGAAGGCTGATAGATCAGTGCTTCTCCCTTGTTTGTTCCCTTTTGAGGTGTGCAGATGGATAACCATGCTTGGAGTTGCACAATTTGATCAAATCGAGCGATAATGCACAAATCTGTCTTGCAAGACAGTTTGCATCACGGCATATTGCAGCCATCATATCTTCTAGCTCAGATGGAATTTGATGGAGTTCTTGGATATTTTGGAAAGCTGATATATCCTATTTCAACATGATGTCCAACTTTGGTTTTGATCCAACTTGAATTACAATGAAAAATGCCTCTAAATTTGGGAAAAAATAAGGCAGATTCTGACTTAGTGAAAATTTCACTAAGTGTTGGAAAAATGTCACTTTTGTGTTTTCAGCCATTTTGATCACTCCATAACTTAAAATCCATGAGGAATTGGAATGAGGTGTCGTTGAAACTTTTAAAGTATACCATGAGAGCTACAAATCCATCTTTGGACCATCCAAAATGGTTGCTTAGATCTCAAGTTATGATCCTTGGAAGTTGGTACCCTAGCCATTTTGTTCCATAACTTAAAAAAATTCTAAGTTTTTTATGGTTACCCCTTTTACAAGTTACCTCACTTTCCTTTATCTAAATCAAACTTGATGGATATGTTCCATAGGCGTTATAGGGTGTATTGAATCATGTCCCAGGGTTTAGGAGCATGTCCAGGTCAAAAGTCAAAGGTTCTGTTGACATTTTCCACGAAACCCTAATTGTGGTCCTGAGGAAATTGAAACTTGTGGATCAAGCTTCTTGGATCAATCCATTGTTGCAAATGGATCAATGTGGTTTATTAGAGATCCTAAAATCATGTCTTGAGGTATTGGCTCATGTTTTGTCCCAAAAGTCAACTTAGGGGTGAATTAGGTCAAGACACCCTAATTTCTGATTTTTGGTTAATGCATCCCCTGAGGCTAAATTGACTTGATGATTGGGTCCATGAGGTCCCTATATTTTGAAGCATTGGTTCATGCCCAGGTGAATATTTTCATCTGGAGGCCCTGGTCGACCAAATCCCTAATTTGGTGACACTGGCGATCTTGAGGCTTAATCCACTTGGAATGCTGCAACCTTGTGCCTGATTCTTGATGTGCAAGTCCTCTTAATCATTTATGTGTGTTTGAGAGGTTAGAAAAGTTGAAGATCATGTCATTTCTTGATTGATCCTTTGTCTAAGGCTCTAAGAGGGCTTAAAACCCTAATGCTTGATTTGTAATGAATGCTCAAACATCTCTGAGGATATTGATGAGGCATGATAGTTCATCCATATTATGGTAATGCCTTGCACAATGATGGGAAATATTAGTGGTCAAAATTTGGGGTATGACAGATGCCCCTATTTAATCTTCTTGGACCCGAAGGTGTGAATGGCGAAGGTATTCGGGCATTCGGGGTGCAAGAGGATTAAATATCGGAATACCCAAAATTTTGACAGTGGTTATGAATGGTAGTTTACGCATTCATCTTCTTTTGCTAAGCATTGATACTTAGAAAAGGTCAAACTTCCCCTCGATCCTGGTTTCCTACGAAGGAACTGGTCTCAGTTTTTGATACAAACTTCCCCTCGACCCTGGCTTCCTACCAAGGAACTGGTCTAAGTTTTCTTTTGGACTAAACCTCCCCTCGATCTTGGTCTTCAGCCATGGAACTGGTCTCAGTTTCTGATATAAACTTCCCCTCGATCCTGGTTTCCTACCAAGGATCTAGTCTCAGTTTCTATTGTCAATAAATTTTCTTGACAAGGGAAGCTATTCGTAGCCGTTTTCCTCAAACTTCTCGCCGAATTTTCCTGGGGAGATGCCATTTTATGGAAAAAATTTTGAGGTCAGACTTGTTGGGGAACCCATTCGTCTGAGCTGTGGAGGTGTACAAACTTCTCTATTGGAGACACCATTTGTTGACTCTACTAGGGAAAATGAGTCTCTTGAGATACTGCTTTCTGCTTGGGGGTATTACATCATACTTTTCCTCGAGATCTTCTCGAAGAAATGCCATGTGGTGTAATCCAGTTTGGAGGTGCTGATGACCCTTTCATCAGCGAATTTTCCGGAGAAAAACTGCCGTATTGCCGAAGCTTTGATTAAGAGGCTTTCTCTGGGGATTTTCCTTAATTCGGGAAAGCGAATATATCATCTTCAATGGCGAAAAGTGATGTTTGTCGAAAGTTTTCTGGCTTTTCAGAGGTTCAAGTTATCAAAGTGGTCGAAGACCATCTCTAATCCAGAGATAAATTGGAGAGAGATTGCTTAGATGATTCACTTCCTGGCGAGGAAAGAACTAACAATCAATTGACAAGAGGACTTTTATTACTAGGGGGTAAGACCGACTAGTGTGGTAGTGATGCAATATGAACATGTATGAATCAATAATGCATGATGTATGTATGTATATGCTGACGAAACTGACACGACATACAGACTAACGGATGAACATGATTGGATACTCGGCCACTGCGGGGAACGAGGAAGTACCATTTGGTCCAAAATAGCAATTCTGCCTTGCTTAGGAGATAAGAACTCTGTCGGGGATATCAGACGGAATATTCGCATCTGACATAGCTGATCCTTCATTCAAGTGTACTGGTTAAGAAGGAGTACTTTGATTCTGCACTTTGAAGCTCGATTATTTCTAGAGAAGCGATCGATGTTCTTTCGATGTTCAACAGTCAAAAGAAATTGCCATCTTTATTTTAAAAGCAGAAAAATTTTGACAATTAAATTCATTTTTGTTTTATTTCAAGAATCGTTAATCATATTAAAATGTTGTTCTGTAAAACTAAAACAAATAAGAATTATAAATAAAAGCACTAGGGCTCAAATTTTATTGATAGGATGGAAATCAGCCAAACGCGAAACTCCATGGAGTATTTACAAAGTTAGAAAATGGTAATTTAAGGGAAAAGGGCTGCATTGAAACATAACGACCGCTATCCTTCTACCAACTTTGAATTCTGGACATCCTGAGCTTCCGTCGAAGATGAACTTGACTGGCATTTTCCTGATGGATGACATGACTGCTGCTGGGGGATTTGCCCCTTTCCTGGACGTAGTTACTTGCCATTATCCCTAACTTTTGCCTGGATTGTACTTTTGAGATTTCCAATCCATCGGGATGATTTTTTATTATGTCTCTAATTTTTGCCTGGACCGCCCTTTCTGGTTTTCAATCCACCGAGACGTTTTTTTTTATTTAGGCGAAGTATTTCTTGACTACGTCAACATTTGTGGGGTAGGAAAATTCTTCTCCATCCATGGTTGCGAGTCTCAAGGCACCGCCTGAGAAGGCTTTCTTGACCACATAGGGGCCGTCATAATTCGGAGTCCACTTGCCCCGGGAATCAGTGAGGAATGATTGTATCTTCTTGAGCACAAGGTCTCCTTTACTGAAGACACGAGGTCAGACCTTTTTGTCAAATGCCTTCTTCATTCTTTGCTGATGCAACTGACCGCGGCATAGAGCCGTTATTCGCTTTTCTTCGATCAGATTCAGTTCGTCGTGTTGACTTTGGTACCATTCAGCTTCTGTTAACTTAGCTTCCATCAATACCTGAATTGAAGGGATCTCTACTTCTATGGGGAGCACTGCTTCCATACCATATACTAGAGAGAAAGGGATTGCCCCTGTTGAAGTGCGGACAGATGTGCGATAACCGTGAAGAGCAAAAGGTAGCATCTCGTGCTAGTCTTTGTAGGTTATTACCATCTTTTGAACGATCTTCTTGATGTTCTTGTTAGCCGCTTCTACCGCTTCGTTCATCTTGGGTCGGTAGGGATATGAGTTATGGTGTTCGATCTTAAACTCAGCGCACAACTCTTTCATTATTCTATTGTTCAAGTTGGATCCATTATCAGTAATGACCTGGCTTGGAACACCATAACGACAGATGATATTGTTTTTGATAAATTGGACCACCACTTGTCTGGTTACATTGGCATATGACACTGCTTTGACCCACTTGGTGAAGTAATCAATGGCTACCAGGATGAACCGATGTCCGTTCGAAACCTTGGGTTCAATCATGCCAATCATGTCGATTCCCCATATAGAAAATGCCCATGGGGAAGAAAGAACAATGAGATGTGTTGGCGGTACATGGAATTTGTCTGAGTATATCTGAAACTTGTGACACCTCCTCATGTACTTGTAGCAATCAGATTCCATTGTCAACCAATAGTACCCTGCTCTCAGAATTTTTCTCGCCATTGTGTGTCTATTGGTATGAGTGCCAAAGGATCCTTCATGAATTTCTTTTATCAGCATGTTTGCTTCTGGTCTGTCTACGCATCGGAGCAAGACCATGTCGAAATTCCTCTTATAGAGTGTATCACCGCTCAAGAAGAAGTTGCCTGCTAGCCTTCTGAGGGTCTTTCTGTCTTTTCTTAATGCCCCAAGTGGGTACTCTTGTTTCTGAAGGAAGCATTTGATATCGTGATATCGCGGTTTGTCGTCTATGACTGATTCGATCGTGAAGATGTAAGCGGGCCGTTCTAGGCGCCTTATGTCAATCTTAGATATGTCGTTCCATTGACCTACACTAATCATAGAAGAAAGAGTGGCTAATGCATCAGCCATGTGATTCTCTTCACGAGGGATATGATGAAACTCGATTCTGTCGAAGAATGGTAACAACCTTCTCGCGTAATCTTTGTAAGGAATCAATCCTGATTGGTATATGTTCCAATCTCCTTTGATCTGATTGATAACCAGAGCTGAGTCGTCATATACATCCAAGTTCTTGATCCTTAAGTCGATCACTTCTTCGAGACCCATGGTACAAGCTTCGTATTCGGCCTTGTTGTTTGTACACTTGAATGTCAGTCGGGTGGTGAAAGGAATGTGGGTACCCTGAGGTGTTATGATGACTGCCCCAATTCCGTTTCCATAATGATTGACAGCTCCGTCAAAGATTAGTCCCCATCGGGAACCTGGTTCTGGCCCTTCACTGGGTAGCGGTTCATCGTAATCTTTCATTTTCAAGTACATGACATCTTCGTCCAGGAATTCAAACCTGACTGATTCCTGATCGTCAATTGGTTGATGAGCCAAATGATCGGCTAAAATACTTCCTTTGATGGCTTTCTAAGCATGGTACTCGATATCGTATTCTGATAACAACATCTGCCAACGGGAAATCCTTCCCGTGAGAGCAGGCTTTTCAAAGATGTACTTGATCGGATCCATTTCGGGGATTAACCAAGTAGTGTGACGAATCATATACTGGGGAAGACGTTTGGCTGCCCAAGCCAAAGCACAGCAAGTTTTCTCAAGCATATTGTACCGAGTCTCGCAGTCGGTAAATTTCTTGCTCAAATAGTAGATGGCAGACTCTTTTCTTTTGGTTTCGTCTTGTTGGCCAAGTACACCACCAAGCGAGTCTTCCAAGACTGTTAAGTAGATGATCAGTGGTCTTTTTTCCACTGGAGGTGATAGAATCGATGGGTTCAACAGGTATACCTTGATATAGTCGAAGGCGGCTTGGCAGTCCTCTGTCCAAACGAAGTCCTGATTCTTTTTTAGTAATTTGAAAATTGGTGCACATGTTGCAGTCATGAGGAATATAAATCTGGAAATGTAGTTCAAACGTCCCAAAAATCCTTGGACTTACTTCTCGGTCTTTGGAGAATGCATTTCTTGAATGGCCTTGACCTTGTCAGGATCAACCTCAATTCCTTTCTGGCTGACGATGAACCCTAAAAGTTTCCCTGAACGGACACCGAATGTGCACTTATTGGGATTCAAGCGGAGTTTGTATTTTCTCAGCCGCTCGAATAGTTTTGATAGGGGGGTCACGTGCTCCTCTTCTGTCTTAGATTTGGCAATCATATCATCGACATACACTTCGATTTCTTTGTGTATCATGTCGTGGAACAGAGTAGTCATGGCCCGTTGATAGGTTGCCCCGGCGTTCTTCAAACCGAACGGCATTACCTTGTAACAAAAAGTGCCCCATGGGGTGATGAAGGAAAAGACTTTGAACTTTACTGTACTATCTACCAGCATGTCTATGTGCGGTAAGGGAAAGTCATCCTTTGGACTTGCTTTGTTCAGATCCCTGTAGTCTACACACATTCTGACCTTTCCGTCCTTTTTAGGAACTAGAACTATGTTGGCTAGCCATTGAGGATATTCTGATGTGGTGAGGAAACCCGTGTCAATCTATTTATGTACTTCCTCTTGGAATTTGATGGCCATGTCCGGATGAGTCTGTCTCAGCCTTTGTTTTACCGACAGACATTCTAATCTCAACGGTAGATGATGTTCCACGATGCTGGTATCCAACCCTGGCATATCTTGATAGGACCAAGCGAATACATTGGGAAACTCTTTGAGAAGCTTTGTCAAACTTTCTTTAACAGTTGGATTGAGCAGTGCCCCAATCTTGACTTCTTTTCTCTCTTCCTCTGAACCCAATTTGACCGTTTCCAACGGTTCTTTGTGAGGTTTAATGGACCTTTCCTCTTGCTTGAGTGATCGGGAGATATCTTCTGGAATTTCTTCGTCATCTTCTACTTCAGCCTCAAATACCGGGAATTCAAAGTTGGGAGAAGGCATTGGATCGTATGTTTTAATGGGGTTTAAAACAAGCAATATGCATGACGTGATGATTTGTTTTAGAAGAGATAGAGAAAATGCAAGAGTGCGTGCAGTTTATTTTTTTTTAATGCTTGTTTTTATTATTTGAGTTGTTTTTTTAGGATTACCATTTTCTGAAAAAGCGAAAAAGAGAAAACAGCAATAATTGCGAAAATTACATAATGACGTTATTTTATTTATGATCTTGTAGATTCTTGAAACTACAGTCCTATAAAACAAAACTTTGTCGCTTTGGGCGTAGCGAAGAGGTACATTTACAGAAAGTGAGCCCTATCAAAACATCTGTTTCACCTGGGCAAGGTGAAAGGTTAAGATAAAGACGGCAATTACTTAGACTTATGAACGACTTCCAGAATGTTGACTGCAACTGTCATACCCCAAATTTTAACCACTAAGATTTCCCATCATTGTGAAAATCATCATCACAATATGGATGGACTATCTTGCCTCATCAGTCTCCCCAAATTAGGGTTTGGTTGACCAGGGCCTCCAGATGGAAAGTTTCCTCTGGGAATGAGCCATTGCTTCAAAGCATAACCTATGATGCTCCAAGGGATATCATTAGGGGTGTGCAAAAAAACTGGTTTACAAGAACCAATTTTAAAAATATGGTGCACCGATTTTAAAAGTCCATATTATTTGGTTTAGAAACTAGTCCAGATCCATTTTACTAAAACCATAAAAAATCAGTATCCACTTTTGAAAACCAATACATAAATGGTTAATCCACTTTTCAAACATAATGTATTATTTGCTTTGTCTTGTTTCATGTTCATATGTTCATAAGTGACAAAATGAATTTTCAAATTAAATTCTATTCATTTTGTTTTTCCAACTGTTGAAGTATAACTTGTATTAAAACTTTGCTTCTGGAATTACTCAATTTTGTTTTTCTTGATTGAAAATTAATTTTTTTTTCCAATTTCGTAATAGTTTTGTTTCATAATTATTACTTATTATTTCTATTCATTTTTATTGAGCTATGTAATTTTAGGAAATGTTTCGGTCGAGATTCAAGGATTCATCGCCGACGAATGATTATTGATTTAAAAAACAGTTGGATGTAGTGAATAATAAGTTGTTGGATTGAAAATTGAGTTTTAGTTGAAAAAAATTTGAGGAAAATTTGGTTTTAAAATTGTTCCAAATAAAATCTGGTTTGTTGGTGCAAACCGGTTATTAACCAAACCGATCCAAACATAAACCAGTTTTAGAAAAATAAACCAGTTTTGTCAAAGTGGTTTTAAAAACTAAACTGATCCATATATTTGGTTCAATTTGGTTTGGTTTAAGAACCATGCACACCCCTAGATATCATAAACCCAATCATCAAGTTAATTTAGCCTCAGGGGATGCATATATCAAAAATCAGGAATTAGGGTTTCTTGACCTAATTCACCCCTAAGTTGACTTTTGGGACAAATCATGAGCCAAGACCTCAAGAGAGGATTTGAGCGTCTCTAATACTACATTGATCCATTTGCAACAATGGATTAATCCAATAAGCTTGAGCAACAAGTTTCAATTTCATCTGAACCACAGTTAGGGTTTCGCGAGAAAAGTCAACTGTAGCTTTGACTTTTGACCAGGACATGCTCCCAAACCCTAGGACAAGATTCAATATACCCTATAATACCCATGGAACATGTCCATCAAGTTTGATTTAGGTCAAAGGCATGATTTCATAGAGGATCGCACAGTTTGGAATTCATCTGACAAAAAGTCAACTGTGCACAAAAGTCAAATTTTGACTTTTTGAGATTTTTCACTTTTATGGTTTTTTAACCTTAAAATGATGTTAATGTGTGATTTGAATCATCACTCATCAAGAAAAATCAAGAAAAGTTGGATAACTTGTAAAAGGGGTAACCATAAAAACTTAGAAAATTTTCTAAGTTATGAAATAAAGTGGCAAGGGTACCAACTTTGGAGGATCATAACTCCTAAAACACAAAGCCATTTTTCCCCATCCAAAGCTTGATTTGTAGATCTCATGGCCCTCTACAAAAGCTAAAAAATGACCCCCTCCAAATTCATTATGGATTTTGAGTTATGGTTGGATCAAAATCACTAAAAACATGAAAGTACAACTTTTCCAACACTTAGAAAAATTCTGGGCAAGGCAAATTTTGTGTTGAAACACCAAAACTTGTGGGATTTTTTCACATAGATGCAAGCTGAATCAGTTCCAAATATAAACATCAATGTTGTTGTGCATGTTGCCTACAATCCAAGCAACTCATTGGCATGAAACCACTCTACTTGAGCCGAGAGTTATGGCTGCTACAACACACCATGCCAAGGCTGCCATGAAAAATCAGTTTGTGAGTTTTCTTGCCATCCACGATTTTTGAGTCAAAAGTAATGATCACTATACCACATGCATCCAATCTGATCATAAGCCAACTGATCCAACTGATAGGGTTGAGTCCAAAGGCCAAGGAATCTTCCAACTTGAGATTAATGCATTTTCGCATATATGCCTTGAAATTCAAAGGCATTTATGTGAAATAGGGCACTTTCAACAAAGCCACTCTACTCAGTCAAGTTCTCTGATTAAACAACAATAAAAACATCTGAAGAATCTGAATTTGGTCAAGGTATAGCCCTGCTCTTGGGAAGGGCTAGGTTGCCTTGTGTGAGAAGAAATGCCACCAAGCCAAAGCCTTTGAATGTGATATGATCCAACAGCCATTCACTATTCCTCCGAGACAAGAGTTGATCACCTATAAATAGAGGTTCCAATGGATCATTCAACTCACACCAAAGCAAGTTATAGCACTGCTTTCTCTCATTCTCTCTTAAGTGCCAAATTATCTTGTTTTTGAGCAACCACTATCGGGTTTTGAGTTGCAGCTATAAACAATCCATTCCAATTGCCCAGACACATCACATATGATGTATTTGAGGTGTCCAAACACTTAAACACCAACTGTAACACCCCCAACTCAAAATCACCTATCAACCTAGCCATTATGTTTCAATTATGCAGTTGGAGTGCTCCAGCTTGATCCAAAGACTTCTAAAGTGTTCCAAAGCATACAACACACTCCACAACATCCATTGAAGTTGTTCAGATCATCACAACCTATCTGTAACACCTCCAACTCAAAAATCAAATTCCTCTTGCTGTCACAACCTTCAAGTAAGCCTAAACTTGGTCATCTCTTAATCTATGCATATTTCCTCGCACAATACTTTTACCAAATGTTCATAATCATGCATAGAATGTTTCCCCTCAATTAATTGCTTTGTTTGAACCGTGTATCAAAATTCTCAGCCTTCATGCAAATTTTAGGGTTCTTGAGGTTTTGTCTTGAATTCTTATTCCAGGTTAAAAATAAATGAAATTAAAGACCATAGACATGATCGTGAGGTTGAAACGAGCAGATTGATAGGTGGTTTGCATGATATAATCAAGTATTCAGGGAGATAGGAGAGAAAATGCAAATATGGGCAAGACCCAGAACACGCGCGTGTTCTTGGGTGTTCTTGGGGCCCTTTTTTTGAAAATTCAAAAATTTGAATTTTGTGATTTTATTTAATTGATTTAAAAATTAATTTCTCTCTGAGTTTTAATGATTTTGAGTTGATTCTTTTTTTAATAATTCACAAAAATGTTAAAATATTTTATTTTACCAAAAAATCCCAAAAATATTATTTATTTCATATAATTGATATTTTTACAAAGAATTAATATTTTAATTGTTTTTGACATTTAAAATATTTTTTCCTTCTTGATTTTAAATTTTAACGACTTCTAATCATTTTGTAGGTCAAAACACGATTTTTGAAACATTAATCCAAGATCACAATTTGTTTTCCACATGTTAAACAATTTTGATCATTTTAAATGAATTTTTTATTCAATTAAAATACATTTTGGAAACAAATTAGGGCTTTGATAAGTTCAACCCTCATCAAACTTTTCAAACACTTTTGGGCCTCTAATAGAGTGTAAGCCCCAAGCCTTTTTGTAAAATAACCTATTATGGGTCTCACTTATTGTATAAGTCCCTCCGGGTATTTTCAAAAACCTCAGCGCGATCGTCGTTTTGTACACAAATAACCTTGGGCCTACCCTCGAGTAGTAAGACCCATTCTTCTTTTTTAAACTCTTTGGGCCTCTAATAGAGTGTAAGACCCAAACCGTTTTGTAAATACACAAATTATTTGGGCCTCACTTATGGTATAAGTCCCGTTGTATTTCAAAAAGTTAGACGCGATCATAGTCCGTTAAAAACAAACCTTGGGCCTCTCCTAGAGCTATAAGACCCATTCAAAACTCTTGGGCCTCTATTAGAGTGTAAGACCCAATCCCCTTTTAACCAAAACAAATTTTGGGCCTCAGATATTATATAAGTTCCTCTGTGTTAAAAAAAAATCTCGGCGCGATCGCCATTTCAAAACAAAAATCATCTGGGCCTACCCTCGGGTTATAAGCCCCATTCTTTTTTAGACTCTTTGGGCCTCTTGAGAGAGTGTAAGACCCATCCCTTTGTACAGAAAATCTTTCTTGGGCCTCAGTCACTTGTATAAGTCCCTCTGTACAAAAGCAACAGTGCGATCACTAACAAAACCGTGGGCCTCTCCTTGAGCTGTAAGCCCCTATATTTCTTTTTAAAACACTTTTTCCTTTGATTTTGAATATAATATTGTTATCAAAGTTTTCTTTGTTGAACAACTAACCAAACAGCATGGAAGCTCTACAACCGAGTAAGTGTTTACCTGCTTTCATTTACCGCTTTCATATGTATATAACTGTACTGTGGGGCTGTTTCACTGTAAGTCTTCTTTCATAAACTCATATCGACTGTGTAATAATAGTATAGATATTTAGAGTTTCCCCACCAACTACGTCTAGCACTAAGCCCTGTTGATTACTCTTAATATAGATAAAACTAGATCCCCATAGGATTACCAGACACAGTCTTCCCTCCTCTTGGGGTTAAACAATATGGAGACGTGAAAGGCAGCATTCTCGGTGAACCCTTTCAAAGACTGTCACCTTTAGAAATCATCAAAGAAACTCTATTCCCCAGAGATGATCTTTTCTCCGTGAATGGAATCTCTTGAGTTTCTTCCAAATTCTCGAACTTTCCTGGCTTGATCTATTCTCTGTGAATAGCCTGTCTTGAATTTCTCGGGGTTTGGGGACCCACAGGCTTCTTAAAAGCATCCCCGCCTCCTCTTGGGCGTTGTACAAGGACCTGTCGGCTTCTTAGAAGTATTCACAGCCTCCTCTTAGGCTTCGTATAAATGATTTCTTCCTCTGGGAATGATAGCCTCCTCTTGGGCTTCGTACAAATTGTCCATCGGCTTCTTAAAAGTTTCCAGCCTCCTCTTGGGGTTCGTACAAATTGTCCCGACGACCACCTAGAGGTATAGGAATAGAAATTAGTCATCTTAATAGAACAGTCTCTCAAAAAGTCTAGATCTTGCTACTGCTGTTTCTTAAACGTAGTACAAAAGATGAAACTCTAGATTCGGACAGTCTAATTCCCTTGAGTCTAAAGACATTCTCAAGCTCCTTTCAAAACTAGGAGATAAAACCTGTAGACTCGGACAGTCTCAATACCCTTTGAATTTCCCAGTTCCTTAAAGAACAGGAAATAACCCTGATCCTCGAATCAAATCCCTGAGCGCAAATAGTACTCATATAAGAACTGATTTTCTCTTTATCCAACATACTGGTCCTGTCACTAAACTGAAACAGTTACAATAGCCTCCTCTTGGGCTTTGCACAATGATTCTCCCCAGTGGAGCTAACCTTTCCAGACTCCCCTGTTGAGTCAAACTTTTAGCCTCCATCTCGGGCTTCGTACGAGATACAAAAACGCTCTCTTGTTGAGTATAAAAGACTCTCCTGTTAAGTCAAACCTTTGTTGCCTCCATCTCAGGCTTCGTACCAGATACAAAATCACTTTCTTGTTGAGTACAAAAGACTCTCTTGTTGAGTCAACTAGGAGAATCAACTACCGTATGAATCAACTAGGGCTATCCCTTACAAATACGGTGCAACAACAATTGAAAATGGAAAGGAAACTACATTACCCTCCGTCGTGAGTATTGCAGACATCAGTCGAGTAACACGGAGTGGCAGAATATTCAATAGAGGAGTTGGAGAACCTAGCAAAGAAAAGGAACCTCCGACAAAAGTTCCCAATTCACCGGTCGGTCAATCCAGTAATCCCGACCTTTCGAAAAACAATGATGAGATGCTGAAGCTCATCCAAAGGAGTGAATACAACATTATTGATCAGCTATTACAAACTCCTTCAAAGATCTATGTGCTGTCACTTTTACTTAGTTTAGAAGCACATAGGGAGGCTCTACAGCAAGTCTTGGAGCAAGCCTTTGTGGAACAGGATGTAACAATCAAACAATTTGATAGCATTGTCTCTAACATCACTTCCTGTAAAAACTTGGGATTTAGTGATGAGGAATTACCTGAAGAAGGTCGCCGTCATAACATGGCGCTCAACATTACAGTTAACTGCTAGGACGATGCTTTAGCCAGCATACTGGTAGACACAGGGTCAGCCCTGAATGTCATGCTGAATTCCACCTTGATGCAATTATCCTTTAAAGGACCCCCGATGAGAACCAGTGAGGTCGTCGTCAAAGCATTCGACGGATCCAGAAAAACAGTTATCGGAAAAATTGATCTTCCCTTAACTATTGGTCCTCACACTTTCCAAGTCATTTTCCAGGTCATGGACATCCGGGAAATGTACAGTTGTTTATTAGGAAAACCTTGGATACATCAGGCTGGGGCGGTCACCTCGACCCTCCACCAAAAGCTAAAGTTCGTCCGAAATGACCAGCTCGTCACAGTCTGTGGAGAATAAGCCTTGCTCGTGAGTAGCTTATCATCATCTACTTGGGTAGAAC
Source organism: Lathyrus tuberosus (assembly GCA_022829125.1). Lineage (NCBI taxonomy): Eukaryota > Viridiplantae > Streptophyta > Magnoliopsida > Fabales > Fabaceae > Lathyrus > Lathyrus tuberosus. Next base: position 6,849,693 of record JALAZF010000256.1, read on the forward strand.
CCGGGGAGGTTATTGGAACTCAGTTCCAAGCGCTTTCGGTGAGCAAGGGCAATCAATCCGAAGAGGGAACTTCTATTCCTCATATAAAGATGCTATCAAAGCGGTCGAGAGTACCAATACAACAGGATGGGGACAGCTTGTCATCCCTACTGACAATAAAGCAAAGAAGGGTCTTGGTTTTTCTGCAACCTGTACTCAGACAGTTGCCAGCGATGAAAATCTTCATCCCATTCAAAATTTCTTCCACAGTGTTGGTTTCCTTCAACCAGTGACTCAAGAAGTACACACTATCAATGAGGAGGATCCCTCTAACACAAAAATGGGGAATGGAAGCCCTACCTCAACGAGGACGGTTATATGTCTCAGGAAGAGGTGCCTACGCCATTTTGCTATCCGGCACAGAGTCCGAGATTTATACCAAGGTTAGATGTCGAAATGATATACGGAGACTGTGATCCGAAAGGATGTCGTGCTCCACCAAACTCATTAGAGGAGGACACTCCTGTTAGTTCTGGTGTTGGCAGCTATTTTGGTAAAACAATGTGCTGGTTCAAGATGTCTTGCTTGATGTCTTAACTTGTGCTTTTGTGTTTCTAACATTCATCATAAGGTGTATATGTTGTGTTGCAAGTCTGCGTACTGATGTCGAACACGATGTCCTAACATCTGTTGACAGTACATCAGTTTGGTCTATCTCTAGAGCTACGCTGTTTATAATATATCTTGGGAGATTCTGTTTGAGGATTGCAGGCGAAATTCTTGGTGCAGATTTATTCAGTGCAATCGATTGTTTCTCAATTTAGGGTGAAAAGATTTGAAGTTAAAATTGGTTTTAATTGTTAAATCAATTAATCAATTCTGTGAATTCATATTGCCCAAACCCAAGAATAAGTTTCTATTTAAAGCAACCTCAACCCTACTTGAAGAAGTAGAAAAGAAAAGATATTGTGATTTGAGGGTCAAGTGTTAGGGTTTGTGCTTTCGTCTGTATTTTGTAAGCCGTTCATTCATCCTTGATGCTTGAATTGGTATGATTGTTTGAGTTATAATTTGTTCACTCTAAAAGCTTTTAAGCAAGAGTGTATTGTTCTTGATCAAAGCTTTTAAGCACGATCAAGGTGTGTCTTTGAAGTGTGACTTTTATACTGTGTAATCTTTAAATTGTATCACTGTGGTGATTGAGGGGGAGTGAGAGGTGTCTCATATCTAAGAGGTTCTTAGGTTGAAGTGTCATTAGGTAGTGATTAAGTGAGTAGACTATCAACTAGTATGTTGATTATAGAGTCTGTGAATTAATACTACTAATAGTGAATTTCCTCCCTGGCTTGGTAGCCCCCAAACGTAGGTTGTTAGACCGAACTGGGTGAACAATTCCTTGTGTTGATTTACTGTTGTTTTACTGCCTTGTTCATATAACAGATATTGATGGTATGACATCTCACTTGACATCACATATCTGATACCAGAATTTCAATTGGTATCAGAGCAGGTCATCCTGCTCTGCATCTGGGTGAGATCTAGAGCTGCTACTTTCTGGTGCAATGGATAAGGAGAGTGGTGGATTTGTGAATAGACCCCATATTCTAGATGGATCACATTATGACTATTGGAAACCTCGCATGGTTTCCTTTTTGAAGTCTTTAGACAGCAGGGCTTGGAAGGCTGTGTTGACAGGATGGAAACACCCTGTCATTGTGGGAAAAGATGGTGTGTCAAAGCTGAAACCTGAAGAGGAGTGGACCAAGGAAGAAGATGAACTTGCACTTGGGAATTCTAAGGCCTTGAATGCCTTATTTAATAGTATAGACAAGAACATATTCAGGCTGGTCAACACATGTGAAGTGGCTAAGGAGGCTTGGGATATTCTAAAAACAACTCATGAAGGAACCTCCAAAGGTAAGATGTCAAGACTTCAGCTGCTAACAACAAAGTTTGGAAGCTTGAAGATGAAAGATGAAGAGACCATTCATGACTTTCACATGAATATATTTGAACTGTCAAATGCTTCTAGTGCCCTAGGAGAAAGGATGTCTGATGAGAAGCTTGTGAGAAAAATTCTCAGATCTCTTCCCAAGAGATTTGATATGAAGGTGACTGCTATAGAGGAAGCTCAAGACATCAGCCAGATGAGGGTTGATGAACTGATTGGGTCACTTCAGACATTTGAACTAGGATTGAATAACAGATCTGAAAAGAAGGTTAAAAGCATAGCTTTGGTGTCTAGTACAAAAGATGATGAGAAAGAGTGTGGTCCTGAAACTCAGGAAGAGCTATCCAATGCTATTGTTCTGCTAGGAAGACAATTTAATAGGGTTTTGAAAAGAATGGACAGGAAATATAGACCAAATGTTAAGAACATCTCATCTGACATTAACAGGTCAAGTGATCAGATGAAGAAAACAACAGCTGAAGAGAAGTCTAATTATGACAAAGGAATACAATGTCATGAGTGTGAAGGTTATGGTCATATCAGAAAAGAATGTCCTACATATCTCAAGAAACAGAAAAAGGGCTTATCTGTGTCCTGGTATGATACTGAGAGTGAGGAAGATGAAGAGACTGCCCAGCATGTTAGGGTTTTGACTGGAAGGTATATCTCTGATGATGAGTCTATGAATGAAGAGAGCATATATGATGAGCTTACTGATTGTTATAGAGGGCTATGCATTGAAAGTGAAGAAGCCTGTCAAGAAGGGGAGAGGCAAAAGAAGATTATTGCCCAACTCAAGGCTGAAAAGACAGAGCATTTGGAAACCATTGCCAAGCTGGAAGATGAAGTATCTGTGCTGAACTCTAAACTTGAATCTATGTCCAATTCTATTAGAATGATGAACAATGGGACTAATGTTCTAGACAAGATTCTGGATGTTGGAAGAACTGCAGGAGACAAAAGTGGTTTGGGGTTCAACAGTGGATTTGCTTTAAATGAGGTTATTCCTAGTTCCAAACCAGTGATGTTGAAGCAGATGTTGAAACATCCTTACAGGACTCCCTCTAGGAAGAAATTCAGGCGCTGGAGATGTCATCACTGTGGGAGGTTTGGACACATAAAGGCTTTCTATTATAAGTTGCATGGGTATCCTAAGAGTACTTCTAATTGTGCACCCAGACAGGTCATTCATAAAGGTAATCAAGTCATCAAGCAAAAGAAACAATGGGTCTCTAAAACTGATGTTGTCAGCTTGATAGCTCATACTTCTCTTAGAGTCTCTGCTAAAGAAGACTGGTACTTTGACAGTGGTTGTTCAAGACACATGACAGGAGTGAAGAATTTACTGGTGGATGTTAAACTTCAATCTTCTGGCCATGTGACTTTTAGTGATGGTGTCAAAGGAGAAATCAAGGGTGTGGGAAAGCTAGATTGTGAAGGTACACCTAGACTCGATGATGTACTGCTAGTCAAGGGGTTAACTACAAATTTGATCACTATTAGTCAACTATGTGATCAAGGACTCATAGTTAATTTTACAAAAACTGAGTGCATTGTCACTAATGAGAAAGGTGAAGTCATCATGAAGGGTTCTAGGTCTAAGGACAACTGCTACTTATGGGTGTCACAAGACTCGAGTCCCTCCACATGTGTCCTTGCTAAAGAAGATGAAGTCAAAGTCTGGCATCAAAAGTTGGGACATTTACATCTGAAGATAATGAAGAGAATCATATCCACAGAAGCAGTAAGAGGAATCCCTAGGCTCAAAATTGAAGAGGGAAGAGTCTGTGGAGATTGTCAGATAGGAAAACAGACCAAGATGTCACATCCAAAACTTCAACATTTCACTACTTCTAAAGTTTTGGAACTTCTTCATATGGACTTAATGGGGCCTATCCAGGTGGAAAGTTTAGGTGGGAAGAAATATGCTTATGTTGTAGTAGATGACTATTCCAGGTATACTTGGGTGAACTTCCTTAAAGACAAAATAGAAGTGTTTGATGAATTTAAAGATCTATGTCAGAAACTCCAAAAGGAAAAGGAGAGCAATGTCATCAGAATAAGGAGTGATTATGGGAGAGAGTTTAAAAATAGCAAGTTTGCTGAGTTTTGTTCTGCTGAAGGCATCAGTCATGAGTTTTCTTCCCCTATTACTCCTCAGCAAAATGGAGTAGTTGAAAGGAAGAACAGAACCATTCAAGAATCTGCTAGGGCAATGATACATGCCAAAAAGCTTCCTTATCATTTCTGGGCTGAAGCTATGAATACTGCTTGTTATATTCACAATAGAGTGACCTTGAGAAGAGGTACTTCAGCTACCTTGTATGAATTGTGGAAGGGAAGAAAACCTAGTGTGAAGTACTTTCATGTCTTTGGTAGTAAGTGTTATATCCTGACAGATCGTGAACAAAGGAGAAAAATGGATCCAAAAAGTGATGAGGGGATATTTCTGGTGTAGCGAGCGATTTTGGACTCGGTTCTTAAGCGCTGGTCGCTCTCTGCGGTTTGAGCTTTAAACTACAGGTCGATTCATTTTTTATCCTATTGTGAGCTGAATAAGGAAGGGAAATAGATGTCTCCAATTAACCCTGCTTGCATACTGAGTTTAAACAGCGGTCTGTTAGGTTACGGATGCTATCAATGTGGGGGGGCTTTTGTACTGGTTATTCGTATTTCGCCAATACGGTTCTCTTTCTCTTTTCTAGGCAAAGGGTTTCTGGTGGGGAATAAGGATTAGGATGTTTGGACTGGTGCTTTTGAATTACTGCTTTTGGTTGACGAAGGTATGGGATTTGGGTTTTTTGTTGATTGCGCTCGCTAAGATCTTTTCTTTCGATCTCATGCCTACGTATTCCCGTTTACCGAAACAGGGAAATCAGAGCGTTCGTAGTTCCTCCTATTCTATGGGAGGAAATTGGTTTTTGGTGTCTTGTTCAAAGCCCAAGACGTGAAGCGAAAGGTGATTTGTATCTTGTTCAAAGCCCAAGATGTGAAGCTGAAAGGTCTATTTGTGTCTTGTTCAAAGCCCAAGACGTGAAGCTGGAAGACCTCGACTTTAGAGAGAATTTGTCATCTCTAAAGAGGGGAGAAGGAGAATTACTTTAACTGGGATACGCGGATCCGAGCAATGCCATAATTTCCGAAGAAAGGGTTTTAACCTGAAGGAGAAGACTTTAACTCAGTGTAGAGCAATGCCATCTTTCCTTAGGAATTTCTCATGCTAAAAGAGGGACAGTGGCATGGATGTAGATGATCCAGAGGCTTGCAGCGATTAGATGGGGGAAAGAGTTGTTGATGTTTGTGTACTGTGAACGAGGCACAGCTTTGATGCTAAAAGGTCGATTGGATCAACCAGTGGTTTTCTTATACAAAGCCTAAGAGGAGGCTAATTTCCGATAGGAAAATCATTATACAAAGCCTAAGAGGAGGCTATTTTGTGTCTCGTACAACGCCCGAGAGAGAGGCTAAAAGTTTTTGACCCAGTGGGGCATATCGTTATACAAAGCCTAAGAGGAGGCTAGCAAAAAGTTGACTCAGTTGGAGAATCTTTTATACTCAGTAATAGAGTGTTTTTGTATCTCGTACAAAGCCCGAGAGAGAGGCGAAAAGGTTATTTTGACTCCACTGGGGAGAATTTTGGTATCTCGTATGAAGCCCGAGATGGAGGCTAAAGGGGTAACTGCCTCAACGAGGGAGTCTTTGTATCTCGTACGAAGCCCGAGATGGAGGCTATGTCAGTTAAGTGACAGGTCCAGTATACTGATTTAAAAGAGAAAATCAGTTCTTCTATGAGCAACACTGCACTCAGGGATTTAATTTGAGGATCAGGGATATTTCCTTCTCTTTGAGGAAACGGGAAGTCCAAAGGGTATTGAGACTGTCCGAGTCTGCGGGTTTCCTTCCTATTTAACGAAGGGTGCTTGAGAATGTCTTTGAGACTCAAGGAAGTTTGACTGTCCAAGTCTAGAGTTTTATCTTTTGTACTATGCTTCGAGAAACAGTAGTAGACTCTATGAAAGGACTGTTCTATGAGGATGACTAGGTTCTGTTCCTATACCTCTAGGAGGTCGTCGGGACTATTTGTACGAAGCCCAAGAGGAGGCTGGAAACTTTTAAGAAGCCGACGGGTCCTTGTACGAAGCCCAAGAGGAGGCTATCATTCCCGGAGGAAGAGATCATTATACGAAGCCTAAGAGGAGGCTGTGAATACTTCTAAGAAGCCGTAGGGTCCTTGAATAATGCCCAAGAGGAGGCCGATGCTTTTAAGAAGCCCGTGGGTCTATCATCTCCTTTCCATTAGGAGAGATAACTCTTTTAAAGATGAAAACCACTGGTAAACGTGCGAGGTTTACTATCCAGCGACTTTTAACTTTTAAAGAGGGTTCCTTAGTTAAGGTCCAAGATTATGACCGTAGTGGGTACCCAAACCCCGAGACATTCAAGGCAAGCTATCCACAAGGAATAGATCAAGTCAGGAAAGTTCGAGAATTGGGAAGAAACTCAAAGATGCCATTCACGGAGAATACATTCATCTTGGGGAGTAAAGCTTCTTGACGATTCCTAAGGAGGACAGCCGAAGAGAAGACTGTATCTGGTGCTCCTATTGGGGATCTAGGCGTCTATTTCTACGAATAAATGAAACGGTGTCACCTAGTTCTAGACGTAGTTGCCGGGGAAACTCGAAATATCTATACTATTATTACACAGTTGATATGAGTTTATGAAAGGAGACTTACAGTGAGCAGCCCCACAATACAGTTTATAATATGAAAGCAGTAAATGAAAGCGATAACCACTTACTCGGTTGTAGTGCTTCCATGCTGTTTGGTTAGTTGTTCAACAAAGAAAGATTAAAAACAACAGTATATTCAAAATCAAAGGAGAAAGTGCTTTGAAAAAGAAAGATTTGGGGCTTACAGCTCAAGGAGAGGCCCAGGGTTTTATCCGTGAGCGCACTGTTTAAATTTGTACAGAGGGACTTATACAAGTAACTGGGGCCCAAAAAGGTTTTCTGTACAAAGGGATGGGTCTTACACTCTCTCAAGAGGCCCAAAGTGTTTTAAAGAAGAAGAAATGGGTCTTACTACTCGAGGGTAGGCCCAGATGGTTTTTATTTTTAAACGGGCGAAGATCGCGCCGTTTACTTGTACAGAGGGACTTATACAATGAGTGAGGCCCAAAAAGTTTTTGTACAAGGGGGGATGGGTCTTACACTCTCTCAAGAGGCCCAAAAAGGTTTAAAGAAAAGAGTGGGGCTTATAACACGAGGGTAGGCCCGGATGATTTTTGAAAAGGCGACGATCGCGCCGTTTGTTTTTTGACGGTATCGGGACTTATACAATAAGTGAGGCCCAAAGATAATTTGGTCAAAAAAAGGATTGGGTCTTACACTCTAATAGAGGCCCAAAGTGTTTTGAAAATGATTTATGAGGGTTGAATTAATCCAAAACCCTAATTTGTTTTCAAAAATGTTTAATTGAATAAAAATTCAATTAAAATGATCAAAAATTGTTTAACACATGGAAAACAAATTGTGATCTTGGATTAATGCTTCAAAAATTAAGTATTGACCTACAAAATAATTAGAAAGCATTAAAAGTTGCAAAATCAATGTAGAAAAAATATTTAAAATGCCAAAAACAATCAAAATATTAATTCTTTACAAAAATATCAATTATATGAAATAAATAATATTTTTGGGATTTTTTCATAAAATAAAATATTTTAACATTTTTGTGAATTATTAAAAAAAGAATCAACTCAAAATCATTAAAACTCAGAGAGAAATTAATTTTTGAATCAATTAAACAAAATCAAAAAATTCAAATATTCAAATTATGTGAAAATGGCGCCAAGAACAACACCAAGAACACGCGCGTTTTTCAGTTTGCCCAGATTTGCATTTTCCATCCAATCTCACTGAATACGTAATTATAACATGCAATCCACATATCATTATGCTCGCCTCAACCTCACGATCATGTCTATGTACTTTAATTTCATTTAAATTAAACATACAACAAGAAATCACGAAGAGACCTCAAGAACCCTAATTTCTGCATGAAGGCTAGGATTTTTGATACACGATTCAAACAATGCAATTAATTGAGGGAAAACATTCCATGCATGATTATGAACATATGGTCAAATTATTGTGCGAGGAAATATGCATAGATTGAGAGATAACCAAGTATGTGCTTACCTCCAAGTCGTGACAGCAAGAGCAGATGTGATTTTGAGTTGGAGGTGTTACAGATGAGTGGTGATGATCTGGACAGCTTCCCTACACCATATGGAGTGTGTTTGAACACTTGGATTGAATTGAAATGGACTGGATCAGTTTATGGCATCTCAGCTGCAACTTCACTTCAAACTTGTGTGGATGGCAAGTGATTTTGTAAAATTGATGTTCCAGATGTTATGTGAGTGTTTGATCAGCTCATATGTGATGTATGTGAGGTGTGTGAGTGATTGGTTTGTGCAGAATTGCTCTCAAACTCAAAACCCGATAGTGACTTGCCTTAGAAGGCAAAATTGGAGTGAAAGAAGAGATTTTGAGGAAAGCATCTGTTAGATGGCTTTGGTGTACTTAAACTGACCACAATTGAGCTCTATTTATAGTAGAGCAAGTTTTTTTTGCAAGGAATAGTGCATGGCAGCTGGTAAGTAGGTTTCCTCAATGTTGGCCAATGGAAATGAAAGTCTCCTCTAGCCATTGACTAGAGGTTAGGGCACAGAGCTTTGGTCCCCTTGGTCTTGGATAAGTCTTGACTGATTTCAGATGAGAATGGCTCAGTCCATGCCACCTTAATGGTTCCATTGAATGCCTCATTCCAAATTTGAAGTCTTGTCCCTATTTTGGCCATTCTAGGTTCAACATGCTATTCTTTGTTCCTTGGACCTTGGAGGCTTGGCTCAGTGATTGTCCCCTTTGGATTCAATCCTCTGAGGTGTCCAAGTGGATTGGAGCAATTGAAATTGGCTGATTTTGGCAAATCGAGCCAAAATGCAAATTCTGCCTTGCTTTGACAGATTTCAGCAAAGTAACTTGACAATGTTGTATCTCATGATGTAGGTTGAATTTGGCAATGTTCTTGGCCATTTTGGAAAGCTCTTACATGATACAACAACTGTTTGAACAAGTTTGGTTTTGATCTCTTTTGATTCCAAGTGAAAAATCCCCCTACATTTGGCAAAAAGTGAGGCAAAATCTGACTTAGTGAAAATTTCACTAAGTGTTGGAAAAAGTGACTTTCTCACTTTTCAGCCACTTTGATCATTCCATAACTCAAAATCCTTAATGAATTGGAATGACTTGTAGTTGAAGTTTTTGTAGGTGATAATGAGGGCTACAAATCCATCTTTGGATGAGAAAAAATGTCCTTCTGGTTTAGGAGTTATGGTCCTCCAAATTTGGTACCTTTGCCACTTTATTTTTAACTTAGAAAAATTTCTAAGTTTTATGGTTACCCCTTTTACAAGTTATCTCACTTTTCTTGATTTTTCTTGATGAATGATGATTCAAATCATACATTAACATCATTTTAGGGTTAAAAATCCATTTTGGTGAAAAATCTCAAAAAGTCAAAGTTGACTTTTGTGCACAGTTGACTTTTTATCAGATGAATTCCAAACTGTGCAATTCTTCAAGAAATCATGTCCTTGACCTAAATCAAACTTGATGGACATGTTCCATGGGTGTCATAGGGTATATTCAATCATGTATCAGGGTTTGGGAGCATGTCTTGGTCAAAAGTCAAAGTTACAGTTGACTTTTCCCTTAAAACCCTAATTGTGGTGCAGATGAAAATGAGACTTGTTGCTCAAGCTTCTTGGATCAATCCATTGTTCCAAATGGATCAATATGGTATATTAGAGACCCTCAAATCATCTCTTGAGGTCTTGGCTCATGGTTTGTCCCAAAAGTCAACTTAGGGGTGAATTAGGTCAAGAAACCCTAATTCCTGATTTTTTATGAATGCATCCCCTGAGGCAAAATTGACTTGATGCATGGGTTCATGAGGTTCCATGAAGTATATTAGGTCATGTTTTGGATCATTGCCTTGTGCCCAGATGAAAATTTCCATCTGGAGGCCCTGGTCGACCAAAACCCTAATTTGGTGACACTGTCGATCTTGAGACTTGATCCACCTAGAAGGGAGCAGCCTTGTGCTTAATCCTTGAAGTGGGAGTCCTTTGTGATCCATTGTGGATATTTAAGAGATTAGACAAGTTGAAGATCATGTCATTTCTTGATTGATCCTTTGTCTAAGCACTCAGAGAGGGCTTGAAACCCTAATTTTGATTGTATTAGATGCTCACCCATCTTTGGGGAGACTGATGAAGCATGATGGTTCATCCATATTGTGATGATGATTTTCACAATGATGGGAAATCTAAGTGGTCAAAATTTGGGGTATTACATCTGGGATACTCTACAAACAGCAGAGCTTATAGGGTATTCAATTCCAGAACCAAAGTAATGATGGAATCTATAAATGTGGTTGTTGATGACAGTGGAATGACGGAAGATGCTGATGTCATAGATGATGTTGGAACATGGTGTGATGATGTATCAACAGAAGCTGAAGACAGAAGTGTAATTCCCAGTCCTGTTGCTGCTGAACCTGATCCTGGACCTAAACAACCTGATAAGGAACCATCTGTCAGAGTACATAAGGACCATCCAAAAGAGCTTATCATAGGTGATCTAAACTCAGGAGTTACCACTAGGTCAAGAGAAGTTGTGTCCAATTCTTGCTTTGTATCCAAAATTGAGGCCAAAAATGTTAAAGAAGCCTTGAAAGATGAATTTTGGATTAATGTCATGCAAGAAGAGCAAGGGGCAATTCAAAAGGAATAAAGTGTGGGATCTTGTACCAAGGCCTGATGGAATAAATGTAATTGGCACCAAGTGGGTTTACAAGAATAAATCTGATGAACAAGGAGTGGTCACCAGAAATAAGGCTAGACTGGTTGCCCAAGGTTACACTCAGGTAGAACGGATTGATTTTGATGAGACTTTTGCTCCTGTGGCCAGATTGGAATCTATCAGGTTACTCCTAGGTGTGGCTTGTAATCTCAAATTCAAGTTATTCCAGATGGATGTAAAGAGTGCTTTCTTGAATGGGTACTTAAATGAAGAAGTTTATGTAGATCAACCCAAGGGGTTTATTGATCCAACATTTCCTAACCATGTCTACAAACTAAGGAAAGCTCTTTATGGATTAAAGCAAGAACCAAGAGCTTGGTATGACAGGCTTACTGAATTCTTGGCTCTGAATGGTTACAGAAAAGGTGGAATTAACAAGACTTTGTTTTCTAAAGAGGAAGGAGGAAAATTGTTGATAGCTCAAATATATGTTGATGACATAGTGTTTGGTGGGATGTCAGATGCAATGGTTTAACATTTTGTGAAACAGATGCAGTCTGAGTTTGAGATGAGTCTTGTTAGTGAGCTCAGCTATTTTCTGGGTCTGCAAGTTAGACAAATGGAAGATTCCATATTCATCTCACAGAGCAAATATGCAAAGAATATAGTGAAGAAGTTTGGTCTGGAGAATGCTAATCATAAGAGGACACCTGCACCTACTCATCTGAAGCTGTCCAAGGATGAACATGGAGTTAGTGTTGATCAAAGCCTATACAGAAGCATGATTGGAAGCCTACTGTATCTCACAGCTAGCAGACCTGATATCTCCTTTACTGTAGGAGTCTGTGTCAGATATCAATCTAAACCTAAGGTTAGCCACATGAATCAAGTGAAGAGAATTCTGAAATATGTGAATGGTACTAGTGACTATGGTATTCTATACAGTCATGGATCAGGCACTGAACTGAGTGGATATTGTGATACTGATTGGGCAGGGAGTGCTGATGATAGAAAAAGTACTTCAGGAGGATGCTTCTTCTTAGGGAACAATCTTATCTTGTGGTTTAGCAAAAAGCAGAACTGTGTGTCTCTCTCTACTGCTGAGGCTGAGTACATAGCAGCAGGAAGTAGTTGTTCACAACTGGTTTGGATGAAGCAAATGTTAACTAAATACAATGTCAAACAAGATGTCATGCCATTGTACTGTGATAATCTTAGTGCTATCAATATCTCTAAGAACCCAATCCAACATAGCAGGGCTAAGCATATTGATATACGTCATCACTTTATAAGAGATTTAGTTGAAGACAAAGTGATTACTTTGGAGCATATTGCCACTGAAATACAATTAGCTGACATTTTTACTAAGGCCTTAGATGCAAATCAGTTTGAAAATTTAAGAAAATTAGGGATTTGCATATATGAGGATTAGTGGATCGTTGTGCAGGAGGTGTTTTTGTGTGCTTTTGACAAAGTGAGAAATCATGATAGTAACACACAAAGAACTTGTTTTATTGCTGGGAGTACATAGCATTAAAAAGTTATTTCAACAGAAACTACAGCAAGAGTATTCATGTTTGAAGCCAGCTATTCATTCCAACCACCTGAGTTCATGAAATTGACCCAGTCTTCATCTGCTTCATCATCAGAAGCATGTAGTAGCACTGGAGGTTTCTTGATGGTCTTCATCCTTGTTTCTGTCTTTCTTCCTGTTCTTGTTGCACTTGTAGTGGATCCAGCTGTTGTCATCTCTTTGGACGTCATCTCATTTGGTTTGGTGGTCTTGTTTTTCTGGTCTTGCTTCAACTGACCCTTGTGTGTTTCAACTGTTCTGGAGGACTGACTCATGTTTCCTTCCCTGTTTGGATGTCTCCTCAAGCATTTTGGTGTGGATCTTATAGTTAAAATAATAGTCATTGTTTGTATCGCCTGGTCAGTCATATTTTTTTGGTGTTTGTGAACTTCTCTCTTTTGAGTTGGTGCTGTTGAGTTTTGAAACTTGGAGGTTGACCATGTTTGACTAAGTGTCAGAACTTTGTGCTTGCTGCTATGTTCAGAGTTTGTCCAATTATGGCTAAAAAGGGGGAGAGTAGACTTAATTTTTTTGAGAGAAGTAGCCTTAATTTTTTTTTTTGAGGGTAGGTTTTTTGTGTGATATGCCGGGTTTGTTAGATATGGTTGTGGTGTTGTTTCTGCTGTTGGTATCTCTGATGTATGTTGATATTATTTTAGCCAAAATTTGCCAAAGGGGGAGTTTGTTAGTTCTGGTGTTGGCAACTATTTTGGTAAAACAATGTGCTTGTTCAAGATATCTTGCTTGATGTCTTAACATGTGCTTTTGTGTTTCTAACATTAATCATAAGGTGTATATGTTGTGTTGCAGATCTATGTATTGATGTCGAACACGATGTCCTGACATCTGTTGACAGTACATCAGTTTGGTCTGTCTCTAAAGCTGTGCTGTTTTTAATGTATCTTGGGAGATTCTGTTTGAGGATTGCAGGCGAAATTCTTGGTGCAGAATTATTCAGTGCAATCAATTGTTTCTCTGTTTAGGGCGAAAAGATTTGAAGTTAAAATTGGTTTTAATTGTTAAATCAATTAATCAATTCTGTGAATTCATATTGCCCAGGCCCAAGAATAAGTTTCTATTTAAAGCAGCCTCAACCCTACTTGATAAAGTAGAAAAGAGAAGATATTGTGATTTGAGGGTCAAGTGTTAGGGTTTGTGCTTCCGTCTGTATTTTGTAAGCCGTTCATTCATATTTGATGCTTGAATTGGTCTGATTGTTTGAGTTGTAATTTGTTCCCTCTAAAAGTTTTTAAGCAAGAGTGTATTGTTCTTGATCAAAGCTTTTAAGCAAGATCAAGGTGTGTCTTTGAAGTGTGACTTCTATACTGTGTAATCTTTGAATTGTATCACTGTGGTGATTGAGGGGGAGTGAGAGGTATCTCATATCTAAGAGGTTCTTAGGTAGAAGTGTCATTAGGTAGTGATTAAGTGAGTAGACTATCAACTGGTATGTTGATTGTAGAGTCTGTGAATTAATACTACTAATAGTGAATTTCCTCCCTGGCTTGGTAGCCCCCAGACGTAGGTTGTTAGACCGAACTGGGTGAATAATTCCTTGTGTTGATTTACTGTTGTTTTACTGCCTTGTTCATATAACAGATATTGATGTTGTGACATCTCACTTGACATCGCATATCTGATACCAGAATTTCAACTCCGGTAAAAAACAACTTTGACCACAACTATTATGGCCCGATGGATGGCCTGCCAATGTGGCAGCCGTATCCAGGAGACTTGGGGCAAGAAAATCAGCCGAATAATGAAAATCAACTGAGCATCATTGAACAGAATACCTGTGTCCCCACCATGTCATGGGATCAACACCCGGGGTATCCTGAAAATAACCCGCACAATGATGAATTCGCAACGTTCGCAGGATTAGATTTCATCAACTATGCTTTTCCTGAGGTCAACGTCATCGAGAGAGATGACTCCTCTGGTTCCAAAGAAGTATGGGACACCTTGGGACAACCGAGTGGTAAGTTCGACTACTTCGTCAAGTACACCGCTCCCGAAAGCTCTCGTATTAGGCTCGAGGACATCCAGCCAACTGGATGGGGAGATCTACTTGAGAGCACAAATACTATGCAAAAGGCAACAGAGGAATCCTCGTACGACAACTCTGCTTGGGAGACAGATTCCAATGATCCTGCTCCACCAGAAATCAGCGTCATTTCTGAAGACAAATCAAGGAAGGTGCCAGACTTTGTGATTCACCGAGGAGTTCGCCGCCAATGGGTTGTTGTCGATGTTCCGAAGATTGTTCATAAGTCAAAGTAATTGCCATCTTTAACCTTTCACCCTGCCCAGGTGAAACGGATGTTTTGATAGGGCTCGCTTTCTGTAAATTTTTACCTCTTCGCTTCGCCCAAAGTGACAGAGTTTTGTTTTATAGGGCTGTAGTTTCAATAATCGACTTGTTTATTAATAAAATAACGTCATTCTGTAATTTCTGCATTAATTGCTGTTTTCTTTTTTTGCTTTTCTCAGAAAATGGTAATCCTAAGAAACATCTCAAATAATAAAAACAAGCAGTAAAAGAAAAACAATGCACACACTCTTGCATTTTCTCTATCTCTTGTAAATACGAATCATCATGTCATGCAGATTGCTTGTTTTAAACCCAGTTGAAACATACGATCCGATGCCTTCTCCCGACTTTGAGTTCCCGGTGTTTGGGGCTGAAGAAGAAGTTGACGACGAAATTCCAGAAGAGATCTCCTGATTACTCAGACAGGAGGAAAGGTCCATTGAACCTCATAAAGAACCGTTGGAAACGGTAAAGTTAGGTTCGGAAAAAGAGAGAAAAGAAATCAGGATTGGGGCATTGCTCAGTCTAACTGCCAGAGAGGGTTTGTTAAAGCTTCTCAAAGAGTTTCCCGATGTGTTTGCTTGGTCCTATCATGATATGCCAGGGTTGGATACCAGCATCGTGGAACACCATTTACCATTGAGATCGGAATGTCCGCCAGTAAAACAGAAGTTGAGACGGACTCATCTAGATATGGCTATCAAAATCAAAGAGGAGGTACAGAAACAGATTGACGCGGGTTTCCTCGCTACGTCAGAATATCCTCAATGGTTAGCCAACATCGTACCAGTTCCAAAAATGGACGGAAAGGTCAGAATGTGTGTGGATTACAAAGATTTAAACAAGGCTAGTCCAAAGGACGACTTTCCTTTACCACACATTGACATGCTGGTTGATAGTACAACAAAGTTCAAAGTTTTCTCCTTCATGGATGGATTCTCGGGCTATAACTAAATCAAAATGGCGCCGAGGGACATGGAGAAAACTTCGTTCATTACCCCATTGGGTTTGAAGAACGCCGGGGCAACCTATCAAAGGGCCATGACTACTCTGTTTCATGACATGATACACAAAGAAATCGAGGTATATGTCAATGATATGATTGCAAAATCTAAGGCAGAAGAGGATCATGTGACCCATCTGTCAAAGCTATTCGAGCGGTTGAGAAAGTACAAACTCCGCTTGAATCCCAACAAATGCACCTTTGGTGTCCGTTCAGGGAAACTACTAGGGTTCATCGTCAGCCAGAAAGGAATTGAGGTTGATCCTGACAAAGTCAAGGCCATTCAAGAAATGCCTTCTCCGAAAACTGAAAAACAAGTCAGGGGATTCCTGGGAAGTTTCAACTACATCTCCAGATTTATATTCCTCATGACCGCGACATGTGCGCCGATTTTCAAATTACTTAAAAAGAATCAGGACTGCGTTTGGACAGAAGACTGTCAAACCGCCTTCGACAGTATTAAGGAATACATGTTGAACCCTCCGATTCTATTACCTCTAATGGAAGGAAGACCACTAATCATCTACCTCACTGTCTTGGAAGACTCCATGGGTTGTGTACTTGGCCAACGAGACGAAACCAAAAGGAAAGAGTCTGCCATCTACTATTTGAGCAAGAAATTCACCGACTGCGAGACTCGGTATACTATGCTTGAAAAAACTTGCTGCGCTTTGGCTTGGGCAGCCAAACTTCTTCGCCAATACATGATTCGTCACACTACTTGGTTGGTCTCCGAAATGGATCCAATCAAGTATGTCTTTGAAAAACCTGCTCTCACGGGAAGAATCGCCCGTTGGCATATGTTGTTGTCAGAATATGACATAGAGTACCATGCTCAAAAAGCCGTTAAGGGGAGTGTTTTAGCCGATCATTTGGCTCATCAACCAATTGACGATCAAGAATCAATCGGGTTTAAATTCCCAGACGAAGATGTCATGTATCTAAAAATGAAAGATTGCGATGAACCGCTACCTAGTGAAGGGCCAGAACCAGGTTCCCAGTAGGGACTTATCTTTGACGGAGCATTTAATCATTACGGAAATGAAATTGGGGCAATTATCATAACACCTCAGGGTACCCACATTCCTTTCACTTCCCGACTGATGTTCAAATGTACAAACAACGAGGCCGAATACGAAGCTTGTATTATGGGTCTCGAGGAAGCAAATGATTTTAGGATCAAGAACTTGGAGGTATATGGCGACTCAGCCCTGGTTATCAATCAGATCAAAGGAGATTGGAACACATACCAATCAGGATTGATCCCTTACAAAGATTATTTAAGAAGGTTGTTACCCTTCTTCAACAGAGTCGAGTTAAATCACATCCCTCGTAATGAGAATCACACGGCTGACGCTTTAGCCACTCTCTCTTCCATGATTAGCGTAGGTCAATGGAATGACATACCTAAGATCGACGTAATGCGCCTTGAAAGGCCGCTTACATATTCGCGATTGAAGCAGTAATAGACGACAAACCTTGGTATCACGATATCAAATGCTTCCTTTAGAAACAAGAGTACCAACATGGGGCATCTAGAAAAGACAGGAAAACCCTCAGAACACTGGCAGGCAGTTTCTTTCTGAGCGGTGATACACTTTATAAGCGGAATTTTGACATGGTCTTGCTCTGATGCATCGACAGATCAGAAGCAGACATGCTGATAAAAGAAATTCACGAAGGATCCTTTGGCACTCATGCCAACGGACACACAATGGCGAGAAAAATTATAAGAGCAGGGTATTACTGGTTGACAATGGAATCCGACTGTTACAAGTACATGAGGAAGTGTCACAAGTGTTAGATATACTCAGACAAAATTCATGTACCGCCAATACATCTCAAAGTTCTTTCTTCCCCATGGCCTTTTTCCATATGGGGAATCGACATGATCGGCATGATTGAACCCAAAGCTACAAACGGGCATCGGTTCATCCTGGTAGCCATTGACTATTTCACCAAGTGGGTTGAAGCAGCGTCATACCCTAATGTAACCCGACAAGTGGTGGTCTGATTTATCAAAAACAATATCATTTACCGTTATGGTGTTCCTGGCTAGATCATTACTGATAATGGATCTAACTTGAACAATAAGATGATGAAGGAGTTGTGTACTGAGTTGAAGATCGAACACCATAACTCATCTACCTACCGACCAAGGATGAACGGAGCGGTAGAAGCGGCTAACAAGAACATCAAAAAGATTGTTCAGAAGATGGTTCTAACCTACAAAGATTGGCACAAGATGCTACCCTTTGCTCTTCACAATTATCGTACATCTGTTCGCACTTCAACAGGGGCAACCCCTTTCTCTCTAGTGTATGGCATTGAAGCAGTGCTCCCCATCGAAGTAGAGATCCCATCAATCTAGGTATTGATGGAAGCTAAGCTTACAGAAGCTGAATGGTGCCAAAGTCGGCACGATGAACTCAACCTGATCGAAGAAAAGTGAATCACAGCACTATGCCATGGTCAGTTGTATCAGCAAAGAATGAAGAAGGTGTTCGACAAAAAGGTCCGACCTCGCATCTTCAGGAAAGGAAACCTTGTGCTCAAGAAGATACAATCATTTCTCACTGATTCTTGGGGCAAGTGGACTACGAATTATGATGGCCCCTATATGGTCACGAAAGCTTTCTCAGGCAGCACCTTGAGACTTGCAACCATGGACGGAGAGGAATTTGCCTACCCCACAAACGTTGATGTAGTCAAGAAATACTTCGCCTAAAAAAAGAACGTCTCGGTGGATTGAAAACCCGAAAGGGCGGTCCAGGCAAAAATTAGAGACATGATCAAAAATAATCCCGGTGGATTGGAAACATCACAGTACAATCCAGGCAAAAGTTAGGGATAATGGCAAGTAACTATGTTCAACAAAGGGGCAAGTCCCTCAGCAGCAGTTACATCATCCGTCAGGAAAACTCCAGTCAAGGTCATCTTCGACAGAAGCCCAGGATGTCCCGAATTTAAAGTTGGTAGAAGGATAGTGGTCGTTATGTTTCAACGTAGCCATTTTCCCTGTAAATTACCATTTTCTAAATGCTCAATGGAATCACGCGTTTGGTTGATTTCCATCCTATCAATAAAATTTGAGCCCTTGTGCTTTTATTTGCAATTCATGTTTGTTTTAGCTTTATAGAATGATGTTTTTAACATGATCAACGATTCTTGAAATAAAACAAAAATGAATTTACTTGTTAAAACCTTTTTCTGCTTTTAAAATAAAGATGGCAATTTCTTTTAACTGTTGAACATCAGAAGAACATCGGTCGTTTCTCCAGAAGTAATCGAACCTTAAAGTGCAGAATCAAAGTACGTCAGATGCGAATGCTCCATCTGACCTCTTCAGCCGAGTTCTCATCTCCTAAGCCCGACTAACGGTAGTTCCCCGCAGGGACTATCTCTCCTAAGCAAGGCAGAATTGCTATCTTGAAGCAGCGGTACTTCTTCGCCCGCGATGGCCGAGTATCCAGTCATGTTCATCTTTTAGTTGGTATGTCGTGTCAGTTTTGTCAGCATATACATACATACATCATGCATTATTGATTTGCATTCACATTTCATATTGCATCACTATCACTCTAGTCGGTCTTATCCCCTAGTGATAACAATCCTCTCAATCGAGTTGTCAGTTCTTTCCTCGTCAGGAAATGCTGCATCTGAACAATCTCTCTCCTCCAGTTTATTTCTGGATTGAAGTTGGGTCCATGGCCACTTTGATAACTTGAACCTCTGAAAGACCAGAGAACCTTCAACCGATGTCACTCTTCGCCATTGAAGATGATATCCTTGCTTTCCCGGATTAAAGAAAATCCCCAGAGAAGGCCTCTTAATCAAAGATACGACGGTACAGCAGTTTTTCTCCGAAAAACCACTAATGAAAAGGTCATCGGCACCTCAAAATCGGATCCCATCACATGCATTTCTCCGGGAAGACCTCGAGAAAAGTATGATGTAAGACCCCAAACGAAAGCAGTCTCTCAAGAAACTCGCTTTCCCCAATAGAAACAAATGGCGTCTCCAATAGAGAAGTTTGTGCACCTCTATAACTCAGACGATTGGGTTCCCCAGCAAGTCTGACATCATTCTTTTTCCCATCAAATGGCATCTCCCTAGGAAAATTCGGCGAGAAGTTTGAGGAAAACCGCTACGAATAGCATCCATTGTCAATAAAGTTTATTGACAAAAGAAACTTAGACCAATACCTTGGTAGGAAACCAGGATCGAGGGGAAGTTTATATTAGAAACTTAGACCAGTTCCTTGGTAGGAAACCAGGATCGAGGGGAAGTTTATATCAGAAACTTATACCAGTTCCTTGGTAGGAAACCAGGATCGAGGCGAAGTTTTTATCAGAAACTTATACCAGTTCCTTGGTAGGAAACCAGGATCGAGGGGAAGTTTATATCAGAAACTTAGACCAGTTCCTGGGTAGGAAACCAGGATCGAGGGGAGTTTATATCAGAAACTTAGACCAGTTCCTTGGTAGCAAACCAGGATCGAGGGGAAGTTTACTTCATAAACTAAGACCAGTTCCTTGGTAGGAAACCAGGATCGAGGGGAAGTTTACCTTTTTTTAAGCATCATTGCTTAGCAAAAGAAGATGAATGCATAAGCTACCATTCATGACCACCATCAAAATTTCGGGTATTCCGATATTTAATCCTCTTGCACCCTGAATGGCCTAATACCTTTGCCATTCACACCTTCGGGTCCAAGAAGATTAAAGAGAGGCATCTGTCATACCCCAAATTTTGCCCACTAAGATTTCCCATCATTGTGAAAATCATCATCACAATATGGATGGACTATCTTGCCCCATCAGTCCCCCCAAAGATGGGTGAACACTTACTACAATCAGAATAAGGGTTTCAAGCCATCTCAGAGTTCTTAGACAAAGGATCAATCAAGAAATGACATGATCTTCAACTTGTCTAACCTCTCAAATATCTACAAGGGATCAAGAGGACTCCCACTTTAAGGATTAAGCACAAGGCTGCTCCCTTCCATGTGGATCAAGCCTCAAGATCGCTAGTGTCACCAAATTAGGGTTTGGTTGACCAGGGCCTTCAGATGGAAATTTTCCTATAGGCATGAGCCATTGCTTCAAAGCATAACCTATGATGCTCCAAGGGACATCATAAACCCAATCATCAAGTCAATTTAGCCTCAGGGGATGCATATATAAAAAATCAGGAATTAGGGTTTCTTGACCTAATTCACCCTTAAGTTGACTTTTGGGACAAATCATGAGCCAAGACCTCAAGAGAGGATTTGAGGGTCTCTAATACTACATTGATCCATTTGCAACAATGGATTAATCCAAGAAACTTGAGCAACAAGTTTCAATTTCATCTGAACCACAGTTAGGGTTTCGCGAGAAAAGTCAACTGTAGCTTTGACTTTTGACCAGGACATGCTCCCAAACCCTAGGACATGATTCAATATACCCTATAATACCCATGGAATATTTCCATCAAGTTTTATTTAGGTCAAAGGCATGATTTCATAGAGGATCGCACCGTTTGGAATTCATCTGATAAAAAGTCAACTGTGCACAAAAGTCAAACTTTGACTTTTTGAGATTTTTCACTTTTATGGTTTTTTAACCCTAAAATGATGTTAATGTATGATTTGAATCATCATTCATCAAGAAAAATCAAGAAAAGTTGGATAACTTGTAAAAGGGGTAACCATAAAAACTTAGAAAATTTTCTAAGTTATGAAATAAAGTGGCAAGGGTACCAACTTTGGAGGATCATAACTCCTAAACCACAAAGCCATTTTTCCCCATCCAAAGCTAGATTTGTAGATCTCATGGCCCTCTACAAAAGCTAAAAACTGACCCCCCCCCCCCCCCCCTCCAAATTCATTATGGATTTTGAGTTATGGTTGGATCAAAATCACTAAAAACATGAAAGTACAACTTTTCCAACACTTAGAAAAATTCCGGGCAAGGCAGATTTTGTGTTGAAACACCAAAACTTGTCGGATTTTTTCACATAAATGCAAGCTGAATCAGTTCGAAAGATAAACATCAATGTTGTTGTGCATGTTGCCTACAATCCAAGCAACTCATTGGCATGAAACCACTCTACTTGAGCCAAGAGTTATGGCTGCTACAACACACCATGCCAAGGCTGCCATGAAAAATCAGTTTGTGAGTTTTCTTGCCATCCATGATTTCTGAGTCAAAAGTAATGATCATTATGCCACATGCATCCAATCTGACATAAGCCAATTGATCCAACTGATAGGGTTGAGTCCAAAGGCCAAGGAATCTTCCAACTTGAGATTAATGCATTTTGACATATATTCCTTGAAATTCAAAGGCATTTATGTGAAATAGGGCACTTTCAACAAAGCCACTCTACTCAGTCAAGTTCTCTGATTAAACAACAATAAAAACATCTGAAGAATGTGAATTTGGTCAAGGTATAGCCCTGCTCTTGGGAGGGGCTAGGTTGCCTTGTGTGAGAAGAAATGCCACCAATCCAAAGCCTTTGAATGTGATCTGATCCAGTAGTCATTCACTATTCCTCCAAGACAAGAGTTGATCGCCTATAAATAGAGGTTCCAATGGATCATTCAACTCACACCAAAGCCAGTTATAGCACTGCTTTTCTCATTCTCTCTTAAGTGCCAAGTTTTCTTGTTTTTGAGCAACCACTATCGGGTTTTGAGTTGCAGCCATAAGCAATCCATTCCAATTGCCCAGTGTAGCACCTCAAAATTTGCCCTCTTGCTGTTAGCTTTTACTGGCTTATGCTGCATTGCATTTTGGTATAATCATCATTTTCATTTCATTGGTTCTTTGGCATGGGATCAAGGTGTATAAGTCAAATCCAAGGAGCCTTGAGCCCTAAGAGGTCTTAATGGGTCATCACCTCATCATATGATCAAGCTTGACAAGAGAATGCAGGGAATCACATCATCCTAATCAGTGCAAAACTAGGGTTTTGAAATTCTTAAGTAGAATGCCCCAATGGCAAAGATCTTTGAGTTTTTATCACCTCCAAATGTCATATCTCATCTTTTTTAGACAGGCTTTACATCATATTCAGAGGAATTTGGATTTGAAGGATGTGTTATTTTCTCCTAGACTGAGGGCTTAAAACTAGGGTTTGCCATGAAATCAGTTTATTTCTGATTTCTTGGGTAAAACTTGGTCTCATGGTATTGTACATGTCCTCAAGGGTCTAGAGATGGAATATTGCCCATTGATTCATTTCAGAAGAGGTTCAATTGGCCAATTGGTTGAGAATCAGGAAATTTGGGGAAAAGTCAACTGTGCAGTGGAAAAAGTCAACTCCTGACTTTTTAAGGTCAAATTCATGAAATTCAAGTTACATATGGTCAATGGACAAGATTTGATCAAGAAATGATGGAGGAATCATGAAAAATCTAGGAATGTACAAAGTTTCCATTTTTAGAAACTTAGGGTTTCCAAAAATGGCAAGTTTGGACCATTTTGCACCACACTTTGAGGCTTTCTTTCTCCATGATAAAAGCTCCAAACTTCAGGCCCAAGTTGAGCCAATAAAGTTCACATTCTAAGCTTTAAATCCATATAAAGAATTCTTCCATTGGATCAAAATTGAGGTAGTTATGATCAATCAAAGTCTGGTGGAACTAAGGCAAAAACCAAGCCATGGCAAGGCAAGCGCAGGCCCATAGGCCATAATTTCATCAAGCACATGGTGGACAAAATGTCAAGCTACTTTTCTCAATGATGGAGGCCCCAAATGAAAAAATGTTTAACATCAAAGTTGTTTATCTCAATGTCCTCTTCAACTTTGATGTTGGACATATTTCTATTTGAGCAAGTTATGAAGGAGATATTAGGGTCCAAACATGGTTGCTCTACACTGAAAATCCATAGGTCATGTTGCCATGCTATGCCTTATCTTGCCACGCCTATGAACCAGATTGAATCCCTCTTGTTTCTAGTCAATTTCAAGTGTGTTAAAAGCTTCAATTCATCTTGAGTTCAACATCAAACATGTTCCCTTATGCATTCCCAATCCATTGACACCAAGGACTCACCATTTCATTCATTATACACAAAGAAATTCACTCATAAACTTCCATATAGTCATGCTGCATATGATGTTGTGACATTGCTATGTACTTCACACCAGCCACTCTTTGCCATTTTAAAACCAACATTCCCTTACACCATCATCCTATACATGTCATGCCATGCATAAAAGAGGAAATGATGTGAAACTTGCTCACTAAGCATGCTGCAACATAACATCACACGGTTCCCTCTCATTTTCAAATTGTTCAGCTCACCATAGCATCATGAACTCACCCACACCATATTAACACCTTCCCTTCGCGTAACCGACTCCCGAACCCAGATCTTTTGGTCGCAAGACCATGCTCTATCCTTCCCCTCAGGTTCACACAGTGTTTCCTTTCCCTCTCTCGGGATAAATACACATTGCTGGCGACTCTGTTTCCGTGCCACTTTCGCGTTTGTACCTGGATGAAAATCCCGGGAGCGACACCCAGACACATCACATATGATGTATTTGAGGTGTCCAAACACTTAAACACCAAATGTAACACCCCCAGCTCAAAATCACCTATCAACCTAGCCATTATGCTTCAATTATGCAGTTGGAGTGCTCCAGCTTGATCCAAAGACTTCCAAAGTGTTCCAAAGCTTGCAACACACTCCACAACATCCATTGAAGCTGTTCAGATCATCACAACCTATCTGTAACACCTCCAACTCAAAAATCAAATTGCTCTTGCTGTCACGACCTTCAAGTAAGCCTAAACTTGGTCATCTCTTAATCTATGCATATTTCCTCGCACAATACTTTTGCCAAATGTTCATAATCATGCATAGAATGTTTCCCCTCAATTAATTGCTTTGCTTGAATCGTGTATCAAAATTCTCAGCCTTCATGCAAATTTTAGGGTTCTTGAGGTTTTGTCTTGATTTCTTATTCCATGTTAAAAATAAATGAAATTAAAGACCATAGACATGATCGTGAGGTTGAAACGAGCAGATTGATAGGAAGTTTGCATGATATAATCAAGTATTCAGGGAGATAGGAGAGAAAATGCAAATCTGAGCAAGACCCAGAACACGCGCGTGTTCCTGGGTGTTCTTGGCGCCCTTTTTTTGAAAATTCAAATATTTAAATTTTGTGATTTTATTTAATTGATTCAAAAATTAATTTCTCTCTGAGTTTTAATGATTTTGAGTTGATTCTTTCTTTAATAATTCAAAAAAATGTCAAAATCTTTTATTTTAACAAAAAATCCCAAAAATATTATTTATTTCATATAATTGATATTTTTGCAAAGAATTAATATTTTATTTGTTTTTGACATTTAAAATATTTTTTCCTTCTTGATTTTGCAAATTTTAATGACTTCTAATCATTTTGTAGGTCAAAACATGATTTTTGAAACATTAATCCAAGATCACAGTTTGTTTTCCACATGTTAAACAATTTTGATCATTTTAATTGAATTTTTTATTCAATTAAAATACATTTTGGAAACAAATTAGGGTTTTGATTAATTCCCTCATCAAACGTTTCAAACACTTTTGGGCCTCTAATAGAGTGTAAGACCCAAGCCTTTTTGTAAAATAACATATTATGGGCCTCACTTATTGTATAAGTCCCTCCGGGTATTTTCAAAAACCTCGGCGCGATTGTCGTTTTGTATACAAATAACGTTGGGCCTACCCTCGAGTAGTAAGACCCATTCTTCTTTTTTAAACTCTTTGGGCCTCTAATAGAGTGTAAGACCTAAACCCTTTTTGTAAATACATAAATTTTTTGGGCCTCACTTATGGTATAAGTCCCGTTGTATTTCAAAAAGTTCGACGCGATCATAGTCCGTTAAAAACAAACCTTGGGCCTCTCCTAGAGCTATAAGACCCATTCAAAACTCTTGGGCCTCTATTAGAGTGTAAGACATAATCCTCTTTTAACCAAAACAAATTTTGGGCCTTAGATATTGTATAAGTCCCTCTGTGTTAAAAGAAAATCTCGGCGCGATCGCCATTTCAAAACAAAAATCATCTGGGCCTACCCTCATGTTATAAGCCCCATTCTTTTTTAAACTCTTTGGGTCTCTTAAGAGAGTGTAAGATCCATCCCTTTGTAAAGAAAATCTTTCTTGGGCCTCAGTCACTTGTATAAGTCCCTCTGTACAAAAGCAACAGTGCGATCGCTGACAAAATCGTGGGCCTCTCCTTGAGCTGTAAGCCCCTGTATTTCTTTTCAAAGTACTTTCTCCTTTGATTTTGAATATAATATTGTTATCAAAGTTTTCTTTGTTGAACAACTAACCAAACAACATGGAAGCTCTACAACCGAGTAAGTGTTTACCTGCTTTCATTTATCGCTTTAATATGTATATAACTGTACTGTGGGGTTGTTTCGCTGTAAGTCTTCTTTCATAAACTCATATCGACTGTGTAATAATAGTATAGATATTTAGAGTTTCCCCGGCAACTACGTCTAGCACTAAGCCCTGTTGATTACTCTTAATATAGATAAAACTAGATCCCCATAGGATTACCAGACACAGTCTTCCTTCCTCTTGGGGTTAAATAATATGGAGACGTGAAAGGCAACATTCTCAGTGAACCCTTTCACGGACTGTCACCTTTAGAAATTGTCAAAGAAACTCTATTCCCCAGAGATGATCTTTTCTCCATGAATGGCATCTCTTGAGTTTCTTCCAAATTCTCAAACTTTCTTGGCTTGATCTATTCTCTGTGAATAACCTGTCTTGAATTTCTCGTGGTTTGGGGACCCACAGGCTTCTTAAAAGCATCCCCGCCTCCTCTTGGGCATTGTACAAGGACCCGTCGGCTTCTTAGAAGTATTCACAGCCTCCTCTTAGGCTTCGTATAAATGATTTCTTCTTCCGGGAATGATAGCCTCCTCTTGGGCTTCGTACAAATTGTCCCTCGGCTTCTTAAAAGTTTCCAGCCTCCTCTTGGGCTTCGTACAAATTGTCCTGACGACCTCCTAGAGGTATAGGAACATAAATTAATTGACTCGTCTAGGAGATTCATTTATACAAAGCCTAAGAAGAGGCTAGAAGTTTGACTTTTCCGGGGAAAATATTTTGTTTGTCTTGTACAAAGCCCAAGATTGAGGCTAAAAGGGATTTTGACTCCGCTGGGGAGGGTTTGTATGTGTCTTATACAAAGCCCAAGATTTGAGGCTAACCTTACTGGGAAAATCATTATACAAAGCCCAAGAGGAGGCTGAAATGAGTTTGACTCTTGTTGGGGGAAATCATTTCCCAAAGCCTAATGGAAGGCTAGGAGGAAATGACTCTGTTGGAGAAGATATATGTCCCAAGCTTAAGAGAGGGAGATTTATGTCTTGTACAAAGCCCAAGATTGAGGCTAAAAGGATCTGACTCAACAAGAGAGTTTTTTTATCTGTCTTGTACAAAGCCCAAGATTGAGGCTAAAAAACATTGACTTAACAAGAGAGTCTGAAAAGGTGATTGACTCAACAAGAGAGTCTAACAAGTTATTGACTCAACAAGAGAGTCTAAAAAGTGATTGACTCAACGAGAGAGTCTGAAAAGGTTAGCTCTGCTGGGGAGAATCATTTGTACAAAGCCCAAGAGGAGGCTGACTTCGCTGAGGAAGGATCATTATATAAATCCTAAGAGGAGGCTAGCTTTCTGCTGAGGAAAGGTCCTTATACAAAGCCTAAGAGGAAGCTATCTTTTGTCGGGGATGATTGAGATCCCCAGGCAGGTCCAAGTGGGGAATTAACTCTTGCTGATGATTATAGAAGAGTTAAGACTTCAGATACCTTAAGGTTCTGATTTAACATAGTGTTGACCCTGGTCGGGGAACTCTCATAAGAGAGACTGGGTTTCTGCTGGAGATCGATCCAGAATGCCCGGGGTTTTTTCCTATAAGTGTAAGGAACTTGAGAATGTCTTGGAGACTCAAGGGGATTAGACTGTCCTAGTCTACTGGTGTGGAAGAATTTTATCTTTTGTATGATGCCCAAGAGGAGGCACGGGCATTAAGGGATGAGAATCAACCCTAAGGTGGCCTGAGGGATGACGCTGGAAAGACTGCTCTAGCAAAGGATGACTAAGTTCTATCTTATACCTTTAAAAGGTCGTCAGGGTCCTTGTATTAAGCCTAAGAGAAGGCATGAGAACTTCTAAGAAGCCGGAGAGTCCTTGTACAAAGCCCAAGAGAAGGCGGGGATGCTTTTAGGAAGCCTGTGGGTCCCAAACAAAGAAAAGTTCAAGAAATGCTATTCACCAAGAATAGATCATTTAGTGAAAGTTCTATGATTTAAAGAAATTCAAGAGATGTTATTCACCAAGAATCGATCAACTCCGGGGAATAGAATTTCTTTGACAATTTCTAAAGTGACAGCCTGAGAAAAGGTTCACAAAGAATACTGACTTTTTCTTTGTTCCATATTATTTAAGCCCAAGAGAAGGCAAGACTGTATCTGGATATCCTATGGGGATCTAGTTTTGTTTGTATTTTAAGAGTGACCAACAGGGCTTTACCTAGTTCTAGACCTAGTTGCCGGGGAAAACTCTAAATAACTATACTAGTATATATACAGTTGATATATGACAATTATTTAAAAAATGTATGAAAGAAGACTAACCATGCGCAGCTTCCCACAATACAGTTATTTATATATGAAAGCGTGTAAAAGAAAGCCGATAAAACTTACAGGCGAGCAAGCTTCCATGCTGTATTGTTAGTTGTT
This sequence comes from Lathyrus tuberosus, assembly GCA_022829125.1. NCBI lineage: Eukaryota > Viridiplantae > Streptophyta > Magnoliopsida > Fabales > Fabaceae > Lathyrus > Lathyrus tuberosus. Next base: position 6,878,132 of record JALAZF010000256.1, read on the forward strand.
CAAAGAAATTAAAGAAAATTTTGATAACAATACATATATTTGAATCTAAATCAAAAGGGAATTGTTTTGAAAAGATTGGTGGGGCTTATACTCAAGGAGAGGCCCAGGGTTTAACATTGATTGCACTGTTGCTTTGAATATTGTATCGGGACTTATACAACGGCTGAGGCCCAAAAAGGTTTTTCTGTACAAAGGGATGGGTCTTACAACTCAAGGAGAGGCCCAATTTATTTGAAAAAGGAAAAGAAATGGGACTTACAACGCAAGGGTAGTCCCGGTTATTCTTGTCTTGAAATGGCGATCGCGCCGATATTTTTTTTAACGCAGAGGGACTTATACAATGTCTGAGGCCCAAAAAGGTTTTGGTTAAAAAAAGGATTGGGTATTACACTCTATTAGAAGCCCATGAGTGATTTTAAGAAAAATAATGGGGCTTACAACTCAGGGAGAGGCCCAAGTGGTTTTATTTTAAACTGGCGATCGCGCCGAGATTTTTGAAAACACTGTGGGTCTTATACAATGACTGAGGCCCAAACTATTTTGGTTTCAAATAGGTATTGGGTCTTACACTCTATTAGAGGCCCGTGAGTGTTTGAAAAAGATTGATGAGGGTGGAATTAATCAAAACCCTAATTTTGTCTAAAATGGAATTAATTTTGTTTAAAAATTAATAAAAATTATTGAAAACATGTGAAAAATGAGTGGTGATCCTGGATCAATGTTTCAAAAATCATGTTTTTATCCACAAAATGATTGAAAATCAATTAAGTTTGAAAATCAAGAAGGAAAAAATATTTTAAATGTTAAGAAACAAATAAAAATAAATTCTTTGCAAAAATATCAAATATATGAAATAAATAATATTTTTGGGAAATTTTTGTAAAATAAAATATTTTAACATTTTTGTGAATTATTAAAAAAATATTCAACTCAAAATCATTAAAATTCAGAGAGAAATTAATTTTTGAATCAATTAAATAAAATCACAAAACTCAAATATTTAAATTTTTGAAAAAGGGATCCAAGAACACGCGTGTGTTCTGAGTTTTGCCCAGATTTGTAGTTTCTCATCAATCTCACTGAATACTTGATGAAATCACACAATCCACATATCATTCTACTCGTTTTCACCTCACGATCATCTCTATGGTCTTTAATTTCATTTATTTTAAGCATGGAATAAGAAATCAAAGAGAAACCTCAAGACCCTAAATTCTACATGAAGGCTCGGAAATTCCACACACGATTCATATAAAGCAATTAATTGAGGGGAAACATTCCATACATGATTATGAACATATGGAAAAATTATTGTGCGAGGAAATATGCATGAATCATTAGATGACCAAGTTGAGGCTTACCTCTTGCAGTTGGTGATCGTGTTTTAAGTTAGAGGTGTTACAGCTTGGTTCCAATGATGTGGACAGCTTCCCTAGGTGGTATGGAGTGTGTCTGAATGCTTGGAGTGGATTGAATTGAGCTGGAACTTGATTTGGCACCTCAACTGCAAATCTGTCATAGGCTTGTGCAGATGGTTGGTGATTTTGAGAATCTAGTGTTCCAGTTGTTGTTTAAGTGTTTGGATCACTTCTATATGATGTTTATGAGGTGTGTGTGATTAGTTTGGTTGGAATTGCTCTCAAACTCAAAACCCAATAGTGACTTGCTTTAGAAGGCAAAAATGGAAGTGAGTGTGATTTTGAGGAAAGCATCAGTTTGGGGCTTTGGTGTACTCAAACTGATCATAAATGAGGTCTATTTATAGTGCAACATGTTTGTTTTGGCTGCAATAGTGTATGGCAACTGGTACAGGTCTGTGGCCAATTGTAATCAAATGGAATCTCAAGTCTCCTCTAGCCATTGACTTGAGATTAGAGCACAGGCATATGATTCTTTGATTCAAGGATAAGGCTTGGCAGAAGTGTTCATCTTTGCTCTGATACATGCCACCTCTAAGCATCCATTAAATGTTCCAAAACAAAATTGGAGTCTTGACCTTCTTTAGGCTTTTTAGGTTTGGCATGGCTATTGTAGATTTTGGGACTTTGGAGGCTGATAGATCAGTGCTTGTCCCTTGTTTGTTCCCCCTTGAGGTATGCAGATGGATAACCATGCTTGGAGTTGCACAATTTGATTAAAGCGAGCCGTAATGCACAAATTTGTATTGCAAGATAGTTTGCATCAAGGCATATTGCAGCCATCATATCTTCTAGCTCAGATTAAATTTGATGGAGTTCTAGGACATTTTGGAAAGCTGATATATCCTATTTCAACATGATGTCCAACTTTCGTTTTGATCCAACTTGAATTACAATGAAAAATGCCTCTACATTTAGAGAAAAATAAGGTAGATTCTGACTTAGTGAAAATTTCACTAAGTGTTGGAAAAATGTCACTTTTGTGTTTTCAGCCATTTTGATCACTCCATAACTTAAAATCCATGAGGAATTGGAATAAGGTGTAGTTGACACTTTTAAAGTATGTTATGAGAGCTACAAATCCATCTTTGGACCATCCAAAATGGTTGCTTGGGTCTCAAGTTATGAACCTTGGAAGTTGGTACCCTAGCCACTTTGTTCCATAACTTAGAAAAATTCTAAGTTTTTTATGGTTACCCCTTTTACAAGTTACCTCACTTTCTTTGATTTTTCTTGATGAATGATGATTCAAATCACATATTAACATTGTTTTAGGGTTGAGGAACCATGTCGCTCCCGAAATTTTCATCCAGGTACAAACGCGAGAGTGGCGCAGAAAAACAGAGTCGCCAGCTGTGTAAATTTATCCCAAGAGAGGGAAAGGGAACACCGCATAAACCTGAGGAAGAGGGAAAGGAGTGGTCATCGCAACCATAACCTGGGTTCGGGAGTCGGTTACGCGAGGGGAAGGTGCTAGCACCCCACGCGTCCATCGTACTCGATGGGATCCACGCTTGTTGTCTATTCTAAGGGTGAGTTATCCTATCATCTATGGCTGTACTAAGACGGAAGGGGAAGACAAAGACAGACTCGGTAGGACGTCGACGTCCTAGGCCTACGTGCCCCCTTTGTGCAATGGGGAATTCAGAGTCAACGTAGTTCGGACCAAGTTCTTTTTGTGTTTTTTATGAGTGATGTTAAATTCGCGTCCGGCAGTTAGGGTCGATGCCTATTTGCGACTCAAACGGAAAATAACGTGCCCTTTTTGAAAATAGCCTTTAGTTTGACGGTCCCGAAGGACAAAAAGGTTTGAAGTTTGTTTGTATTTTTTAGGACAGAAGTGGCTTAAGTTAGTTCATAACTTGCATTGCACCAAAGTCTAGGGCACATGGGCGAATACTTAACGCATCGTCCCAAGACAGGACGCTCGCTAAGCACTCTAGAAAGATGAGAGGAATCCCCTCATTTCTCATTCCCCACGCTTAAGGCTCGTGCGCAATACACTTTATACTTATTAAGTATTTTTGAGAAGTTTGAGATGAGAAGAAAGAAGACACAAAGGAAACTCTAAGGGGAACTAAGGGTCCTAAAGTCGTCATGCAAAGATGGCCCTAGAGTCGGGATTAAGAGGGAAGTCTACCTAATGTTAGCATGCAAAGGATTGAAAGCCTAATGTCTCTCCTACCTCCGGCTTAATCATAAATTAAGTGGAGCTAGGAATCCTAAGGGGATCAAGTGAACAAACACAAGTAAACATTATCCAATTCAATCACATACAAAGTGAAATCCAAAGCTTAAAGGAAAAGTAATGAGGTGAAGATGAGAGAGAGATTAAAGCAAGGCAAGTATAAACCAAACCAAAAACAGTAGCAACAACAGCACTTCAACACAGCACAGCAGTAAATTCCAGCACGCAAGCATGAACAACATTTAACAGCTCTTATTTTTAGAACATATTAGGTGTAAAATCCAGCAGGACAAAATAGATACGTTTAACAGCATGTATGCACAGAACAGCAGTGTATGCAACAGAATTTCTTCACTCAATCCACTTATGCACAAATTAGGCTAATTACAAAATTCAACTAAGACCACGGATTTAATCAAAGAATTTTAATCATAGTTTTAACAAGAAAGTTTAAATAAAAAAATCCAATCAACATTTGATTAACAATTATCAAAAATTCCAATCAAAATTTTAACAAGAAGTTTAATCAAAATTGTCATCAAAGTTAATATCCAAATTCAATTTTAAAAAAAAAAAATCAAAATTAACTTCTAATCCACAAAAACTAATTAATCCCAAAATCTAATTAACCAAACTCAAATGATCAAAAATATAATTAATCAAAATAAAAAATTATATTAATAAAATGTTCATTTTTATATCTTAACATTATATAAAAAAAATTACGAAATATAAATCTGTATACATTATATATTATATAATATAATAAAAAAAATGGAATTAATAATATAATAACACATGAACAGTAAACATAATGTTATTATAACATATCAAAACACGGATCATTATTATATACATATTAAAATGTAAATCTACATCTACAGTAAGCGAACTTATTATGTTGTATGTTCTCATATATCAGAACGTGGGTCAGTTATATATCTACCTGCAAAACATTAAAACATGCATCATGTATATATTAATATATTAAAACTTTAGTAGACAAAAGTTGAATTATGCAGAATATTAGTGAAACCCAAGTCATAATTGTTTGCGTGAGTTATGCTGTTTATAACAAATGCCATGTAAAACAAAAATCATGTAAAACAAGAGAACTTTCAAAAGTCATATTGAAGATGGCTATATGTTGTTTATATGCTGATCACACCACGTGAATTATACTAATATAGAGATGGCTATATGCTGCTTACACCATGAAGCAAAATATTACACTATATTATAAAATGGTAACGTGAAATATCAGTAACATGAATATGCTAAAACAATTATCACGAGCAATAGTATCGTACTAGAGGTAATAGAAGGAGAGAGATACACAGTGAGCGGCGGTTCTTCTAAGCTTTTTTGGTCTCCTTTTCTTCTCTTTTTTCCGGTCCCCCTTCTTAACATCAGCACACGTATATATAATGAAACAAATTAGGGTTAACTATTTTTCAAATTGACACTAATACCCGTAGTGTCCATTTTAAGGCCCAAATAACTAATATTAAAATTAAACAATTCAATTAAGCTAAATTTAAAACAGAAACTAAAAATTCTATTTATTTGTGAAAAACAATATTAATTAAATCTAAAAATAAAAATAAATAAAAAATAAAAATACTAATTATCCTATTTATCTATTCTAAACAATATTAGTTAAAAAAGTAAAATAAACAAAACATCAAATAAATAAAAATCGAATACCCTAGTGATCGAAAAAAACAAACCGAGTACACTAAAATGATTAGTACGAAATATATGACTCGAAAAAATATAGCATTTGGTCAGATTTTAAAATAAATTTTGATCCGTAAAAATGCTCAAATTGATCAAAATATGACAAAAAATTAAAACGAACACGCCGAGTTAAACTACGCGAACCGTAGAATAATATAATTGACGTCTGCAAGTTCGATTTTAAAATTTTCTGTCCCCTGATTTTAAGCACCGCTGAAATTCAATTTGACCACTCTGTCTGTAAATTTCCGAGAAATTATTCCGACCAATATTTTAGGCAGTATGCGAGATGAAAAGCACTATTTTATGCTATTTAGATGATGCAGAGTGGAAATACAGTCAGATGAATGAAAATACGAAAATATTAAAAATGCCTGGAATAAGCTGTGAACTCTCAAAATACCCTATTGGAAAAAGAATGATCTGGTACCAAATTACCAAGCAAAATAACTGCTGGGGCACTCTAATGTTTGCTGCTTAGAATAAGAGAAGTCCTTAGCCACAAGGATACCGTGATCCGATGTCTCAAGAGCTCAATGCAATGCATGATTATGAGTTAAGACTTAAATGAAAAAATAAACATAAGCCAGAAAAAGTTAGAAAAAGGTAGGGCAAATTTTGGGGTGCTACAGCTGCCCCTATTCAATCAACTTGGTCCTGAAGGTATGATAGCGACGACTTTCAGATATTCAAGGTAGAAGGTGATTGAATACAAAAAGAACCCGGAAATTTGCAAACTGGAGATAATGAAATGGGGTGGTGGCCAGCCGAAGGTGGGCTACCCAATAAAATATAACGAGGACGGCCGAAGACGAACTCGAAAAGGAAGACCATGCCGAAAGTGGACTTTCCTGGGGATAAGGTGGAACAAACTCTTCAGAATTATGCCTTCTCTGCTGTGAAACAGCACTGGGTTTCACGAAATAAGTCAGACGAGAACTGACTACCAGACGAGAACTGGATTTTTCCAAATAAGTCAGACGAGAACTGACTACCAGACGAGAACTGGGTTTTACCAAATAAGTCAAGTGAGAACTGACTACCAGACGAGAACTGGGTTTTACCAAATAAGTCAGACGAGAACTGACTACCAGTCGAGAACTGGGTTTTACCAAATAAGTCAGACGAGAACTGACTACCAGACGAGAACTGGATTTTACCAAATAAGCCAGACGAGAATTGGGTTTACACCAAATAAGTCAGACGAGAACTGACTACCAGGCGGGAACTGGGTTTACACCAAATAAGTCAGACGAGAACTTACTACCAGACGAGAACTGGGTTTCCACCAAATGAGTCAGACGAGAACTGACTACCAGACGAGAACTGGGCTTACACCATGGAGAAAGGCCAAACGAAGGCAAACTTCTAACGGATTCATGATCCACAGATAAGATGACTCCGCTGGGGAAAGGAGAAGTCTAAATAAAAGATTCTGCCGGGGAGCACGAGTTTGAGGAGCGCGTCCCTCCAAAATCTCCTGAGTTATGTCACCTCTGCTGGGAAAGAGAACTGGCATGGAAAGCACCAAACCTGGCTTATGCTTCGAATGCAAATGTTTGAATTTTGCCGTAATGCTCCACACGAAGTGGAAATGCTACGCGTTTGAGGATGCAATGCAAATGCTTATGATATGCAAAAGGGCTCCTCCAGCAAAATAAATGCTGGAGAGAAGAGACCAATTCAGTTGGGGATGACAAAAATAAATTGTCCTCTGAATCCAGGAACTCTGCTAAGAAGGATCACACTGACTGACTCTTTGGATCAGCAATCTCTGCTGGGGATGAAATTTTAAAAGAACATCTACACCACCGAGGATTGCATATGTCCTTTACTAAATGTAACATCCCAAAACCTGAGATTTCTCCTCTGCTGGGGAGTTGAGAATGAATGCCAATAACTGAACCGGAAGTTTGTTACTAAGGGTTGCCAATAACAGATGGGCTTCAAACTTGCTGGGGGATGCCAGCCCATAATACCATCCTGCTTGGGGATACTGCTGAACCTAGCCTGCTGACGGGGAGAATGACTTTACTCTCACCTTGTTGGGGATTAGAATATGACCTTGTCGGCGAAAGCACGCTTCCTGACTGGATGGGGAAAGTGAACATCCTGATTCTGTGGCGAAATAACGTCTTGATCCAGAGAAAATACTTCCCAAGTCTCCTGCTGGGGAAGGTCTGCTCTGTTGAGGAAAGTTTTCCCTGCTGGGGAGGGTCTGCTCTGCTGAGGAAAGTTTTCCCTGCTGGGGAAGGAGCAATCTCAATGCTGGGGAGGGTCTGCTGCTGAGGAAAGTTTACCCTGCTGGGGAAGGAGCAATCTCAATGCTGGGGAGGGTCTGCTGCTGGGGAAGTACAATCCCGTTGCCCTGCAACCTGACTTGTCTTTATGGTCATAAGCGGCTCTTTGAACTTTTCACTTGCCCCAGACCACCCGGTCTAATGGAAGAAATCATCTCAAGATGATTTTACAGAAGATCGGGCGTTCGCACTGCCCCAGGGTCTTCAAACTCTTGGAGAGATTTATCATATCTCGACATAACTGCCCCAGTCTTCATAATCCATGAAGCACATTACCTCGAAAGGGATTGTAATGACTTGAAAATACTCTTCTTTAGTACCTTGAACCTCGAGGAGGTGTTTTCAATTAACCATTTTCAGTAGTGGACAACCTCCCACGCTCTAGAAGTGGCCTGCCCCAATATGAAGTGACTTTGCCCCTGATCTTAGAATGAATGCCCCAGAATAACTGAATTTCGGAGAGATTTCTCGACGTGACTGCCCCAGATTGGCTACATCTTAACATGACTTATTGGGGAGAGCCCACTCTATACCGAGTCTCTTGGCAGCCTGCCCTTTGATATGATTGTCCTTCAGAATTTCCAAGCATCCCAACTTGGCAGGATCAAGCTTCTTGAGTGACTTTCACTGTGTAAGCTGCGTTGATGCTTAGGCACATACATGCAAACAGAAAATGTTTATTATGAGAATGACAATTCTAATGCAACACTCATGTTAACCTTGAAGTTTTTATTGAAAATGCGTCGCCAAGCCTTGTGTACGAATCACTTGCTGGGATGCGACCTTGATTTTTGAATGGAAAAACAATGCGCACATGCAATACCAACAAAACTTATTAGCACAACTCGTAGGAGTCAGGAACGCTATCCTGTTGAAGTACGCTTTTGGAATAAACCCTGTTTCAATTAGGACTTTTAAGGGTTGTAACGTGGTCTGGTTCACGGTTTCAGAAAAAGGATTTATGGCTCAAAATTTATCGGTGCCCACCCACTCTTCGTGATGTTCTCCAGTCCTATGTTCAGTTAATCTGACACAAACGCTCATCTCTCAAAAGGTTTATGATCTTTAAGGAACCCGTGCCACTAATGGTTTGACACCTAAAGAAGTTTTGGAGTGACAGTCACCCCTTTTTGTCTTTTGTGTCTGTAATCACACGAATTTGTTTTTATCGAGGATTTTCTTTTGTAATGCTTTTCGCTTTTTCTTTCTTTTGCTCTTTTTTGATCCCTAATTTTTGCCTGGACTGACTCTTTTGAGTTTTTCGATTTTGAAGTCCAGCGGGATGCCCTAACTTTTGCCTAAGTCGCTTGTTTTCAAGTTTCGACTTAGCGGGCTTTTCTTTTTTTATTCCCCGTTTTGAACAAAGCGTGCGACACTGGTTGTCTTACTTGCTTGACAGGGTTGTGACTGCCTCACTCCTTAGTTGTTGATGGATAACCATCATGGTTTCTCATCTCTTGACCTCTTGACGATGGGATAGAAGGTAATGGTTCCTCGGATGCACACTCTCCTTGAAATTTGAACGCTCGGTCAAACTAACTGACGCCTACCCTGCCCCTGGGTTAAGTATGAGGGGTTTTTTCGTGCAAAAAAAAACTCCTACTTCAAGGCTCGAAGGGGTTAACGAGGGTCTATCTCCCTTATATCTCCAGTGTTTAGGGCTTTGAAACAATGCATGTACATCCTCAACAGGGTTCTAACCTTGAACATACAACCAGAGAATCTACGTTTTTGTCTCATCATCCTCCCTCGAGAGTTCTAGACAAGAAAATTGGTATTGCAGTGCATATAAACATTTAAGAGTGAACACGAATGGATTACTTCAAGGAAGACATACTCATTGCATTAATATCATCATAAAAAAACAAACCAGTCTTACATGCATACGATGCTTTAACAAGAAATGAAAAACTACAAATGAAAATGCAGTAAAGAAGCTGAAGACTGCCATTGCTGAGGAAGCTTGATTTTGTCTGGACGTCCTTGCAAACTGAGTGATCACTTGAGACATGAGGCTTCAATTGACGTACATATCATTTTCAATAAAAATAATGACCCCTGCATCAATCAGCTCTTGCACTTCATGTGAGAGCGCCTTACAATCCTCAGTCGAATGCGCTCGTTCCCCTGCATGGTACTCATATCGAGCATTAACATTGAACCCTGGTGAATATGGAGGAATGATCGGATCAGGTTTCATTGGCACAATCAACCCTCTTTTAACCAATTCTGGCAATATCTGACCATACAACTTTGGTAGTACGGCCAACTGTCTGTTTCTTGGCTTCCCTCGAATCCCTCGAGAACTATTCTGTCGTTGATTCTGATTTGCGTATTTATCTGGCTCAGGCGCTTCCCCCCTCAGACTTAATCGAGGAGTAGGTATCAATTGCGGGCGTGGGGACTCTAAGACCAAAGACTGCAAGAAGTGCCCCTGACTTGATGTAGCTTTGGGAGAGGCAACAGGGATATCCACCTCTATTTCAGCAGCTAGAGTAGGACCACCTTGTATGCTTACGCCGCTCGGCGTGAATTCAATTGCCTTCGAATCTATCAGATCCTGGACAACATGCTGAAATGCCCTACAATCTTCCACATTATGCCCCGGTGCACCAGAGTGAAAATCACAGTGGGCTCTTGCATCATAACCGGGTGGGGGAGTACCAGAGGGAGGAGCCAAAGTCCTTTTCTGTACCAGTTGCAACTGAAGGAGATGCTGGAATAACTGAGAATATGGCACTGGTGGAGTCTCAAAATGCCTATTCTGCTTAGGCGTAAATTGTTTCTGGTGCAGAGCACAATTCTGTTGTTGTTGAGATACAGCCGGAACAGTCACGGTGGCAATCTGCTCACCCTTAGGGAGGGATCTCTTGAACAACGGAGGAGAGAAAATTCCAGCCGCAGCTTCAGGCATGGGAGTATTATCCTTGCTTAGCACACCTCTCACGACCTCCATAACCAGACTCATCTGAGTCTTCAGTTGGTTGACCTCTTCCTTCAGCACTTTCTGCTCTTGAACCAAAGTTTGCATCTTCCCCATATACTGGCCCATTTGACTTTGTACATCCCTCAACTCAGCTTGAATTTGATCCATAATCCGCTTCCAGCTCCTTTGAAGAGTTAAGTCTGAAATTCTGAAAAATACCAGATCAGGATGAGAATAACCAGCTTCAAACACCTGTTATGCAAATGCCATGTTCGAATATTTCCAAGGAATCATTCTGTTATAATTCAAGACTTTTCAGAAGAACCAAGAGGAACAAATGAAAATGCTCAACAGTGAGCCTCAACAATGATATCCTTGGAAATACAAGAACATGTATGCAAGAATGATGATGCATATGCAACAGACATGGGATCAAGGATGCCACATAGACTGGACAACTGTTGCACTGAACAAACTGAACCATCTCGAAGATCTGTCCAAATACCCTGAATACCGGAATAAACATAATACTACACTGATAAATCTGCTGACCAGAAAACCGAGTATGTTGATGGTTAAGGTTACCTGCAAACCTGTAAACACCCTGCCCTCTCACATGTGGGTTACTAGGATGTTCAGTATCCCGGGCTCTCAGGTCGAGAAATGATGATACGTTCACCATTTCTGGTTTGGCATCATCATCAATCGAGGAGGCCTCAACTGATTCTCCAAAATGGAAGGTCCTCAGCTTCTAGCACTGAGGTCGAGAAACAATAGTACATTCATCCCTCGGGGTACAGTACTATCGTCAATCGAGGAGTGCCTCCACTGATTCTCTTCAAAAGATAGGGGTCATCTTATGCGAGTTCCAAAGCGGGCCCTCGGGTGCGAATAGGTTTGCCACAGGATGTGGTCTGCCACTGTCACCACTAAATAGGGATGTTTCCACTAAGGTCCTCGATGATCGGTCACCAGAGTCGACAGCTCTCTAGATCAACACCCTAACATGCGCAAGACACACACGTCAGAATGCGTCCCAAAATAGCCTCATCTGGTTGTGAATTTCGTGAACACACAAACGTACCAAGCGGGCACGTAGGTCCCATTACTCTCCACTCTAGTCCTAGGGTGTACTCAAGCCTGGGTATTGGGCTTATCTCTCAGGACAACCCAACCTGCAAAACAGAAACAGCCAGCACAACACAGCAATATCCAGTATGACAGTAATAAAAATGAACTGCAATGCAGAAAATGCAGTAAAAATGAAACACAACAAATAAAGCAAAGCAAAAACAAAAACACCCAAAGAGAATAAAGACAAGCAAGCGCTAGGATTGACTTGCTTAGGGATGGACCAGCATAGGTCAACCAGAAATCCCCAGCAGAGTCGCCAGCTGTCGCTCTCGAGATTTTCATCCAGGTACAAACGCGAGAGTGGCGCAGAAAAACAGAGTCGCCAGCCGTGTAAATTTATCCCAAGAGAGGGAAAGGGAACACCGCATAAACCTGAGGAAGAGGGAAAGGAATGGTCATCGCAACCATAACCTGGGTTCGGGAGTCGGTTACGCGAGGGGAAGGTGCTAGCACCCCACGCGTCCATCGTACGCGATGGGATCCACGCTTGTTGTCTATTCTAAGGGTGAGTTATCCTATCATCTATGGTTGTACTAAGACAGAAGGGGAAGACAAAAACAGACTCGGTAGGACATCGACGTCCTAGGCCTACGTACCCCCTTTGTGCAATGGGGAATTCAGAGTCAACGTAGTTCGGACCAAGTACTTTTTGTGTTTTTTATGAGCGAAGTTAAGTTCGCGTCCGGCAGTTAGGGTCGATGCCTGTTTGTGACTCAGACGGAAAATAACGTGCCCTTTTTGAAAATAGCCTTTAGTTTGACGGTCCCGAAGGACAAAAAGGTTTGAAGTTTGTTTGTATTTTTTAGGACAGAAGTGGCTTAAGTTAGTTCATAACTTGCATTACACCAAAGTCTAGGGCACAGGGGCGAATACTTAACGCATCGTCCCAAGACAGGACACTCGCTAAGCACTCTAGAAAGATGAGAGGAAGCCCCTCATTTCTCATTCCCGACGCTTAAGGCTCGTGCGCAATACACTTTATACTTATTAAGCATTTTTGAGAAGTTTGAGATGAGAAGAGAGAAGACACAAAGGAAACTCTAAGGGGAACTAAGAGTCCTAAAGTCGTCATGCAAAGATGGCCCTAGAGTCAGGATTAGGAGGGAAGTCTACCTAATGTTAGCATGCAAAGGATTGAAAGCCTAATGTCTCTCCTACCTCCGGCTTAATCATAAATTAAGTGGAGCTAGGAATCCTAAGGGGATCAAGTGAACAAACACAAGTAAACATTATCCAATTCAATCACATACAAAGTGAAATCCAAAGCTTAAAGGAAAAGTAATGAGGTGAAGATGAGAGAGAGATTAAAGCAAGGCAAGTATAAACCAAACCAAAAACAGTAGCAACAACAGCACTTCAACACAGCACAGCAGTAAATTCCAGCACGCAAGCATGAACAACATTTAACAGCTCTTATTTTCAGAACAGATTAGGTGTAAAATCCAGCGGGACAAAATAGATACGTTTAACAGTATGTATGCATAGAACAGCAGTGTATGCAACAGAATTTCTTCACTCAATCCACTTATGCACAAATTAGGCTAATTACAAAATTCAACTAAGACCACGGATTTAATCAAAGAATTTTAATCATAGTTTTAACAAGAAAGTTTAAATAAAAAAATCCAATCAACATTTGATTAACAATTATCAAAAATTCCAATCAAAATTTTAACAAGAAGTTTAATCAAAATTGTCATCAAAGTTAATATCCAAATTCAATTTTTAAAAAAAAATCAAAATTAACTTCTAATCCACAAAAACTAATTAATCCCAAAATCTAATTAACCAAACTCAAATGATCAAAAATATAATTAATCAAAATAAAAAATTATATTAATAAAATGTTCATTTTTATATCTTAACATTATATAAAAAAAATTACGAAATATAAATCTGTATTCATTATATATTATATAATATAATAAAAAAAATGGAATTAATAATATAATAACACATGAACAGTAAACATAATGTTATTATAACATATCAAAACACGGATCATTATTATATACATATTAAAATGTAAATCTACATCTACAGTAAGCGAACTTATTATGTTGTATGTTCTCATATATCAGAACGTGGGTCAGTTATATATCTACCTGCAAAACATTAAAACATGCATCATGTATATATTAATATCTTAAAACTTTAGTAGACAAAAGTTGAATTATGCAGAATATTAGTGAAACCCAAGTCATAATTGTTTGCGTGAGTTATGTTGTTTATAACAAATGCCATGTAAAACAAAAATCATGTAAAACAAGAGAACTTTCAAAAGTCATATTGAAGATGGCTATATGTTGTTTATATGCTGATCACACCACGTGAATTATACTAATATAGAGATGGCTATATGCTGCTTACACCATGAAGCAAAATATTACACTATATTATAAAATGGTAACGTGAAATATCAGTAACATGAATATGCTAAAACAATTATCACGAGCAATAGTATCGTACTAGAGGTAATAGAGGGAGAGAGATACACAGTGAGCGGCGGTTCTTCTAAGCTTTTTCGGTCTCCTTTTCTTCTCTTTTTTCCGGTCCCCCTTCTTAACAAACATCAGCACACGTATATATAATGAAACAAATTAGGGTTAACTATTTTTTAAATTGACACTAATACCCGTAGTGTCCATTTTACGGCCCAAATAACTAATATTAAAATTAAACAATTCAATTAAGCTAAATTTAAAACAGAAACTAAAAATTCTATTTATTTGTGAAAAACAATATTAATTAAATCTAAAAATAAAAATAAATAAAAAATAAAAATACTAATTATCCTATTTATCTATTCTAAACAATATTAGTTAAAAAAGTAAAATAAACAAAACATCAAATAAATAAAAATCGAATACCCTAGTGATCGAAAAAAACAAACCGAGTACACTAAAATGATTAGTACGAAATATATGACTCGAAAAAATATAGCATTTGGTCAGATTTTAAAATAAATTTTGATCCGTAAAAATGCTCAAATTGATCAAAATATGACGAAAAATTAAAACGAACACGCCGAGTTAAACTACGTGAACCGTAGAATAATATAATTGACGTCTGCAAGTTCGATTTTAAAATTTTCTGTCCCCTGATTTTAAGCACCGCTGAAATTCAATTTGACCACTCTGTCTGTAAATTTCCAAGAAATTATTCCGACCAATATTTTAGGCAGTATGCGAGATTAAAAGCACTATCTTATGCTATTTAGATGATGCAGAGTGGAAATACAGTCAGATGAATGAAAATACGAAAATATTAAAAATGTCTGGAATAAGCTGTGAACTCTCAAAATACCCTGTTGGAAAAAGAATGATCTGGTACCAAATTACCAAGCAAAATAACTGCTGGGGCACTCTAATGCTTGTTGCTTAGAATAAGAGAAGTCCTTAGCCACAAGGATACCGTGATCCGATGTCTCAAGAGCTCAATGCAATGCATGATTATGAGTTAAGACTTAAATGAAAAAAGAAACATAAGCCAGACAAAGTTAGAAAAAGGTAGGGCAAATTTTGGGGTGCTACAGCTGCCCCTATTCAATCAACTTGGTCCTGAAGGTATGATAGCGACGGCTTTCAGATATTCAAGGTAGAAAGTGATTGAATACAAAAAGAACCTGAAAATTTGCAAACTGGAGATAATGAAATGGGGTGGTGGCCAGCCGAAGGTGGGCTACCCAATAAAATAATACGAGAACGGCCGAAGACGAACTCGAAAAGGAAGACCACGCCGAAAGTGGACTTTCTTGGGGATAAGGTGGAACAAACTCTTCAGAATTGTGCCTTCTCTGCTGTGAAACAGCACTGGGTTTCACGAAATAAGTCAGACGAGAACTGACTACCAGACGAGAACTGGATTTTTCCAAATAAGTCAGACGAGAACTGACTACCAGACGAGAACTGGGTTTTACCAAATAAGTCAGACGAGAACTGACTACCAGACGAGAACTGGGTTTTACCAAATAAGTCAGACGAGAACTAACTACCAGACGAGAACTGGATTTTACCAAATAAGCCAGACGAGAACTGGGTTTACACCAAATAAGTCAGACGAGAACTGACTACCAGGCGGGAACTGGGTTTACACCAAATAAGTCAGACGAGAACTGACTACCAGACGAGAATTGGGTTTACACCAAATAAGTCAGACGAGAACAGACTACCAGACGAGAACTGGGTTTACACCAAATAAGTCAGACGAGAACTGACTACCAGACGAGAACTGGGTTTACACCAAGGAGAAAGGCCAAATGAAGGCAAACTTCTAACGGATTCACGATCCACAGATAAGATGACTCCGCTGGGGAAAGGAGAAGTCTAAATAAAAGATTCTGCCGGGGAGCACGAGTTTGAGGAGCGCGTCCCTCCAAAATCTCCTGAGTTATGCCACCTCTGCTGGGAAAGAGAACTGGCATGGAAAGCACCAAACCTGGCTTATGCTTCGAATGCAAATGTTTGAATTTTGTCGTAATGCTCCACACGAAGTGGAAATGCTACACGTTTGAGGATGCAATGCAAATGCTTATGATATGCAAAAGGGCTCCTCCAGCAAAATAAATGCTGGAGAGAAGAGACCAATTCAGCTGGGGATGACAAAAATAAATTGTCCTCTGAATCCAGGAACTCTGCTAAGAAGGATCACACTGACCGACTCTTTGGATCAGCAATCTCTGCTGGGGATGAAATTCCAAAAGAACATCTACACCACCGGGGATTGCATATGTCCTTTACTAAATGTAACATCCCAAAACCTGAGATTTCTCCTCTGCTGGGGAGTTGAGAATGAATGCCAATAACTGAACCGGAAGTTTGTTACTAAGGGTTGCCAATAACAGATGGGCTTAGAACTTGCTGGGGGATGCCATCCCATAATACCATCCAGCTTGGGGATACTGCTGAACCTAGCCTGCTGACGGGGAGAATGACTTTACTCTCACCTTGCTAGGGATTAGAATATGACCTTGTCGGCGAAAGCACGCTTCCTGACTGGATGGGGAAAGTGAACACCCTGATTCTGTGGGGAAATAACGTCTTGATCCAGAGAAAATACTTCCCAAGTTTTCTGCTGGGGAAGGTCTGCTCTGCTGAGGAAAGTTTTCCCTGCTGGGGAGGGTCTGCTCTGCTGTGGAAAGTTTGCCCTGCTGGGTAAGGAGCAATCTCAATGCTGGGGAGGGTCTGCTGCTGAGGAAAGTTTGCCCTGCTGGGGAAGGAGCAATCTCAATGCTGGGGAGGGTCTGCTGCTGGGGAAGTACAATCCCGTTGCCCTGCAACCTGACTTGTCTTTATGGTCATAAGCAGCTCTTTGAACTTTTCACTTGCCCCAGACCACCCGGTCTAATGAAAGAAATCATCTCAAGAGGATTTTACAGAAGATCGGGCGTTCGCACTGCCCAGGGTCTTCAAACTCTTGGAGAGATTTATCATATCTCGACATAACTGCCCCAGTCTTCATAATCCATGAAGCACATTACCTCGAAAGGGATTGTAATGACTTGAAAATACTCTTCTTTAGTACCTTGAACCTCGAGGAGGTGTTTTCAATTAACCATTTTCAGGAGTGGACAACCTCCCACGCTCTAGAAGTGGCCTGCCCCAATATGAAGTGACTTTGTCCCTGATCTTAGAATGATTGCCCCAGAATAACTGAATTTCGGAGAGATTTCTCGACGTGACTGCCCCAGATTGGCTACATCTTAACATGACCTATTGGGGGGAGCCCACTCTATACCGAGTCTCTTGGCAGCCTACCCTTTGATATGTTTGTCCTTCAGAATTTCCAAGCATCCCAACTTGGCAGGATCAAGCTTCTTGACTGACTTTCACTGTGTAAGCTGCGTTGATGCTTAGGCACATACATGCAAACAGAAAATGTTTATTATGAGAATGATAATTCTAATGCAACACTCATGTTAACCTTGAAGTTTTTATTGAAAATACGTCGCCAAGCCTTGTGTACGAATCACTTGCTGGGATGCGACCTTGATTTTTGAATGGCAAAACAATGCGCACATGCAATACCAACAAAACTTATTAGCACAACTCGTAGGAGTCAGGAACGCTATCCTGTTGAAGTACGCTTTCGGAATAAACCCTGTTTCAATTAGGACTTTTAAGGGTTGTAACGTGGTCTGGTTCATGGTTTCAGAAAAAGGATTTATGGCTCAAAATTTATCGGTGCCCACCCACTCTTCGGATGTTCTCCAGTCCTATGTTCAGTTAATCTGACACAAACGCTCATCTCTCAAAAGGTTTATGATCTTTAAGAAACCCGTGCCACTAATGGTTTGACACCTAAAGAAGTTTTGGAGTCACAGTCACCCCTTTTTGTCTTTTGTGTCTGTAATCACACGAATTTGTTCTTATCGAGGATTTTCTTTTGTAATGTTTTTCGCTTTTTCTTTCTTTTGCTCTTTTTTGATCCCTAATTTTTGCCTGGACTGACTCTTTTGAGTTTTTCGATTTTGATGTCCAGCGGGATGCCCTAACTTTTGCCTATGTCGCTTGTTTTCAAGTTTCGACTTAGCGGGCTTTTCTTTTTTTATTCCCCTTTTTTAACAAAGCGTGCGACACTGGTTGTCTTACTTGCTTGACAGGGTTGTGACTGCCTCACTCCTTAGTTGTTGATGGATAACCATCGTGGTTTCACATCTCTTGACCTCTTGATGGTGGGATAGAAGGTAATGGTTCCTCGGATGCACACTCTCCTTGAAATTTGAACGCTCGGTCAAACTAACTGACGCCTACCCTGCCCCTGGGTTAAGTATGAGGGGTTTTTTCGTGCAAAAAAAACTCCTACTTCAAGGCTCGAAGGGGTTAACGAGGGTCTATCTCCCTTATATCTCCAGTGTTTAGGGGTTTGAAACAATGCTTGTACATCCTCAACAGGGTTCTATCCTTGAACATACAACCAGAGATTCTGCGTTTTCATCTCATCATCCTCCCTCGAGAGTTCTAGACAAGAAAATTGGTATTGCAGTGCATATAAGCATTTAAGAGTGAACACGAATGGATTACTTCAAGGAAAACATACTCATTGCATTAATATCATCATAAAAAAACAAACCAGTCTTACATGCATACGATGCTTTAACAAGAAATGAAAAACTACAAATGAAAATGCAGTAAAGAAACTGAAGACTGCCATTGCTGAGGAAGCTTGATTTTGTCTGGACGTCCTTGCAAACTGAGTGCTCACTTGAGACAGGAGGCTTCAATTGACGTACATATCATTTTCAGTAAAAATAATGACCCCTGCATCAATCAGCTCTTGCACTTCGTGTGAGAGCCCCTTACAATCCTCAGTCGAATGCGCTCGTGCCCCAGCATGGTACTCACATCGAGCATTAACATTGAACCCTGGTGGATATGGAGGAATGATCGGATCAGGTTTCATTGGCACAATCAACCCTCTTTTAACCAATTCTGGCAATATCTGACCATACAGCTTTGGTAGTACAGCCAACTGTCTGTTTCTTGGCTTCCCTCGAACCCCTCGAGAACTATTCTGCCGTTGATTCTGATTTGCGTATTCATCTGGCTCAGGCGCTTCCCCCCTCAGACTTAATCGAGGAGTAGGTATCAATTGTGGGCGTGGGGACTCTAAGACCAAAGACTGCAAGAAGTGCCCCTGACTTGATGTAGCTTTGGGAGAGGCAACAGGGATATCCACCTCTTTTTCAGCAGCTAGAGTAGGACCACCATGTATGCTTACGCCGCTCGGCGTGAATTCAATTGCCTTCGAATCTATCAGATCCTGGACAACATGCTGAAATGCCTTACAATCTTCCACATTATGCCTCAGTGCACCAGAGTGAAAATCACAGTGGGCTCTTGCATCATAACCGGGTGGGGGAGTACCAGAGGGAGGAGCCAAAGTCCTTTTCCGTACCAGTTGCAACTGAAGGAGATGCTGGAATAACTGAGAATATGGCACTGGTGGAGTCTCAAAATGCCTATTCTGCTTAGGCGTAAATTGTTTCTGGTGCAAAGCACAATTCTGTTGTTGTTGAGATACAGCCGGAACAGTCACGGTGGCAATCTGCTCACCCTTAGGGAGGGATCTCTTGAACAACGGAGGAGAGAAAATTCCAGCCGCAGCTTCAGGCATGAGAGTATTATCCTTGCTTAGCACACCTCTCACGACCTCCATAACCAGACTCATCTGAGTCTTCAGTTGGTTGACCTCTTCCTTCAGCACTTTCTGCTCTTGAACCAAAGTTTGCATCTTCCCCATATACTGGCCCATTTGGCTTCGTACATCCCTCAACTCAGCTTGAATTTGATCCATAATCCGCTTCCAGCTCCTTTGAAGAGTTAAGTCTGAAATTCTGAAAAAGACCAAATCAGGATGAGAATAACCAGCTTCAAACACCTGTTATGCAAATGATTATGCAATGCAAATGCCATGTTCGAATATTTCCAAGGAATCATTCTGTTATAATTCAAGACTTTTCAGAAGAACCACGAGGAACAAATGGAAATGCTCAATAGTGAGCCTCAACAATGATATCCTTGGAAATACAAGAACATGTATGCAAGAATGATGATGCATATGCAACAGACATGGGATCAAGGATGCCACATAGACTGGACAACTGTTGCACTGAACAAACTGAACCATCTCGAAGATCTGTCCAAATACCCTGAATACCGGAATAACCATAATACTACACTGATAAATCTGCTGACCAGAAAACCGAGTATTATGAAGGACAAGGTTACATGCAAACCTGTAAACACCCTGCCCTCTCACATGTGGGTTACTAGGATGTTCAGTATCCCGGGCTCTCAGGTCGAGAAATGATGATACGTTCACCATTTCTGGTTTGGCATCATCATCAATCGAGGAGGCCTCAACTGATTCTCCAAAATGGAAGGTCCTCAGCTTCTGGCACTGAGGTCAAGAAACAATAGTACATTCATCCCTCGGGGTACAGTACTATCGTCAATCGAGGAGTGCCTCCACTGATTCTCTTCAAAAGATAGGGGTCATCTTATGCGAGTTCCAAAGCGGGCCCTCGGGTGCGAATGGGTTTGCCACAGGATGTGGTCTGCCACTGTCACCAATAAATAGGGATGTTTCCACTAAGGTCCTCGATGATCGGTCACCAGAGTCGACAGCTCTCTAGATCAACACCCTACCATGCGCAAGACACACACGTCAGAATGCGTCCCAAAATAGCCTCGTCTGGTTGTGAATTTCGTGAACACACAAACGTACCAAGCGGGCATGTAGGTCCCACTACTCTCCACTCTAGTCCTAGGGTGTACTCAAGCCTGGGTATTGGGCTTATCTCTCTGAACAACCCAACCAGCAAAACAGAAACAGCCAGCACAACACAGCAATATCCAGTATGACAGTAATAAAAATGAACTGCAATGCAGAAAATGCGGTAAAAATGAAACACAACAAATAAAGCAAAGCAAAAACAAAAACACCCAAAGAGAACAAAGACAAGCAAGCGCTAGGATTGACTTGCTTAGGGATGGACCAGCATAGGTCAACCATAAATCCCCAGCAGAGTCGCCAACTGTCACTCCCGAGATTTTCATCCAGGTACAAACGCGAGAGTGGCGCAGAAAAATAGAGTCGCCAGCCGTGTAAATTTATCCCAAGAGAGGGAAAGGGAACACCGCATAAACCTGAGGAAGAGGGAAAGGAATGGTCATCGTAACCATAACCTGGGTTCGGGAGTCGGTTACGCAAGGGGAAGGTGCTTGTTGTCTATTCTAAGGGTGAGTTATCCTATCATCTATGGTTGTACTAAGACGGAAGGGGAAGACAAAGACAGACTCGGTAGGACATCGACGTCCTAGGCCTACGTACCCCCTTTGTGCAATGGGGAATTCAGAGTCAACGTAGTTCGGACCAAGTTCTTTTTGTGTTTTTTATGAGCGAAGTTAAGTTCGCGTCCGGCAGTTAGGGTCGATGCCTGTTTGCGACTCAGACGGAAAATAACCTGCCCTTTTTGAAAATAGCCTTTAGTTTGACGGTCCCGAAGGACAAAAAGGTTTGAAGTTTATTTGTATTTTTTAGGACAGAAGTGGCTTAAGTTAGTTCATAACTTGCATTGCACCAAAGTCTAGGGCACAAGGGCGAATACTTAACGCATCGTCCCAAGACAGGACGCTCGCTAAGCACTCTAGAAAGATGAGAGGAAGCCCCTCATTTCTCATTCCCCACGCTTAAGGCTCGTGCGCAATACACTTTATACTTATTAAGTATTTTTGAGAAGTTTGAGATGAGAAGAGAGAAGACACAAAGGAAACTCTAAGGGGAACTAAGAGTCCTAAAGTCGTCATGCAAAGATGGCCCTAGAGTCAGGATTAGGAGGGAAGTCTACCTAATGTTAGCATGCAAAGGATTGAAAGCCTAATGTCTCTCCTACCTCTGGCTTAATCATAAATTAAGTGGAGCTAGGAATCCTAAGGGGATCAAGTGAACAAACACAAGTAAACATTATCCAATTCAATCACATACAAAGTGAAATCCAAAGCTTAAAGGAAAAGTAATGAGGTGAAGATGAGAGAGAGATTAAAGCAAGGCAAGTATAAACCAAACCAAAAACAGTAGCAACAACAGCACTTCAACACAGCACAGCAGTAAATTCCAGCACGCAGGCATGAACAACATTTAACAGCTCTTATTTTCAGAACAGATTATGTGTAAAATCCAGTAGGACAAAATAGATACGTTTAACAGCATGTATGCACAGAACAGCAGTGTATGCAACAGAATTTCTTCACTCAATCCACTTATGCACAAATTAGGCTAATTACAAAATTCAACTAAGACCACGGATTTAATCAAAGAATTTTAATCATAGTTTTAACAAGAAAGTTTAAATAAAAAAATCCAATCAACATTTGATTAACAATTATCAAAAATTCCAATCAATATTTTAACAAGAAGTTTAATCAAAATTGTCATCAAAGTTAATATCCAAATTCAATTAAAAAAAAATCCAAATTAACTTCTAATCCACAAAAACTAATTAATCCCAAAATCTAATTAAACAAACTCAAATGATCAAAAATATAATTAATCAAAATAAAAAATTATATTAATAAAATGTTCATTTTTATATTTTAACATTATATAAAAAAAATTGCGAAATATAAATCTGTATACATTATATATTATATAATATAATAAAAAAAATGGAATTAATAATATAATAACACATGAACAGTAAACATAATGTTATTATAACATATCAAAACACGGATCATTATTATATACATATTAAAATGTAAATCTACATCTACAGTAAGGGAACTTATTATGTTGTATGTTCTCATATATCAGAACGTGGGTCAGTTATATATCTACCTGCAAAACATTAAAACATGCATCATGTATATATTAATATATTAAAATTTTAGTAGACAAAAGTTGAATTATGCAGAATATTAGTGAAACCCAAGTCATAATTGTTTGCGTGAGTTATGCTGTTTATAACAAATGCCATGTAAAACAAAAATCATGTAAAACAAGAGAACTTTCAAAAGTCATATTGAAGATGGCTATATGTTGTTTATATGCTGATCACACCACGTGAATTATACTAATATAGAGATGGCTATATGCTGCTTACACCATGAAGCAAAATATTACACTATATTATAAAATGGTAACGTGAAATATCAGTAACATGAATATGCTAAAACAATTATCACGAGCAATAGTATCGTAATAGAGGTAATAGAAGGAGAGAGATACACAGTGAGCGGCGGTTCTTCTAAGCTTTTTCGGTCTCCTTTTCTTCTCTTTTTTCCGGTCCCCCTTCTTAACATCAGCACACGTATATATAATGAAACAAATTAGGGTTAACTATTTTTCAAATTGACACTAATACCCGTAGTGTCCATTTTAAGGCCCAAATAACTAATATTAAAATTAAACAATTCAATTAAGATAAATTTAAAACAGAAACTAAAAATTCTATTTATTTGTGAAAAACAATATTAATTAAATCTAAAAATATAAATAAATAAAAAATAAAAATACTAATTATCCTATTTATCTATTCTAAACAATATTAGTTAAAAAAGTAAAATAAACAAAACATCAAATAAATAAAAATCGAATACCCTAGTGATCGAAAAACACAAACCGAGTACACTAAAATGATTAGTACGAAATATATGACTCGAAAAAATACAGCATTTGGTCAGATTTTAAAATAAATTTTGATCCGTAAAAATGCTCAAATTGATCAAAATATGACGAAAAATTAAAACGAACACGCTGAGTTAAACTACGCGAACCGTAGAATAATATAATTGACGCCTGCAAGTTCGATTTTAAAATTTTCTGTCCCCTGATTTTAAGCACCGCTGAAATTCAATTTGACCACTCTGTCTGTAAATTTCCGAGAAATTATTCCGACCAATATTTTAGGCAGTATGCGAGATGAAAAGCACTATTTTATGCTATTTAGATGATGCAGAGTGGAAATACAGTCAGATGAATGAAAATACGAAAATATTAAAAATGTCTGGAATAAGCTGTGAACTCTCAAAATACCCTGTTGGAAAAAGAATGATCTGGTACCAAATTACCAAGCAAAATAACTGCCGGGGCACTCTAATGCTTGCTGCTTAGAATAAGAGAAGTCCTTAGCCACAAGGATACCGTGATCCGATGTCTCAAGAGCTCAATGCAATGCATGATTATGAGTTAAGACTTAAATGAAAAAAGAATCATAAGCCAGAAAAAGTTAGAAAAAGGTAGGGAAAATTTTGGGGTGCTACAAACCATAATTTTGAAAAATCTCAAAAAGTCAAACTTGACTTTTGTGCACAGTTGACTTTTTATCAGATGAATTCCAAACTGTGCGATCCTTTGTGAAATCAAGTCCTTGATCTAAATCAAACTTGATGGATATGTTCTATAGGTGTTATAGGGTGTATTGAATCATGTCCTAGGGTTTGGGAGCATGTCCAAGTCAAAAGTCAAAGGTTCAGTTGACTTTTCCCCGAAACCCTAATTGTGGTCCTGAGGAAATTGAAACTTGTGGATCAAGCTTATTGGATCAATCCATTGTTGCAAATGGATCAATGTGGTTTATTAGAGACCCTCAAATCATGTTTTGAGGTATTGGCTCATGTTTTGTCCCAAAAGTAAACTTAGGGGTGAATTAGGTCAAGAAACCCTAATTCCTGATTTTTGGTGAATGCATCCCATGAGGCTAAATTGATTTGATGATTGGGTCCATGAGGTCCCTTGGAGTATCTTGAGTTATATTTTGAAGTATTGGCTCATGCCTAGATGAATATTTTCATCTGGAGGCCCTGGTCAACCAAATCCCTAATTTGGTGACACTGGCGATCTTGAGGTTTAATCCACTTGGAATGCTGCAACCTTGTGCCTGATTCTTGATGTGGGAGTCCTCTTGATCATTTATGTGTGTTTGAGAGGTTAGACAAGTTGAAGATCATGTCATATCTTGATTGATCCCTTGTCTAAGGCTTTAAGAGGGCTTAAAACTGTAATGCTTGATTTGTGATGAATGCTCAAACAACTCTGAGGATATTGATGAGGCATGATAGTTCATCCATATTGTGGTAATGCCTTGCACAATGATGGGAAATCTTAGTGATCAAAATTTGGGGTATGACAGAACCCTTTACCCGTTTCACTTCCCCTCGGGTTTTATCGATATTTTCCCTGTCCTTTGGGACTAAATAAAGTTCGGTGGTGACTCGGTTGTATCTTTGAGTGTGCGATTCACTCAGGTATAATCCTAATAGCTTGAGGGGGGACAAGGTTCCAAACCTCATTTCTCTTAAATTTATTTAATTCCTCTTGGATTTCCAAAAACTAATGTTCATCAAGTAAGGCATCTTTGGAGTTTTTAGGCTCAATTTAAGAGACGAAAGCAAAGTGATAACAAAAGTTACTTATCTTAGACTGTGTAGTTACTCCTTTTGTGATATCTCCGAGAATATTGTCGATTGGATGATCCTTAGAGGATCTCCATGCCAAAGGAAGGTCATCATTTCTAATTACATGATCCTCCTCAATATTTTCAGAGTTGTGATCTTCCTCCTCCTCAAATTTCACTGATTCGGGTTGATCAATCTCTTCTTCGGAGCCTTTGAGTATCTCTTGCAAAGAAACACCTGCACCATGAAAATAAATACCTTTCCCGACAATTTTCAGATAAGATTAATCAAAAGTAACATCCACAGATTCTTCCACAATAAGTAATCTTTTATTGCACACTCTATATGCTTTGCTAGATTGATAGTATCCGAGAAAGATACCTTCATCGACTTTTGAGTCAAATTTGCCAAGATTTTCTTTTCCATTATTTAAAACAATACATTTACATCTGAAAACATGAAGATGTGATACATTTGGCTTCCTACCTTTTAAATTTTCATAGGGAGTTTTGTTGAGAATATGACGTATAAGTACCCTATTCAACACATAACACGCCATACTAATAGCATCACCCCAAAAATATTTAGGAAGACCACTTTCATTGATCATAGTTCTTCATAGCTCTTCTAAAATACGATTTTTACATTCCACCACTCCATTTTGTTGAGGAGTTCTTGGAGCGGAAAAGTTATGATCAATGCAATGTTTATCATAAAACTCCTCAAAGAGAAGGTTTTCAAATTCACCTCCGTGATCGCTTCGGATAGTAACGATGCTAGAATTTAGTTTGTTTTGAGAAACCTTCGCAAACTTTTCAAAATCTAAAAAAGTTTCACTTTTACTGGCCAAGAAAATAGTCCAATAAAATCTAGAGTAATCGTGTACAATAACAAAACCATAGTAAATTCCACCCAAGCTTTTGATTCTAGATGGCCTAAAAAGGTCCATATGAAGAAGTTCAAGAGGTCTCGATATAGAAACAACATTTTTAGATTTAAATGAGATCCTTGTTTGCTTCCCCATTTGGCATGCATCACATAAGTGATCTTTTGGAAATTTAATCTTGGGTAGACCAGCAACTAGATCTTTTGAAACTACTTTATTTATCAAGTCAAAGTTGACGTGCGCTAAGCACCTATGCCATAACCAAAAGTCTTCACTCATGGTGATAAGACATTTAATGCTAGTCAATGATACTTCATTCAAGTCAAGCATATATACATTATTTACCCTCAAGCCCTTAAACACATCATATTTCTTATCATTGTGTTCAATCATGCAACATTCTTTTGAAAAAGAAACTTTATATCCTTTTTCACACAATTGACTAATGCTAATAAGATTGTGCTTAAGACCTTTAACTAAAAGGACATCTATGATCATAGTAGAAGAGGGATTACCTACACTACCTTTTTCAAGTATTGCTCCCTTGTTGTTATCACCATAGGTTATAAATCCTTTCTTCTTTGCCACAAAGTCAATGAATAAGGAAATTTCACTCGTCATATGCCTTGGACATCCACTGTCGAGAAACCATCTTCTCTCCGTAGATTCAAGACATTTCACCTACAAAATTAAGCAAGGGAAATAGGTACCCAATTTTTATTGGGTCCTTGTGTGTGAGTGAAACATTGGTTGCATTTGGGCAACCATTGGAAAATATCTTTAGGAACAAATAATCTCCTAAATCGGCATTTTGAAATGGTGTGTCCCTTCTTGCAACAATATAGACAAGTTAACTTTAAATTGGAGTTACTTTTGCTACTTTGATCTCTTATCACATATGTATATTTCTGATAAGGATTATTCGTACTACTTCTATAGTGTGAACGATCAATAGCAAATGTAACTTTAGGTTCTAAGGCTTTGTCTAATTTGGCTTTAAGAGTTTTAACCTCCTTTTTCCAAATGTGACAAGTTTCACAACCCTCCTAATTAAACCAAGAGACCTTGTCATCCTCAGTTTTAGCTTTTGTAGCATCTACCATTGATTTCTTAAGAGCTTCTAATTCCCTTTCGGAATCAGAAATCTTTTTCTCTAAATGTAAGAAAATTTTCTTATTTGAGGCTAAGCGTTTGAAAGCATCTTTAGCCTCATGGTGTAGAGCTTCAAAAGCATTTTGCAAATCGGAATAAGACATTTTATCAATATGTTCATATTTAGAATGACTTACATTCTTTTTCTTCTTTTGATGAGCTGTGAGACAAAGATTGGTCATTTCATCTTCATCACTCGAGCTACCTTCGCTTGAGGACTCACTATCACTTTCCCATGCGATGTATGCCCTTCTAGGCTTGCTCGATTTCTTTTGTTGATGATGTTTGTCTTTTCCTTTGTCTTTCTTCATCAAGGGAAAATCCGACTTGTAGTGACTGACCTTTCCACAAGTAAAGCTTGAACCCTTTGAATTTGTATTCTTATTTCCTTCTTGCTTTGAGGATTTTGATTGACGTCTAAAGTTAATGAGATTTTTGTCCGAATTTTGTATTCCATTCTTCCGGATGTATCTATTATACCTTCTTACGAATAGCTCAATTTCATCATTCGAATCTCCATCATCATCACTTAACTCGCTTTCACTAATCTCTTTGGTGGAGGACTTTGAGCTAGAAGCCTTTAGAGCAATAGACTTCTTGTTCGTGTCTTTTGATTTCTCTTTATTTTCTTTCTTTTCATGTTGCTCAAGACTTATGAGCTCTTGCTCATGTTCTTTAAGCTTACCAAACAATGTTGTGGTGTCCAATGTCATGAGATCGTTAGCTTCCTTGATCGCCGTGACCTTAGGTTGCCATTCCCTATTAAGACATCTCAAAATTTTCTTAGTAGAATATCATTGGAAACAAGTCTACCAAGTGAATTTAAACGATTGATTAGGTGAGTGAATCTCTTTTGCATATCCGCAATGGTTTCACCATGCTTTATGTGAAAGAGATCAAACTCTTGAGTTAAAGTATTGATTCTAGCTAGTTTGACATCATTTGTTCCCTCATGAGCAACTTATAATGCGTCCCACATAGCCTTAGTAGGCGTACAATGAGAAACCCTATAGTATTCATCATCATCGTTCCATTGTGCTTCCGGTTTAGGTACAACAATATTTTCCTCATTGGTTATGGTTATTTCAATAGGACCATTTTGAATAACGTTTCATACCTTTATATCAATAAAATTGATATGCACCCGAATACAATCTTTCCAATAACCGTAATTCTCACCATTAAAAACCGACGCTCTATTATACACCCCTTCAGGTTCGTTAGCCATTTTCTAATAAGCTATATGTGAAGCACTAGATGGATCGGTGCTCGTGATACCACTTGTTAGACGAGGGCACTGATCTAGAAGGGGGGTTGAATAGATCAGTTATTTTTAATAATTTGTGCTTAAAAAAATTGTTCTAAAATATGTGAAAGCGACCTCGGATCAAAACTCGTCTATCCGAACCTTTATTGGAAAGATCGAATATGCGAAACCAATGGAATGATCTTGATGAGAGAGTAGAATCAATAAGGTTCCCAATCAATAATTCAAATAAAAGCCACTTAAGGTGAACCAGTTTCCAATGCTTAATTGAGTATAAAATTTGAATTGACAGTTTATCAAACAGTTTGTATGTTATTAATTTATCAAACACTTGCCGTGCGAATCAAACCAAGTCAAATTTCCATTGAATTTGTAGTGCAGATTTTTTCTTACTTGCAACCAAAGTAATTGCAATGGTTTTAAACAACTGTTTGAAACACTACAAATCAATCGAAATATTGCTAACAATTAATTTCATAAAAGTAAAGAGATAGATAGATAGATAGATAGATAGATAGATAGAGAGAGAGAGAGAGGGGGAGAGAGAGAGAGAGAGAGAGAGAGAGAGAGAGAGAGAGAAAGAGAGAGAAAGAGAGAGAAATACACCCAATATGTTTAGGCAGTTCCCCTTTCGTCCTCGCTTAGGGTACGTCTGCCCTCAATTCTAAAATAGAATTGTGATATGTATAAAATATATGTGCAATATTCAATACAAGAGAAGTCCTAGCAAACTAACAATCTAACCCAATTGTTGTGGTTGAATCTAACCACTTATCTCCCCTTCATTCTATCTGAATTAAGTGCATCAAATAGTACGAACAAACCTCCGATTACCGCTACTCACTTGACCGAACCTTCCGTTCTTCAAGTCTTTCGTTCGGATGATTTCGATCGCAAGATGCTTGACCCCAAATCTTTCAAAACGATCCTCCAATTACCGTTACTCCCTTGACCGAACCCATCATTCTTCAAGGCTTTCACCCGGCTGAATCTGTGATACGAAGACTTGTACAAAAACCCTCAAATCTATCAAGATCTTGGAGGAAAAAACCCCAATGGTTTTATCAAAGAAAATCCCACTAAATCTCTACCCAAACTTGATTTACAAATCCCACGTTTGGTAGTTATCACTCTTGACTAAGCACAATCAATAAATATGATTATGTGTGATTATTGATGAATGCAATCGTGAGAGTGAAGATGAAAAGCAAAACAATGTTTCTTTCAATTTTCTTCTTCTTCAAAGTGATGCACATGAGTGTATATATATATATATATATGTGTGTGTGTGTGTGTGTGTGTGTGTGTGTGCGTGTGTGTGTGTGTGTTTACATGAATGAGTAAATAAAATTGAGTTGGGGAACACAAAGACACATAAAAATGGGTAAACACGCGCGAGAGGTCGGCTTCTAGCATCTATGAGTCGACCTGTACAAGGTAGTGGCCAAAACTGCATAAAAATTGACCCATGCATCGACCTACAGAAACCCATGCGTCGACGCATGCAAGGCATAAATTTTCAAAAAATTTCCCTACAGTATGAGTCAGCATGTAGGAGCCCATACGTCGACCTAGGGTAGGCGCATGCAAGGCAGAGAGTTTCAAAACCTTTTCCCTTCAATGTGAGTCGACCTATGACCTTTATGAGTCGACCTATGGTTCTAATAATGACCCAAAATCTCATTTTTTTTACATTGTGTATGATCCTATATTTCTAATACATGTATAAGGATCTTTATGCACATTTGCAAGAGATGAATGCATGGCTTAGACAAGGTGATACCGTCCAAAATACACAAGTACTTAATATCCTAGTTTTGACATCATTAAAACATAGTAAAAAGGAACCTTGCCCTCACATAAGAGACTTAGTTCAAAGTCTTGTATGAGTTCTGGGTAGAAGTCCCACCTAAAAGGTCAATCGTCTCGTCGGAATGACTTGTAGTATTATCATCTAGACTCTATATAACATTTCTTGGGGGACTGTAATTTCCCAGGTTATATAAATTCCCTGCCTGAGAGACTTGGAGTTTCCTCGAAAAGGACAAAACATATAAATCTCTCCCAAGAAGCATGATTGAAGTCTAGCCTAAGAGACTTAGTTCAAAGTCTTGTCCGAGGGCTTGATAGAAGTCCGCCCCGAGAGGTCCAACACCTTTGCTGAGGGACTTATTGTCTCATTAGTCAAGCTCTATATAACTTCACCTTAGTGACTGAAATTTCCAAAGTTATCTAAAACCCCAGCCTGAGAGACTTGAGGTTTCCTCAGGCAGGAACAAACATATAAATCTCGCCCAAGTGACGTGACTGAAGTCTAGCATAAGATACTTAGTTCAAATTATTGTATGAGGGATTGAAAGAAATCCAAAATGAGAGATCCAACACCTCACCTGAGGGACTTGTAGTCTCATCAACTAGCAGGCTCTATATAACTTCGCCCAAGGGGATGAAATTTCCCAAGTTATCTAAAATCCTCGTTTGAGAGACTTTGAGTTTTCTTGGGCAGGACCAAACATATAAATCTCGCCCAAGAGGCGCAACTGTAGTCTAGCCTAAGAGGTCCAACACCTATTATGAGGGACTTGTAGTGTCATCATCCAAACTCTATATAACACTGTCTAAGGGACAATAGTTTCCTAGGTTATCTAAACTCCCCACCTGAGAGACTTAGGGTTTCCTCAAGCGAGACCGAACATTTAAATCTCTCTCAAGAGGAACGACTGAAGTCTAGCCTTAAGACTTGGTTCAATGTTTTATCTAAGGGCTTGATAGAAGTCTGACTCGAGATATCTAACACCTCGCCTGAGGGACTTGTACTCTTATCAGTCAGGCTCTATATAACTTCACCTGAGGGACTGAGATTTCCCAGGTTATCTATACTCCCTGCTTGAGAGACTTTGAGTTTCCTCAGATGGGATCAAACATATAAATCTCACCTAAGAAGTGCCGAGTGAAGGTTTTCCTAAGAAACTTAGTTCAAAGTCTTGTTTGAGGGCTTGATAGAAGTACAACTTGAAAGGTCTAACGCCTCGTCTGAGGGACTTGCAATCTCATCAATAATGCTCTATATAACTTCTCCAGAGGGGCTGAAATTTCCTAAGCTATGTAATCTCCCCACTTGAGAGACTTGGAGTTTCCTCGGGCATTACCAAACATATAAATATTGTCCAAGAGGCATTATTGAAGTCTTGCTTGAGGGACTTGTAGTCTCACCAGACAGGCTCAATATAAATTTTCCTAAGGGATTGAGATTTCCAAGGTTATCTAAACTCCCCATCTGAGAGACTTAGAGTTTCTTAGGAAATGACCAATCATATGAAACTCGCATGAGATGCGTGACTAAAATCTAGCCTAAGAGACATAGTTCAAAGTATTTTTTGAGGGCTTGATAGAAGTCCCTTCTGTGAGGTCCAACACCTCGCCTAGGGGACTTGTAGCCTCATTAGCCATGCTCTATATAACTTTGCTTAAGGAGCTAAAATTTCCAAAGTTATCTAAACTCCCCACCTTCTATACTTGGAGTTTCCTCATGAGGGACCAAACATATAAAACTCTCCCAATATTTACAACTAAAGTCTAGCCTAAAATACTTAGTTCAAATTCTTCTCTGAGGGATTTATAAAAGTCGCACTTGAGAGGTATAATGCCTCAACTGAGGGACTTGTACTCTCATTATCCAGGCTCTATCTAACTTCTCTTAAGGGATTGAGATTTCCTAGGTTATATAAACTCCTTGCCTGAGAGACTTGGAGTTTCCTCGGGCGAAACCAAACATATAAATCTCGCCTAAGAGTCACGAGTGAATTCTAGCCTAAGAGACATAGGTCAAAGTCTTATTTGAGGGCTTGATAGAAGTTCTTCCTTTGAGGACTGACACCTGGCCTAAAGAACTTGTAGTCTCATCAGCCAAACTAAACGTAATTTAGCCTGAGAACCTAAATCCTAGTCGGTATGGTTCACCACACATATTACCGAGAAACTTAGTGTTAGAACAAGATTTGTTCTTGACATTTTCTCTTTTAGTTTTGATGATAACAAAAGTATTAAAAGAATAATGGTTTATTGACTATGTGTTTTATTTATGCAGGTTCTTGTACATAAATAATCATAATCTATTTTCTTAGACACACTTGGAGTTGTTTCATTGCTAGCTTCTGGTGTCAAAGTCTGAAGAACAATTGCTAGTGTAGTTTGACACAGAATCTGAACTGAAGGTCTCAACATTCAGACGAGTTTCTACACTTATTAATTGCATATCATCATCTGGTACCATTCAGAGTTGGTGATAAAGCTGTGGATAATCCGTACTACTGAAAGCAAGATGTATTGTCTTATCTGCCTGTCAGCTCAAGTCTACAAGATTGCAAGGCTCAAGAAAAGTTGGTACGTTTTATGGATGTATGCTCCCAATGGCTCTATCAGTACAAAACCTCTTGAAGACTCAAAGGTTAAATGTGTTACACTGTGGATTCAGAATTTGTTATATATCCATCTTCAACTTCTCTTGTACTATGGAGTAAAGGCAAAGACACCTGTTCAAGACGCTTTCTCAACGACTAGTTTCTGCAAAGGCTATATACATGGTTGAAGATTCAAGTTTGAATATTAACAAGGATTCTTCTGTTGAAGGAGTGGTAAGATCGTGCAATTATCAACTCTAATGTAATATACAGATTTTTTGATTTAGGTTGTAATTGTAAAAGCCTTAAGATTTCTCATCATTAAATATCCGAGAAATCTTAAGTACTTTAGGTATTTGTTATGGTTATTTCCCGTACCTCTGATGCTTACATCATGTACACTTTATTCTCTATTATGTTGAGCCTTCAGTAGTTTAGATTAAGTCTCTTGTTATGTGCTTGAGCAAAAAGTCTTGTCTCATTGAGATTTAAGCAACAAGTCTTGAGCCAAGATGCTTAATCCATGTAAGTCTCATTGCTTAAGTGCTTGAGCTGTGAAAGTCTTATTCAACTAGTTTTATTAAGCAAGTGGGGAAGTCTCCATCTGAGGGGCGAGAGCAACAAGTCTCGAGTGCAGCTTGAGCAAGGGAAGTCTCAGTCTGGATGGCTAAAAGAGAAGGTGGCTCGGCCAGAGGATGTGAGCAAAGGGAAGTCTTAAACATGTTCTATAAGCAAAAGGAAAGTCTCAAATAGAAGACAGAAGAGTGGGTGGCTCATTCAGATGGTGTGAGCAAAGGTTAAGTCTTAGTCATGTGCTCTAAGCAAGGGAAGTCTTAGACAGTTAGTCTAGCAGTTGTAAAGTTCTTATGCATAAGCATAAAGGATTGTAATCATGAAGTGGTTATAATGAAAATCTCTAGTGAGGCAAAGCGACTGGACTACTCTTAGTTAGGAGAGGAACCAGTATAAATCTTTTATGTCTTCTGCTATTATTTATTTACTTCTATTATATCCACTGCCAAACGAATTAACTCAGAATCTGAACATCAGTTCTGATTCTAAAACTCTGATCAGAAGTTAAATTAAAAGAGAACGCAAAACACAATTCAACCCCCCCCCTTCTTGTGTACTTTTCACACATATACTAAGGGCCTTGGGATTCTCCAATGCTCTATGGTTTAAGAAACACCCCGCCTTTTATAAAATCCCTTGTGCTTGAGGGGCTATGTAGTGTTATATTTGTAAAGGCCTTAATGAGGGAGAGAGCTTAGCAGTCCCCAAAAGAGGCGACAACCATATGTCACCCTCCAAGAGGTATCACCTTGCCTGAAGTACCATCCTCTCACCTAGTTGTGGTAAAACTTAGGAAAATATATTTCTTGGTCAAAGATAAGTCAGTGTCTATAACTGGTCCACGTCTTCCTAGGAAATAGAGATTCAACAATCCACTTTTGACCAAGTGGGTGGTGATCTTTCCAAAGAAACCCTACGCCAAAGACCTCGATAAATAAATAAATATTAATATATATATATATATATATATACATATATATATATATATACATATATATATATATATATATATATATATATATACATACATATATATATAGTTTGTCACACCGCATTAGCCGGTTTTCTAAAACCATCGTAACTCCACCATACAAGGCTTCTCGCTGCCGCGAGCAAGTCCTCACCACCATATACTATTATAAATTACTAAGACCTCTGAGTATCCATTGCCCTCGCAGGGATACCTTGCACACCTATAATATGTTATAAGTAGAATATCCATTTGCTCAACCTCTAAATTATGAGTAGCAGTGAAACTCAACACGACTCTGATTGATAACATCTTTACAACAGGTGATAAAATCTCATTAAAATAAATACCATTTCTTAGAAGAAAACTTTTCATCACTAATATGGTGAAGGCTATATACTGAAGTCAGATAAAACACATAAGCATAAGATGGTGGTTGTGTAGTGTTTGACCTTTGAGACGTTGGACTCGTTTGGTTGGCATGAAAATCCCGCATAGAGTAGTTCCTATTAAGAGTATTGATGCTTAACGAGTAGTCGTTATGGCCATGATATTTTCAATTATGGTCCATGACTATTGGGCCCTTTATTAGAACCCTAAACTGGTTATTATGAGTCGATGGTTGTGTAGTATCGACCTACGAGACATAGGACTCGTGGGGTTAATACAAAAACCTCACCCAAAAAAGATACTTTTTAGGACACTGTTGTCTAACGAGTAGTCGTTATGGCGGTAATACTCTCGAGTAGGATCCATGACTATGGGAACCGTGTCTAGAACCTTGGAGTCAATGGTTGTGTTGTGTTGACGTACGAGATG
This sequence comes from Lathyrus tuberosus, assembly GCA_022829125.1. Taxonomy (NCBI): domain Eukaryota; kingdom Viridiplantae; phylum Streptophyta; class Magnoliopsida; order Fabales; family Fabaceae; genus Lathyrus; species Lathyrus tuberosus. The sequence continues at coordinate 6,913,803 of JALAZF010000256.1, forward strand.
TAGGACTCGTTAGATTGATACGAAGACCTTACCTAGAATAGATTCCCTTGGGGATATTTATATCTAACGAGTTGTTATTATGGCGATAAAATTTTCGAGAAGGATCCATGACTCTAGGAACCATACAAAAACCCTAGAGCCTACCCGTGTGGGGATCACTTTTCAAGGGATACCTGAAGCCTTCCTCTGTGAATAGCTATATCCAGATTATGCCAATACCCATAAAAACTTATTCATTTATGCATTGTATTCTTCGTCATGAAAATACTTTAGCATGTGCATTTTTTATTTCAGGGAATCGAAAAGATTGTCACTACAAGCATTTAGAAAAATGAGTTCAGACAGAAAAAGTACATACTCATTCAAATTCAAGTCTCCCAAAGTGGAAGGTTTGCAAGAATTAAGCTCCTGGCTAACTCCTATCAACAAGAATGACTTTAAGAAAGATTATGGGAATCTCCCTGCTCTGTTAAATGAAAAAGTAGATCCATGGGCTTTGCTGACTCTCTCAATTCTATGACACTCCACTGAGATGCTTCATATTCCAGAACTTCTAGTTAGCTCCAACACTGAAAGAATTTGAGCATACTATGGGTATCTCTATGAAGGATAAAACTCCTTTCACCAGTTGGGAGAGCTTCTAAAACATGAAGTGATAGCTGCTACCCTGCACATGGATAAGAAAGATGTAACTGCAAATTTAAGTTCTAAGGGAAACACTCAAGGTTTTCCCAGCAAGTTCTTAATGGAATAGGCTTCAGAATTCGTAGATGCAAAGAAGTGGGATGTCTTCAAAGTAGTGCTAGCCTTACTCATCTATGGAATCGTTCAGTTTCCCAATATCGACGATTTCATTGATATCCCAACCATCCGTGTGTTCCTAATCAAGAACTTGCTAAAAACACTTGCTTGCTGATGTCTATTATTACCTCACCTTTAGGCATGAGAAGAAAGAAGCGAAAGTTTTGTGTTGTGCTTCGTTACTACACAAGTGGTTATTATCTCATCTGCCAAAGAAAGGAGCCTTTGCGGAAAACAAAGACAATCTCAAGTGGTCTCAAAGGATAATGTCTCTCACTGCAAGGGATATCTCTTGGTACTCTCGTGAGTACGATGGCATTGAAATTATCTTCAGTTATGGTGACTTTCTAAATGTTCCATTCATAGGGACCAGAGGTTACATAAACTATAATCCTGTGTTGGAACTCCATTAACTTGGTGTTGTACCCCAAATTTTACCTCTTAGATGTCATAACATATTGCATTGACATTTAGGTTCAATCATCTATGCATTGTTAACTAACCACTTCATTTTGCAAGTTTTGTTTTTTTTCTATGAAAAGTCAGGTCTTATACCAAGAGGAGGACAAAGTCTCCTAAAAGAGAGAAAGCTCCAAATGCAACCATATGAGTTCACTTACATCCCAGAGGTCTTACTCAACAAGAATTCAAGTGTGACTGGCTCTCATCACCAGTAGCTAGAGCCACAAGTTCACCCTGCCTCCAATTAGGGTTTTGTCAAGACAGGTTGATCATGGCCTTTGATTTTGATCAAGAGTTGTTCTCAAGCCTTGGGGCATGACTCCATGTGGTAGTAGACATCCTCAGAGAATACCTATGAGCCTTAGATATGATGGAAGAAGCAAGATCATCAGAGATTATCCCAGTGCATTCATAGTTGAAATTAGGGTTTCGACTGAAACCTTAATCCTTGAGATTTTGATTCAAAATGAAACATCCAAGGCCTCAATCCATTATTGGCATGTCTAATTGGTGATTTAGGGTATGAGAGATCAAGTTTTAAGAAGTTTCTTGCAAAGGAAGTAAGGTTTGGTTCATGAAACTTTTCAAATGTGGAAATTTCACTACTTGTGCAAATATTGAAACAGTCATAACTTTCAAACCACACATCCAATTTGAGTGACTCAAAGCTCAAATGGAAGCTCTTTTTATGAAATTCAAAACATATTAGAGGACCCTCTTTCAAAAAGTGCATGGTTTTTAAGTTACAAAGCTTGGAAGATAATTCACCCTTGGGGACTTAGTTGAAATTTCAGTTTTTTCACCCTTATTTGCACACGACTTTAACCTAATTTTCCATACAATTCCAAGCCTCAAGTCAAAAATCCTTGAACATGAAAGTTGTAGAGGGCATTGAGGGCTTTCCAAAAAGTACTAGAACTCGTCAATCCATTGAGTAAGCTGGGAGTTTTGAATCCTCAAAGTTGGAGGTTTCATTCCTTAAAACTCAAGAAACCAACTTTTGTGTATTTGCTCAAACCATTCTCTAATCATCAAATCTTCATGTTTATGAGTTCTAATGTTGAATTTAACCTTAATCCAAGCTTGGCCACGAATTTCAACTTGGTTAGCATTAAAATATTAGTTTTTGCCATAGTTATGCAAGTGGGAGGAGGAAAGAGAAACTTTACAAAGCAAGAAAGTATTGTTTATTCCTTGAGCCTCTCACCAATCACTTCTCACCAGCTTGGCTCAAAGGATCCGAAGATTTTGGAAGATATGTGTGCAACAAGTAAGATTTCTCACGAAGGAAAAAGGGTAGTATTGGCACAATGTGTAAATATGACCATGCCATGAATCCTCTTGTTCTCCCTATAAATAGCAAGCCTTTCCACTCAGTTTAGACACCAACACTTTTCACATACACACTCTAAAAGCTCTGAAATCTTAAGCTTGGCAAAGGAGGAGAAAGAGGAACACTTTGGAGGCTGGTGCCAATTTGGAGGAGAGGAAAGACATGCCACATTTTGAGGGTGTAGTGGACATATTCCACTAGGTACTTTTTATTTTTTTCTCTCTTGCTATATTCATACTGACATGCCATATTGTTATCATCCTTGCTTTGCATTCAAGTAACCTTGTGATAGTTGTAAATATGATTGTATGATGCTGGTGAACTAGCAACTATTACTTTGAAGCAATGTGTGTTAATCTTTACATATTATGGTAAGGCATGAACTACTTCTAAGTGGTTCATCCATTTTCAGTTTGGTAACATATAACATGTTTGTTGTTAGGGCCAGTATTTGTCTTCATCATCTTTTAATCCCTAACATCATGGTTGAAATGCAATGATCACATAACAAACCTCATTTGTGTTATCTACTGGCTTGTTGTAAAACTTTGCACTGTCTTGGTTTCATTGGACCTATGGAGTGTTTGTTTTAAAGCTATCAGTATGGATAACATATTGTACACTTCATGTAGCATGGTAGTTTGTCTGGTGACCTGATAAGTTTTGCTATCATTAACTCATACAGTCATGCTTGAGATATTGTAAACTTGTCATTTTGATTGGTAATGCTCTCTCCCTTTTCCACTGCTTGTTATTAGTTTGATTAGTTAAAGTTACTCTCAGTTTGCATACCATGTGGCTAGATAGCAGTAGTTTGTTTTTCTGTTTTGGGATGACAGGCATGATTTATTCCACATCATTTATGTTGCATACTCTTTACCTTCATTGTCCGAGCTGTGTACAAATTTGTTTGGTTTCATGTTTTCCACACTAAAACATGAGCATAGTTGTTATTATGTCAAACCTGCACTGTCCTGATCCAAGTATTCACATCTACATGTTTAAAACTGATCTTGAAGTGTCATGCTAGGTTAGTTGGAACAACACAGAAGTTTTGGTCTGGATCCATGCTGATAAAGTGATTATTTGATCTTTTGCTTTTTTTTTCCAAGACATATTGCCTTGCTGCTTTCTTTGCTAAAAAGTTTGTTTGCTGTTGTTAAAAGCTTGAAATACTTTGTCTTCATGATTGTGAGTTTTAAAATGTTTTTTGAATCATTTGCCCCTATCATGTGAGGACTGTATGGAGTTTGTGTTGGCAATGTTGTTTAGTTATTTTCATTCAGTATTGTGAGTATGTTGTTATTAGACTGCTTTAATGCTACCAAGATGAATGTATGACATTTTGTTTTCCATGTTTAAAACATACATACCTGGTATGATGTTGAACCTACTACTTCCATGAGTCCATTGGATCTATAGGGTGACTGATGAAATTACTAGTTGGATATCATTTTGTCCATGTCTTCATGATGCATTTTGAATGCTTGAACTAATGCATACTAGACTAGTAGGTTTGGAACATTATGAGGGTTGTACTTGGGGTCCTGTTAGTAACAAATTTTTGTTCCATCCTTTATTTGTTGGCACACAACATCTTGTGCATATTGTCAATAATAACACAGACAATTTCATTTGATTTCCATGTTGTTCTTGATGTTGAAATTTTAATTGATACTGATATCCAGTTGATGCCTTTTGGAATTGCCAGTTTTGGAATTATGATGTTGATGCTTTTTAATATAGTTTGTTGGTTGGAGGATGTTCATTTTGTTATGCCAATTTGAATAGCATGAGGGCTATTTTGTAGATGTCATGACTGGTTTCCTTTGTCTCTGTTAAATCATAACCATATCCTTACAATATCATGAGCATTGTCTATTTATCTCCTTTTTGTATCTAATCAAATGACTATGTGGATAGGATAGTTCAAGTCCATGTGATGATGATGACACTGGTCCTTAAAAGTATTTTTTTCATGTCTGTATGCCAATATTTGAATAAACAAATCATTATCTTTGAAAGAGTTGGTATGATACTGATTAACATGATACATATGTTGTTGTTTTGTTTTTGTATGTTTTTAGACCATGTGCACTAAACTTGATACCATGATGATTTTGTTTGTAGCCTACAAGACTTTGCATATCTAACTAATCCTAGGTAGCTCACTTCACATTAGTGGTGGTTAACAACCTCTGGTTGATGGTAGGCATGATAAGTTTTGCTTTCAATATTGGTTAAATTCACAATTCCATGTTTTGTATGTCAAAGTTTGTTGTTATCATGATGATGTCACACACATGAATCATTTGGTATTGTTTGCTTATGTTGTTTAATTGTTAATATGGTATGAGGACCATTGCCTGAACTTGTACTGATAAGGACATGATGAGAGTCCATTCTTTTGTCTGCTAAGCTTGTCACGTTTACATGTTGGTAGGAGTGTGGCTCCATTTCTGTGCAGCCTGCTCCCACTTGTTTTCATATTAATTATGCTCTAGATTTAAGCCATTTGATATCCATTAGAGTAGCATGACTCAGTTTGTTTTGCCTCACCAATTTTAATCAAGTTTGGATGGAGGTACCAACCCTTTTGCAGTTGTTCCTTTTTTTATTTGCAAAGTTGAATTTGTGTGTCTACATGAATGTTTAAAGAGGTATGTTGCATGTTCTGGTCCGCGCAAGTTCTTTTTGTAGTGAGGATATGCATTGGGTTTGGTCTGTTGGCAATGGCATGCTTCCCCTTAAGATTTCCATTTTTGCTTCGTCGGTTAGCCATATGTATTTGTGGGGGTGGCTGATACATTAGATGTATGGCCACCCCAGTGGTAGAAGATGCGCGCGTTAACCTTGGGGACTGGGGTTTGAATCCCCCTCGCCCCAGTCCTTTTATTTTTATTTTCTGAAAGCGCCCTTGTTTTACATATAATGTATTGTTGCCACGGTTTGTTAATACGCACACACTGGGCGAAATGGAAAATGTTTTGGGCTGCAATCATCATGGCACGGGTTCAATACCCATGGGGAGCATTTCCCCTTCTATTTTATCACTTGTTTATTTTATATTTTATGGTTCATGCCTTGATTTCAAAAGATCATAAATTGATCAAATTTCACTCTTTTTTGCTCATTCCTTTTGCAAATTACTCTTTTAAGTGTCTACTTTTTTAACATAAAAGGGAATTGGTGAAAATCAATATTTTTGAGGTACTTATTCATGTTGGAAATGGAAGTTACCTTTAAAATCTGTCTGAAAATGCTTTTGGTCGGTTTTTGCACTAATCTTCCACCAGTGGAAGTTACCTTTAAAATCTGTCTGAAAATGCTTTTGGTCGGCTTTTGCACTGATCTTCCACCAGTGGAAGTTACCTTTAAAATCTGTCTGAAAATGCTTTTGGTCGGTTTTTGCACTAATCTTCCACCAGTGGAAGTTACCTATAAAATTTGTCTGAAAATGCTTTCGGTCGGTTTTTGCACTAATCTTCCACCACTGGAAGTTACCTTTAAAATCTGTCTGAAAATGCTTTTGGTCGGTTTTTACACTAATCTTCCACCAGTGGAAGTTACCTTTAAAATCTGTCTGAAAATGCTTTTGGTCAGTTTCTGCACTAATCTTCCACCAGTGGAAGTTACCTTTAAAATTTGTCAGAAGGAACTTTTGGTCAATATTTGCATCATTTATCATCTTCATCATTTATGTATTGATATCATGCTTGAATATAATCTTTGTCCATGTTCACCCATTGTGTTCATGTGTATTATAAGCTTTATCCCCAATTGATGTGGCCTTCTTAACCTTCAACCTTCATCCCCCTTCAACACTTGTCTTTACAAGAGGTTGCCTTCCCAAATCCAAAGGAAAGTATCTCTATTGACCTCTGTAGTACCCCAAATTTTGACCAATAATTTTTCATCTTGTTAGGATTTTTTTTGTGTTACTAGGGGGTGTTATTTGGGCTTTTGGGGTTTGTTAGTACTTTCAGGCCTATTTTGGGTTTGGTTTTGTATAAGGGATTTTTATAATTAGTTAGAAATTAAGAAGTTTTTAGTCTAATTTTATTAATTAGTTAATAATTAAAATTTTGTTTTATGGTTAGTTATTGTCAAATGTTAGGAAATTAAATGTTCTCTTTAGAGTTAATTAGGTTTTTGTTAGGGTTAATTAGAAGAAATGATATATATTTTCTATTTTGTTATTGGGTCATTTTTTTTAAAGCTTTATTGAATAATTGTTTGCTTTCTTCCATTTTTATTAAGTCAAGGGTCTATAGAATTAAATTATAAGTCGGATTAATTAATATAAATCTGTAGAGGTTTACTATTAATAATATTGTATTAGTACCTAATTATTATTTTTAATTTTAATTTAATTAGTAGAGATTTGATGAGTCAGATATTAGGATCAATTGCATTGTGCTGCCTTTTTAATATTTAGTAGTATAATTATCTTAATATTATTGGTGTTTTATTAATAATAATTGCGATTATGTTTTAAGGGTTGTTGATTATTCTATTTTATATAGTTGTGATTATATTAGTATTTATTTCTATTATTATTTATGTTATCTTCTTTATGGTCAAAATTGTTGACCCGAGTGAGTCACCTTCGTCCCCAATTCACTAACCCTAAATCTACGAAGAAAAGGGGAAGTATGAATCGAATCAGAGGATTTAGATCTTTCTAACAAAATAGAATCAATTCTCATTAATATTTTCAATCAGATTACACAAATTTTTATAATATGATTACAAAATCCAAACAAATCAAAATGTACAAATCAAATCAAATCCTAATCTGATTTCGAAATCAAAATCTAATAAATCCCTAAACCTAATTTTTACCTATAAAAAGCTAAAAGAAAATTCAGATGAGGAGGACCCTAAGCAAAAAAACTCTTGCAGCTGCGCGAATCCCTCCCTTCACCTAAAGCTCGCGATCTTCACATAGAGACTTAGGGTTCATCACTAGAACCCTAATCGCTCTGAGCTAAGCCACATCCACACCTGCAAAATAAGAAAAGAAAGGAGATTAGAAGAGAAAGGGATAAACAAATACTACCAGTGTCACTACACAGACGGTAAACAAAATAAAACTTAGCTTTTTTTTGGATTTGAGTCTGAGTCGTTGTTTGTTTGTGTTTGGGGGTTTTGAATCTGGGTTTTATTTGTGTTTCTGGATGTTCTGCATTTTGTTTAGGGGTAGGGTTCTTAAATAGGGTTAGAGTTCATACGCTTTAGGGTTAGGGTTCATCACTGAACCCTTAGGGTTCGTAGGGTTCATGGGGTTTTTTGGGTTTGGATGAAGAGTAGGGTTAGGGTTCTTAGGGTTCTTCATGAACCCTAAAGAACCATGGGTTTATGGGCTGGGGAGGGATTAGGTTTCATGAGGTTTGAAGGTTCCGGTTGAAGTTCAACCGGAAACCTGGGTTGGGCGGTGGTCGGAAGGATTTTGCACGGTGGCCAGAGAAGCACACCGGCGGTTGAAAGAAGAGAGAAGGGAGAGCGTTTAGAGAGAGCGAGGGACTTAGAGAGAGAGAGAGAGAGAGAGAGAGAGAGAGAGAGTAAGAGAGAGAAAGAAAATGGAAAATGGAGGGGGTTCTGAGGAGAGGTGGGGTTATGTACTCCCTCCGTAGGGTATTGGATGCGCGCCAAGTGTCCTCCCTTGGGCCATCCAGATTGCTTGACCGTTGGAGTCAACGGGTTCCTCTCCACGCGAGCACATCATGAGTCTCATTTGACTCCACATCTAGGCCGTCCATCTTGCATACCTGGGGTAGTAATCAAAATCTAAGGCTGGGATTTCATGCCTTTGGGAACCGTCTGATCATCATCAGACGCCCTTGAGGGAGTTCAACGTTGACTCCTTCCCACGGTGGCCTTTTTTTTTGTTTTTTTTCTCAGATTTTGGACTTAGGTGATTGGGCCTTGCGCCCTAATCACTATTAACACCCCACCAGAAGCCCAGTTGCTTCTTTTTCAAAGGAAATGCACCCCTCCCTAGTTTTTTTTAATAAAGCAATAAATTAATTTTTTTTAATTAGGATTTATCTTTTTGTTCTTCATATGATTAAGTTAATTCCTTAACTTAATTAGGTTACAAAATTTTTAGATAATTAAGTTGATTCCTTAACTTAATTATTTAATTGGGTTTTTAAATTTAGGTCTTTTGTGATAATTAAGTTAATTCCTTAACTTAATCATTAAGTTAATATTAATTTTTTTTAGGGTTGTGTTGTAATTAAGTTAATTCCTTAACTTAACTATAAAATTAGGTTTCTAATTAATTAACTTAACTATTTAACATTTTTTGGCAAATTACATTTTAGTGGGAGAAACAAAGGGGTTGTTTGGATATTTTCAATATAAAGTTTTGGATGTTTATTTTTCTTGAATTTTGGAAATTCATCTAAAGGGATATTTAAGGGTTTTAAACATGGGATAAAGCTCTAATTTCCGAGAGCATAAACAAAGGAATAGGAATTTTGGGATAGGGGATAAAATAGGATTTTTTTTAAATTATTAAAATTAATTTTCTGTTTTCTAAACAAATTAAGGGAATATTTTAATAATAAAAATAAGGGATTTTTCTTTGGGATATAAAATCAAGGGATAATGCTCTTGGTCCGAGAGCTTAAATAAGGGATGGGATAAGGGATAAAACTCTTGATATCCGAGAGTATAAATAAATGAATTAAGGGATAGAACTCTTGATATCCGAGAGTATAAATAAATGGATTAAGGGATAGAACTCTTGATATCCAAGAGTATAAATAAATGGATTAAGGGATAAAACTCTTGATATCCGAGAGTATAAATAAATGGATTAAGGGATAGAACTCTTGATATCCGAGAGTATAAATAAATGGATTAAGGGATAGAACTCTCGGTCCGAGAGTATAAACAATGGACAAGGGATAGAACTCCTTATCTAGGAGTATAAATAATAGATTAAGGGATAGAACTCCTTATCTAGGAGTATAAATACTAGATTAAAGGGATATCACTCTTTATCCAAGAGTATAAATAGTGGATTGGGTTTAGGATTAGGAATGGGAATAGGATTAGGGGGTAGGAATAGGGGAGGTGAACTACGGTTACTCTGATTCTTCAAAATTGAAGGTACGTAGGCATAGGGTTGTAAACCCTAGCGAGTATAATAATAAAAAACTTAGGATTCTTTTGTAAATAATTAGGAATTTAGACAAACAAACAAGCATACCCTAAAATCTAAGGAGGCTCCCATTGAGTACAATGGAGGTGAGGGGTGCCTAACACCTTCCCCTCATTTAACCGACTCCCGAACCGTAGGAATCTCTGTCCTTGGGATTAAGGATTTTTAGGTTTATCATTATTTCCCTTAAAAAAATATGATGGCGACTCGAAAATTTTTAGCCGACCGCGACAACCTCAAATTCATAGATAGCTCATTACCCTTTTAACCTAGCCTTAGGTTTGGAGTCGCCGCACTCCACGTAGGTGTCTTGCTGCCAGACCCTACTTTCTCGTGAACACTTCATTCCCTTTTAACCTAACCTTTCCCAAGAGATAGCCATTAATCTCTTATAACTCTTAAACCTCCCTTTAACCCTCGCAAGAGATAGCCATTAATCTTTTCTCCTTCCCCAACTTTTAATCCTTCACAATCCATTCATAAAAAATAGACATTAATATCTTCTTCTAAACAATCAATCCTCACAAGCTTTGCTTTCGAGCTTTTCACCCTGCTTTCCCTTGGAACCTTGACCACCGTCAATGGTTCCACACCCCCAGGTGAACTACGGTTACTCTGATTCTTTAGTCAGATACGTAGGCACAGGATGTGATGTCTTGGAGAGCAAACTCAGTGTATATACCCTTAGGTTTTTACCTTTACCCTTAGCAGATTACCTTAGCAAGCAAACATAACATAACACAAACACAAACAAGAGGTTCCTGTAGAGTACTACAGATACTTAGGGTGCTAATACCTTCCCTTAGTATAACCAACCCCCGAACCTTAGATCTCTTAGTTGTGTCTCTGCATAGCGCACTTAGGGTTTTTCGGTCTTTACCCTTTCCTTTGGATAAATCAAAGCTCGTGGTGAATTTCAATCTTGGGCTTTGTACAAGACACCTAAAATATCCTCAGTCGAGTCAATAAAGTCTCATTTCAGCCTCAATCTTGGGCTTTGTACAAGACAGATAAAGATTTCTTTCCCACAGAGTCAGTCTCTTTTCAGCCACAATCTTGGGCTTTGTACAATACACATACAAACCCTCCCCAGCAGAGTCAAAATCCTTTTAGCCTCAATCTTGGGCTTTATACAAGACAGACTGAATATTTTCCCCAGAAAAGTCAAACTCTTAGCCTCCTCTTAGGCTTTGTATAATGATATCCCCAAAAGAGTCAGTCTCTTTTTAGCCTCAATCTTGGGCTTTGTACAAGACAGATAAACACTCTTTTGTTGAGTCAGTCTTTTCTAGACTCCTCTTAGGCTTTGTATAAGGACTTCCCCAGTGGAGTCAATCAATCTCTTAGCTTCAACCTTGGGCTTTGATCAAGGCACACAAAAATCAACATCCCCTCAGATGAAATCAAAATCTCTCTGTAGGAAGACATTTCTCTGTGTTATCACAGATTAAAATAGATAATTCAAATCAAACCCTAATCCCAGATGACTGCTATAAGTGGCACACTTGTTGATTCAAATATCCAAGTTGTTGTCCAGCTTTTATCCTGGTAAATCCTCTCTTTCATCTAATTGCTGTAAGCGGCAAGCCTCTGGATTATTTACATCCATGCCATTGTCCCTCTCTTAGCATGAGAAATTCCTAAGGAAAAATGGCATTGCTCTACATTGAGTTAAAGTTTTCCCCTTCAGGATAACACCCCTATAAAGGAAATTATGGCATTGTTGGATTCTCATATCCCAGTTAAAGTAACCCTTCTTTATAAATAGTCACCCAACAGTTGTGATAAACAGACGAGATGTCTCCCTTTAGAAATGACAAATTCTCTCTCAGTCAAACCTTTAGCTTCAATCTTGGGCTTTGAACAAGACACAAATACTCCTTTTAACTTCAATCTTGGGCTTTTAAACAAGACACCAAAACATCATCTTTTTCCTCCCTTAGAATAGGAGGAACTACGATTGCTCTGATTTCCTTGTTTCTTTAAACGGGAATATGTAGGCATATGATTGTGAAATCTTAGCGAGCATACTAATCAAAAACTCTTGGTCCAGTACCTTCATACCAATCAAAAACTCTAGGTCCAGTACCTTCATACCAATCAAAACTGAGATCCAATACCTCACCAAAATCATCAAAAACTCTCTCTCATATTTCCCAAGAAACTTTCCCAACCCATCAACGGATAAACACTATCAAGTACAAAGCGGAACCTAAAACTAACAACATGTGGATATCCTGACCCCGGACCCCCAAATCTCTTTAACCGTTTGTTCAGTTAAACATTCACGTGCAAGATTAGTTTTGGATAGCTTCCCTTTCCCTTCCAGCTTCACGGAATAAATAAGAAATCAGAAAGTAGAACCCATTCCTCTTCATTGAGGAGAGAACCCAATTTTGTGATAAGGTGGTCGCGTCACCGACAAAAACCGCACGCTACAGAAAAATGGCGACTTCACTTGGGACAGCCATGAGAATTTGTTTTACCATAGTCATCATCGTCACTATTTCCCACAGATAAATGGCGACTCTGCTGGGGAGTCATTTTGTCTGTTTAGGATTATAGACTAGAATTCTTAAGAGGTCTAGGATGTTAGTTTTACGAATGAATATATATATATATATATATATATATATATATATATATATATATCACTTTTCCTAATTGATATCCGTGTTTATTTTTTCTGCTAATGGGAATGCGAGTGATGTCGCATGCGTATAGTTTGAGTGATACCTAAGATAGGTGATGGCAGAGACGGGCGGTCTTACAGGGAGTGAATCCTGAATAAGCTGTCCCGGTAGACCATCAAATCAGTGGAGATACCCTTTACGGATTCAATGCATAACGACTTCGGTTGTGAAATCAGATTGTTTGATTGTGGTATCCATGAAACTGAGGATTTAGTATACAGTAACCATGTGGCTATTTAGTAGTGCGGAAGCTATCAGAAATAGTTGTCACGCGATACTACACTCAATTAAGATTACCCTAAGATGCTACAACTCACTCGGGTTAACCAGCTTGCTGTTGTTATCCCAAGGGGGGTCAATGATTTTGGGTACAGGTACAAAATTTCACCATAGTACAACCTTTGGGGATGGGTAGAGCCATGACTCCATGCTCGTGACGCTGAACCTTTGAACCCATGTTTTTTCTATGTTTTTGTGTGCTGCATTCATGCATTCATTTAAAAAAAATTTAAACAAAGAAAAAAATCTTCTTTTCTCTTCTCTCCTATTTTCAAAATTAAACTAAAATAATGATTGCAAATATCAGAGAAAAAGATTGCGTTATGGATTTCGGTAGAAGGAAGACGCACAAGTACACCTTCAAGGTTCCAAAACTAGAGGATTTAAGAGGTTTGGCAAGGATTATCACCAACCCTGATGCTTTCAGAGCTAAGTACGAAGGGCTATTGTCTTTGTTAAGGGTCCATGTAGTTGAAGGAATCCTGTCTATGCTAATCCAGTTTTATGATCCGGTTTATCACTGTTTCACGTTCCCAGATTATCAACTGGCACCAACACTGGAGGAGTATTCTCACCTGACTGATTTACCCATCACTGACCAAGCTCTTTTTTCTGGACTGGAAGAATTTTCAAAGGATCAAACCATTGCAAGAACAATCTATTTAGTCAGAAGTCGGGACTCACATGTCCACTAAGGATGGAATCCAAGGTTTATCGGCCAAGTTTTTGGTAGAGAAAGCCCTGTACTTTTCCAGTATAGGAAACGTTACTGCTTTTGAAGATATCTTTGTTCTGCTCACATACGGGTTATTCCTTTTTCCCAACATAGATAACTTCGTTGATACCAATGCCATTAAGATATTTCTGATTGGAAACCCTGTACCGACCCTGCTCGCGGATGCTTATCATTCTGTACACTTAAGGAATTTGTACAGCGGAGGAACGATCACATGTTGTGTACCCTTGCTTTACAAATGGTTCACTTCTCATTTACCCAAGTCTGCTGCTTTTTAGGATCACAAGAGTACTCTACGTTGGTCACAGAGAATCATGTCTCTTACCAACTCTGACATAGACTGGTACAATCGAATCTATGATGGGATAAGAATCATTGACAAATGTGGAAATTTCCCTAATGTACCCCCTCATAGGAACTAAAGGAGGAATAAACTATCATCCAGTTTTAGTTCGTCGTCAACTCGGATACCCGATGAGACATAACCCGCGAAATGTTCATCTAGAAGGTCTTTTCTTCAAGGAAGGAGAAAATGACAGGGCACTAAAGAAGGAAACAGTGCATGCCTGGCAACACGTTCACAGGAAAGGACGAGAGTCTCTAGGAAAACCGGATTGTGTCTCTGTGGAACCTTATCTCCACTGGGTACAAACTAGAGCTCTCAAGCTGAGGATGCCTTACCCTCGTCAAGAAGTTCTTCCATTAAAGGAATTTGTCCTTTATTTTATGTCTGATACGGAAAAACACCAGGTCTCTCTTAACAAAGTTCAACGGGAAAGGAAATCTTGGAAGAACAAGTACTGCATTCTCAATGTAGAGTGTACCAAAATTCAGTAACTGTTAAAAGAAAAGGATGCTCTGATTAGGATATTAGAGCAACATGCTGTAGAAAATCAAGAAGACCGAAGAATTTTGCTCGCTCTTTTCACTTAGCAAAGGACTGACAACCCGACAACGGCTCAAGAGCCCCGGTCAAAGAAAAGGAAAACACCAGAACCACCACTTGAGCTCTCTTAAGAGAGGACTCGGGATCCATAAGCTTAGACTTTTTCTTTTACAGCACTTTGTAAAATACTGTATTTCCCTTTCTGATAATCTTTCAAATTCAATAAAACGAGGTCTCCCCACTGTATGATATTTGCAATCTATTTGTTGAAGTTTATTTTTGATTAAAACAAAAAATATAAATATATCATTGCATATCATTCATCATTCTCATGTAACGCATTCTTCTTACCTATGAATCTCACGTCTGTGTCACGATTCAAGAGAGTCAAGTTGTCTCATTGATACAATACTCGGGCCAATCGACAAAATAAAATGGATGATCGTGAGGAAGAGAACAGAGAGCTGAGAGAAGAAATCGACGCTCTGAAAGAAGATCTGAGAAAACTTCACAGTGACATGCAATCCCTGGCAGCAGCTCAGAGACAACAACAAAGGACTGTGATCTCGGAGATCACATCCATGCCCATAGTGGAGACGTATGATCATCGGTACAACATGCCTAAAGATCATCCCTAGGGCATGCCTATCAACTTTATCCCTGAAGGATACATTCCTCCGGTCACGGAAGACCCAGAAACTGTAGCAGGAACCGCTGGGCCTGAAGGTTACAAACTTCGGGAAAGCGAGGTTGCAAGAGTCATGACAGCAACTCCTGAAGGTTACAAACTTCGGGATAGGGAAGCACCAAGAGTCACCGCCGTAATGACTATACCACAACCTGTGGTACACACTGTCCCAGAAGGACAGATTCCACAAGTAATCTCTGGTGGAAACGAAAGTATGTACGAAAGGATGAATGAGTTCCATGAGCAATTCCTGGAGATGCAGAAGGAATTGCATGCCATTCGCGGCCAGGATCTATTCAGAAAGGACGCCGCATACCTTTCTTTGGTCCCCAATGTGAAATTCCCGCACAAGTTCAAGGTATCTGACTTTGAAAAATACAAGGGCAACTCTTGCCCTCAAAGTCATTTGGTGATGTACGCACGAAAGATGTCAACTCAGACTGAAAATCAACAGCCACTGATCCATTACTTTCAAGATAGTTTAACCGGTGTTGCACTCAAATGGTACATGGGATTAAACCGCACCAAGATCGTCACTTCCAGAGATCTTGGTGCTACCTTCGTTCAGCGTTATAAGTATAACCTGGACATGGCACCAGATAGAGATCAACTCAGAGCAATGTCGCAGAAGGACAAGGAAACCTTTAAGGAATATGCTCAGAGATGGCGTGAAATTGCCGCCCAGATCTGTCCCCCTCTCGAGGAAAAAGAGATAAAAAGATCTTTTTGAAAACCTTGAGCTCATTCTATTATGATCGAATGATCGCCAGTGCGCCCAGCGACTTCACCGAAATGGTAAACATGGGAGTACGCCTTGAAGAGGCAGTCCGAGAAGGACGTCTGGTCAAAGACACTGGACCATCATGCAGTACCAAAAGATACGGTAGTGTTTTCTCTAAGAAAAAAGAGCAAGATATTGGTAATATCTCTCTCAAAAAGCAAAGGCGAAGGTATCAACCAGTAGCAGTAGTAACTCCTGCTATCAACCCTACGCCTATTCTAACATATCAACCTCAGGTTGCTTAGAGCCAACCGAATCAACAGCAGTACCAGCAAAGGACACAACAGCCTCTTCAGCAGGCTCGTCCTCAGTACAACAATAATAACCGTACAACACGACCACCAGGGTTTGACCCTATACCGATGTTATACGCAGAATTGTTTCCACTACTACTGGTCAAGGGGCACGTCCAAACCAGGTCTCCTCTTACAGTACCAGAAAATTCACCTTTTTGGTTCAAAGCGGATCAAACTTGCCCTTACCATCAAGGAGGACCAGGGCATAACATAGAAAACTATCTCAGCTTCAAGTTCAATGTACAGAAGCTTGTCAGGAATGGGGTCCTATCTTTCAAGGATACAAATCCAAATGTTCAGACTAACCCGTTGCCTCAACATGAGAAGGCTGCAGTAAATTTGATAGAGGAAGAATCTAACCACATCTATCAAATTCATGATGTACTCCTATTAGGAACCAATCTGGTCAAGATGCATTGTAGACAGAGCGGGTACGGGCATGTACCGTCTCATAATTATCACCAGTCTGATATCTGCTCAAAGAATAATCAAGGATGTTCCATAGTGCAATCAGCTCTACAAGAACAGATGGATCTCGGATGGATCCAAGATCACCAAATCCGGGATGTCAGCATGACTTATACAAATTCAAACATCATTCAAAACCACAACATTCTGGCGATGAATATCAACTTGGTGGCAATGCACTCAAGGCAAAGCCAACATCATGATCTGCCACGGCACGATTACAATTCCTGTCTGATCTGCTCAATAGACAATCAGGGAGGCTCTTTTGTACAAGAGGCCCTCCACCGTCAGATGGATCTCGGATGGATCCAGGACTACCGTGATAGAAGTCATTATCAAGTTAATATGATTCAAATCTTTAATATTCGCCTGATGAATACCAGCTTGGTATAATTACACGCTAAGCAAGTCTGGCTCGGTTTTCTGGCTTCACATGATTATCAAAACTGCAAAGTGTGTCGTGAGGACGACCAAGGATATGCACTTGTCCAAAGAACACTTCAACACTTGTTGAACCACTGGTGGCTTCCGATCTATCTAGATGAAGACACGCAACAGATCAGTATGACTGACGGGAACCCTGCTAGGCATCAAAGTCAGGATGTTCGATCAATGGAAATAGATCTAGTAAGGTTGCACTACATACAAAGCGGACGTGGTTGGGTACCACCGCACAACTACGAGCGTTGTAGAGTTTGCTCAGAGAACAACCAAGGATGCTACCTTGTGCAAGCAGCTCTTCAAAATCAGTTGGACCGAAAGGAGATCCGACCATGTTCAAGTTCTGGGTCGATCAACGTAATGCAAGACTATCTTCCTGATCAAAGCAAAGACGTTGTCTTAATCCCTAAACGAGAAGTGACCAAAGATGTATGCGCCATAATTCCTCTACTCCATGAATCAAGAGTTCCTCTTGATAGTAGAAAGATTCTCAACCGCGAACCAATTGAGGCCGGCTACGATGGTCAGAAAAATTAAAAGTCTCCTGTGGTTATCTATATGTCGGGACCAATACCGTACAAATCAGATAAGGCTATCCCTTATATGTTACAAATACGGTGCAACAACAATTAAGAATGGAAAGGAAACTCCATTACCCATCGTCGTAAACATTGTCGACATCGGTCGAGTAACACGGAGCGGCTGGATCTTCAACAGAGGAGTTGGAGAACCCACCAGAGAAAAGGAACCTCAAACAGAAGTTCCCAATCAACCAGTTGGGCAATCCAGTAATCCTGGCCTTTCAAAGAACAACGATGAGATGCCGAAGCTCATCCAGAAAAGCAAGTACAACATTGTAGACTAACTGTTGCAAACTCCTTCGAGAATCTCTGTGTTATCTCTCTTGCTCAATTCCGAAGCTCACAGGGAAGCTCTACAGAATGTCTTAGAGCAAGCTTTTGTGGAACAAGATGTGACGATAAGACAATTCGACAGCATCATCTCCAACATCACTTCCTGCAACAACTTGGGATTCAGTGATGAAGAACTGCCGGAAGAAGGTAAAAATCACAACATAGCGCTTAACATTATAGTCAACTGCCAGGACGATGCTTTAGCCCGCGTACTGGTAGACACCGAATCAGCTCTGAATGTTATGCCTAAATCTACTCTGATGCGACTATCATTTCAAGGATCTCTGATGAGGGGCAGCGAGGTCATCGTCAAAGCATTTGACAGATCCAAAAAAATAGTTATCGGCGTAGTCGACCTTCCCATAACTATCGATCCTCACACTTTCCAATTCACTTTCCAGGTCATGGACATCCGGGCAGCATACAGCTGCTTATTAGGAAGACCTTCGATACACGAGGCTGGGGCAGTCACTTTGACACTTCACCAGAAGCTGAAGTTCGTCAAGAATGACAAGCTAGCCACAGTCTGCGGAGAGCAAGCCTTAATCATGAGTAACTTATCATCATCATCCTGTGTAGAACTAGAGCGGGTTGTTGGAACCCAGTTCCAAGCACTTTCGGTGAGCAATGAGAATCAATCAGAAAAATGAACGTCGATTTCCTCATACAAAGATGCTCTCAAAGTGATCGAGAGTAACAACGCAAAAGGATGGGAACAGCTTGTTATTCCTGCTGATAACAAGATGAAGAAAGGTCTTGGTTTTTCCTCAACCTGTACCCAGACTGCTACTAACGATAAAAGTTTTCATCCCATTCAGGACTTCTTCCATAGTGGAGGCTCCCTCCACCCAGTGTCTCAAGAAGTACATACCATCAATGAGGGGGATTCCTCCAATACAGATTAAGAATGGAAGTCCTATCTCAACGAGGACGGTTATATGTCTCAGGGAGAAACGCATACGCCATTTTGCTTTCCCACACAGAGTCTGAGATATATACCCAGATCAGACGTCAAGATGATGTACGGAGATTGTGATCCTGAGGGATGTCGTGCTCCACCAAACTCATTAGAGGAGGACACTCTGATGAAAGACAACTTCGACTATGACTATTATGACCCAATGGATGACTTGCCTATCTGGAAACCGTACCCAGAAGACTTGGGGTAGAAGAGTCAGCCAAACGACGCTTATCAGCTGAGCATCATTGAAAAGAATATCTGCGTCCCCATCAAACCATGGGATTATTACTTAGGGTATTCCGAAGATATCCAGCACAACGATGAATCTGCAAAGATTATAGGACAAGAGTTCATCAACTATGCTTTTCCTGAAGTCAACGTCAACGAGAAGGATGACTCCTCCAGTTCCACGGAAGTATGGGACACCTTAGGACAACCGAGTGGCAAGTATGACTTTTTGGTTAAGTACACCACTCCTGAAAGCTCTCGTATCAGGCTCGAAGACATCCAGCCAATTGGATGGGGAGATCCGCCTGAGAATGAAAACATTGTGCAAGATACAACAGAAGAGTTCTTCTACGACAACTCTGCATAGGAGGAAGACTCCAACGATCCTGCTCCGCCAGAAATCAGCGTGATTTCTGAGGACAAACCAAGAAAGAAGGTACCAGACTTTGTGATTCACCGAGGAGTTCGCCGCCAAAGGGTTGTTGTCGATATCCTGAAAGTCGTTCATAAGTCTAAGTAATTGACATCTTTGTTTTAACCTTTCACCCTGCCCAGGTGAAACGGATGTTTTGATAGGGCTCACTTTCTGTAAATGTCTCTCTGCGCTTCGCCCAAAGCGACCGATTTTTGTTTTATAGGGTTGTAGTTTCAAGAATCGACAAAAACATAAATAAATAAACGTCGTTCTGTAATTTCCGCATTTATTGCTGTTTTCACTTTTCGCTTTTTGAGAAAATGGTAATCCTAAAATAACCAAAAATAATAAAAACAAGCATTTTTCGAAAAATACACTGCACACACTCTTACATTCCTCTCTATCTCTTCTAAAAAACAATCATCATGTCATGTAGATTGCTTATTTTAAACCCCATTGAAACATACGATCCAATGCCTTCTCCCAACTTTGAATTCCCGGTATTTAAGGCTGAAGAAGAAAATGACAAAGAAATTCCAGAAGAGATCTCCCGATTACTCAGACAAGAGGAAAGGTCCATTGAACCTCATAAAGAGCCGTTGGAAACGATCAATTTGGGTTCAGAAGAAGAGAGAAAGAAAGTAAAGATTGGGGCACTGCTCAGTCCGACTGTCAAAGAAGACTTGATAAAACTTCTCAAAGATTTTCTCGATGTATTCGCTTGGTCCTATCAGGACATACCAGGGTTGGATACTAGCATCATGGAACATCATCTACCGTTAAGATCAGAATGTCCGCCGGTGAAACAAAGACTAAGACGGACTCATCCAGATATGGTCATCAAAATCAAGGAGGAAGTATAGAAACAGATTGATGCAGGTTTCCCCGCCACATCTGAATATCCTCAATGGTTAGCCAACATAGTACCAGTTTCGAAGAAGGACGGAAAAGTCAGAATGTGTGTAGACTATAGGGATCTAAACAAAGCAAGTCCGGAGGATGACTTTCCCTTACCGCACATAGACATGCTGATAGACAGTACAGCAAAATTCAAATTCTTCTCCTTCATGGATGGATTCTCTGGCTATAATTAGATTAAAATGGGGCCGGTAGAGATGGAGAAAACTTCCTTTGTCACCCCATGGGGTACCTTTTGTTACAAGGTAATGTCGTTCGGTTTAAAGAACGTCGGGGCAACCTATCAAAGGGCCATGACTACTCTGTTTCATGACATGATGCACAAAGAAATTGAGGTGTATGTCGATATGATTGCCAAATCTAAAACAGAGGAGGAACATGTGACCCACCTATCAAAGTTATTTGAACGTCTGAGAAAATACAAACTCCGCTTGAATCCCAACAAAAGCACGTTCGGTGTCTGCTCAGGAAAACTGTTAGGGTTCATCGTCAGCCAGAAAAGAATTGAGGTTGATCCTGACAAGGTCAAGACCATTCAAGAAATGCCTTCTCCAAAGACTAAAAAACAAGTCAAAGGGTTCCTGGGGCATTTAAATTACATTTCCAGATTCATATCCCTCATGACCGTGACATGTGCGCCATTCTTCAAACTACTCAGAAAGAATCAAAGTTGTGTATGGACAGAAGACTGCCAAACAGCCTTCGAGAGTATCAAGGAATACCTGTTGAATCCATCAATTTTGTCTCCCCTAGTGGAGGGAATACCATTGATCATATACCTAACAGTCTTGGAAGACTCAATGGGCTGTGTACTTGGCCAACAAGACGAAACAAAAAGAAAAGAATCTTCCATCTACTATTTGAGCAAGAAAATTACCGACTGTGAAACTGGGTACACTATGCTTGAGAAAACTTGCTGCGCTCTAGCTTGGGCAGCTAAACGTCTTCGCCAGTACATGATTTATCACACTACTTGATTAATATAAGAAATGGATCCGATCAAGTATGTCTTTGAAAAACCTGCTCTCATGGGAAGGATTACCCGTTGGCAGATGTTGTTATCAGAATATGACATTGAGTACCATGCTCAGAAAGCCGTCAAAGGGAATATTTTAGCAGATCACTTAGCTCATCAACTGATTGATGATCAGGAATCAGTCGGGTTTGACTTCTCAGACGAAGATGCCATGTATTTAAAAATGAATGATTGCGATGAACCGCTACCCAGTGAAGGGCCAGAACCAGGTTCCCAATGGGGACTAATCTTTGACGGAGCTGTCAATCATTATGGAAACAGAATTGGGGCAATCATCATAACACCTCAGGGTACCCACATTCCTTTCGTTGCCAGATTAACATTCAAGTGCACAAACAATAAGGCCGAATACGAAGCTTGTATCATGGGTCTCGAAGAAGCGATTGACTTGAGAATTAGGAACTTGGATGTGTACGGCGACTCATCCCTAGTTATCAATCAGATCAAAGGAGATTGGAATACATACCAATCAGAACTAATTCCTTACAAAGATTATGCGAGGAGGTTGTTACCATTCTTCAACGGAATTGAGTTTCATCACATCCCTCGTGAAGAGAATCACATGGCTGATGCATTAGCCACTCTCTCCTCTATGATTAGTGTAGGTCAATGGAATGACATACCTAAGATCGACATAATGCACCTTGAAAGGCCTACTTACATTTTCGTAATTGAAGCAGTCACAAACGACAAACCTTGGTATCACGATATCAAATGCTTCCTTTAGAAACAAGAGTACCTACCTGGGGCATTAAGAAAAGACAGAAAGACCCTCAGAAGGCTGGCAGGCAACTTCTTCCTGAGCGGCGACACACTCTATAAGAGAAACTTTGACATGGTCTTGCTCCGATGCGTAGACATACCAGAAGCAAACATGCTAATGAAATAAATTCATGAAGAAACCTTTGGCACTCATGCCAACGGATACACAATGGCGAGAAAAATTCTGAGGGCAGGGTACTATTGGTTGACAATGGAATCCGATTGCTACAAGTACATGAGGAGATGTCACAAGTGTCAGATATACTAAAAAAAAATCCATGTACCACCAACACACCTCAAAGTTCTTTCTTCCCCATGGCCTTTTTCCATATGGGGAATCGACATGATCGAACCCAAGGCTTTGAACGGACATCGGTTCATCCAGGTAGCCATTGACTACTTCACCAAATGGGTCGAAGCAGCGTCATACGCCAATGTAACACGACAAGTCGTGGTCCGATTTATCAAAAACAATCTCATCTGCCGTTATGGTGTTCCAAGCCAGATCATTACTGATAATGGATCCAACTTGAACAACAAGATGATGAAAGAGTTGTGCGCTGAGTTCAAGATCGAACACCATAACTCATCTGCCTACCGACCTAAGATGAACGGAGCGGTAGAAACGGTTAACAAGAATATCAAAAAGATCATTCAAAAGATGGTTGTAACCTACAAAGACTGGCACGAGATTCTACCCTTTGCTCTTCACGGTTATCGCACATCTGTCCGCACTTCAACAAGGGCAAACCCTTTGTCTCTAGTATATGGCATGGAGGCAGTGCTTCCTATAGAAGTGGTGATCCCATCAATCCAGGTATTGATGGAAGCTAAGCTAACAGAGGCTGAATGGTGTCAAAGTCGACACGATGAACTGAACCTAATCGAAGAAAAACGAATAACCGCTATGTGCCACGGTCAATTATATCAGCAAAAAATGAAGAAGGCGTTTGACAAAAAGGTTTGACCCCGTGTTTTCAGAAAAGGAGACCTTGTGCTCAAAAAGATAAAATCATTTCTCACTGATTCCCGGGGCAAATGGACTCCGAATTACGACGGCCCCTATGTGGTCAAGAAAGCTTTCTCAGGCGGCGCCTTAAGACTTGCAACCGTGGATGGAGAAGAGTTTGCCGATCCCACGAATGTTGACGTAGTCAAGAAATTCTTCGCCTAAACAAAAAAAACGTCTCGGTGGATTGCGCGCTTGGCTATACCATTTTCTAAACTTTGTAAATACTCTATGGGATCACGCGCTTGGCTGATTTCCATCCTATCAATAAAATTTGAACCCTAGTGCTTTTGTTTGTAATTCTCATTTGTTTTAGCTTTACAGATGGACATTTTTTAACATGATCAACGATTCTTGAAAAAATGAATTTAATTGTCAAAATTTTTCTGCTTTTAAAATAAGGATGGCAATTCTTTTGACTATTGAACATCGAAAGAACATTGACTGCTTCTCCAAAGGTGATTGAACCTCAAAGTGCAAAATCAAAGTACTCCTTCTAAACCAGTACGCCTGAATGAAGGATCAACTGTATCAAATATGGTGCTCCCATCTGATATCCTTGGAAGAGTTCGTACCTCTTAAGACCGATTGAACAATTCTTTCTCCCCACGGGGACTACCTCTCCTAAGCAAGGCAGGATTGCTATTTTGAACCAGTGATACCTTTCATTCCCCGCAGTGGCCGAGTATCCAGTTGTGTTTATCTATTAGTCTGTATGTCACGTCTGTTTTGTCAGCATAAACATACATACATCATGCATTATTGATTCATACTCATATTCATATTGCATCACTATCACTGTGGTCAGTCTTATCCCCAAGTGATAAAAGTTCTCTTATCAATCGAGTTGTCAGTTCTTTCCTCGTCAGGAAATGTTGCATCTGAACAATCTCTCTCCCCAGTTTATTTTTGGATTAGAGACGGTCCTTGACCATTTTGTTAACTTGAACCTCTAAAAGGCAAGAAGACATTCGACAAACGTCACTCTTTACTATTGAAGATGATGTTCTCGCTTTCCCAGATTAAGGAAAATCCCCAGAAAAAGCCTCGCAACTAAAGACTATCGGCAACATATTGGTTTTTCTCTCCAGAAAGTCAATGTTAATGAAGTCATCAGCACCTCAAAATTGGATTATATCACATGGCATTTCTCCGAGAAGATCTTGAAGAAAAGTATGATGTAATATCCCCAAGCAGGAAACAACCTCTCAAGAGACTCATTTTCCCCAGTAGAGTTAACAAATGGCGTATCTAACAGAGAAGTTTGAACACCTCTACAACTCAGACGAATGAGTTCCCCAACAAGTCTGACATCAACACGTTTTCCCATCTAATGGCATCTCCCTAGGAAAATTCGGCGAGAAGTTTGAGGAAAACTGCTACACATAGCGTCCCTTGTCAAGAAAGGAACTTGACGAAAAAAAAACTCAGACCAGTTCCTTGGCAGAAGACCAGGATCGAGGGGAAGTTTATTGACAAAAGAAACTGAAAACAGTTCCGTGGCTGAAGACCCGGATCGAGGGGAAGTTTATATTAGAAACTGAGACCAGTTCTGTGGATGAAGACCCGGATCGAGGGGAAGTTTATTTTAAAAACTTAGACCAGTTCCTTGGCTAAAGACCAGGATCGAGGGGAAGTTTCACCGTTTTCTAAGAATTATTTCTTAGAAAAAGAAGATGGATGAGCAAACTGCCATTCATAATCACCATCAAAATTTCGGGTATTCCGATATTTAATCCTCTTGCACCCCGAATGCCCGAATACCTTCGCCATTCACACCTTCGGGTGCAAGAAGTTTAAATAGGGGCATTTGTCATACCCCAAATTTTGACCACCAAGAATTCCCATCATTGTGCAAGACATCATCACAATATGGATGTACCTCCATGCCTCATCAATCTCCTCAAAGATGGTTGAGCATTCACCACAATCAAGAATTAGGGTTTTAAGCCCTCTTAGAGCACTTAGACAAAGGATCAATCAAGAAATGACATGATCTTCAACCTGTCTAACCTATCAAACACACATAAAGGATCAAGAGGACTCCCATATCAAGAATCAGGCACAAGATTGCAACATTCCAAGTGGATCAAGCCTCAGGATTGCCAGTGTCACCAAATTAGGATTTTTGGTCGACTGATGCCTCCAGATGGAATCTTTCCTCTGGGAATGAGCCAATGCTTCAAAGCACAACCCAAGATACTCCAAGGGACCTCATGGACCCAATCATCAAGACAATTTAACCTCAGGGGATGCATTCACCAAAAATCAAGAATTAGGGTTTCTTGACCTAATTCACCCCTAAGTTGACTTTTGGGACAAAGCATGAGCCAAGACCTCAAGACATGATTTGAGGGCCTAAAATACACCACATTGATCCATTTGCAACAATGGATTAACCCAAGAAGCTTGATTCACAAGTTTCAATTTCATCTGGACCACAATTAGGGTTTCGAGGAAAAAGTCAACTGTACATTTGACTTTTGACCAGGACATACTCCCAAACCTTGGGACATGATTCAATACACCCTATAACACCTATGGAATCTATCAATTAGGTTTGATTTAGGTCAAGGACTTGATTTCACAGAGGATCGCGCAGTTTGGATTTTATCCGATAAAAAGTCAACTGTGCACAAAATCAAGTTTGACTTTTTGGAATTTTTCATAAATATGATTCCCCTAAGTCCAAAACAATGTTAATATGTGACATTGATCATCATTAATCAAGAAAAATCAAGAAAAGTGAGGTTTCTTGCAAAAGGGGCAACCTTGAGAAACCAAAATTTTTCTAAGTTATGGAATAAAAGTGGTTTTGGTACCAACTTCCAAGGATCATAACTTGAGATCCAAGCAACCATTTTGGATGATCCAAAGCTGGATTTGTAGGTCTTGCTACACTATACAAAAGCTTCAACTACCTCCAACTCCAATTCTTTATGGATTTTAAGTTATGGAGTGACCAAAATGACAAAAACATGAAAATAACACTTTTTCCAACACTTGGTGAAAATCTGCCTAAGTTACCAACCTTGAACATCAATGTTCATGAGATTTTTTCAGGTGGATCCAAATAGTTTCAAAACAAACTATGATAACACATGTTTTGTATCATATGAGGGCTTTCTGAAAAGCACAAGAGCCTCCCATAACTCAATCTGAGCAGGGAGATATGAATCCCTCAAGATCACCATTTCCAACTGTCTTAAGCAAGGCAGATTTTGGCAGATATTGTTGTTTTGCTCGATTTGGGAAATTTGAACAACTCCAAGCCTTGTCATCATTTTGGACACATCTGAGGATAAAACAAAAGGAGAATGATTTGATCCCCAAGCCTCCAAAGTCCAAGAGTCTACCTTAGCCATAACAAACCTAAAAAGGCTAAAAAGGTACCAAGACTCCAATTTTGTTGCAATGAATTTAATGGATACACCAAGGTGGTGTGGACTGACACATTCCTAACTAAATGAGTCAAGAATCAACACTGAATAAAAGGACCATAGGCATGTGCCCTAACCTCAAGTCAATGGCTAAGGAGACTTGAGATTCCTTTTGCTCAACATTGGCCAAAGGCCTGCTGCAACTGCCATTCACTATTGCTTGCAAAACAAACCTGCTCTACTATAAATAGAGCTCATTTGTGCTCAGTTTGAGTACAACAAAGCACTACAACACTTGCTTTCCTCAAAATCCCTCTCTTTAGGCCAAAATGCCTTCTTTCACAAGGTATCTCTGAGTTTTTGAGTTAGAGAGCAATTCCATCATAGCTCATGATCCAAACACCTCTAATATGTTGTATCTAAGTTGATCAAACACTCACTTGTGACCTGAAACACCAAAATCACAAAGTCAACTTCCAAAACCTCAAATTTTGACTTTTCTGCATTTTTCAAGCCATGTCTTGATTCAGTCACTTCCAAAACCAAACCAAACCTCAAACACACTCCAAATATCATCCTCAAACTGTCCCAAATGGTTCCCCTCATCTGGAACACAATTTGAGAGAGTTGTCATATTGGTCACTTTTGCCCCTTTTGCAAGAAAGTGCCAAAACTTGTTCCTGAGGATTCCAGCTGGTTATAATCATTCTAAAAGCTTCTAAGGGATCAACCAAGAGTGTTCAAAGCATTGGATCACTTCTGGCACAAGGAACTTGACAGATAGCACAAGGAGCTTCAAGAGGTAAGTACATAACAACTTGAACTCTTTGAATTATGCATTGCTTTGAAGTCCACTGATCATAAACATCTCATATATGTTATATATGTTATGCATTGCTATGTACCATGTGTTAGCATAGAAAATGCAAATATAGGCCTATTTCAAAACCACTATCGGGTTTTAAAATAGGGACCTCATCTGAAAAAACCAAGACCACCATTGGATTCCTTGTGAAATTCTAGGTCAGATGCACCTAAATTTTGTCCCAATCCATGGAGAAATGAGAAAGTTAGAGGCTTCATGTAAATTGTCCAAAAGCTTGCCTTGCCCAGGCCTAGAAACAAGGCATGACTTATGATTTAATGGGGTGGTTTTGATACACGGATGTATCACCACCCCAGTGGTAGCACGCATGTGTGTTTGGCTTGATGGTCGTGGGTTCAAACCCCACCCAGACCATTTTGCCATTTCCCCTATTTTTGCAAAAAATTTTCATATTTCCATGTTTTTGTTAATTAATTGAAAAATTAATTTCTCTCTCAATTTTAATTATTTTTTATTGGTTCTTTTTTTGAAAATTCCCAAAAATATTAAAATATTTTATTCTAAGAAAATTTCACAAAAATATTATTTATTTCATATATTTGATATTTTTGTAAAGAATTATATTTTTATTTGTTTTTAAACATTAAAAATATTTCTTTCTCTTGGTTTTGCAAAATTCAAATAATTTTTTAATCATCCCATGAATGAAACATGATTTTCCAAATATAAATCCAAGATTCCAACCTCTTTTTCGTATGTTTGATTATTTTAATTGAATATTTTATTCAATTAAAATACATTAAAAAACCAAAAATTAGGGTTTTGATCATTATCACCCTAACAAACCTTTTCAAACAATTTTGGGCCTCTATTAGAGTGTAAGACCCAATCCCTTTTTAACCAAAACCTTTTTGGGCCTCAGTCCTTGTATAAGTCCCACTGCGATTTTAAAATCTCGGCACGATCGTCGCCTTTTAAACAAAAAAACCTTTGGGCCTACCCTTGTGTTGTAAGTCCCATTTCTTTTCTTTTTTAAATTTTTGGGCCTCTCCTTGAGTTGTAAGACCCATCCCTTTGTACAGAAAACCTCTTTGGGCCTCAGTCATTGTATAAGCCCCAATACAGTTTACAGAACAACGGTACGATTACTGTTTTCCATTTGGGCCTCTCCTTAAGTATAAGCCCCAACAATCTTTTCTAAAACAACTTCCCTTTTGATTTAGGTTCAAATATACAGTTGTTATCAAAACTTTCTTTAATTTCTTGAACAGCTAACAATACAGCTATGGAAGCTTGCTCGCCTGTAAGTTTTTATCAGCTTTCTTTTACGTACTTCCACATATAAATGTATATATTTGTTTGAACAGTATGGAAGCTTGCTCACTTGTAAGTTTTTATCAGCTTTACTTTACATGCTTTTATATATATAATTGTATTGTGGGAAGCATGCTCACCTGTAAGTCCTTCTTTCATATCCTTTTAAATACTTGTGATATATCAACTGTATATCTGCTTAGAGTTTTCCTCGACAACTAGGTCTAGAACTAGGTAAAGCCAGTTGGTCACTCTTTAATACAGTCAAAACTAGATCCCCATAGGATTTCCAGAAACAGTCTTGCCTTCTCTTGGGCTTAAACAATATGGAACAAAGAGAAAGGCATTATTCCCGGTGAAACTTTTCTCAGACTGTCACTATTAGAAATTGTCAAAGAAATTCATTTCCCCAGAGAGGATTAATTCCCGGTGAAACCTCTCTTGAATTTCTTAAGAAAATATTATTCCCGGTGAAACTTTTCTTGAACTCTTCTTAGGTTTGGACCAACAGGCTTCCTAAAAGCATCCCTGCCTCCTCTTGGGCTTTGTACAAGGACCCTCCGGCTTCTTAGAATTTCTCATGCCTTCTCTTAGGCTTAATACAAGGACCCTGAAGACCTCTTAAAGGTATAGGACAGAACTTAGTCATCCTTTGCTAGAACAGTCTTTCCAGTGTCAGAACATCAAACCATGTTAGGGTTGATACTCATCCCTTAAAATCACCTGCCTCCTCTTAGGCATCATACAAAGATAAACTCTTCCATACTAGTAGACTTGGACAGTCTAATCTCCTCTTGGATCTCAAAGACATTCTCAAGTTCCCTACAAACACAGGAAAAACCCTGGTCATTCAACCAATCTCCAGTAGAGTTTGAACCGTCACAGAATCTAAAATTCAGTCTTTCATCCTAAAATTCCCCAGCCAGGGTCAGCCTACCTTTAGTATAACTGTTAACCCTCATTTTCGACGCTAGAAAGAATCAAAGCTATTTTAAGTTAAAAAATTATTTTTAACGTAAAGAAGGCTTCGACCCAGTTTTGGTGAAGCCTGAGTCGAATATGGGTTTTGGAAACCTCAAAAAATGGCTAAGTTTTGGGAGATGCTTCGACCGTGAGAATGCTAAAACGCGTTGCAGTTATCACATTGAGGCTGGAGGGAAAATTTCAAATGTTTGAATTTCAAAAGGATCAGTTGCTGAACGTGGGAGCAGTTGAAATGGAGAAAGGCGCCAAGAGGACACGTTTGGAAGCATAACCACCACTTAGTAGTTATTTCTTAGCACTATAAATAGGAGTTATTTCTATAGAATAGGTGTGTTCGTATTTTTTTACAAGTTACTCAAAGAAACTCAAAGTACCCGCGTGTAGAGAAACGAGTTCGTGAGAATGTACGCAATGTAACACCACTTTCTTTCATCAATGCAATTTATCTTCATCATGTTTATGTTTCAGAACTTTACATTTTCCTGAACTTTACCTTTCATGTCTTAACTTTTCCTTGAATCTTTATTTTTCGTCAAGTTTATTTTAAACCTTGTTTTTACTTTCATTTAAAAGCTTTCGACATTTATCTTCTTGCATCTTTACATTCAAGCATTTAATCTTCAAGCATTTACTTTCAAAGTCTTTTATCTTCAAGTCATTTATTTTTAAAGTCATTTATCTTTCCGCATTTACTTTCGACTGCACTTTTATCAATTCCAGTCTTTATTTTCAAGAACGTGGAGTTCATCTTCAAAAGCTTTTACATCATTGCATTTACTTTTAAAGTTATTTATTTCCTCGTCATTTACTTTCGACAGTTATTTATTTTTCTACATCTTTTACATTCAAGAACGTGGAGTTCAAGCACTTTTACATTTTTGTCATTTATCTTCAACAGTAATTTATCTTCCTGCATTTTTATCAATTCAAGTATTTATCTTCAAGCCTTATTTTCAAAGCTTTTTACTTCTTGTCTGTTACTTTCAATGCCTTTAAATTCTGCATTCTTTATTTACAGCCTTTTAACTTCCAAGCTTTTACTTTACTGCAAGTAGTCGAACGTGGAGTTCACTTAGGTTTCTTTTTTCAGCATTGTCGAACGTGGAGTTCAGTTTACATTTCCTTTATTTCAAGTTATATTCACTCTCTCTTAAAATTTAGCACATGTCCTAGGATTTGTGTGGTCGATCCTGCAAGTTAGTCAGTTTTATTTAAAATTGATAGACCAGAGGTTGTTTACCAAAATTCACAGTAAACAAATTGGCACGCCCGGTGGGACCTAGTGCTAAGTTTTATACTTTTTGTTAACCTTATCTTTCTTGGTGAAGAAATACTTTCGTTGTATGTTATTGAGAAGTGGGAAGTTAGCCACAACAAACGAAGGAATACCAAAGAGAAGATACACTAAGAGAATGGCAACTAATGCTAACCAACAAGTTGATCCTCAAGTGAGTATTTCAAACACTCAGTCAAGTAGCAGTATGGGGTCTCAAAGCACACCATCACCAGTGTCTTTGACAGGAGGACAGACGTCACCTTCATTAGTAGTGTCTGAACCAGGATCAACATGCACAAAATCATATACTCAACCTGTGATAGAATACATAGGACCACAAAGTCCTAATTCACCAACACCCCCAGGAGGAAATTCAATGTACCGACATTTCCAACCTCCAGGTTTTCCACATCTAGGGTCAAGGAGTCAACCTTATGGTATGCCTACATCAATGATGCAAAATCTGCAGAATGCTCCACCTGTATTTTCAGATAATGTAGTGTCTTCGCCATTACAAGGATCAGGATCAGGGGGTCGAAACAATCAGAGTATAGGTGTTGGTTACTCCGTGCAAGCGCCTAGTCTTACAAATACATCCATAAATTGTTTGAGACAGCAGATGGATGAAAGTAACATGCAAATGGTGCATATGTTATCTCAGACAATGGGAGAAGTTTTTCAACCCTTGATTCAGAATACGACTCAAACTAACCAATAATTGGCTACACAATTGGCACGCATGGCGGATTTCATGGGAGTACTAGTGGTGGATCGAAGAGCAACAGTTGTCGAAGATATCCCAAGACGTCATCTACCTGAGGTGAACTTGGAA
This sequence comes from Lathyrus tuberosus, assembly GCA_022829125.1. Classification (NCBI taxonomy): domain Eukaryota; kingdom Viridiplantae; phylum Streptophyta; class Magnoliopsida; order Fabales; family Fabaceae; genus Lathyrus; species Lathyrus tuberosus. The sequence goes on from JALAZF010000256.1 coordinate 6,945,696, forward strand.
GATCAAGAGATTATTGATCATTTTAGAGTCAAACCACCAAGAAACTAGATGCCAATCCAGATGGAGGAAGAGTCAGTAATGATGGTGAACAGGAACCAAAATGCTGATCAGTTCCTTAGACAAGTTCGACATCAAAATCAAGCAGAAGAAAATAATCTTACAGCCATGGTTGAAAGGATAATGACCAGAAATGGTGTGAATCTTGGCTTCACAAGGCCAAATTATACTTCGCCTATAGTGGATTATATTCTCCAAGCAGAATTACCCCCTAGGACGAACGTTCCAAAGTTCAACAAGTTTTCAGGAGATACTACTGAATCTACTGTCGAACATGTGGCTAGGTATTTGATTAAAGCAGGCGAAATTGCAGCTGACGAAAGCCTTAGGATCAAATACTTCCCAAGTTCCCTTACCAAGAATTCCTTCACATGGTTCACTACTTTGCCTCCAAATTCCATATACAATTGGACCCAGTTAGAGCGTTTGTTTCATGAACAGTTCTACATGGGGCAAACTAAGATTAGTTTGAAAGAATTGGCTAGCATCAAATGCAAAGTTACTGAGCCAATTGATGATTACCTGAATAGGTTTCGACTTCTTAAAGCCAGGTGCTTTACACAAGTACCAGAACATGAGTTGGTTGAAATGGGTGCTGGGGGTCTTGATTATTCCATTAGGAAGAAATTAGATACCCAATATCTTAGAGATATGGCCCAGTTAGCTGACAGAGTCCGACAACTAGAAAGGCTAAAAGAGGAAAAGGCTAAATTCAGCAGGGGTAAAAAAGTAGCCTTTGTCGAATGTAATAAAGATGTGGAGAATTTGTATGATGAAACATCTTATTTCGACGAAAATGAGGTTGACATTGCTGAGTTAAAGCAAGGTCCACCTTATGCCTGCAAATTATTAGCTCCTTCAAATGGAAAAAATCATGTCGAATCTAACGACAAATTTCCTAAGAAAACATACACTTTCGACGTCACTAAATGTGACGAAATTTTTGATTTGTTAGTTAAAGATGGGCAAATGATAGTGCTTGCTGGTGCTAAGATGCAACCTTTAAAACAAAGAAAGAAAAGAGGTTTTTGTAAGTACCATAATTTTTTGGATCATAAAACTTCTCAATGTTTTCTTTTCAGGGATTTGGTGCAAAATGCTATTCAAGAAGGGAGGCTGAAGTTTGGTGACAAAGGCAAAGTTCAGATGAAAATTGACTCTGATCCATTCCAAGCTGCAGAGGCTAACTATACAGAGCCTCACGAGGTTCATATGGTCGAAGCCACAGAAGGATTTGATCAGTCAGTCAATATGGTGAAAGTCATGAGGACTTCGCCACCAATCTTGTGGTAACTGAAGGTTTTAATAAGGCTGCGAATGGCTTGAATGCTGATGGTGCCAGTTTAATGTTGGTGACCAAAAAAGCTGCTGACTAGTTTGTTGAGATGGATAATGTTGCCACGATATTGGATATGGCAGTAAGTGAATTGAAGATAAATTCCACTGAGGGCATTAACATGGTCGAATTGGTTGAAGAATCTGATGCTAGCTCAGGCAGTATCAGTACCAACAAGGCTATGGGCAGGAACGCCCCCAAAGTCCAAGTTGTTAAAGAGTTGGAAGATGACATGCTATTGGTAGGAGAGATGATAGACATGGATGGTTGTTTGGTAGAAAACTGGATATGTATGGCTGCTGAACAATTCTTCAAGACATCTCCTGATGTTGAAAGAGTCAATGCTGAGGAAATGGTCGAAGCTGAAAAGACTGCTTGGCAGAAGGCTTCCGACCACTGAAAGTCTTGAAGCTCATTTCTCCAAGATGCGCTTAAAGGATCAAATTGATGTCAATATGGTCGAAATTACATATCAAAAAGCTGAACAAGTGAGTAAGGCAGATGAACAAGAAGAGCGCAACAAAATAGCTTATCCTAAGCAAGAGGAGACAATTGTGGATTTTCTGCATCGTTTCCAGAAGAAAGGTTCTGGAGTAATGCTATGTCCTAGATGCAGCGCCATTTTTGATGAGAAAGCTGCCCACAAGTTAGAAGGTGTCAAAAAAGCTGGTGGAAGCTGGGGGCAGAAGGTAAATAAAGGTCCCAGAAGTTTTGACCATAGACGACTTTCGACAGGGTTGAAAAACCAAGTACCAGGAGTTAGGCCAGGTACATTCAAACCAGCTGCGAATGTGCCAACAGGTAGTTGGATCAAGCCTATTGAAGGAAGAGGACAGAAGAAGTGGGAGAAATTTGATGTGGAAAGAGGTTCTTCATTTGTGTATAGAAAAGAGAACCATACCACCAACAAGTCAGCATACATTTCTCAAAATTACAAGGGTAAAAATCCCATGTCTAGATCACAATGGCGAATAGAGCAACGTAGGCGAAAGACTATCAGGGAGACTTAGGTACAAGGAGAGTCAAGCACCAATATTGATAATCAAGCTAGGACAATTGAGAAGATGCCCAAAAGGCAAAAGTTGTTCAATGTTCAGCCAGAGAAGAAAGTTGAAGATGATGAGAATATGACTGATAATTTTGACAGTGAGTTAGCAGCTTCTCTAGATATTATTGTGAATGTGGTATCAGTAATGCCAAAAGAATTTGGTCAAGTTTCAGAGGTCGAAGACTTGGATCAAACGGCTGAATTAGAAATGTTGGCACATAAGCCTATGTGTTATTACATCATGAACAATGGGTGCGTCGAAGAACAGAATGCTTTTTTTGAACACCCCAAAGAGGCAATGAAGGGTCATCTGAAGCCTCTCTACATTACTGGCAAAGTAGAAAATGTTCCTGTTAACAAAATCTTGGTGGATTGTGGTGCAACTGTTAATTTAATGCCAAGATTTTTGCTGAGCAAGATTGGGAAGTTTGAGACTGATACCAAACCCCACAACATGGTTCTGTCGAACTATGAAGGAAAAGTTGGTTCCACTCTAGGAGTGATTCAAGTGGATCTTACTGTGGGAACCATTACCAAACCAACAATGTTTATGGTCGTTGAGATGAAAGCTAACTACAATCTACTCTTGGGTAGGGAGTGGATTCATGGAATAGGAGTTGTACCTTCATCTATGCATCAAAGAATCGCCATTTGGAGACCAGATGGGATAGTTGAAAATATTGAAGCTGATCAAGGGTACTTTAAGGTGCCTATTAATCATGTGGATAGTAGACAGTTTGAGAAACATTTGGCGAACATTGCTCCATGTCCTCTAGCCGACTTTGAGTTTACGCCTGATGAAGAAACGTTTTATTCATTGTATTTACACCCTGTCGAAGGTTTCAGATGGGACAAGGAAGTACCAGGAGAAAGGTTGCCATGCTTAGGCTCACCTCCAATAGAGCCCACAGGATGGGGAAATGAATTCAGTGATCATGACTGAGTTCCAAGCTTTAAAAAGAATTTCGGCCTATGTGGCTGAAACAAAACTACAAGCGGCTTTGGAAGCTGCCAATGACTATATGGCTGGTGAAGCCATTTCTGAATTTTATCAAGAAGGTCCTGGTAAGGACTTCGACCCAAAACCTCCAGATAAGGCTGAAACTAGATAGCAAAGCCAGAGGCTCGACGCCATCTATGAAGATGAGCCTTTGGGATTTGAGAAGGATCTGTTGGCGAATAATATCAAAATGCTATCACAAGATCCTTTAGAAGAAGTTGACCTCAGTGAGGGGACAACCAAAAGGCCTACCTACATCAGTGTCAACCTTGATCCCCAGCTGAAGGTTGAAGTGGTTCAGTTGTTGAAAGAGTTCAAGGACTGCTTCGCTTGGGATTATGATGAGATGCCTGGTTTGAGCAGGGAGTTGGTCGAACACAGGTTACCTATGACACCTGGAAAAAAACCAGTCAAGCAAAATCTGAGACGGTATGCACCAGAGATATTGTCAAAGATCAAAGAGGAAGTTGAAAGACTGCTTCGTTGCAAATTCATTCGCACGGCAAGGTATGTCGAATGGTTGGCTAATTTAGTACCTGTTATAAAAAAGAATGGGTCTTTGAGAGTTTGCATTGATTTTAGAGATTTAAACTCTGCAACTCCTAAAGATGAATATTCAATGCCAGTAGCAGAAATGTTAATAGATTCTGCAGCAGGACATGAATATCTTAGTATGCTGGATGGATATTCTGGCTACAACCAAATATTCATTGCTGAGGAAGATGTTCATAAAACTGCTTTTAGATGCCCTGAAGCCTTAGGCACCTATGAATGGGTAGTGATGCCTTTTGGTCTCAAAAATGTTGGTGCCACTTATCAAAGGGCGATGAATTCAATCTTCCATGATTTTATAGACACATTCATGCAAATTTACATTGATGATATTGTGATAAAATCTATTTCTGGGAAAAGTCACATTGACCATCTTCGACAGTCCTTTGAAAGGATGAGAAAATATGGTCTTCAAATGAATCCTCTCAAATGTGCTTTTTGTGTGCAGGCAGGGGATTTCCTAGGCTTTGTGGTCCACAATAAAGGGATCGAAATAAATCAGAATAAAACCAAAGCCATAATGGAGGCGAAAGCGCCATCAACTAAAAAGGAGTTGCAGTCGTTGCTGGGCAAGATCAACTTCTTAAGAAGGTTTATATCCAACCTGAGTGGCAAAACACAAGCCTTTTCGTCATTGCTTCGTTTCAACAAAGATGGTTTTGAGTGGGGGCAATTACAGGAGGAAGCCTTCGACAAAATCAAGGAGTACCTAAGCCACCCTCCAATTCTTTCACCACCTTGTAGAAACAAGAGTATGAGATTGTATATAGCTGCATCAGATAAAACTCTAGGGAGCATGTTAGCTCAGGAGGATGAAAATGGAGTCGAAATAGCCATTTATTACCTTAGTCGAGTTTTAAATGATGCAGAAACTAGGTATAGCATGATTGAAAAGTTATGTTTATGCTTGTATTTCTCTTGTACTAAATTTAAGCAATATATAAAGCCAGTTGATGTGTATGTTTCTTCTCACTTTGATGTTGTAAAACATATGTTATCTAAGCCTATTTTGCATAGTCGAATTGGCAAATGGGCATTAGCATTAACAGAATTTTCTCTAACATATCAACCTTTAAAAGCTGTGAAAGGGAAAATAGTTGCAGACTTTATAGTTGACCACTCCATAAATGAAAATGATTTGAATTATGTTGAATTAAAATCCTGGAAGTTATACTTTGATGGATCAAGTCATAAAAATGGAACATGAGTGGGAATATACATTATTTCTCCTGAAAAAATTCCAACAAAATTCAAGTACAAGGTCGAAGGACCTTGCTCTAACAATGAGTCTGAATATGAAGCATTAATTGCTGGGCTTGAAATTTTATTAGAATTGGGGGCAACTAGAGTCGAAATAATGGGAGACTCAGAATTGGTTATAAAATAAATCACAAAGGAATATAAATGTGTTAAAGAAAATTGCATTATGTACTTTGTGATAGCCAATAGATTATTAAAGAAATTTGAGGTAGTGGCCATCCAACACATACCTAGAATAGAGAATCAAGTTGCTAATGACTTGGCTCAAATTGCCTCTGGATACAAAGCGTCGAAGGAAAATCTTCAAGAAGTAATTGAAGCAAGAGGTAAAGTGGTGGCTGTTGAATTGTGCCCATCAGACTTAGAAACAACTAAGCTTGGATGCATAGATGGCAAAAATTTTGAAATTTTTGCTATAGATAATTTGACAGATGAAGACTGGAGGAACCCTATAGTTGAATATTTGCAAAATCCAACAGCTTCGACAGAGCAAAAAATCAGGTATCAAGCTTTAAGCTATGTACTTTTGGGTAATGAATTGTTTAAAAAGACCCCTGAGGGAGTCTTATTGAAATGCCTTAGTGAAGCAGAGGCATATTTGGCTCTTTCGACAGTACATAGTGTGGCATGTGGAGCACACCAAGTTGGCCAGAAGATGAAATGGTTGTTGTTTCGACAAGGCATGTATTGGCCGACTATGCTGAAAGATTGCATAGAATTTGCTAAGGGTTGCCAAGAATGTCAAATTCATGCTGGCATACAGCATATCCCTGCAAGTGAATTACATTCCATAGTGAAACCATGGCCTTTCAGAGGATGGGCTTTGGATATAGTGGGAGAGATTCGACCAGCATCTTTAAAGAACCAAAGATATATTTTGGTGGGAATTGATTATTTCACCAAGTGGATTGAAGCAATACCACTGGCGAATATAGGTCAAGAAGATGTTATTGAATTCATTCAAAATCACATTATTTATAGATTTGGTATTCCTGAAACAATCACTACGGATCAAGGATCAGTGTTTACTGGTCGAAAGATGCAGGAGTTTGCCAAAGAAATAGGTTTTAAGTTATTGACTTCTACACCCTATTATGCTCAGGCCAATGGGCAAGTCGAAGCTTCCAATAAGGTAGTGATTGGACTAATTAAGAAGCATGTGGGAAAGAGGCCTAGAAATTGGCACAAGACATTAGACCAAGTTCTTTGGGAATGTCGAACATCCCCTAAAGAGGCTACTAATACTACCCCATTTCAACTTACTTTTGGTCATGACGCAGTATTGCCTGTTGAGATTTATTTACAATCTATAAGAGTTCAAAGACATGATGAGATTCCCTCTGAGGACTATTGGGAAATGATGATGAATGAATTAGTGGATTTGGACGAAGAAAGGCTTAGAGCCTTGGAGTTGTTAAGAAGACAAAAGAAAAGGGTCGAAGAATCCTACAACAAAAAGGTTAAGTTTAAATCTTTTGCATGTGGGGATTTAGTTTGAAAAGTGATTTTGCCTATGGATCGAAAGGATAGAACACTAGGCAAATGGTCTCCTAAGCGGGAAGGTCCATTCCAAGTCATACAAGTTTTCTTTAATGGAGCTTATGAAGTGGAAGAGTTAGATAAAGATAAAAGAATCTTGAAAGTAAATGGCAAGTATTTGAAAAAATATAAGCCTATGTTGCAAGAGATTCATATTAAAACGTAAGTTTTATTTTAAGAAAGGAAAGCCAAAATAGGCCAACTCAGGCTAATATGGCATACAAAGCAAAGGAGAATCAACATAACATCTTTCAAAGATAGGAAAGATTATTCATAATATCTCCAGTCAATGGATTTGAGGAAGTCCATGTAGTCTGCGTCTGGCTCATTATCATCAAAGTTCTGGGTGTTGGAACACCCTTTCTTAGAGATCCTCATGTTGGTTTCTCGCTTTTTTGCTCTGGAAGTTGCTCCAGTAGAGGCTTCAGGTTTCTTTGTTGCCTCCGTTTTCTTGGTTTCTTCAGTTTCTTTTGCCTTATCAGCTGTCTTCTTGGCTGATGACTTCTCTGAGTTATTCATAGTTACCTTGATGAATGAACATGGTTCAGATGGAAGAGAATTTATAGAGGCGAAGTATTGATTGGATTTGCCAGTCAAACGGTGAAACTATGTGAATTATTCTTGGAAGTATACCTAAGGGATATGCTATAGATGTCAGTTTAAAGCTAGAGGCTTATGCCTTGGAGTTTTAAAGCTGAAAAGTTTGGCTTTCCAAGAAAAATATAGAATGCCTTAATTGCAAATTTGACTTAGATGTGAGGCAATAAATAAAATGCATCATAATATAATATGAGTCGAAGGCAGTTAATGGCGAAATACTAAGGATTACTTAATCAGTGCCAAAGGCATAAAAACTGTCATTACATAAAGGCTTGAAAAGGCCAAGAAACAAATTATGGTTAAACAAATAAAGGTTTTGAAAGTATCAGAAGGGAAGCCTCGACGCCAACTGAGCAAAGGCTTCTATGTGATGTTTGAGGCGAGCATTGCACAAAGATTCATCAAGTTTGGCTCCTGCGAGCTCTTTTTCATATCTTTGGGCTACCTCAATATGATCCATAGCATTCTTCATTTCTTTAGCCATCTTAGTGTCGTCGAAATGTTGCAATTCACGGTTGCGTTTTTCAGCATTTTCAATTTTGGCTTGTAGCTCCGTGATTTGTTGCTTTCAGGCTTCAATATCCTTCTGGTTGGAGGCTATCTCATCTTGTTTTTTCTTTTGATCAGCCTCCATACGTTTGACATCTTCATACGACTCTTTTGCACTACACCAGGCTAAACTCTCATGACCAGATGTTTCTTCTATGGTATTCCTGATAGATGGAAGCAGCTTTATTTCTGCAGCTATTTGGTTCACCACAGCGGTTAACTCTATCAGAAAACCAGAAACGTCTGGATTAAGGGTGGTGAGCTCAAGCTTTTCAAGGGTGTCCTTCAGATAAGTGGTTGCAGTGGAGTCTGAGGCCAAAACTCTGTGCATGTCCCCCTTGAAGAATTTTTTCTTTATGGCTTGGAGGATTGGTTTGGCGAAATCATCTGATGTTGGAGTCGAAGAGCCAGAAGAAGAAGAACCATACTTCTGCCCGAGTATTAATTTGGAATACTCACGTGGGTTCGACCACTTGAGGGCTGTCAGTGAGTCTTTGGGATTTGGAACGTTAGCCAAAGGTTGCTGGACCACGGGTGAAGAAGTATGGTGAGGGGTAGGATCTTGTTGGTCTTCTTCCTCTTCTTCTTCTTCTGATTCTTCTCCTTCATCCTTTTCTTCTTCAGTTTCGACTGCCACTCCTCCATCATTTTCTTCAGCAGTTGGTTGGAGGTTAGCCTGGTCATCAGCTGGTTCAGGATGTGGTTCATGTGTTTCTTCAGGGACAGCTTGTCTAGGATTTTCGTTTTGAGGTTGAGCCTCAGGACCACCTTCTTCTTCGACAACCAGTTGATCAGTATCCATGAAGTTAGCCAGGTCGAAAAGTGGTGGACTTGAAGCATCATCATCATCAGAGTTAGAGCCATCAGCCTGTGCATTCTGTGTAGTAGTTTGGGCAAGAGGGTTGGTGGGGTCTGCAGCTAGAGGATTAGGTTGATTAATTTCACTTAAACCAGAGCCAAGATCAGATGATGGATGGTAAGTTGGTTCACCTTGGTTGTTGAGGAGTGTAGTGGTGAAACTTCCTGTAGCGTGTTGAGGGGTGGGATTGTTGATTATGCCGGTAGCAAAATTGTCCGAAGCTGGTTGAGGGTCAGGATTATTGATTATGTTTGCCTAAAGAACACAAGTGAAGAAAATGAGATTGAAAGAATTTGGGCGAAAGACGTCAGTATAATGAAAAAATGGTGCACATACCTGAGCTTGTACAGCAGCAGGACTTGAGTTACCACTTTCATGGTCGCCAGGAGGTGTTTAGGTGGCTACCATGGAAGGTTGTTTTTTGACACCACTTGTTGTGGGTGCCTTTTCAAGTATTTTGGCCACCTTCGAAGGAGGTGGGCCAGCAGGTCCAGATGCTTTTATTGGTTTTCTTCTTTTCTTTGTAAGAACCTCCTCAGGAGATTCATCTGAAGCATCTATAGATATAACAATAGTTGGGGCATCCTTTTTACCTTTCTTTAAAGGTGTAGGAGGTTTTTGACCAGTCTGAAAAGGTGATGCAAATGTGAGAAGTGATTCACATAATAAGAACATAGGCAAGGGATGTGAAACATACCTGTTTGCCTTCTGGTTCTTTGCTACTTTGTGTAGCAGCAGCCCTGGCTAAAGGAACTTTCCTAGGCACAGATGAAAGACAGTGAAAATTGTTACAAGTTAATGATTAAATGGTTCGTTATAAAGCCATAGAATAAGGGCTTCAAACCTTCATATATTTCAGATTTGACACGAACATCCTGAATTCCTATATGAAGGTGTTCTTTGAAACTGTCTAGCGTATGCTTAGTCGAAACCACTCGTTGAGCTTTTGGCTGAGACTGCTGTCGAAGAAGTTCTAAGTGTTCACCACAGACAAACCAATCTGGAAATGGAGGGGCAAGTGCCACTCCAAAATCAGCATTAGGCAGTCGAGGGAACTTTGGAGGGAAAAGTTCAAAAGCTACCTCATAACGTTTCTCACGAGGGACATCTGAAGGGATTTTTAGTTGATCCAACTGTTGTAGAAATTTTCTCTTTAAAGGAATAGCAGCCTCGTGAATGGTTCGACCAAGATCATCTGGTCGATAGACAGTTTCAAAGTATTTTTGGAAAGCCTATATTTCTTGGAGGTGAGTGAACTTACTCTTCTTCGTCTTGTCCTGCACATCAATAAAATCTTGGTCAAGCAATGAAGAAAATGTGGCCACATCAAGAAAATGCTCATTGTAGTGCTTCGACCACCAGTGGTGGAATGATGAAGTGCATAAGAAAGAAGGCTCAAAAAACACAGGAGACAGAACTCCTCCTCTCTCATTCCAGCTGACGAGTGTACTGGTGACATCTTATTCACCAAAGCTTGCAGTGTGAAGGATTACTTGGCCTTTATTCTCATATAAACATTGAGGAAAGCTCTGGGCCAGCCAAAATTGTCGAGAGACAAGATTTGGTTGGTAAGCAATCAATGCTGATAGGCCTCTCAACAAGTTCAGCCTTTGGACAATGAATCTGGGAATTAAAAAGGCTTCCCAAATAGCAACAGATTCATTGTCAAGAGTCTTGTGAGGATTTGGAAATGGCCTTGTAAACCACACAGGGCCATATCTTCTTTGAGCAAAGGGTGCCATGCTGGGAGTAAACTCATAGCGCTTGGCAAACATCATGATATAGCTGGTGAAGGCCCCTTGAAGGGTTTCACCATCATCATTGGGCGTAAGTTTGAGCAAACGGGGCCATTCGACGCTCCTCTCCCTTATCTCAGAGGAGGCTTCGTCAATTAGCCTTTTTCTGGGAAGGCTAACTTCAAATGTTGCATTGAGCCACAGTTGAAGCAGCCAAAGAGGTCCACTCAAGTGGACAGAACCTTGAGCTTCCATGTGCCTCAGTCGAGAAGCCCCTTCACTGATGGACTCATAAAGGTTCGCCAGGATGAGTTCACTTAAGCAGACCCCTCTGTTGTTGTGAAGCTGGTTAGCAAGGGGCAAGTACTTCTTAGCCACTTGCAAGGACTTTGTACAGAAAACATATCTCGACAGCCATACTGTGAGAAATGCAATGTGTTCTTTATCAGATACTTCATCATGACCAGCGTCAAAGTAGTGTTTGATGAAGTGGGTGTAGGTGAGTTTGGAACTTGAAATGCCTATGATATCCTCAGCATCTTCTTCAGGGTTGTAAATAAGGCCATCTGGGCGAAGCCCTGTGATGGCAGCCAAGTCGAACAGTGTAGGGGTAACCATTCCACATGGTAGATGGAAGGTGTAGTGGGTGTTGTCCCAAAAATATAAGGACGCTGCCAGCATGTTCAAGCAGTATGGTACGCTGGTCTTCGACAGCATAAGAAGGTCATAAATCCCTATGTTTTTCCAATGTTCAGACTTGACCTTTTCCATCTTTGCCATCCATTGGTCAAAATCCTTCAAAGGAGTAACAGCTCTTACTAGCCTTGTGCCATCAGTGAGATAGCTAACATTGATCTTGGGCAGTGGAATTTCTTCAGGAGAGGTTTCATCAGAAACGTTGATCTTGGAAAAGCTTTTTTGCCCTAATGGCCTTGTTTTCCGGTAAGAGGGGAGAAACTCACTTACTTTCTCATTAGAAATGCCAACATTAGCTAGAGGACCAGACAGTGCATAAGGTTTGTCAAAAACAACTAAAGGAATCATTACCTGAGACTTATATATGGCTTGTGCCTCTTTGGTGGTGGGTTTCGGCAGGCAACGGCGATTATCCACTATTTGGGGGGCTGGGATATTTGCAAATGGAGGAATGGCTTGTTTGAATTGAGTAGCCTTGCCTCTTTGGGTTTTCTTTGGTTGAGGATTCACTTGGGAGGACGCCATTGTTAGAGAAAATGAAAAGAAGTGGTGCTTTTCTGGGTTTTGCGTGAAGAAAACTGAAAAAGAAGAGAAGGTTGCTTGAGAGTATGAAAGTGTGGAAAGTTCACCAAATGGTGAAAACGGATATTTATAGAAGTTTGAAAATCCCAAGAGCCTTGGATCCACCATTGAAGTTGAGAAGGTAGTGGGACGCGTGTCTTTCTCTTGGAAACGTGATGAGTAGTAGCAGTTATGTTCAGACTGCAAACATATATTTTCAAGAAAGGAGTTATGATGAGTGCGGCTGAAGAGACGTTTAAGGGTTTGTCATGATGGCATGATGTCATAAGCGTGGGTTAAAGAAACTGAACAGTTGAGTCACTGAGTGATTAGTGGATTATTCAGTTGAAGCCATGCAAACAAGCGCCGAAATGGTTGTTGAATCAAAAAATGACCTTCTTACCAATTCTGGCAAAAGGACATTTCTTGGGGGGCAATTTGTTAACCCTCATTTTCGACCCTAGAAAGAATCAAAGCTATTTTAAGTTAAAAAATTATTTTTAACGTAAAGAAAGCTTCGACCCAGTTTTGGTGAAGCCTGAGTCGAATAGGGGTTTTGGAAACCTCAAAAAATGGCTAAGTGTTGGGAGATGCTTCGACCGTGAGAATGCTGAAACGCGCGTTGCAGTTATCACATTGAGGCTAGAGGGAAAATTTCAAATGTTTGAATTTCAAAAGGATCAGTTGCTGAACGTGGGAGCAGTTGAAATGGAGAAAGGCGCCAAGAGGACACGTTTGGAAGCATAACCACCACTTAGTAGTTATTTCTTAGCACTATAAATAGGAGTTATTTCTATAGAATAGGTGTGTTCGTATTTTTGTACAAGTTACTCAAAGAAACTCAAAGTACCCGCGTGTAGAGTAACGAGTTCGTGAGAATGTACGCAATGTAATACCATTTTCTTTCATCAATGCAATTTATCTTCATCATGTTTATGTTTCAGCACTTTACATTTTCCTAAACTTTACCTTTCATGTCTTAACTTTTCCTTGAATCTTTATTCTGTCAAGTTTATTTTAAACCTTGTTTTTACTTCCATTTAAAAGCTTTCGACATTTATCTTCTTGCATCTTTACATTCAAGCATTTAATCTTCAAGCATTTACTTTCAAAGTCTTTTATCTTCAAGTCATTTATTTTTAAAGTCATTTATCTTTCCGCATTTACTTTCGACTGCACTTTTATCAATTCCAGTCTTTATTTTCAAGAACGTGGAGTTCATTGCATTTTATCTTCAAAAGCTTTTACATCATTGCATTTACTTTTAAAGTCATTTATTTCCTCGTCATTTACTTTCGACAGTCATTTATTTTTCTGCATCTTTTACATTCAAGAACTTGGAGTTCAAGCACTTTTACATTTTTGGCATTTATCTTCAACAGTAATTTATCTTCCTGCATTTTTATCAATTCAAGTCTTTATCTTCAAGCCTTATTTTCAAAGCTTTTTACTTCTTGTATGTTACTTTCGACGCCTTTAAATTCTGCATTCTTTATTTACAGCCTTTTAACTTCCAAGCTTTTACTTTACTGCAAGTAGTCGAACGTGGAGTTCACTTAGGTTTCTTTTTTCAGCATTGTCGAACATGGAGTTCAGTTTACATTTCCTTTATTTCAAGTTATATTCACTTTCTCTTAAAATTTAGCACATGTCCTAGGATTTGTGTGGTCGATCCTGCAAGTTAGTCAATTTTATTTAAAATTGATAGACCAGAGGTTGTTTACCAAAATTCACAGTAAACAATAACACTATCCCAAATCAGAACCTCAAGGCATCTGATATTTCAACTCTTCTGTAACTCTCAGCAAGAGTTGATTCCCCATTTGGACCTGCCTCAGGATCTCAATAATCCCCAACAGAAGTCAACCTCCTCTTGGGCTTTGTACAATGATTCTCCCCAGCAGAGCTAACCTTTTCAGACTCTCTTGTTGAGTCAATCACCTTTCAATACTCTCTTGTTGAGTCAACCCTTTTTTTAGCCTCAATCTTGGGCTTTGTACAAGACAGATAAAAACACTCTCTTGTTGAGTCGGTCTTTTTCAGCCACCTCTTAGGCTTGGTATAATGATTTCCCCAAGTAGAAGTCAGCCTCCTCTTAGGTTTTGTATAATGATTTCTCTAGCTTGTTCAGCCATAATTTGGGGCTTTGTACAAGACAGATAAAAGCACTCTCCAATAGAGTCAGTTCCCCTTTTTCAGCCTCAATCTTGGGCTTTGTACAAGACACCTGAAATATCCTCCGTCGAGTCAGTAAAGTCTCCTTTCAGCCTCAATCTTGGGCTTTGTATAAGACAGATAAAGATTTCTTTCCCACTGAGTCAGTCTCTTTTTAGCCACAATCTTGGGCTTTGTACAAGACACATACAAACCCTCCCCAGCGAAGTCAAAATCCTTTTAGCCTCAATCTTGGACTTTATACAAGACAGACATAATATTTTCCCCAGAAAAATCAAACTCTTAGCCTCCTCTTAGGCTTTGTATAATGATATCCCCAAAAGAGTCAGTCTCTTTTTAGCCTCAATCTTGGGCTTTGTACAAGACAGATAAACACTCTTTTGTTTAGTCAGTCTTTTCTAGCCTCCTATTAGGCTTTGTATAAGGACTTCCCCAGTGGAGTCAATCAATCTCTTAGCTTCAACCTTGGGCTTTCATCAAGGCACACAAAAATCAACATCCCCTCAGAGGAAATCAAAATCTCTCTGTAGGAAGACATTTCTCTGTGTTATCACACATCAAAATAGATAATTCAAATCAAACCCTAATCCCAAATGACTACTGTAAGTCACACACTTGTTGATTCAAATATCCAAGTTGTTGTCTAGCTTTTATCCTGGTAAATCCTCTCTTTCATCTAATTGCTGTAAGCGGCAAGCCTCTGGATTATTTACATCCATGCCACTGTCTCTCTCTTAACATGAGAAATTCCTAAGGAAAAATGACATTCCTCTACATTGAGTTAAAGTTTTACCCTTCAGGATAACACCCCTATAAAGGAAATTATGGCATTGATGGATTCTCATATCCCAGTTAAAGTAAAACTCCTTTATAAACAGTCACCCAACAGTTGTGATAAACAGACGAGATGTCTCCCTTTAGAGATGACAAATTCTCTCTCAGTCAAACCTTTAGCTTCAATCTTGGGCTTTGAACAAGACACAAATACTCCTTTTAACTTCAATCTTGGGCTTTGAACAAGACACCAAAACATCATCTTTTTCCTCCCTTAGAATAGGAGGAACTACGATTGCTCTGATTTCCCTATTTCTTTAAACAGGAATACGTAGGCATAAGATTACGAAATCTTAGCGAGCATTCTAATCAAAAACTCTAGGTCTAATACCTTCATACTAATCAAAAACTCTAGGTCTA
This sequence comes from Lathyrus tuberosus, assembly GCA_022829125.1. Taxonomy (NCBI): domain Eukaryota; kingdom Viridiplantae; phylum Streptophyta; class Magnoliopsida; order Fabales; family Fabaceae; genus Lathyrus; species Lathyrus tuberosus. The sequence goes on from JALAZF010000256.1 coordinate 6,960,858, forward strand.
GTACCTTCATACCAATCAAAACTGAGGTCCAATACCTCACCAAAATCATCAAAAACTCTCTCTCTCATATTTCCCAAGAAACTTTCCCAACCCATCAACGGATAAACACCATCAAGTACAAAGTGGAACCTAAAATTAACAACTTATGGATAACCACATATAGGATTGGAAATTGACAACTCCCCATTGTATAACCTGACCCCGGACCCCCGAATCTCTTTAAGCGTTTGTTCAGTTAAACATTCGCGTGCAAGGTTAGTTTTAGATAGCTTCCCTTTCCCTTCCAGCTTCATGGGATAAATAAGAAATCAGAAAGTAGCACCCCCTCCTCTTCATTGAGGGGAGAACCCAATTCTGCGATAAGGTCGTCGCGTCACCGACAAAAATCGCACACTACGGTAGGCACGAGATACGATGTCATGACGAGCATACTTAGAAATAACACCTTAGGTCTTCTTTTACCTTTTCACCCTTTAGCAGACAAAATAACAAATAACACAATAAAACAAGAGGTTCCTGTAGAGTACTACAGATACTTAGGATGCTAGCACCTTCCCTAGGTATAACCAACCCCCGAACCGTAGATCTCTTGCATTGTTTTACATTGCAATTAAGGTTTTCGATCTTTACCCTTTCCTTTAGATAAATCAAAGTTCGGTGGTGAATTAAGATTTGTGAACCTAGTTAATATAATAGCTACGGTATCCGATTCTCACCGTAACAGTAGCCTTAGAGATTAGAATTTAAGGTGTTGGGAGTGCGTGAGTAAAAATGAAGAGTTATGGGGGTGGTGGGAGAAGTATCGGATGTTACTATTATTTGAATTAGGAATAATTATATAAATAATATTAATATTAATAATTAAATAATTATCTCAATTATTATGGTTATAGTGACATAATGAAATAAATCTTTAATTTAGAATTACTAAAATAAATATTGAGTAGAAATAATATTTATTCTATTTAGTTGGAATAAGATTTAATTAGAAATAATAATATAATGAAATAAGGAAAAATGGGGGGAAATAGGAACAGAACTGTCAGAACGTGAAAAAGGAAGAGAAAGTGAAGGGAGGGCTAGGGCATAGGAGAAGAAGAACCTCTATTAGAAAAGCTTGGGAATTCTTCATCTAAGGTAAGGGTGGGATTTCCTCTTGTGTATTGGATTGTATGATAACTTGTGGGTGGGTGTTTCAATCTCTTTGTGTTGTAATTTCTTCTTTATGTTGTGAATTATTTGATGTGTGTGATGTTGCTTTTATAGTGTGCGTTTAGATGAATTATGGATGGGCGAATAATTGGGTTGTTGTATGTTGTTGGGAATTGGAACATGAAACTTGAGTAAAAGACTTTTCATGAAAAATTGGGGTTTTTGGGAGCATTTGAAACTGATTTTCATAACTCGGATTGTAGAAAAACTGGTTTTTCTTAAGGGTGTAACCGGTTACAGGTTTTGGTGTAACCGGTTACACTGTCTTTAAAAAGCGCAATTTGGGCATATTTTTTTTGGGGGGGGGGGGGGGGGGTGTAACGGGTTACCAGTTTTAGTGTAACCGATTACACTGGGAAAGCTTGCTCACTGTTTTTGATCTAGTTGTAACCAGTTACATGTTTTGGTGTAACCGGTTACACAGGCTGTGTCAAACTTAAATAATTCATAACTTGAGTTTCGGGTGTCCGATTGAGGTGTCGTTCGAAGTGTTAGAAATCTGACGCAATGTACTTTAATTTGAAAATAGTTTCAGTACCTGAAAATGATTTTAAATGGTGCGTAATGGTGTTAGATGGTATGCGGTTTGTGTGTTGTGGTGTGGTATTGTGTATGAATGGTATGTTGTTGAAGCTAGCTGGATTATACCCGAGTGAATCGCACGCTCGAAGATACAACAGAGTTGCCACCGAACTTTATTTAGTCCAAAAGGATAGGGAAAATATTGATAAAACCCAAGGGAAGGAGAAATGGGTAAGGGAGTCGGTTATGGGAGAGGAAGGTATTAGCACCCCACGCATCTGTCGTACTCGACGGGAACCATTCTGAATGCTTCTAGGCTTGGATGGGTGATTTATCTAAAGGCTACTCGCTAAAGAGGGAAGGAAGAGGACATATAAAGTGCTCGCGGAGTATTGGGGCCCTCGTGCCTACTTATCCTCATAGTGCAAAGAGGAATTCAAAGCTCCGTAGTTCATGGAACCAGGGATGAAAAGGGAGAAAGGTGGCTCCCCAAGATTTCGCACTCTTGCTCCTATGTATCCTCACAGTGCAATAAGGAATTTAGAGCCTACGTAGTTTAGAGAACGAAGACAGAAAAATAGAAAAATGGTGTCAAAACTAAGAGCGAAAAACAAAGAAATGGTGTCGAAACCAAAAGATGGAAGTGAGAGAAAGGAATAAAAGAAAGGGCAAGGAATAGAAGCAAGTGTGCTATAACCAAGACTCAGTGTTTGACTCCCTGGGAAAGGAAAGTAACTACTCTACTGGGGAGATAAGGAAAAGAATCTTAACCCTGGCTGGGGAAAAAAAGGAAATGATTTTGCTAGGGATAAAAGAATTTGGTATGTTAACTGACAGGTAGTGATTAATCGAGAAAGAGAGTTGACTCCACTGGGGAGGAGGAAAAATTGGTCTCATACTGGGGATGAAAAGAAGATTGGTCTTTGCTGAGGAAGAGGAAAAAATTGGTATTTTAACTGACAAGCAGTGGTTAACCAATGAAAAGGGGTTGACTCTACCAGGGAAGGGGAGAGTAAGAAATTGGTATTTAACTAACGGACGGTGATTAACCAAAGAAATGAGTGTTTTAACCAAGGAAAAGTGTTAACCCAGAAAGAAACTCGATATGTTAACAGATGGACTGTGGCTAACTGAGGTAAGAAGAGGTTAAATTGGTCTTTTAACTGATAGATAGTGATTAACCAAGAAAGAAAAGGGTGTTTTAACCAAAGAGGTGATTAACCCAACAAAAGCTAGGTATTCTAACAGACGGACTGTGATTAACCGCAGAAAGGGGGCAATTTGTTAGTCTTTTAACTGACAGGCAGTGATTAACCAATGAAAAGGAGGTTAGAACCAAGATAAGATTACTAACTCCGTAGGGGATTCAGTATGTTAACAGACAGACTGTGATTAACCGAAGAAAGAAAAGGTACGACTTTGCTGGGGAAAAAAAATTGGGTTTTAACCGACGGGCGGTGATCAACCAAAAGGACGGGTATTGAACCAAGAGAAGTTGGTTAACCCAAAAGGAAGATTGGTTTTAAAAGACAAATTGTGATCGACCAAAAGGACGGGTGATGAACCAAGAGAAGGTTGTTAACGCAAAGAAGAAGATATTCGGGGTAGGAAATGAGTGACCAAGGATCGACTCAAGAGACACTACGGTCTGGGGATAAAGATGACTACTTTAGGCACAGGGTCATTCTTCCCCTACCAAAAATAGTCAGAATGAGGGTAGGAATTCTCCATTATCATTCCTTCTCTAGCACTCAAAACATAGTGTGGAGATTGAAACCGACAAAGTAACGATGCAAGTGCTCCAATTTTTTGTGCAGAAGTCCATCTCAGCGGGGAATCAAAAAAAGATCTAAAAAGATCCTAACGAAGAGGACGAAGGATGATTAATCAATCGAAACAAGGTTTCGATCAATCGATCAAATGGAAGCAAAGTGCCAATCATCTTTCAAGTGAGTTGAAAGATCATCAAAGCAAGTATGTGAAATAATTTTGAACAAGATTAAATTTTCTCAAGAGAACAAATGTAATGCATCAAATTGAAATTGCAAAGCATCAACAAGAGCAAGCTCGCATGCATTACTAAGATGTTAACACATAAGCAAAAAGTGTGCAAAAATATGCTCCAAACATGTGATAAAATTGTAAAATATTCAAGGAAAATTAAGAAATTAATCAAGAAAGAGTCATTGCAAGTAGGTTTTGACCTAAAACAGTAGCATTGAAATGACTACAAGCAAGCATGGGAAAGCACACAAGAGAACTATGCAAAATAGCCCTAAAAATCAAGATTTTTTGCAAAAGTGTCAGGTGTAATCGATTAACATCCAGAGGTTAATCGATTACACATTGTTAAAACTGTGTTTTCAGGCGCAAGCAAAGGTGTAATCTGTTAACCTCCTGGTGTTAATCGATTAACACTGTAAAAATAGCAAAAAAAAAATTTCAAAAAGCACTTTTCAGAATCACTTATCGCATGCAATTGCAGTGGATCATAGCATAGAAGTAGATGCGAAATTCATGTTAATTCATAGCATTAGAGGGCAAATAGAATCAAACATGTGAATCAAGCATTCAAGTAGCAAAGCATCAATTAAGAACTACATTGGGAAAACGCGAAATCGATCGAAAATGATAAATCAAGCAAGAATCACCAACCTACAAGGCTGAGATTTGCCTTGGTAATTGTTGTAATCACAATGTGATGGAGAGAAGCTTAGAAAACTATAAAATACAGAGATCTCTAGCAATCCATAGCGAGAAAATCGAATATAATGCGATAATTGCGCCAGATCCGAATTTGCACCAAAACTCCTTCAATGATCAACTTCCAAAGCTTGAATTGAAGTAGATGATGATGATGATGCAGAATTCATAAGTGAAATGGATAGGAATTGAGGTCTAGATCAAAGAATAGCAAGCTTCAATGAAAAGCTTGCTAAACTTTAATGGTGGAATGAGCTCTAGTGAGGTTTAGGGAAAAAGATGATGATTGAGAGAGAAAGTGCTGCAGAAAATTCTGAGAATGAAAGTGATATTTTAGAGCAAAATGAGAGAATGATCAAGGGTCCATTGCATCAATGTGAGTATTTGTTTATATAGAGCATAGGATTGGAGTGAGTGGAGGTTTGGAACTTGGTTTGGAGGTAGTTTATGAGGCTTGGCATATGGTTTGGAGTTAGTTAAACCCAATTCACCGAGTTGGGGTCTAACTCAAATAGTTATTGGTTAACTCAGTGGGAGAATCCCAATGCAACTCAATTGATCAAGTGATTCAAATGATTGGAAATGAGGGTGTACGGTGAGCATTAATGATAGTGAGGTAGTGTAGTAAATATAGTTGATATTTTCTGGTGTAATCACATGTCTAGAACCTTCCATAAGATGCTAGAATGATGTAGACTAAAGGAGAAGAGAAGTGAATGTTGCAGTGCTGTGAAACTGCTGAAATTCTGCAAAACTTGCAAGTGTAATCGATTAACACATGCAATTTTTCACCTCTTTGGCTTGAAATAAGGTGTTATGGTTGTGGTTCCGTGCTTCGACCCCTTGCTTTGATAAATAGGCATAGAAATCCTTCCATTTTCTATATATTGAGGATGTGATGACCTTGTGGGGATATGATTATAACCTCAAGATTCTGTGGAAGTTTTGAATACATACCTGCAATGAATTCACAGATAAAAATACCAATGCATATGCTAAGAATGCGAGTGCAAAAAGGGTAAAAAGGGAGGTCAAATTTTGGGTTACGACAGTTGTTACCTACTATGTTACTATAATGCTATTGCTGAATACTTGTATATATATGGTGTGTGGTATCCAATATTGGTGTGGTACATTGGTTAAGGTGAATATCATTGTACCTATTGTTGTCGCATGTCATTTGTGAATCATGCATCGTGGTGTTTGGACAGTGGTCCGCTTTTGGTGAGCCTTAATCCTATGGTGGTGATTGGGTGTGAGTAGCTGGTTCCAAGTGGGAATCGGTGAAATGTTACCTATGGTGATGGTAATGAGTTCTGGTGTGCTTTGATCCTATGGTGGGGATCGGGAGCGAGTGAACTTGAGAGTTCACATTTGGTACCACATGCATTGAGTCATGGAGTAGAGTCTCATTGCATTGCATGCATGTTGTATTATTATTATTATTATTGAATTGAGTGGAGTGTGAATTGTGGATTGGGTGATTATGTATGTGACACTCATATACTTACATATTATTATGCAGTTTTATTATATGATTGTGATTTCTCACCCCTTCTATTTGAATGTTTCCTTTACATATGCATCATGTAGATAATTCGCAGTAAAGGCGTGGATGTGACTATAAGGGATTACTCTTCTTATTGCTTTTGTTGAGTCGGCGTCTGCTCTGATATGTAACACTGGGGAGAAGAACGCTTATTTTGTTATTTAATGCTTGGTGGAGATCATTATGTAAATCTCATGTGTTTGTTATTTCCTTATAATTACATTGTGTTATGATTATGTTTCAAAAGTTAAACTAGCCAGTTGTTTAATGTCTTTCCACTGCTAAAAAAATGTTAAAGTTTAGACTTGTTTTATAATTCTTATTAATTTTAAAATTCCATATGTGTTACATATCCTATTGCATGAGTTGGTTGTAGTTGGAGGTAACATCCTAATTGTTTAATTGTTTTAAATTACTCTAATTTTATTTATAAATTACGCGAGGAAAATTAGAGGGTGTTACAACCACGATGCTAGTTTTCATAATGACGATCAGGAAGAGAAGGAAGAGCTGAATGAAGTGAAGGAAAAATTCCAGATCCTTGAGAAAGGGGTAAAGGCTATGAGGAGGTAGAGAGAAAAATAATTACATGGTGTGAGCGTTGCCATCGTGCTGGAGTCGAAGGACCTTCGTCGACGTTCATTTCTTGGTGGCCTTTTTTTGTTTCCCTTCAGTTTTCGTGCTCAATTTTTGTTTGAATTATAATCATGGCTTGTAACTACAAATTTTATTGAATTGGGGTTAGGGTTTTTTTATTCACATAATTTCTCTATGTTTTTGTTGGAATAATTGTCTGATTTTGGGTTAGGGGAAGTTTTTTATGTGAGATTGTGTTAACAATTTTAGGGTTTGAAGGGAATTGGCATAAAACTGGAAAAACGGGTTGAAGAACATTCTTCGTTCTTCCCATGTTCTTGAGTTTTCTGGGGATTTTGTTGGTTTGATCTTTCTGGTGTGTGAGAGGTTTACTCAGCATGTTTAGAAGAGAGAGAGAGAGAGAGAGAGAGAGAGAGAGAGAGAGAGAGAATAAATGTGATAAAATGAGATTTTCTCTAGGTCCCTATTTCTTTATTTGTGGCCAAGCAGCCACCTGGTCTGGGCCACGTGGCCCTGTGGTGTGCCACCCATGTGGGTGGCCCTAGGATTTCATGAGTTTCCTTTACTGTGCACCAACGTTGACCAACCATTAGATTATGTTAGTACTCAAATCCAGCGCATGCAATTTGTTTGGATCCCTAGCCTTTAGATTGATCTATTGGCCCTTGTTTTCAGCCTCAATTTTTTGTTGTTTTTGTTTGTTTGGGCCCTAATGGTTGGGCCTCCTACCTCATTGATTTTTATTGTTCCTGTTTTGCAAGCCACACCCCCTGCATGGGTGTTTTATGGGCCTTGGGCCATTTTATTTTTGTTATTATTATTTATTTTCTTTTGTTCTTTTATTTCTACATTTTATTTATTTATTAATTTTGTGCATTTATTCTCATTTTAATAAATCATAAAAATAACAAATATTTTTTTTATACAAAATAAAATAAAATAATATTTTTATTATCAATAATAAATAGTCAAATTTAGCTTTCATCAATAAAAACACTTGATCAACATTAATCGCTTCCTTTTGAGAAGAAATTTCACCAATCCTTCATAAACCAAATCAAACCATTTCATAAACTGTTTTCACTGATCACTATCAAGTTACTTTCCCACTTAGTCGAGGAATTGAAAATCTTTTTCTTGAATAAATCGAATGAAAAACGATTAATTGGGTGTAGACCTCTATTTTCCCAAAATGTTTGGACACTGGCTGTTGAATTCGTTGTCCGAACACTTATTTTCTGCATCAAAATGACGATAATTAACCAAGCTTGATTTTTTATTTCATTGGAAAAAAAAAAGGATTAATTGGGTGTAGACCTCTTTCTTCTCGTGTATTTGAACACTGGCTATAGAGATCGCTTTGTGAATACTCGTCATCCACCTAAAAACAATCTCAATCAATCAAACTCATTTTTCATCTTGCCAAAAATGAAATATGTTTTGTTGGTTTTGAGACAATGTAAACAAATCTCCATTCCTACCATGCGTAAGAAGTAAGAATGCATTCTGCTCGAATGCGATGAGAACATAACTCAGTGAGATTCCAAGTTATATTGTCCATTCTAATGCGATGTCAATGTTCACTTCTCCATGTTTTAGGTAGAAAGCAATGTTTTCCTCTCGAATGCGACTAAGTACCTTTCTCTAAATTTGACCAACCAACAAAATTTTGCTGCCTAGAATTACATAGCCTTGAGTTCCCCATCACATCTGGGAATACGTAGGAGCTAGATTCAACGTCTCGTTAGGCACCCTAATAAAAAACTTAATTTTAGTCATTTTCTCTTCCTTTTCTCAAACTTTTAATAACTAGAAGAAACCAATAATGAAAGTTAACATTCGATTTGCAAAGCTAACTAAATGGTTCTCGTTGAGTACAACGAACGTGAGGGGTGTTAATACCTTCCTCTCGCATAGCCAACTCCCGAACCCGAATTTGGTTGCGACGACCATTTTCTTTTTCTTTTTTAGGGTTTTATCGATATTTTCCTTTTCCTTTTGGAATAAATAAAGCTCGGTGGCAAGTCTATTATCATCTCGAGCATGTGAGTGCACCTGGTCTTTTAAAGACACAAAAAGTTATTATTACATAACATCTATACAATCCGCTTTCAATTTAAGAACAAAATTTCATCACATTAATTTCTTTCTTTTTCACCCATACATAACAACATTGAAACATAATATCCATACATTTCATTTTTAACTAAAACAAATGAAAGTCAAAAATATACCTTGGGTCTTTTAAGTTATTTTATTGTAACAAGGCAGTCCTTTATGTTAGCTAACGTGTTCACCGTTGACCTTTTTCACAAACTCCATTCCAAAAACGCTTACGTGGCAGTAACGATGCTGATGTCTCATTTAACAGTGCTAAATAGGAATTTGTCTTATTATTTCTTATATTTCTAGAGCAAAATAAGAGGATAAGCCTAAATCCCCAATTCACATACATAGGAACCCTAATTCTCATCACTCCATCAATGGACTCATACGGTAACAGTGGACCAAATTGAAGATGTCAGAACTCTAATACCTTCATTTCGAGTGAATCCAAACCTGGAATCGAACCGACATGTTCGAGTGGAGCCAAAGCAGTGTTAAGAATAGTTAAGAAGAAATGGAGAAACTTGGGGAATCTATTTTGAGGATGCATATACTATGTGGTGTGTGTGTTGTGCATAGTTTTGCATATTTGATTTATTTTTCTGTGTCTAAGATGGTTTGGCATATTTGATGTTTTGGTTTATGTTATTGTTAATTTAGTGAAGCTTGTAATGTGGGTTGCAATTTTTTTTCGTGGTATGAAAACCATTGCAGTGATGAAGTCAAACCAGAGATACAACCCTCAGTCATTTCAAAATATTCCAAATGTGATGAAAAGGATGTTGAATCAACATACTTAGAAGGGGCATTGAAAAGGATGAGAAATCCACTAAGGAGATGATGAAGAACATGTTGAAGATGCTAATCTATGTCATAATGTTATTAGTTTTTATTTTTGCAGTGTTGTGTGTATTTTGGTTTAGAAGTGGTGATCATTGGTAATTATGATGTCAATGTTGTAAGTCATGAATTTTGGTACTTTCATGTAACATTTGTTGACAATGGTTAATTATACAATTATTCCTATTTTGTGCTGCAACTCCATACCAGTTTTGTTACAATAAGGTCGTAATTTGTACAACAAACAAAACTTGAAGGAGCTGGTTGTTACAATTTAAAAACAAATGGGACATGTTTGTTACAATTAAAACATAACTAATATGTACAACAAACATGAGTTTTGGTACTTTGATGTGACACTTGTTGACAATGGTTAATTTCTTCAATTCTGCCTATTTTGTGTTCATAAATTCTATATCATTTTTGTTACAGTTAGATAGTAATTTGTACAACAGACAAAACTTGAAGGACTTAGTTGTTACAATTTAAAAACAAATGGGACCTGTTTGTTACAATTTAAAACATAACTGATATGTTTTTTTACACTATTTTGGACTTTAAACAATTACAAAACAGAATACAAAACATTACATAATCATAACATAAACCATTAAATTGTTATAGAATTCAAATAAGATTCCAAAACAGAATTCTCAAAACATTGTTATAGACCAAAACAGATTTCTCAAAATATTGTTATAAACCAAAACATACATAATAATAAACCAAAACATTGTTATAGAATTCAAAACAAAATTCTCAAAACATAAGATCCCAAAACAGAATTCCCAAATGCACTGTCATCACTGTCATGTTGGGCCTCAGGTGGGTCATAAGGTTGGGCATTATAAGCATCCTCAGGATGGTAATTAGAAATAACATCAGGTTGGGCCTTACAAACATCCTCAGGTTGGGCATTACAAACATACTCAGGTTGGTCATTAGAAACATCCTCAGGTTGGGTGTCAGGTTGTTCATTAGAAACATCCTCATGTTGGTCATTGAAAACTAAATCAAGTTGGGCATTAGAAACATCCACAGGTTATGCATTACAATCATCCTCAAGTTAGGGATTGGAGTTATCAGGCAAGGAAACTACTAAATCTAGTTGTTCAATAGGGTGGACTATGTATATGTTAACCTTTCCATTAGTCTTGGACCAGTTCAGGGCTTCTATTGCACCAAAGTCATCTTCTAGCGCCTCAATATTCCAGTAAAGTCATACCAAATTTTAAGAACTCCTGGATACTTCATCTCTTTAATAACCCCCTAAATTTTAAAGTAACTCCATCTGCCACCATCACACTCCTAGTTTGGAACTTCACCTCCGACATATTTTTCATCAACGAAATATACCACGTGATGAAAGTCAACATAAAATTTATCCATAACTATTTTGACTTGTTTACATCAACAACATACAGTCCCAATAAGCAAATAAGCAACAAACCCTAAAATGAACACTACCATTATTGATATCAACAATAGACCCGCACTTAGATCAACCTAAAATCTAACACACAAGATTGATGGAGAGTTTAGTTTTCAAAAACTAATCATAAAATAAGAACCACAGTCAATGACTTTAGCTATAACGAAACGTACCTCAGCTTCACGGTTTCCTCACCTTCAATGACTTCGTCTCCAACTGTGTTTTCCTTCTGGTAACTTCACGAAACGTACATTCACGAAACGTAGTTTCACAAAGGGGGAGAAGTAGCTTCACAAAACGTACATCAACTGCGTACCTCAGCTTCTACCTCAGTCACCTAAATTAGGGTTGTGTAATCTAATTTTGGGATTATACAGAATTAAGTATTCTAGAATAAGACAAATGCCTATTCAATATTGTTAAATGACACATCAGCACCGTTAGTGTCGCAGAAGTGTTTTTGGAACAGAGTTTGTGAAAAAGGTCAACGGTGAACACGTTAGTTAACATAAAGAACCAACTTGTAGCGAAAAAACATAAAGGACTGCCTTGTTACAATAAAATAACTTAAAAGACCCAGAATATATTTTTTCCCGAATGAAATATATTGTCATTGTGAGTTATGATAGAAGAGTGGACGAATGAGGAGTAGGAAGAGAGATAATGGTTGGACGGAGGAAGGACGATACTGGTTAGTTGGAGGGAGGAATTGTGTAAGTGAGATTTTAAATATAGAAGAAGGTTAAATATGAAATGGTCAGATAAGATTTGTATGGAATATGAAAGGTTTTCTTTAAAGAAAACCTAAAAAATAAAAATATGAGAAAACTAATCTTTTAGAAGATGAAAAAATATAGTATAATAAACTAAAGATATTTTTATAATTTATTAATGGATAAGGATATCAGCGGACATATCTATCATTAAACCCGCATTCATTTTTATTCTAAAAAAATATTTATTCATTTTATCTGTGAAAATTCATTAAGTTATCCGTCCAGTACTCGTGACGGATTTTATTCATTGTTACTCGAAGTTATGCGTTTTTTATGTTATCCCTAATATTTAGACATGACTTTTTTTTAAAATGATACCTCCGTTTTTTATTATAAGCCGCTTTGGGAAAATATTGTGTACCACAATATAAGTCGTTTTATAATACCAATGAATAATTAATGTTATTTTTTCTATTATACCCTTAAATATTTATTATTCTATTTCCTTTCAATTATGTAAATTTGTCTTTCCAATACCATTAATGAAGGACAATTTTGTAATACTCTTCATAATTTTTATTTTTATATCATAATTATTACATTTCTTAATTTGTGTGAAAAGTCAAAAACGACTTATAATAAAAAAAATGGAGGGAGTATTTTTTAAGACATCTTTAAAAAAATTATAATTTTGCCTATGTTTTAATTTTCAATAATGTATTTATTATATAGAATATTAAAATTAATCTTTTAATTTATATAAAATAAATTTAATTTTTTTAAAATATTTTAAAAAGTATTTTTGTAAAAATCAGTTTTGAAAATTTTAAAAAAATCCATTTTTTTAAGAATGTAATGAACTTCCAACCTGCTACGTCGGCTTCGTGGATCATTAAAGCAATTGTAAAACAGCAAGTAATGGCTCTTGAAACGAGGGAGTGGAACACCATGATTGTTAAATTTGACACAAAAAAAAAGTCTATGAGCGTATGAAGGTGAGTTTCCATAAGGTTGAATGAAGACATATTTTCTATCATATTATTGCTAGGCCTAGAGCCTTATTTGTGTTTTGGTTGACATGTCATAATAGATTGGCAATAAAAGAGCGGATAAAGCGGTTTTGTTTGATTGATGATGATTGTTGTAGTTTCTGTCAACAAAGTGAAACCGTTGAACAATTATTTTTTGAATGTCCTCATGTGTGTGATATTTGGAAGCATGTCCTTGAGTGGTTGGGTATTTATCATAATCCGGTGGGGTGGACGGAAGAACTCCATTGGTTGAGTCAAAAGGGTAAAAACAAAGATTGGAGAGCTTTCCTTCTTCGTAGTGCAGCAGCGGTGACGGTGTATGAAGTGTGGAAACATAGGAATGATAATATATTTGGGGACAATGTGAATAATACGAATATTGGGGGTATAGTAATTGATACATTGATATATAGAGGTTGGAACAATCATAGAATTAGGAAGCATATTGTTTGTCTAATGTTAGATTAGTTTGTTTGGCTTTTGTCGATTTTGTAGGTTGGACCTTTTGGGTTACCTGAATTGTATTGTTTCCCTGTTTTTGGTAAATAAAGTCTTTTTTTTCCAAAAATAAAAATAAAAAATAAAAAATAAACTGGCTATAAACAAACAAAGAAAAGTCTTTGCACTCTTCCATTTTTCAAGCAATGATTTACATTATTTATTTAAATTGATTTTGACGTAAATATCCATACTCACGCAAGGTCCGATCGATAGGCTCTGATACCATATTAGAGTTTGGTCTAACACAACCCTACAAAACCGGTTGGTAAGGTGAGGGGTGTCACTCTATATAAACTATTTCATTGCTCTATCTCCAACCAATGTGAGACTTCTAGGATCTTCCTAATACAATGCAATCATCAATTTATAAAAATGATAGTATTCTGCAATTTTATGAATCTCATATTTATAGTGAGTCATTCATATAGTAATAAAAATAAATAAAAAATATATTAATTAAGTTCAGTTGGTTTCGGTTTTCGTCGGATCCAAAATTAGCATCCGAGCTCGACCGAAGCAACCCTATAATATCCAAATTAAGCAACTGAATCAACCCGGCACCCGACCCGACCCGATCCATTTGCACAAAAAAAGACAACGGGTTGGTCGGTTTCAATCGGTCGGTTCAAATTTGTCTACCCCTACTCTTTGATATTGTGTTATTAGCCTTCAACCCTCTCTCTCTCAATCATTCCCTTCTGACAACAACCAACACTACGCCAAACAAGACCTTAGACAGCGCTTTTTTTGGCCTTAGACAGCGCTTTTAAGCGATGTCTAAACCCGCGATGTTAAAGGTTTAGACAGCGCTTTGGGTAATACCAAAAGCGCTATCTAAAGGGGGGTATATTTAATGAAAAGCGCTGTCTATGGTACCATTAGACAGCGCTTTTTGACATTTTTTAGGTATACCTTAGACAGCGCTTTTTTTAAACGCGCTGTCTAAGACCCACCTTTTAGAACTTTTTAGGTATACCTTAGACAGCGCTTTTGGTGAAAGCGCTTTCTAAGCCCCACCTTTTTGAACTTTTTTAGGCATACCTTAGACAGCGCTTTTGGTGAAAGCGCTTTCTAAGCCCCACCTTAGACAGCGCTTTTAGTGTAAAGCGCTGTCTAAGGTATACGTAAATTTTTATATAATTTTTTTTAAACCACAATTTTTACCAGGTTTTTCAACCAGAATTTGACCTGTTTTTCAACCAATTTTTTTTCAGAAAAATACCACAATTTGGAGATTCAAATCAATCCAATTTGGCCTATTTAAATGTACCAATTTACACCAAAATTATATATCCAAAACAATTGGCAATTCAAACCAATATATATATATATATATATATATATATATATATATATATATATATATATATATATATATATATATATACACACACACCAATTTATAATTACAAATCATTACATTTTTTCTACAAAGCATTGCATTCAACCAAAGCATATTACTTATACTAGTACTTTTGCATCCAACCAAAGCATTGCTTCAAATCTACATAGGTCCTGAAAGAACACAAAGATTGTAATTCAATTAAAAGAATACATCAACAATGTCTATAGTTAGAAAGTTACACATATTTAAATTCTCATCAATTAATGTAAGAGTACAATATTATACCTGATAAAACTCCGAGCTCCATAATGTATTGACACCAATCCTCTTTAATTTCATCCAATTGAGAAATTGAGTAATGAGCACACTTGCATTCTTCAAAGTACTACATTATAATATAACATAGTGTTAGATGGAAACTTTCTACACGACGTCAAAATACAAAAAAACTATAATAGATGAATTTAGAATGAAATAATATATAACATTTTATTATTTTACCTCTTTCACTAACATCTCTTTCTTTTCTTGGTTGGAATATGAATTACTTGTTTCTTAGCAATGCGGACGGATGAATGGATCCAAATTCCCTCGTTATGGTCATTTCTGATATATGACTCATTCGCTATAAGATCCTCATCTTGATCATTTCTATTCAACTCATTCCGTCTAATGCATGACTCATTCTCAACATCAATATCACATTGATCTACACCGCTATCATCAACCACTTTGTTAGATAAAAGCACTATAGACCATTTCGTACTCGTCGAGTCAGTGACATAGAACACTTGTTTAGCTTGAGATGCTAGAATAAAAGGCTCATCTTTGTACCCCACCCTATTAAGATCCACTTGCAAAAATCAAGACTTATCCATTCGTATGCCACTACTATTTACCCACTTGCAACCAAAGATTGGAATCTGAAACTTCTCGTAATCAAACACCCAAATGTGCTCAATAACTCCAAAATATGACAGATTTGCATATTTGGGGTTTAAGTCCTTCATACTTGATATGTGCATTGCTTCATCTAGGACGGTGACACCACTATTTTGCATAGTACTTTTATCATCTTGTTCTTTGGTATAAAATGTGTATCCATTAATTGCGTATGCGCTATGAGAATACACATGCAAACTTGGACCATATGCCAAACATCTCAACCTTTCTGTTACTGAAGCAGGATCTGAAGAGCGCTTCGAATAAATATGATCCTTTAACCATTGTATGAAACTTTGATTGTGCTCTCGTACTATCCAATTTTCATTTATGTTCTGATTTAACCTTCGGAGTACATCCTTGTGCATCTCAACATATGGCTCAACCTCATTATCATTGTGCAGAACATACAAATGCACTTGATCCCGTTCATCCCTTGATACTGTCACAATTTTATTTCCAATTAATTTTTTACCATCCTTTTTTTCGAAAATATGAGCTTTGGGGAGTCTAATCGATTGAACATTGGACAAATATTCAATACAAAACTCAACCGCTTCTTCAACAATGTATCGTTCAACAATACACCCCTCTGGTCGACTTCGGCTTTTCACGTACCCTTTTAATATTTTCATATAACGTTCAGCAGGGTACATCCATCTCATATAAGCTGGTCCACACAACTGTGTCTCTTTCACGAGATGAACAACTAGATGTACCATTATGTCAAAAAAAGAGGGAGGAAAATACATTTCAAGCTCACACAAGGTAATAACTATCTCTTTTTGTAGTGTTGGTAAGATATCGGGATCGATTACCTTACTACAAATTGACCTAAAGAAAAAACACAAATTAGTTATGGCGCTTCTTACTTTCACTGGCAAAATAGAACGTATACCTATTGGTAGAAAGTGTTCCATTATAACATGGCAGTCGTGTGTCTTTAAACTCTTCAACGTGAGGTCTTTCATAGACACAAGTCTTCTAACATCTGAAGAGTATCCTTCTGGACCTTTAACTTCACTCAGAAACTTACACAATATTTTCTTCTCCTTTCTAGACAGAGTAAAAGCAGCATGTGGTAGATATGTTCGTCTTCCTTTCTTCACGGGTGCTAATTCAGTTCTAAAAACTTGGTCAACTAACAACATAGGTGGAGCTCTACCTTGTTCGGTGTCTCCATTGAATTCTTGTCTCCACCCACGGTAGTGATGTTTGGCATTTAAGAATCTACGATGGCCGAGAAAGACATTCTTATGACCAAACTCCAATCGCTTCGAATCTGTTTTATCTTCACAAATAGGACACGCTTTTTCACCTTTTATGTTGTACCCTGATAGATTCCCGTAAGCTGGAAAATCATTAATTGTGCCAAACAACATCGCCCTCAAATTGAAACTTTCTTTCCTATATCCATCATAAACCTCCACACCGTTCTCCCACAAGCTCTTTAAATCTTCGATCAAAGGTGTCAAGTATACGTCTATGTCATTCCCTGGTTGTTTAGGCCCAGAGATTAACATAGATAACATCATGTACTTACGCTTCATGCATAGCCACGGAGGTAGGTTATAAATCATAAGAATCACAGGCCATGTGGTATGTGAGATACTTTGAAGACCATGCGGGTTCATTCCATCAGTAGATAATGCCAAGCGAAGGTTTCTTGCTTCTTCTCCAAAGTCAGGATAATCATTATCAATTTTCGACCACTGTGGTGAATCAGCCGGATGTCGCAACTTTCCATCAATAATTCTTTCATCTGCATGCCAAGTCAGGTGTCTTGCATCGGTTTCACTACGAAACATGCGCCTAAATCTCGGAATTATAGGAAAATACCATAAGACCTTGGCTGGAGACAATTTTTTCTTATATCGAGACAAACCGCATTTAGGGCACTCAGTTAACGATGCATATTCGTTTCAAAACAAAACGCAATCGTTTGGACAAGCATGTATCTTATCATAGCTCATGCCAATAGAGCACAACATTTTTTTGGCCTCATAGGTTCGATTGGGAAGAACATTATCCTCCGGTAGCATTTCTCTCAAAAGGGCCAACAACTCTGTGAAACTTTTATCCAACCATCCATTGCCCGCCTTTAAGTTGTACAACTTCAATACCACAGACAATCTTGTGAATTTAGTGCAACCTTGATAGAGCGGTTTCTCTGCATCGCTTACCAACCTCTCAAACATTTCGGGACAATCATGAAGATCTTCTTCAACTGCTTCTGCAATCTCTTCGACTCGATCACAATCCTATGTTTCCGTGTCTTTGTCATCTGAAGCATAGGTCGTATTACTTTTCCCCTTCGGTTCAACATTCTCGTTAATTTTCTCACCATGATGTATCCAACACTTATAACTTCGATCAATTCCATGCATCAGTAAATGCGATTTCAATCCATCTGCGTCAACCTTACCCACATAACAACAACCCAAGCAAGGACAGTCCATTCGACTGGGGTCTTTAACGTGTTGAACAACAAACTTAACGAAATCTAATACCCCATTCTCGTACTCTTTGGACAATCGATCGGCATCCATCCATTTTTTATCCATGGTTTTCCTACTTATTAAGGTCAACAAAAACACTATTATATGAGGAATCAAAACATTGAATGAGGAGGAAAGTTATGATAAAACATAGAACATTGAATGAGCTTCTAACAGGGCTTCTAACATAACACAGTATTAAAATAACAAAATAACACTAACAACCTCAAGGATTTACAATATTAAAATAATGAGCAATATTAACACTAACACTAACACTAACCTAAACTAACCTAAACTAAACTAACACATTATATAGCAATAACATTCAAAATAAAAAACCAAAAGCTCAATATTATTTCACCCGCTAAAATAATACTATTTCTCCTCATATCAAATATAAGCAAAAGTTGGTAAAAAATTGATATATTTGTATCAAATTCATAAACTTTATTGTTCAATTTTTAAAGTTTATCCAACATAAGTCGTAACTTTAGTAAAGTGAAAGAAAACCCATCCTTCTTTCTATTAAACATTACACTAGTAGAGTTTGGCAAACATCATAACTTGAAACCACCGTCATTCAAAAATAAACAATTTCTTTT
Organism: Lathyrus tuberosus; assembly: GCA_022829125.1. Classification (NCBI taxonomy): domain Eukaryota; kingdom Viridiplantae; phylum Streptophyta; class Magnoliopsida; order Fabales; family Fabaceae; genus Lathyrus; species Lathyrus tuberosus. The sequence goes on from JALAZF010000256.1 coordinate 6,979,457, forward strand.
TACATTAAAGAATGAACATAATGAAACCGTGGAATGGAAACATTCACTGTGATTGGTGTTGAAGATTCAAATTCAATCTCAAAACTGTGTACTCATAAGATCTATGCAACCTCTTTCTGAATCTTCTAGGATGAATTTCATATAAAGAAAAATATGAAACTCACTTAAAACCTAACATAAAAAGAAAAACTCTTACCGGAACAGTGGAGCACGGTGGAGGATGGTGGAGGACAAAGTAGGAAGGACGACGGCCGGACGGACGACGCCGAGAAAGGACGGACGACGGCGGTGAAAGGACGGATGACGGCGGTGGTTTCAGCTGGTTCGGTTCTTGTTCGCAAAAAGAGAGGGAAAAAGGGAAAGAATGAAATGAAAAAGTATAGAATACTGATACCGTTTCAATTTTTATTTTAATTAAGAAGACCTTAGACAGCGCTTTTAATAAAAGCGCTGTCTAATGTGGGCCTTAGAAAGCGCTTTTGAAAGCGCTGTCTCATATGGGCCTTAGACAGCGCTTTTGATTTTATTTTATTTTTAATTTATAAGACCTTAGACAGCGCTTTTTAGTAAAGCGCTGTCTAATATTTTCCTTTAATTTTTTTTTTTAATTTATAAGACCTTAGAAAGCGCTTTCCTCAAAAGCGCTGTCTAAAGTCTTATATTTAGACGCGCTTTTATTTTTCTAAGTGAGCAGTTTCCGTGTTTTCTAAATTTTTTAACTTATAGCAGCGCTTTTGTAATAAAGCGCTGCCTATGTAGTGCTGCCAAAGGACACTTTTGGCGTAGTGCAATCGTTTCACATAATTTGGTTTAAACTCAAAAGGATAAGGGATTTCCCAACGTCGAGGCTTTTATCTTCCTCATGCCGACTGTTGTCTTTTAACGATGTTTAGATCTTGATATGTTCGTAATCTTTTTGATATACTTTTATTCTAGTTGCTCGTTGCTTCTGGTTCAAGGTTGAATTTCTTCCTTTGATTCTAGATATGTTGAGAATTATAGGTCCAAAGTTTAAAATATGTCATCACCGCACGATAGTTTCTGGGTTTGTTTGATGGTGGTTTTAGTTTATGGAATAGATTCATGGTTTATCCAGATTTACTGTTACATTGACTAAAAATCGTTGCTTCTAGTTCCTGGGTTATTTGTGTGTGATTTGTTTTCGTCTTGGTGGTCTAGCTCATTTAGTCCTCTCAAAGATTTGGATTCAGTGTTCTTTGGTTCCTAAAGAGCAGTTTATGCAATTTGGTTTCATGCCTCTACGCAGATTTTCTTATGCTCGTGGTTTCTCAAAATTTAAATCTAGGTTTACTTACTTCATGTCTCCTTAGAAATTATTGTAAAACAATCTCCTCAATAACAGAACAAAGTTATGAGATAAAGATTGAACTTATTTTAATATACATAAGAAATTTTATTAGATTTTATAAAAGAGAGAGAAGAAGGAGAAGAAAAATAAAGAATTAGTTAAATCTGTTTTTCTATTTACTTTTTCAATAAAAGTTCAAAGATTACAAGTGAATACCAACAATTAACATCTTTCACCCTAATTAGAATTTGCACCACACAACAAAGATGAGAGACTAGCATGTTATTTATAAAAAAAACTAACATACTAGTATAATGAGCTTTTATACACAGACCTATTACACAAGCTAACTTAGAGAACAAGTTAACTTAATTAATTGAGCTAACAAGTAAGACCCAATTCCACATATTAACTTAAATTACAAGTTAATATATTTCGATAGTATACTCTAACAGACTTCGACTACAGTATATATAATTTTTGTCAGAACCATAAAACTACTTCTATCAACACTAGAGTTTGATCAAAATACCTCATAAATCAAAGACAAAATCATGTGAGCCGAACGTATCTTGATTTCTTTAATTACTCTTTGGAGTTACTCCAAATTATCTTTGAGCTGTGTGTTTTTAATGGAGTTTTTTTTTTATGCCTCCAAATCATTTTATAATCCTCTTTTATTTTAATCAATTTAGGCGGTGCTACCTAGGGGTGTCAAAACGAGCCGTTCAACCCGCCCCGCCAAAAGCCCGCCAAAAAAAAAGAGGGGGGCGGGCATGCCCGCCAGGTGAAATGGACGTGAAATTCAAGCCCGCCCCGCCAAGGTGGAGGGTTGGCGGGCGGCGGGCCGGCCCGCCTTCTTTTTTTATATTTTTTTTTCATTTTTTTAAATAAATTAAAATGTTTTGTTTTTTTTTTTTACATTTCAAAAGTTAACACACCAACTCTCCGTACATGTTACCAAATTAAATTAATATAGCAAATTAGCAAATAATGATAAACTAGCAAATTAGATTAATATAACAAATTAGAAATATAACAGTAGAATAATTGGACTTGTTCCAAAGGTAAACACACCAACTCTCCATATATGTTACCAAATTATATTAAAACAATTAAAACTAATATTATAATATCATGACAAGCTAAACTAATACTAATATAATATAAAAATTTAAACTAAAACTAAATACTTCCATAAATAATAATAGTTTAGAACAAATATTGGACCATATATATTTTTTTCTTTTCAAATAGGCCATAGACATTTTCTAATTTATTTAGTTTTTTTTTTTGTTTAACGGGCTGGCGGGCCAACCCCGCCCCATTATGTATTCCGCTCGCGGAGATTTTTGTTTTGGCGAAGCAGGCGAAATGGATAGACGGGCCCAAAATTCATGCCCAGCCCGCCATTTTTTGGCGGGTGGCAGGCCGGCCCGGCGGGCCTCAGCCCGTTTTGCCACCCCTAGTGCTACCTACTCACCAATTACACTTCATTTGCTTTATAAAATCACATTTAATATGAATCTATAATTTCATTCAAAGATGATGTTAATAAAATAGTGAGAAATTTTTCAACAAAAAAAAAGTGAGAAATTTAGTGTAAGGGATTGTCTTGGTTCCTGACAAAGCTATTGATTGGATTATCAATCAATTATGGCTGAAGACGGCCCACAAAGGCATGACTGAAATCAAATCAATGGCTAAGATGACTTTTTTTTCTTATGACTCTTTATTTGAATATATAAATAGGACCGGATGTACTAATAATTTAAAATTATTTATGAATTTTTACATTTGTGCATTAATAAATTTGAAAATGTAAAATTTGATAGTTTTCTATTTCAAAACTAAACTATTTTACATTTTATTCGAATAGAATTATGTGATTTTATTTAGAAATCAACTTTGTTGACTTATCTTAAGATTTGCATTATTCAAGTTTGTTTTGATCAAATATTATATTCTCCATAATTACTACTTTCTTCGTTCCAAATTATAAGACGTTTTGAGTTTTTAACACAAATTAAAAAATTTAATTATTATTTTATGAAAAAGACAAACTACGTATAACTTTAAAGTAATGTCCCTCATAATTATATAGGAGAGAGAAATTAAAAAAGTTGAAAGAATAAATAATAATAAATATTTGAGGGTATATTGGAGAAGATGTCATTTATATTGCATTGGGAATGTAAAGTGACTTATAATTTAGGACAAATTTTTTTTAACAAAGTGACTTATAATTTGAGACGGAGGAAGTAGTATTCAGCATGCTGCATTAAAAGATATTTTCTGTTATACAGTTGACTATTATTGTGCATTGATGGTATTTTACATGCAAATGCTAATTAGCCGCCTCCCTACCCTAGTTTTTTCTTTTACTCATTCACCAGAGAGAAATGGTTTTAGGATTTTCAAAATCACTTTTCATTCAAATAAATTATTTTACAGTTTTTTTCGGTGATTTAGTCATTTTAACGTGACATTGTGTTAGTTGTCATCAAATTGCAATGTTATTTTGTTTTTCTATTCAAATTAATAAATTAGTTTCGATTAAATGAATATCAATGACTATGATGTCGTTAAAGTTGCAGACTCGAATATATAAATATTTCACGCATTAAGGGAAGTGTTGTGAGTTTGTTTCAAGATTCATTATTTTTTAGTTTATAACAATTTTAAATTTGTATTATTTGATATATTCTATCAATTTAAATAAATAAATGTTAATTTTTGTAAAAAAATTTAAATATATATATAGAGAGAGAGAGTAAGAAAGAGTATTTTTTTTGTTAGAGTTAGAGTAAAAAATTCAAAATTAATCCACTAACATACACACTAGATAATAGCCATAATGCTTGACTACTACTACCTCAGAGGGCTGAAAATAATATTAACCAATCTTCCTCCTAAACCACATGCTTCAAAAATAAAGTGAATGCTTCAAAATAGAGTGAGAGGAATTAATAGCATCCATTGGATGTAAATGAACAGGTGAGATTAAAAGAAAATATAAGTGGCATCACGTGATCTTCTATTCAAATAATTCACACAAATCCAAACTCAGTTTTATTCCAGATTTCATGTCTGCTCTGATGGTCTGATACCATTTGCAGTGACACAGAAAAACCACATGGAGAATCTAAACATTAGGAATACTACTCCTACCATTTTAGCATTTCAAAGAGGCACTTTATCAAATTTTCAATTATGATGTATTAATTGGCGGTGCTATAACTTTTGGGTTATCTGGATTGTATTGTTTCCCTGTTTTTGGTTAACAAAGTCTTTTTTTTTTAAATAAAAAATAAAAAATAAAAAATAAACTGGCTATAAACAAACAAAGAAAAGTCTTTGCACTATTCCATTTTTCAAACAATGATTTACGTTATTTATTTAAATTGATTTTGACGTAAACATCCATACTCACGCATTCTTGCCTCGTCTCCTCATGAAAACAAGTATTTTTTTTATTTTTTTTTAATAAGCAATTTGTACCCAATCAGATTTGAATCCGAGACTTTGAAAAAAATATACTCCTAAGACTTAAGCGTTTCACTACTAGACCACACACACGCACACAGACATTCTTTTTATAATGCCATGCGTCTGAAATGAGCGTTAAAATTGATACATTTCAATTAGTCACTTTTATTCCATCAATATTTTATTGGCTTAATAGCAATTTTGATCATTCTATTTTCATTTTTTTTAGTTTTGATCCTTCTATTTTAAAATCTGGAATTTTTGTCCTTTTATTTTTGGTTCCCCTATTTTAAAATCCGAAATTTTTGTCCCTCCATTTTTATTATTTTTTAGTTTTGGTCCCCTTATTTTTATTTTTTTTTAATTTTTTATCCTCCTATTAAATTAGTTCAAAATTAAAAAGGGGACTAAAATCCAAAAGAAAACTTAAAATAGGAGACCAAAACTAAACAAAAATGAAAATAAAAGGATCAAAATTCTAAATTTTAAAATAGGAGGACCAAAACTTAAAGAAACTAAAAATGCAGGAACAAAAATTCCAAATTTTAAAATAAGAGAATGAAAACTAAAAAATTAAAAAAAAAACAAAATTACAATTAAGCTTTATATGAAACATGCATTTGACCAAATGCATGCAAGAATGCTGATTTGTCTTAATTTTTTTCTTAACCGAAAGTATGAAAGATGGGTGTTAATATAATTTACTACATAGCTTTTACTTTTTTTTATGAGAAAAAAAAAATATGACATAGTGTAAAATATTTGTACACTTTCAAACTAATGGTATATGTGTATTATGCCAAATCACATTTTTTTATTTTAAATATTAATTTAAATTAATAAATTTAAATATTTTAATTAAATACATAGATAATATCGATTTACACTGACATTATACTATTTTTAAACTTTTTTTGTATTAAGTTGTTCATAAATAATATTTTCTAACATAGTCTTTTTTATTAATTGTAATTTATATGAATTTTTTTAAAATAATATGAAAATTATGATCCTTTTTACAAAAAAAAAAAAGCTCCTTCTTATCTCTAGTTTATTTTTCATCTCATTCATTTGACAAAGCCGCTCCTTTTAACATATACTATTTACTCTTTGATACTCATTGATAGAAGTGGACAATCGGTCGGTTACGGTCGATTTCTGGCCCAAAATTTAAATTCGACGTAAACCACGGTTTCATTTTTATGGTCCAATTTTGACCGATAAAATTTCGGTTTTCGTTGTATTCGGTTAAGTCGGTTTGACGGTTAAGTCGGGTCGATTTAGTCGGTTTAATATTTATTAGAAAAAATTTATAAAAATGATTTTTTTAATTTTTGTATAAAAAATATTAAATTTTTAGAATAAAACTATTTTTTAATAAAAGCTATTATTACGGAATAATATTTTTAATATTATTTGACATTAATTTTGATCATTATCATACTTTAACCGATAAACTAAATAATATACAAAATTTTATATTACATATCTTATATTTTTTGGAGTATACAATACAATCATCAATTTATAAAAATGATAGTATTCTGCAACTTTATGAATCTCATTTTTATAGTGAGTCATTCATATAGTAATAAAAATAAATAAAAAATATATTAATTAAGTTCAGTCGGTTTTGGTTTTCGTCGGATCCAAAATTAGCATCCGAGCTCGACCGAAGCAACCCTACAATATCCAAATTAAGCAACCGAATCAACCCGACACCCGACCCGACCCGATCCATTTGCACAAAAATAGACAACGGGTCGGTCGGTTTCAATCGGTCGGTTCAAATTTGTCCACCCCTACTCTTTGATACTGTGGTATTAGCCTTCAACCCTCTCTCTTTCAATCATTCCCTTCTAACAACAACCAATCGTTTCGCATAATTTGGTTTAAACTCAAAAGGATAAGGGATTTTCCAACGTCGAGGCTTTTATCTTCTCATGCCGGCTGTTGTCTTTTAACGATGTTTAGATCTTGATATGTTCGTAATCTTTTTGATCTACTTTTATTCTAGTTGCTCGTTGCTTCTGGTTCATGGTTGAATTTCTTCCTTTGATTCTAAATATGTTGAGAATTATAGGTTCAAAGTTTAAAATATGTCATCACCGCACGATAGTTTCTGGGTTTTTTTGGTGGTGGTTTTAGTTTATGGAATAGATTCATGGTTTATCTGGATTTACTGTTACATTGAGTAAAAATCGTTGCTTCTAATTTCTGGGTTATTGGTGTGTGATTTGTTTTCGTCTTGGTGGTCGAGCTCATTTAGGCCTCTCAAAGATTTGGATTCAGTGTTCTTTAGTTCCTAAAGAGCAGTTTATGCAATTTGGTTTCATGCCTCTACGCAAATTTGCTTATGCTCGTGGTTTCTCAAAATTTAAATCGAGGTTTACTTACTTCATGTCTCCTTAGAAATTATTGTGAAACGATGTCTTCAATAACAGAACAAAGTTATAAGATAAAGATTGAGTTTTTTTGAATAAACATAAGAAATTTTATTAGATTTTAGGGTTAATGAAGTTTTTGGTCCTCCTAAATATCTCATATTTCACTTTTAGTCCCTCCAAAAATTTCCTTCAAAGAATGGTCCTCATAAAATTTTTAATTTTAACTTTTGGTCCCTCCTGCCAAAATCGTCGCTAAAACCGTCGTCATTTCCGTCGCTAAATAAAAACTGTCGCTAAAATCGGCTAAAACCGTCGCTAATTCTGTCTCTAAGTTGTAAAAATCGTCGCTAATTGGCAGGAGGGATCAAAACTTAAAATTAAAAATTTTATGAGGACCATTCATTGAAGGAAATTTTTGGAGGGACTAAAAGTGAAATTGAGATATTTATGAGGACCTAAAACTTCATTAACCCTAGATTTTATAAAAGAGAGAGAAGAAGGAGAAGAAAAATAAAGAATTAGTTAAATCTGTTTTTCTATTTACTTTTTCAATAAAGGTTCAAAGATTACAAGTAAATACCAACAATTAACATCTTTCACCCTAATTAGAATTTGCACCACACAACAAAGATGAGAGACTAGTATGTTATTTATAAAAAAAACTACTCCCTCAGCCCCAAATTATAAGACGTTTTGGGCTTTTCACACAAATTAAGAAACTTAATTATTACTTTATGGGAAAGACAAATTATGTACTCCCTCCGTTCCTTTTTAAACGTCATTTTTAGAATAATTTTTTGTTTCATTTTAAGTGTCAATTGCAAAGTTCAAGATAGTATTAATTGCACTTTTGTCTAAATCACCCCTAAGTAATCATTACAGAGAGAGAGAAAAAGTTAGATGAATGTAATAAATAATTAGGGGTATTATAGGTAAAAGAAGAATTGTTGTTTGAAAAGTAACTATATTGATTAGCTTTCTTGGTAAGTGTAAAATGTCAAAAAATGACACTTATAAAGGAATGGAGGGAGTATAACTTTACAGTAATGCTCCTCATAATTATTGGGGAATATGTCATTTATATTGCATTGGAAATGTAAGGTGACTTATGATTTGGGACAAATTTTTTTGGCAAAGTGACTTATAATTTGGGACGGAGGGAGTAACATACTAGTCTAATGAGCTTTTACACACAAACCTATTACACAAGCTAACTTAGAGAACAAGTTAACTTAATTAATTGAGCTAACAAGTAAGACCTAATTCGACATACTAACTTAAATTATAAGTTAATATATTTCGACAGTATACTTGAACAGACTTCGACTATAGTATATATAATTTTTGTCAGAACCATTAAACTACTTCTGTCGACACTAGAGTTTGATCAAAATACCTCATAAATCAAAGACAAAATCATGTGAGCCGAACATATCTTGATTTCTTTAATTACTCTTTGGAGTTACTCCAAATTATCTTTGAATTGTGTGTTTTTAATGGAGGTTTTTTTTATGTCTCCAAATCATTTTATAATCCTCTTTTATTTTAATCAATTTAGGCGGTGCTACCTACTCACCAATTACACTTCATTTGCTTTATAAAATCACATTTAATATGAATCTATAATTTCATTCAAAGATAATGTTAATAAAATAGTGAGAAATTTTTCAACAAAAAAAAAAAATAGTGAGAAATTTAGTGTAAGGAATTGTCTTGGTTCCTGACAAAGCTATTGATTGGATTATCAATCAATTATGGCTTAAGACGGCCCACAAAGTGACGGCATGACTGAAATCAAATCAATGGCTTAAGAAGACTTTTTTTTTCTTATGACTCTTTATTTGAATATAATAGGACCGGAGGTACTAATAATTTAAAATTATTTATGAAATTTTACATTTTTGAATTAATAAATTTGAAAATGTAACATTTGATAGTTTTATATTTCAAAACTAACCTATTTTACATTTTATTCGAATAGAATTATGTGATTTTATTTAGAAATTAACTTTGTTGACTTATCTTAAGATTTGCATTATTCAAGTTTGTTTGATCAAATGTTAGGATGCTAACAAACCCTAACAAAATTAGAGAAACTAAAGAAGACAATAAAACTATCTAAGAGAATTAAAATAACATTTGATTTCATTGATTGATTTTTTTATGTGTCCAAGACACTACATATATAATGATACTAATGGGCCAATGACTAAAATATCCAAATACTAATGGAAGCCCAATACAATAACAATTAAACTAAAATACCAACTAATATAAAACCTTAAATTATTAAACTAAAAATATAACTTGATACTCTCTATCATTGTCGCGGGGTTCACTTGAACCTTGTCCTCAAGGTTCTAAACCTACTCCGGGTCCCATTGCTTAAACTGAACAATCCTTTCTACAGCTTCAATAAAATCAATTTTCTCCACAACAACGTTGTTCTTTCTTCCCGCCAATAAAGCAGCCTCATTTACTATGTTCGCAAGATCAGCCCCTGTGAATCCAGTAGTCATAGAAGCAATGTCGGCAATGTAAACATCTTTGGCCAAAGGAAGTTCATTCTTAGAAACATGAACTTTCAGGATGGATTCTCTTCCAATCCTATCAGGTGTTTCCACCTTAGGAAAAGAAATTCTCCCATAATCAGGAAGTTTAGAACAATCATTCCAAGCCTCCTCGTTGAGATTACCCAAAACTCTAATGATTCTACTAATCTGATCTATATCACTTGTTCCAGGAAACAAAGGCTTCAATGTAAACAACTCAGCAAAAATGCATCCTAATGACCAAAGAACAACTGTTTTGACATCTGTTATTTCTGATGACTGCAATGGTGCATTGAAACATCTAACCTAGTATAGTGTGGTTGCAGAGCATTCAATGCAGGTGGCAACATTCTTGAACTCTTGTAAAAGCTGTTCCAAAAGACGTTCTAAGCTTACTTGTTGGCTTTCGTCTCGCAAGTCAAGCTTACAACCAACCACAATCATAGGTACTGTCACCTCTAACTTCTGCAGTTCCTGATACTTATCTCTATGTTTGCTTAAAACATCAAGCAATGCATCAATAGGGTAACCGAATCTCCTCAGCATTACTCCTAATAGACTCACATAATCCTTAATCAACAAAAGATGATTCGCAGTTTGCATTCTCGAGAATTGATCCTCCAACACAGAACACATTTTGCTAACAGCAATCTTTTCTGGCGAACTAAAAATTCTTAAATTCAGGCTGTGCTTGTCAAAAACTATGTATGTTTGTGTCTCTTGCTGTATGGAGCATTTAAGACTAATGCCCTCTCTGGACAACATGAGTTGTAGAGCTGCGGGAGTAAGGCTTCCATGGTCAAAGATTTTTCCTCTCGACAGTTCTTCCAGAGGTTTCCTAACTTCTGCCACTGTCTTGGTGACATTGGCTGTTATCTTCAATCGGTGGGAACCATTAGCAGTTCTGTTTAGGTTCCACTCAAGACCTTTTAAATTGTTGAAGTTTGCAAGTATTTTTTGCAATTGTTCCGCAATCACGCGATACACTGGTGCAGGAAATATCAAGGAGCTATGAAACAACTGTTCACACATTATCTTTTGCCATGAGAGACATCCGGGTAATACCTTTCCTTCAATTTCTTCCAAAGCTTTAGCTGCTTCTAAATGTAATCTTCCATCAAAATTAATTAAAGCTCTCATGTAAGAATCCTTTGGCTCAGGTGGAAATACCTGAACACAGCAAGAACTTATATGAGGGTCTACCTTGGGCATTAAGGGGGAAATTACTTTAAAGAGTGCCTCTTCACAGGCACTGCATGGTGGATTTCCAACAGCCCCTCCCCTCACCATGAAAAAGTCCAGAATCCTTCTACTTGTAGCATTTCTTAGTACATCCAAAATCTCGGTTTCTTGAAGCTCTCTGTCAAGCCCACTTATCATAATACCGTCCATAGACTTATTACTAGGTGCACAACGAACATACCTCCCTCCAATTGCAAGGTTATAAAAATCGTTCAACATGAAATTGACATCATTTTTATCACATTTAACTATGCCAAATCCTCTGCTAAGTCTGCGAGGCCAGAAAATTCTTGCTTTAACTTCAGGAAATAAAAATGTTTTATCCCCTTCTCTCTGTCTCGCCGATGAAGCTTGACCAATTGCTAATTGACCTAAATTGCGACTCACCACTCGGATCTCAACCAACCAGTCACCGAACTCTTTGTTCACTTTTCTCTCTATGTAAGAACGAATCTCCGGAATCTTCTTCTCAAGCATCTTCTTCAGAGTCGACGACGACGTTTTATCCAAGTAATCTCTCTCGACTGTATCAACACACTTCAATACTCCAGTTGCCACCTCTTCAAAATTAGATGGCAGGATAAAAGAGCCCTGTTCAGAGGATGATCTATTGTTTGCCTGTAGAAGAACAACAGTCAAAAGAGAAGGGAGACTGACAAGTCCTGTTTCAGAAACAGATGAAAGAAGGAATACCACTGGCTGAGCCAAATTTGACTCTTTTTCATTTTTCTGTGCTGTATGTTTTTCATCTCTCTGGGGAACAACAGAAGTCACAACATCATCATTCTGATTTTTCTTGGATTCATCTAGATTAGCGATTTTCTCTACATCATTGTTTTTCAATTTAACAGAACTACTATCATCATTACCATCAACTATACTCGCTACACACACAACATCACTAACAGACAATACCTCAAACACCTGATGTGCATCCGCCATGGAAGGTACAGGCAAAGCTTGAGCTTCACACTCAGACAACTCTTCTTCCTCACTGCCAGATGATGATGATACTGATGAAGATAATGATGAAGAAACCTCATACTCTAAACTTTCGCTCTCACTCTCGCTTTCGTTTTCACTATCATCTTCATCATCATTGTAATCCTTATCTTCATTCCCGTTCATTTCAACTGAAGGAGGGTCACCCGCTAACGTGATCTTTTCCACGATTTTCTCAATAGGAATTTCATCGTCCAAAGTATCAATCTTTTCAGCCTCCGGTTCCGGTGTCTCCGCCACAATAGGGTTCGGGTCAAGCTCCGATCCGTTGTTGTTTTGGGTTGCCATTGTTAAGCGAAGCGAAAACGGGGTGGGTTCTTTGCAAGAGAACGTGGTTGATGATGTAGATGTAGAAATCGCTGCTTGAGAGGGTCGAAGCTGCCGTTTTATGGCCATGGTGGGGATGGAATGAAAATGTGAATGAGGCAGAGATTTAAATTTTTTTTTAAAAGAGAGATGAGACACTTTCAAATGCTTCTTAAAATCACTTCTAATGCTAGAATGGGTTTGATATTTTTGACTAACTATGGAGAAGTTGTTTGGTGAGTTTTGAAATTGATAGGAATTGTTGTAATAGTATGGATAATGAGATGTAGAAGAGGATGAATATGGGTTAGGTGGAGGTGGTGTATATCCATGATTAAAATACAAACATGGTGATGGACTTGTAACATATGAATTTGTGTAATAAGGGGAAAAGAGTTCCCATGGAAATGATGGAAATGAAGGTGTGGTAGGAGTTGGAATACTCCATGGATGATATTGGTATGCCATGGGAGGTTTTTGGTGTTCAAGGATGAAAGCACCAATTGTTAGGATGCTAACAAACCCTAACAAAATTAGAGAAACTAAAGAAGACAATAAAACTATCTAAGAGAATTAAAATAACATTTGATTTCATTGATTGAATTTTTTATGTGTCCAAGACACTACATATATAATGATACTAATGGGCCAATGACTAAAATATCCAAATACTAATGGAAGCCCAATACAATAACAATTAAACTAAAATACCAACTAATATAAAACCTTAAATTATTAAACTAAAAATATAACTTGATACTCTCTATCATCAAATATTATATTCTCCATAATTAATATTCAGCATGCTGCATTTATTTATAGAGGAAAGATATTTTCTGTTATACAGTTGACTATTATTGTGCATTGATGGTATTTTACATGCAAATGCTAAATCTAATTAGCCGCCTCCCTACCCTAGTTTTTTCTTTTACTCATTCACCAGAGAGAAATGATTTTAGGATTTTCAAAATCACTTTTCATTCAAATGAATTATTTTACAGTTTTTTTCGGTGATTTAGCCATTTTAATGTGACATTGTGTTAGTTGTTAGTTGTCATCAAATTGCAATGTTATTTTGTTTTTCTATTCAAATTAATAAATTAGTTTCGATTATATATATATATATATATATATAATTTAATTGATATGCACTGACAGTGTAAAGATTTTTTACACTGTCAGGCAATCACAACCATTGATTCATTTGAAATGTTTGACTTTAACTTTAACCACTTAAAAAGTAATACCAACGGATGATTGTGATGCATTGATAGTGTAAAATTTTTTACACTGACAGTGCATAACAATTAATCCCATATATATATATATATATATATATATATATATAAAAGATTTGTAATATCAATTGAAAACTTTATCGAACAACTTATGATATTTTTTATAATTTTTTGTATCATTTTAATAAATTCTTTAAAATAATTTATAAAAATAACTTATAACATATATAAAAATAATTTAAATTCATTTTATCTTTTGTTATAAAATAGCTTATTTAATTATTCATAAGCGTTTATTTTGATAAGTACTTGTAATATAAGCTTCAAATAATATGTTTATCAAAAGACTCATATTACATAGGGTTTAATGGTAGTGCACTGTCAGTGTAAAACAGTTTTACACATACATTCAATTAAAACATTTTAAAATGCCAAATCATATTAGTAATTTAAAATTAACAGGCTGACTTGGCGGGATACATGGTTGTCATTGGTTGACAGTGTAAAAATAATTTACACTGTCAGTGCACCGTCCTTTTTCTCTATTACATATAGTTCTCCTTTTGTTTTTATTAGTATACTAGTAAGAAACCCGTGCTCCCGCACGGGTAATTTAGTTAAGATATTGAGTAAATATCTAAAAAAAATATAGAACATGAGAATATCCAATTTATACTCATATAATACTAAAATCACAACATGAATTAGTGTACAGGGAATTGAGTAGACTATGTCATTGTTAACCAAAGTTTACAGGGAATTGAATAGACTATGTCATTGTTATAAACAAATGGATTTGTAAGTTCAACATAACCAAAGTTCATATTATAACCAAATTTCAACATGGTAGGGAATTTAAAACAAACTGATACAATAACCAAAGTGCTACTGTAATCAAAGTTAAAATGGTAGTGCATTAAACAGAAACAGCTAATAAACTCCAAGTTAAGAGACCAAAATAAGAGGTTGTGGATTCGGTGTGGTTAGGGTGACAAAGTAATGTGATTTGGTTTATGAGTTCCATACGACATCAAAGTTTGGTTCATAATGTTTTAAATTCAAATGATACAATTTGGTTAGATTAAAATGAGTAAGCATGCTAAAATTGGAAGGTCCATTTATAGGGATTCCTTGACATTCAAGTACAAGTTATTAGCATTGGGATTCAAGAACTTTCGAGTTGTCATAAAGATTCAAATGTTGAAATTTCACAAATTTAAGTTGGTACCAAAATTAAAAAAAATTAAAAGTTCAAAAATTGGATTCATTCTCATTCAAAGCATAAAATTCACATTTTTCAAGAATTACGCGTTCAAACCAGTTCCAAAAGTTCAAAGTACATGAAGATTCTCAATATTCTTTCCATGCTTCAAAATCCAAAATTGGAGACCTCACTTCAAGAAACCATGAAACATTACAATATCCAAGTGTTCATGCATTAAATTGCAAAAAAAAAAATAATAAAGCCTAAAAGAAATAGATCAATCCAAATGTTGACATATCAAAATTGAAATAAAATTATGGAAGTTTTCTCCACTCATGCCACTACCATGATCCACACGAAGGAATCTGCAAGAAACTTCATGACATCATTTTGATCCCATATCCAAGCCACCTTGCACCATAAGTCTATAACTGCAAATAAACACCAATGCAGCGCCATGTTTTAGTTGTGTTTATTCCAAAGACAAATGAAAATTTATGTCTTTTTCTACGACACAAAGGGTCGATTCCGTCTTTACTCAGTAATAGATGATGAGGCCAAGTTTAAGCATTGCAAGATTCGATCAGTTTGAGCAGAAAGACCGACCTCTACAATCTGGATACGATGATGCAAAGTTATAGACCCATATCAGTTGGATTCTCACGGATGGGCGATGCTGCAGCTATTGTCATTGCCTTCGAGGAAGATTTTCCTCCTGGGATACCTGAAACAAATGAAAGTAAATCAATTAATTTTCTTTGAAGCACATGAACACAGGAATAGGTCTTGTATGGCTAATGAGGTAGCTTGGCTGGATATGCAGCATTTGGTTTTCATGGATGACCTGTAGAATTTTTGTTATAAGAATAAAGTAGTGTTAGAAAAGAAGAAGATAGTAAAAAGGCAGTGGTAGAGTATTTTAATAAACTGTTGATGTTATCCCTATTCCACACATGGTAAATGGTTTGGATTAGCATTCAATAGCAACAAATCAAAGAAGGAGATCAAGAGCAGTTATGGCAATCTTAAGATCAATTAAAAAACGGAAACCAAAATCGTCATGATCATGTACTCATCAAGAAAATCGGCACAAAAGGGCAAGGAATCAAAAACATTCATCATAACAATCACCCAATCAAGACAAGATCACTTGCAAAGAAAAAACCCACAGACATGTGGAAACAAAAGCGAAAACGAATTTATCAGATTTTCGCCAGATTCAAAACATGTTTGAATTCTTTCCAAAACAAATTTTCAACATGTTCAGAATGACATTAATTGGTTTCCAAGACAAGAATCCATGACGGTTAATGCCTATAAAAGGACAGCCACACACGACTTACAAAGGGGGGAGAAACATATAGTATTAGCATTCGCACAAGAAAAATCACAAAACCATACTCACACATAGAGAATCATCAGCACTCACACAAAAATCACAGAACCATATTCTCACATAGAGAATCATCAGCTGCAGTAATCAAGAACCAGACAACACATTCACACGCAGGAAGAAGGCAAAGAAGTTTAAACCAAATTTAAAATAGCATAGGAGGGCAGTGAAAAGGATTCACTAAAAATTGAAGGAGGAAAGGATCGCAATATCACACACATACAACATCACAGACATACATGGATACACAGCAGAAAAAGAAAAATTCCACACGCGAAAAGATATCACTTACGCGGTTTCGAGGCAGCATAAACCCTCACACGATTAGATGCAGAGGCATAGCAGAAGAGAACGAATTCGCACCAACATACGTAGCCACGCGAAACAACCACCAAACACAACCAACTGCCATAATCTCAGTACCAATATTCCCAAGCAAACTATAAGCCTTTCATAAACATATGCCATAACATACTCATGTAATAGCACTACCTAGTGTATGTTGAAACTATTTCATCCGGATTGTCTTCTTGAGAGCGAATCTCATGAAGATACACACAATCCGGATTGTTGCAAGGCTGTTCATCAAAATTTATCCGCGATTAAAAGCTTAACTAATCAAGGAAAAGGTAAAAATCTTTGTAGGAATCAGTAAAAAGTATTCCAACCTTAACAGGAAATGGAAAAGAAGATTTAGTTAAAAAGTGAATTAGACTGAGATATTGGTAACTATATATACGCTAGCATCGACAGAATCTTCTAAGAGGTTTAAACATAACTAAAGCTTACCTGTAAACTTCGTCGATACGAATTGAATTTGCAGCACATGGCATACGATGGAAGTGTCCCGTGAAGCAACGACAACAAACTTCCCGTGAAGCAATTGCCATCATAGCAACCCCTTAGGTGTTACACAAACCGATCACCCTGCAGATTTTTATCAGAGCAGTTCAAAAACAAATTGCAAACTGTTCGGTATGCAAGAAAAAAATTCTTCGATACGAATGCACTTTGCAGCACATTGCATACGATGAAAGTGTCTCGTGCAACAACGACAACAAACTCAGTTTCTGCTATAAAAAATGGTAATGTAAAATCAAACCAAGTTGTTATTAGCAGAATGCATATCAATTCAACGGCATTAAACAACAAATAAGCAGCAAGATGCTAAGAGTTCAGGAAATTAGTTTGCATTTATATTAACTTGCTTGAGGCTCTGCTTCAAAGTTCTAACAATGGCGGGCATACAATGGCTATGGAAGAGTTCCCCTACTTCTTTTTCCCTGCTATGGTATGCAAACTGCACCAACAGCTAACAGAAAAAAATGGACATAAACATTGTAAAAAGCATAGAGTATCATCTATAATAAACAGAGGTTATTCGTTTATAAATTCAATTGGCACCGGTTTCTATCAATGCCACATCAATTGAACGGCATTAAACAACAAATAACCAGGAAAACGGTAAGAGTTTAGGAAATTAGGTTTCAGCCTGGAATTTATTCCAAGTCATCATCAACCACCAACAAATGGCAGATCAAGACGATTGTCTCAATTCAATGCCATGACATGTAAAAGGGAAAGTATATCAGAAGGAACAGCAGGAAGGAGAGGATTTTCACAGCAACATTCAGCGCTCAGAAGATTCATTTTCATCACAGCAAAACAACAAATAACATCTGCAGCATCATAAATGTCAAAGCATCATAGCAACCCTTTAGGTGTTACACAAACCGATCACCATGCAGATTTTTATCAGAGCAGTTCAAAAACAAATTGCAAACTGTTCGGTATGCAAGAAAAAAATTCTTCGATACGAATGCAGTTTGCAGCACATGGCATACGATGAAAGTGTCCCGTGTAACAACGACAACAAACTCTGTTCCTGCTATAAAAAATGGTTATGTAAAATTAAACCAAGTTGTTATTAGCAGAATGCATATCAATTCAACGGCATTAAACAACAAATAAGCAGCAAGATGCTAAGAGTTCAGGATATTAGGTTTCAGACTGGAATTTATTCCAAGTCATCATCAACCACCAACAAATGGCAGATCAAGACGTTTGTCCCAATTCAATGCCATGAGATGTAAAAGGGACAATATATCAGAAGGAACAACAGGAATGAGAGGAATTTCGCAGCAACATTCAGTGCTCAGAAGATATATTTTCATCACAGACAACCAACAAATAACATCTGCAGCATCATAAAATTCATAGCATCATAGCAAGGTTCATATTAGTGAAAAGGTTCCCTAATGTATGTACCAAAGCCAATGAAAATGTTGCTAAAAACCTGCAAAAAGGAACAGAGCCATAAATATATTTAATAATAATACAAAACAGCAACAGAACAATATATAGAACATCATTCTAACAACATATGTATGATAATAAATAACAGTACCTGTGAAGAAGTGATTTTTGGTCTTTCATAAAGATTAAGACCCCACATGAACTATAATGAGCATTCAGTTTGAACTATAAGATACAAGACTGGTATTAAAATAACAAAAAACTGACAATAAGTAAAATGCAATAGAATAATAAAAAACTGATATTAAAATGCTAAATTCAATCAAAATAACAAAATGCATAAAATGTAGCAAAATGGTTCCAAAAAACACATAAGGTGAAGTCAATCCTGACAATAATTAAATACTTTATCATAATTTCATAACAGCCCTAGATGAAAATATAAAATATTAAAGATCAAATCTAAAACCCCTAGCCCTCATAAAGTTACTCCAGGTAAAAGGTGCTTCATCCTCATCATCTGAATCTAAAAAACGCATCATGGTCTGTCTTCTTCGCAACGTCTTTCTTCTTACCCTTCTTAATCGTCTCCTGGCTTGTCTTCTACACAGTGCAGCAGCTTCTTGTGCCTCCTCAGCTTCCTCGGCCTGGAAGAGTACTTCTTGTTGAACATGGTGTATTTGTTGGACCTCGTCAACCACAAGGTTTACCTGGGGAACTTGTTGGACGTGTTGAGGTTGTTGTTCATATGCCTCAGATTCATCCAGGACAACGTTATTTGAATTCATTGGTTTTTTTCCCTATCATATGGTGATGGTTGTGTGATACAACAAAGAGAATGCAGGACTTTATAATCTGTTATTTGACTATTGATATTCTCATTACATTGGTAATCTATAACTTTTTAGTGGACTTGGGTCATTAATTGTTTGGTTAATTCAAAAGCCAATGTCAGTTATTAAATTTTGATGGTGAAGCCTATCAATGGCGTTTTATTAAATTGTCATTGAAACCTAAAGGTCAAAGTAATGATTTGCATTGGATAATTGTAAGCATAATTCAATGCAACCTGCAACCTGATTTTTTCACAAGACTGGTGATCATGTTCATTGATCTTCCATGTTCCATTTTCATTCATTTAAAGTTGATATACTACAGAAGATAACATATAAATTATTTATCATATTGGTACCAAGTCATTTGCTAAAATTAGAATGTCAATAACTATAATCAGTAAACCAACTACACAAAGTTAACATGGGGAAATACCATCCAATCTTCTACAACTACAGAGAAAATACCATCCAATCTTCTACAAATACATGGGGAAAAAAATAAAAGTTAACAGAGCCTTACCAGAGTTTCCAAATCATCATCTTCCTGAGCATGCATTGCATAGTAATTTCTCAGGGTTCGCATGAATATCATCAACATACCCTTAAAAGACCCTTCGATAATGATGAAAAGAAACAGAAAATTATATCAACCGGAGAGAAAAAGACAGGGGAAACAGGGCGGCGTGCGATTCTGTAGAGAATTTCCAAATCATCATCTTCCCGAGCATGCATTGCATAGTAATTTCTCAGGGTTCGCATGAATATCATCAACATACCCTTAAAAGACCCTTCGATAATGATGAAAAGAAACAGAAAATGATATCAACCGGAGAGAAAAAGGCAGAGGAAACAGGGCGGCGTGTGATTTTGTAGAGAAAGAGGGTGGCAAGCGATTGTGTGGAGAAAGAGGGTGGCGGTCGAGTAGGGTTTGGGGGAAGGGAAAACGGGAGAAAGAGAGAGAGAGAAATAGAAAAGTTGAAAGTGTATGGATTTAGGGTTTGTTTGGAGGGATTAGGAAATTTGAAATTGTGGACTAATGACAGTGTAACAATTGGCACAATTTGTGGGAAAGTAAGTTAGGATGAGTGATGAATTGGCTAGTTACAATGATGCCCTTAATTCAGTGTAAAGGTTTATAAGGGAAATGGCACAAATGGAAAGTCAATGGACTTATTTGTATTTGCTTCATAGTAGATTATTATTATTATTAATGTTATTATAATAATAATAATTATTATTATTATCATTATTATTATTATCATTATTATTATTTATAATAATATTTTTTTCTATTAGCTTGGCCGAGGATTCGGTTGTGAACTTCTGGTCGATTAAGGCTATCCTTTGGAATTTTGAGTTGGCTTCGGCTCTTTGAGTGATTTTTTCAAAGAGTAGACACGTGAGTTAATGTGGATCCCTCTTTTTTTGACTCACTAGGTGACTTTCTCCATGGCAAGATTGAAACCTTCCCCTTCAAGTACCCCTTCAAGTACCTAGGTTTAACTGTGGGGACTAACCTTAACTTTGAGTCCACGTGGCAACCTCTAGTGTCTCTGCTCTCTAGATGATTGAACTAGCAGAGACATTGGTATGTTAGCCTAGGGTGGTGCTTTTGTACTCGATCCTTAATATCATTTCCATATTCTTTTTGTCTTTTCTCAATATGGTTGTTAAGGTGTGGAGAGGATTGTTAAGATTCACAAAAGGTTCCTTTGGGGAAGAGCCAAATGGGGGTTCGAAGATTGCTCGGATTAAGTGGTTTGATGTGTGTAAGTCTAAGAAGGGTCATGGTTTAAGAGTTTGGATATCCATTTGATTAATCTAGCCTTTTTGGTTAAGTGAAGATGACAACTTATCTCGTGGGCTTCTGGTCTCTGGTTTGATATCCTTTGAGCCAAGTATGGCACCCAAATTTTTTCCTCAATTGGTAGAGGTAGGGTTTTTGGCCTTCGCTATACTTTTTCCTGGTGGAAAAGAGTTTCTCTTTTGGGTATCAAAGTGGTTTATTCTCTTGATTGGTTTATGGATAATCTTAATAGGAAAGTGTATTTAAGGACTCTTACCTCCGTTTGGAAGGATATTTGGATTGGTATGATTTATATGCGTGTTAGATTAACAAGGCATTTTAGAATCTCCGATCGTCAGAATTGGTCTCTTGGTCGTTTGAATGTCTTTGTGAATGTGTTTCTTTGTGGGACTTGAAGTGGAAGAGATTCCTCTTTTGACTATCTGTGTGATTTGGTCTCTAGCCCGCGGTTAGTCATCAGGGATGTTACTCTCTCCCAAGATCTTGATATGTGGATCTGGGGTCTTTCTCATGATGATGTGTTTTCTGTCGCCTCAACTTATCTAGGGCTTCTTCATTGTGGCTTGTAATGTGTTTCAGGAGACATTGTGAACATGAATCTTCCTTACATTTGGGATAGCTGGGATCTCCCTAAAAAGGTGGTTTTTTTCTTAGAAACTCCTTATTGAGAAAATTCGCACCAGAGAGAATATCTTTAAGCGTATGTTGTTAATTGAGCTAGGATGTATATTGTCCCTAATGTGTAAAGAGCCTTTAGACTAAGTTCTTCACCTATTTATGACTTGTGTGATTTTGTTGAGTTTGTTTGGTATGAGATTTTTATATGGTTAGTGAGATACTTTTTGTTCTTCATTTGAGTCTTACTTCTATATTTGTATTTTTAGTTCTATGGATGGTAGGTCTAGGATCAAGGGTGATTTATCTATCATTTGACATGCATAGTTTAGTCAATTTGAAAATCTATGAAAGATATTTTTTCAGGTTCCTCTAGTACTATGAAGGATATGGAGATAAGATAATCTTCCTATCTTATAATTGGTATCTTAATTAGCATACATGCAAATAACACTTGTGCTTTCTTTAAATAGTTTTAGAATCCTATTCTTTGTTTCAGTCAATAGAAAAGGTAATGGCTTTGACCTTGTTGTGGAGAGCTCTTGGGGTTGATCTTAGAGAATATTTTCCTATTTATGGTGGATCTTTTTAAGCTTCATATTGTTGGCTTAGCTATTTTGTTTATGTGATTGGGCTATGTTGTTGGTTAGACATTTTTTAGACTCCATCTCCATTACTTCGATAATGATTTTGTTAGGGCCTTTTATACATCATTGTCTTCTTATATATATATATATATATATATATATATATATATATATATATATATATATATATATATATATATATATATATATATATATATATATACTTGATAAAAGTATATAGTGTGAGTGCAACTTTTCAATTAGGTGTATTTTGAATGATGTCAAAACTACCGTTAGCGTTTATGTACATTTTACTGCATCATCTGAGTCTAGCTGTGCATCCTAGTATTAGGGAGCGTGACAATATGTTAAAAAGGATTATAAATGATTCATGATGCCACATTTTTGAAAAATGATTAGAAAGGATAAAATGCCACCTTTTATGATGATGAGTTAGATGTGGAAAACCAAACTGAGCAAGCCAATTGTGTGGTTGCATTCACAACTCACATAAGGTCAAATTTGGATGTGCATAATGATGGTGACACAAGTGATGCGACCTTTCTAATGATGCACTTGTTGAAGCCTTAAAAATTATGAATATCAAATGGAATGAAGAATGCATAAGTATAAAGAGAAAATTGAAGTTGATCATCTTAATTCCAAACTTGAAGGTATGATTAAATATGTTCACATGTTGAATTCTGGAACTGAAACCCTGATGAAGTTCCAGGGGTGGAAAAATGTCAAGAGTTATGAAAGAAATTGGACACAATAATGAGTCATCAAACTTAAAAAACATGTTTATTCTACCAGTCATGAAAACTGAGATCATGATTAAGACTATAAGTTTCAACATCATGTCAAACATTGTAACCAATACTCCAATGCTTATGTCAGATCCTTTTGGGTATGTCACTATTGTGGTTGTTAGAGTCATATACGACCTTATTGCTAAAAATTATATGGTAGACCATTTTATCACTATCATTTCCATTGACATTGAAGGAAACAAAATATGTGTGTCTTCAACAAGTTATGAAAGCCAGGGGGAGACTCGAAGTCATATTTTCTATACTTCCTTGAGAGTTTTTCTTCTCGTGAATATTGATACTTTGATTAGTGGTTGCTCTAGACACATGACTAAGACAAAATAATTACCTAAAGGACATTAAATCATATTCTAATAGCTATGTTACATTTGGTGATGGAGCCAAAGGCAAAATTGTAGGGAAAAGGAAGTAAGACTACCCTAGTTTCCCATTTTTGAATGATGCGCTTTTTTTGAAGGTCTTATTGCCATATCATCAGCATTAGTCAACTTTGTAATCAAGATCCGTGTGTCAATTTCAATCATTCTGAATGGGCATACACTGACAAAGTAGGGATCTAGATATATTAGGGGTAAGAATAAGCTGGGACGAGATAGGATTTTCCAAGCCTAAGTCTGGTCAGCTAAAAATATCAAAGCCTAAACTTGGCTTATAGCTTGTCATGGGCATATTTTTTAAGCATGAGTCCGACCTTTATGAAGGTTTGATTGACCTGTTAGCCTACTTAAAAGTCTATTTTATTTGAACATATGTAAATAAGCAATTCCATTAATGTGTATATATACTAAAAAAACTAAAAGATCACTAATACTAAAAGTTTTTTTGGATTGACTTACATGAGATTACCTATTAGTGTAAGTTTTGTGAGACTATTTGATTGAGAAAACTTATGAAAACAACTTATGAAATTGCTCATAATATGTTTTTTAGCCTATTTTCATAAGTTTTTTAGGAAATTAAGTTTTGTTTTTGTATTTTAACTCAAAGTAAAATATATAATATAACAACAACAACGACAACAACAACAACAGCGACAACGAATACGATAATGACAACAACAATGAAAACTACAACGACAACGAGAATAACAACGACAACGACAACGACAACAACGATAACAACAACAACAACAATAATGACATTGACAATGACAACGACAACGACAATGATAACGACAATGACAACGACAACGACAACAACGACGACAAAGACAATGACAACCACAACGACAACGAAGACGACGACAACGACAACGACGACGACAACGACAATGACAACGACAATGACAACAACAACGACAACAACAACGACAACGACAACAACAACGACGACGACAACGACAACGACAACGACAAAGACAACGACAACGACAACAGGAACAAGAATAATAATAATAATAATAAAATTATTCATATTTATTTAAATAGGTCGGTCTGATAGGCTTAAAAGGATTTTTTATGGCTTGAGACCTAACTTTTATATCAGGGCCGACCTTGGGTTAGGGCAACAAGGCCCACGACCCAGGGCCTGAAAATACCGGGAGCCTCAAAATCGAAAGAAATGTTAAAATATTATAATAATTAATAGTAATATAAATAGTTTTGCTACAGTATTATCAATTGAATGCTTCTAGTTGCGTGGTTAAGGTGTGCCATATAGACTAAGAGGTTCTGGGTTTAACCCTTGTTTCATACATTTTACATTTTGATTTTATTATTTTACAAAATACATTAATTTCTTTTTTATAGTTTGGTTTTATAATTTTATAAAATGCATTAAATTTATATTATATTTTGAATGAAATTTTTTTTAATATGATCTTATAAAATTCATTATGGACCCTATAGTTAGTGATGACAATAGGTCAAGGCAGCCTACAGGGGCCTATAGCCTAACCTATGTAAGGTCAAATATGGTCAGACCTATTTAATAAAAAAGTTTGACTTAGTCTTTTTAAAAGTCTATTTAACTAAATAGGTCAGGCTTAGGCTAATAAAAAAGCATAGAAAATCATATAGGTCGACTTATATTTTTATATATATTAAAAATAGTCTAAATAGGCTGACCTATATATATATATATATATATATATATATATATATATATATATATATATATATATATATATATATATATATATATATATATATATATATATATATATATATATATATGCATATATATTAGAAAAAATTCTAACTAGCCTGACGTACATATGCATATATATTTGAAAAAATGTTAAATAGGTCGGCCTATATATGCATATATAGACCCGCGTATAAGACTTCTTAAGTAATATGGATTAATTGAAAACCTTAATAAGAAATAGACTTTTAAATAGGCTTTCAGGACAGACCAGACTTTTACAAAGGTCAAGCCAGACAACAACAAAAAAATCCTATAGTAGGCCATAGGCCAGTCTCAAACCTTGTAAGTTTATCGTAAGTCAGACTCAGACCTTCTAAAGCGTAGTCTAACCTAGCATATTTCCACCCCTACCTATAGTCAATACATTTTTACATTTTGATTTTATAATCAATAATTTTTATATTTTGATTTTATAATCAATACATTTTTATATTTTAAATTTAGAATTTTATAAAATCTAAATTCATTTATTTCATTTTATATTTTAAATGACACATAATTTATTTTATATAATCCTTTGAAATTTATTATATATAGAGGGACGGAGCCATTCATATCAGTGTGTAGGCAACTGTCCCCACTAATTATTTAATCATTCTTAAAGTGTATTATTGTATATGATACTATAACACTTTTATGTTGCCGTAAGTGCAGGAAACAAAGAAAAAATGGTGTGCCATAAACAAATCAAGACAATATTATGTCAATTTATTACTCTATATTTTAGTAGATTAGAAGTATTTATTTATATAATAATATTTTATAAATTTATTTGTCTATAAATATATTATTATTTATTTATTAATTTAAGTAATAGATATTTTATATTAAAAAGTAATTTATTTTGTTTTAAATATATGATCTTATTAATATTAATATGTATATTATTAATGTAAAAACAATTGTATATCCATCCAAATACGGCAATATCTTAATTTCTTTTAAAAATTATAACAAAGCGATATACTGATGAGAAATAATTTATTAAATACAAAATTACTTTTACACTAAAACTATATATATATATATATATATATATATATATATATATATATATATATATATATATATATATATAAAGGGGATAGGGAATTTT
Source organism: Lathyrus tuberosus (assembly GCA_022829125.1). NCBI lineage: Eukaryota > Viridiplantae > Streptophyta > Magnoliopsida > Fabales > Fabaceae > Lathyrus > Lathyrus tuberosus. The sequence goes on from JALAZF010000256.1 coordinate 7,005,757, forward strand.
GGTCTGGCCAATTTTTCTTCCTATTTTGCCCATAATATAGAGTGGTTATTAGAAGTTACTTAACTACTTACATAATAATCATTATTGGAAGTTGCTTATTATTATCAATTCTATGTAACTGCAACACAAATACACAGCTTTACATACTATCTCAATTAATGGAGGAATCAATTTAAAATAAAAAATATATATTAAAAAAAATTATAGAATAAATTTGATATAAAAAAAATATTAAATTTATAATCTTCTATATATATATATATATATATATATATATATATATATATATATATATATATATATATATATATAGGGGATAGGGGATTTTGGGCTGACCTATTTTTCTTCCTATTTTGCCCTTAATATAGAGTTGTTATTAGAAGTTACTTAAATACTCACATAATAAATAATAATTATTGGAAGTTGCTTATATTATTATCAATTCTATATAACTGCAACACACAAATACACAACTTTACACACTATCTCAATCAATGGAGGAATCAATTTAAAATAGGAAAAAATATTTATTAAAAAAATTATAAATATCAATTAATATTTCTAACGTATGTGTTCATCAAAAAAACGGACAAACGGGCACGGGAGTACCCGTTTCGACGCTAGTATATATAAAGGGGATAGGAAATTTTGGTCTGGCCAATTTTTCTTCCTATTTTGCCCATAATATAGAGTGGTTATTAGAAGTTACTTAACTACTTACATAATAATCATTATTAGAAGTTGCTTATTATTATCAATTTTATGTAACCGCAACACAAATACACAGCTTTACACACTATCTCAATTAATGGAGGAATCAATTTAAAATAGAAATAATTATAGAATAAATTTGATATAAAAAAGAATATTTAGTTTATAATCTTTTATAACTATATATATATTATATATATATATATATATATATATATATATATATATATATATATATATATATATATATATATATAAATAATATAAAGGGGACAGGAGAGTTTGGGTTGACCTATTTTTCTTTTAAAATCATTCCGTAAGTAACTTCTTAAAAAAAACGGACATACAAACATAACAGTGTATATTAAAAAATTTATTGCACAAATAATTTAAATTTAAATCGAAATTGATAAAAAATATCCATTAATATTTCTGACATATGTGATCATTAAAAAAGTGGACAAACGGGCACGGGAGTGCCCGTTTGGACGCTAGTATATATAGTGGGGATCAACTTACTTCAAGATTAAGTTTTTTTAACTTACTCTAAATCATAGTCTTTAAATTGAATCTAATCTAATGGTTAGATTAACCTTTCATTTAATTAACTTTTAGATTAAGAGACCGTTTGTTTTGGCTTTTTTTTAAAATGATTTTTATAGTGTAACATAATTTTGTAGAAAAAAAATTTTACAAAGAAACTTTTCATAAAAGCTTCAAATGAAAATTTGGTTTGAATTGTTATTCTTAAAATGTTATTTTAGGTATTTCATCATTTTATCGAAACCTTTTTAGGATATCAAAATTTCAAAAAATCACCTAATTTTGAAGCTATTTCAAATAGCTTTTCATGAAAATCATTTTTGAAATACAACTTTTTGAAAAAATTGTGATTTTGACTATGTTTTGGTCTTTAATAATGTATATTAATATTATAGAATGTCAAAATTAGTCTTTTAATTTATAAAAAACAAATTTAAAAAAACTTGTAATATTTTGAAAAACATTTTTGTAGAATCCATTTTCAAAAATATAAAGAAAAAATCTATTTTTATAAAGCTGAAACAAACTGACCCTAAATTCAATCCAAAAGCTATGATTTGGAGTAAGTTAAAAAAACTTACTTTTGGAGTAAGTTGATCCCCACTCATATATATATATATATATATATATATATATATATATATATATATATATATATGGTTTCGTGGGTGCTATCAGATTACACCTTGTAGATGTTTCTTGTTTCGTGGAGTGTTAAGTGGATATTTGTGCATGAATGCCTGAGGTGGAACTAATGTGTGATCATCATATTCAGGCCAACACATTGTGTGGTTATTCTGTAACATTGATGATCAGTGTTAGAATAGATGAAGTATATCTTGAGTTAGCTTGATGTGAGATATATCTAGAGGAGTATCTGTAGATCCTCAGAAGTAAAGAAATGTCAATCTCTGTAAAGCAGAGGCACATTTGTTTTGGAGTGCCAAGAAATTTCAAAAGGGGAACGTTCAAGGTGCAATGTATGATTCCTTGCATTGTAACTACACTTTAGCCGTTAGAAACGCTGCATTGGGGAATGTAGCCGGGGAAGTCAGTTTAGTGTCAGAATCGGAAACGAAAAGGCATTAGATGACTGTGTGTATGGAGTGCGACTGTGAAAGAATTGTTATATTGGTTAAGTCACATGAGTTATTAGGGGTGTTGTCACACCCGCGGTATGATGCCGTAAGATTGGGAAGAAGCTATGGAAAGTTGGCAGAGTTATCGTAGCGGCTGTACGATGTGGAAGTCGATAAGGTAAGACAGACTTCTATTCACTGAGTATTTGGCTTTAGACGTTATGGAACCGAAGCGTGTGACCAAGTGGTGTTCAAATGGACCAATTGAGATCAGAGTAGCGCAACGGATGAAAGAAGAACCAGATAATCCTGTAGTAGGCATGGGCGGACTACTTGTACGATAATGTTTGAGTGAGGATATCTTCCTGAGAGGAACTCGACAAAGCAATGTTTCATTCATCCTAGACTCTTAGGAATCCACCATTGATCTATAAAGGTATTGTTGATGGACCAGTATGGAAGAGCATCGTGATTGATATGTGATCAAATGTTCATGGGTCAACGGTCGAGCTTGTGAGTATCAAGAGTTAGACAGGTAAAGGATCGAAGTAAGAAGTTTGGTTGTACAAAGGAGGTAGACTTGGAAGTTAAGACCAAAGGACTTAGTAAACACGTGTATGACTCTGTATAGACTTGTGTGGAAGTAAATCCGAAGCATCGTCATTGGAGAGGAATGTCGCAACATGAATATCTTGGAATGACGGTACTTTAAGAAACCAAGGGAAAATGAGTGGAAAAATCAGTAGCATATGTTGAGCAAGGATGAGCTTGACAATCATTAAGGATGAGAAATATCCAACCAGAGTAAGTTGTTAGGAATTCTAAAGCCATGAAAACTCAGTGCAAAGAAGTAAAGGTCGGGGACCATGGAAGTATCATTTCCCGGGTATGTTAAGACGGAGTATCAGGAGGGACGTACGGAACATTTTCATCCCCTCGTTGGAAGAAGATGCGAGGAGCTTGTTTTTCATGGTAATTGGAAGGAATTCGAGGGCGAATTCTATTTAAGGGGGGGAGAATGTAATATCTCATATTTCTCTAAGCATGAGAATAAAAGCTAATGAGACCATTTGGCAATTAAGAGTTGTTAAAACAAATTAATGGATTAATTAAAATTAAGAAAAAGTTAGTAGAGACCTTAAGGAATTAGTTAGAATTGGACTAAATGGAAAACTGGTAAATATGGTTTAGTTGGAGGGCATTTTGGACATTAACCATATTAAATGAATCCTTAAAGACTTGTTTGGTGGAGAAACATTGTATTCTCATAACAAATCAGATTTTTGGAGGATAGAAGTGTAGAGAGAAAAGAGGAGAAACCCATGTTCATCATCTCCATCTCTATTTTCGTATTTTGGGACAACTTTCACTAAAAGGGTAATAACTTTCTGCTCGTAATTCTGATTTAAGTGATTCTCGACTTTTTGGAAACTAGACGAAATTCTCTTCAAATTAGATAAATTTTGTCTTTTGCATGTTTGTGATGAGAGAGATAAATGTGTTTGAAGATGAGGGTCTGATGCTGATTTTGGTGAAGGCATGTATACGGGTTCTTGACCAGCCTCCACTAAAGAGGTAATATCTTTTTACTTGTAATTCCGATTGAAGCGTTACTGGACTTTTTGGAATGCTTACGGAATTCCCTTCAATTTGATATATGATTTCGTGTCAATAAGGTATGTATTGAAGGAGATAAACACATTTGGAGTTAAGGAATTCATGCTGAAAATGGGTTAAGGAGGAGCTACGGGTTTGATGATGTTGGAAGTGGAATTTTGACCAAGATGGGAGCTCAATTGCAGCATGGATGTCATCTTAATCTCTATTGATGCAAGGTGAGTTCCATTAGATAGAAACTTAGGGTAGGAATTGGGAATAATGCATGTTAAGAGTTAGAGTGTGATCAATGCTTTGCATGTTGATTAAATTGGTGAAATAAGTGTTCTAATGATGCCATAGAGAGTTTCGGGATTGTTGATACCTGTTGATTGTGAGTAATGAGTTCTAGTTGGTTTACGTTACCATGTTTGTTGTGTTAGCAATGGTATGATTTATGATGAAAATCTAAATGCGTTTGAGAATTTCATGAACAATGGAACCATTGATGTGTGTGAGATTAGATTGACTGTCAATTACATGTTCTTACTAAGAAAAATGTGTAGGTTCTGTTTGGGAACTTAGGACATGGTTAGGATACAATTTGGCACTGATTTTATGCAGGAAATATGTCATTTTTGACTCTGCTTCAGGTGCAAATCGATTTGCATAAGGTGCAAATCGATTGCTCACTGATCGAAAAGTAAATTTTATTGTTTCGACCATAACTTGAGTTTTATAACCCGAAATGGAGCCCGGTCGGAAGAGTTAGAAAGGTATTTTAATGTTCCTTATGAATATGCTTAGATATCATGCTTTTAGTTCAGTAAAGAATATGGAAAATGGATGTTTAGTTGCATGATATTGAATAAGCATTAATGGAATTAAGAAATGTATGTTTTGTTTCCCTCGGAGTGCAGTATTGTCTCGTAATGAGAACCTGACGCCTCCTTAGTCCTCTATGGCTGATACGACTGTGGTACGAGATGCGTAATACCTTAGATAACCACTTAAATGCTTACACTATGAATAGGTGTTATGTTGGAAATGTAAGAGTGATTTGGTGTATTACGGGTACTATTATGAAATGGGACATTATGTTTTGTAATGCATACATAAAATACTTACCTAATAGAAATTACCTGGTGAGTGAGACCATAGGATCAGTGTTATCCAAAATAGAGGATTATTCAGCATTGGAAAGAAGAAACTTTGGTACTACCAGATACACCCTAATTCTGAGGTAATGGAATTAAGGGAGTGAAATTGGGATTGCCAGACTAATGTTAATGTGTAGTTCAAAACGTAGGAGAGTAAGTCCCATTAGATGGAAGGTAGGAAAACTCTGGATACCGCCTTGCTAGACTAGTTCTGAGAGAAGGTGGCGGATAATTTCCGGAAACCACCTTATAGGACTTGGTCATATTAGAAGGGGGCAGAAACTTCTGTAAAACCTTACCATGATAGACGGCGGGTTGTCAATAGTCAACGACGTTCGAAACACTAGCTGGGCTAGAGGTTCGTCAAAGGCTTTGATGTGATAGATCCGTATCTCTTATTGTTCTACGTGGCTCAGAAACTTCCGTAACACCTTACCACGATGGGCGGCGGGTTGTCGATAGTCAACGACGTTCGAAACACTAGCTGGGCTAGAGGTTAGTCAAAGGCTTCGATGTGATAGACCCGTAGTTCTTATCGTTCTATGTGGCTCGTACGTTTAAGTTATTGGCTTATATGTTGTTATGAAGCGTATTATGGTTCGTTCTTTAAATCCTATGAAATAGTATATATGTGATTACTAATAGGATGAGATAAGGATAATTTACCTTGTAGAGCCGAGTGAACCTATAAGATAGGGGAACTCACTGAGATTTAGTAATCTCATCCCATGTTGTTGAATTCTTTTCAGGTTCAAGATTAGTTTGAAGATTCACTAGAAGACTTGTTTCGGATGCTCTAGAGAGCAGTTGGCTTGGAGATCGTGCCAGATCTTGTTTTCCGCTGTGCAGTTTCCTTGAAGACATCTATTGTATACATTTTAGTTCAGTTTTCTTATTGTATACGACTTGTTGTATTTTCTTTAAAGCTTTTGTATGTACTCAGAACCAATTTTAACCTTTCATGCATAATATACTAGTCAATTATGTGTGGGGTGTTACAGTTGGTATCAGAGTCTGGTTTCGATCCAGGGAAATCAGTTTTGTGTCAGATTCGGAAACGGAAAAGGCATTAGATGACTGTTTAAACGAAGTTCGACTGTGAAAGGATTGTTATATCGACTAAATCACATGAGTTATTAGAGGTGTTGTCACACCAACAGTACGGAGCCGTATGATTAGAAAGAAGTTATGGAAAAGTTGGCCGAGTCATCGTAGGAGTTGTACGATGTAGAAGTCGGTAAGGTAAGACGAACTCTTATTTAGTGAGTGTTCTGCTTTAGACGTTCTGGAATCGAAGTATGTGACCAAGTTGTGTTCAAAAGAATCTAACCCAAAATGATGGAATAATTAGTGACCTGATTTTGGAAATTGCTCAGCCTCGAGGGGTAGTTGCTGATGAATACGTTTAAGATTTTAACGCGTATCGTAACTGGACGAATGCCGAGAAGAAACTGTTGCTATTAAGGGAATTAATGTATTAAAGTAATGGGACTAAGTGGATAGTGGGCGTAGTGTGATTCAGAGGATTTCAAAGAAGCATGTGACCGGTTGAGATCAGAGTAGCGCAACTGATAAAAGAAGAACCTGATATACATGTAATAGGTGTGAGAAGACTACTTGTACGATAGTGTTGGAGTGAAGATATCTTCCTAAGAGGAACTCATCGAATCAATGTTTCGCTCATCTCAATCTCAAGGATCAACCATAATCTAGAGAGGTATTGTTGATGGACCACTATGGAGAAGGCATCGTAATTGATGTGTGATCAGATGTTCATGAGTCAACGGTTAAACTTGTGAGTATCAAGGGTTAGACAGAGTATCGTGACCATTGTAATAGTGAAGACGAGTAAATAATTTTATTTGACGTAGACTCGCTGTAACTATGTCTTGTGCACTTATGAGCGTGCATGAAGACCTGGACGATGATTGCAAATTAACTATTAGAGTTCACTCTTCGTCGGCAGAACTTTGTGTGAAGTTGATGGATATCAAGGCTATAGTTACAGAATTGTACACCCTTGTGACTTGTGATGGCAGTTATGTTGCCTAAGACTAAAGGAAGGATCAGAGTAAGAAGCTTGGTTGTACAAAAGAGGTATAATTAGAAGTCAAGACCAAGGAATTCAGCAAGCATCTGGATGAATTGTATGGACTAGTGTGGAAGCGAATCTGAAACATCATCATTAAAGAGAAATGTTGTAGCCTGGATTTCTTGGGATGGCGGTATTTCCAGAAACCAAGGAAAGAAGTGGAAAATCAATGGTGTGTGTTGAGCAAGGATAAGCCTGGCAACAATAAGGATAAGGAATATCCAACTAGAATAGATTGTCAGGAATTCCGAAGCTACAATGATTTTGTGCGAAGAAGTATAGGTCGGGGACCATGGATATCGAGACAGAGTATTATAAAGAATGTGTTGTGCCAGAACTAAGGGTTCCAGTTAAGGATGTTAGGACACAAGTGTATTGGTGGATTGTGTTTCTTTGGATGGAACAACTTTCAGACGGAATCGCAAGGTTCATCCTAGGGAGCAATGGAAGAAGCACTCCATTTCCCCATTTGAAGATATACAAAGAGTTGTTTTCATGGTGATTGGAATGAATTCGAGGGCGAATTCTATTTAAGGGGGGGGGGGGAGAATGTAATATCCCATATTTGTCTAAGCATGTGTATACACATATATTAGAAGTTGCTAAGAAGAATTATGGACTTGGTTGGAATCAAAGGGAATTAGTTAGAAAGAAACCAAATGGCAAACTTGTAAATGCCACTTAGTTAAAGGGCATTTTGGGCATTTAACATATTATATGAGTGACTTAAGGACTTGTTTGGATGTCCAGAACATATATACTTCCTAAAACCAGAATTTGAGTAGAAGCAAGAGAGAGGATAGAAAGAATCCAAGTTGCTTATGTTCTCATCTTCCATTTTCGCAATCATGGCGCAGCTCTCACAAAACAGGTAATATCTTTTCACTCGTAACTCCGATTGAGCTGTTTCGGACTTTTTGGAAAGCTTACGAAATTCCCTTCAATTTACATATAAATTTCGTTGCTTGCATGTCTGTATTGAAGGAGAAAAACACATTTGAAGTTTGGTGATTCTTGCTGGAAATTGGGAAAGAGAGGGTTACGGGATTGATGATGTTGGAAGTGGAATTTTGACCAAGATGGGAGCTCAATTGCAGCATGGATGTCATCTTAATCTCCATTGATACAATGTGAGTTTCATAGATAAAAACTTAGGGTAGGAATTGGGAATAATGCATGTTAAGGGTTAGAGTGTGATCAATGCTTTGCATGTTGATTAAATTGGTGAAAAAAGTGTTCTAATGATGCCATAGTGAGTTTCGGGATTGTTGATACCTGTTGATTGTGAGTAATGAGTTCTTGTTGGTTTATATTACCATGTTTGTTGTGTTACCAATGGTATGATTTATGATGAGAATCTAAATACATTTGAGAATTTCATGAACAATGGAACCGTTGATGTGTGTGAGATTAGATGGACTGTCAATTACATGTTCTTGCTAAGAAAAATGTGTAGGTTCTGTTTGGGAACTTAGGACATGGTTAGGATACAATTTGGGACTGATTTTATGCAGGAAATAAGTCATTTTTGACTCTGCTTCAGGTGCAAATCGATTTGCATAAGGTGTAAATCGATTGCTCACTGATTGAAAAGTAAATTTTATTGTTTCGACCATAACTTGAGTTTTATAACTCGAAATGGGGCCGGGTCGGAAGCGTTAGAAAGGTCTTTTAATGTTCCTTATGAATATGCTTAGATATCATGCTTTTAGTTCAGTTAAAGAATATGGAAAATGGATGTTTAGTTGCATGAAATTGAATAAGCATTAATGGAATTAAGAAATGTATGTTTTATTTCCCTCGGAGAGCAGTATCGTCCCGTAATGAGAACCGGACGCCCCCTTAGTCCTCTATGACTGATACGACTGTGGTACGAGATGGGTAATACCTTAGATAACCACTTAAATGCTTACACTATGAATAAGTGTTATGTTGGAAATGTAAGAGTGATTTGGTGTATTACGTGTACTATTATGAGGTGGGGCATTATGTTTTGTAATGCATACACAAAAACTTACCTAATAGAAATTACCTGGTGAGTGGGACCCTAGGATCAGTGTTATCCGAAATAGAGGATTATTCAGCATTGGAAAGAAGAAACTTTGGTACTACCAGATACACCCTAATTCTGAGGTAATGGAATTAAGGGAGTGAAATTGGGATTGCCAGACTAATGTTAATGCGTAGTTCGAAACGTAGGAGAGTAAGTCCCATTAGACGGAAGGTAGGAGAACTCTGGATACCGCCTTTCTAGACTAGTTCTGAGAGAAGGCGGTGGATAATTTTCGGAAACCACCTTATAGGACTTAGTCATATTATAAGGGGGCAGAAACTTCCGTAAAACCTTATCGTGATAGGCGGCGGGTTATCGATAGTCAACGACGTTCGAAACACTAGTTGGGCTAAAGGTTCGTCAAAGGCTTTGATGTGATAGATTCGTAACTCCTATTATTCTATATGACTCAGAAACTTCCGTAAAACCTTACCATGATAGGCGACGGGTTGTCGATAGTCAACGACGTTCGAAACACTAGCTGGGCTAGAAGTTCGTCAAAGGCTTCGATGTGATAGATCTGTAGCTCCTATTGTTCTACATGACTCAGAAACTTCCGTAAAACCTTACCATGATAGGCGGAGAGTTGTCGATAGTCAACGATGTTTGAAACACTAGCTGGGCTAGAGGTTCGTCAAAGGCTTTGATGTGATAGATCTGTATCTCTTATCGTTTTACGGGGCTCGTACGTTTAAGTTATTGGCTTATACGTTGTTATGAAGCGTATTATGCTTCGTTCCTTAAATCCTATGAAATAGTATATATGTGATTACTAATAGGATGAGATAAGGATAGCTTACCCTATAGAGCCGAGTGGACTTATAAGATAGGGGAACTCACTGAGATTTAGTAATCTCATCCCATGTTGTTGATTATTTTTCAGGTTCAGGATTAGTTTGAAGATTTACCAGAAGACTTGTCTCGGATGCTCTGGAGAGCAGTTGGCTTGGAGATCGTGCCAGATCTTATTTTCCGCTGTGCAGTTTCCTTGAAGACACTTGTTGTATACGGCTTATTGTATTTTCTTTAAAGCTTTATATGTACTCATAACCAATGTTAACGTTTCATGCATAATATACTAGTCAATTATGTGTGGGGTGTTACAGTTGATATATATATATATATATGAGTGGGGATCAACTTACTCCAAGAGTAAGTTTTTTAAACTTATTCCACAATCATAGCCTTTAAATTAGATTTAATCGAATGGTTATAAGTAAAAATGTTAATTTAACCACTATATTAAATTCAATTTAAAGGCTATGATGTGGAGTAAGTTAAAAAAAACTTACTCTTGGAGTAAGTTGATCCTCTCTCTCTTTCTCTCTCTCTCTCTCTCTCTCTCTCTCTCTATATATATATATATATATATATATATATATATATATATATATATATATATATATATATATATATATATATAATTTTATAGTAATATTTTAAAAATTCGGGAGCATTAGTATTTTTTTTAATTCATCACGATTCAATATATAATAAAATGAGGGGCATATTAATTTTTGACTGACAAATATTTTGGTGTACGAGTGGGTAGGAGAGAAACATACATGTGTGAAGTTCACAAATATTTTAATATTATTTATAATTAAATATTTAAAAATTCATCATATGACCGTATCATTTATTATCAAATTTTTATGATTAAATTTAATTCATTATCATTTGTAAAAGTGGATCTTCAACAACTGTTTTTGTGCCACACTCTCTAACTCAATACATTGATTTGATTTGATTGCATTGATGCCAATATATAATTCAAATCTCCTTCCTCAATACGTTTTCCCGCTTTCATGTATCTATGTCCCTTTTAACTCTTCACCTTCAAACTTTCGCCTCCCACGTGCCATCCATGCACCGCGTCGTCGCCACCTCTAGTGATAACCACAACTAGTGTCCATCCCTTTGAGTCTGACACAACGACCTTCTCCTCTCTCTCTCTGAAACAAAAGGTAAACACACAACCCAATAATGAAAAATGAAAATTCAAGGTTAGTTGTTTAATTTTTTATTAGGGGCCAATTTTTATTATTTGTCATAGGCCTCTAAAAAGTCAGGATCGGCCCTGCTTTTTATATGTGGTGTACTCAAGAGAAGAATCAACCTCATTCATGTATGGTCTCCAAGTTTGATGAAACTAAGTTGTGGCATAGGAAACTTGGCCACTTAAATCTCAAAAGTATAAGAAAGATTATCTTTAAAAGATAGATATTGGTCTTCTTAATTGCATTATTGAAGAAGGAAAATTTTATGGTAAATGTCAGATAGGAAAGCATACAAAGATGTCTCACAAGAAGTTTCAACATATTACCACCACCAGAGTGCTTGAACTATCCACATGGATCACATGGAACCCATGCAAGTTGAAAGCCTATGAGTTGGAGATACGTATTTGTGTGTTGATGTTTTCTCAATGTACGCATGGTCTGAATTCATACGTGAAAAGTTTGATACCTTAACTACTTTTAAAATTTTGTGTCATCATTTCTATTGTGATAAGGGAGAAGAAATTGGTAAGATTATTTGTATTCATAGTGATCATGAAAGAGAATTTAAGAACTCAAGCTTCTCGCTAACATCTCAAGGTATAGCTAATGATTTTTAATCCCCTATCACACCCCTAACAAAATGGGGTTGTTGAGCGTAATAGTCATACTCTTCAAGAGATGGCTAGAGTTATACTTCATGGCAAGAATCTTCCCTATAACTTTTGGGCTGAGGCAATAAATATGGCTTCTCACATACATAATTGTGTAATCATTCGACCACGTATAAAGCTCACTCATTATGAGTTGTTGAGAGGAAGAAAGGTAAATGTGAAATATTTTCATGTGTTTGGCAGCAAGTGCAACGTCCTTGCAGATAGAGAGTAAAGACGAAAGTTGGTCATAAAAGTGATGAAGGTATCTTCTTGGGATATTCCACAAACAATAAGGCTTACCGCGCGTTTAATAACCGAATAAAATCCATGATGGAATCTATAAATGTCATTATTGATGACATCCAATCAAAAGTTATCATTCAATAAGTGGAAGATTATGTTATTCCAAAGTAACGTGTCCTACCAAATGTTCCTGACAAGAATACCAACATCCTTCTACCAATTGTAGATCATAACGCATAAATTGATAGAGGTAGTTCTCCAAAAATTAGAGGACCATCCACATGGATACCGAAGAATCATCTCATTGAAAACATAATTGGGGATCTGAATAAAAGAGTTACAACCCAATCAAAAAAGTCTATCAATTATAGAGAATAGATAGCCAATACTTGTTTTATATCCAAAAGTGAGCCCAGAAATGTGAAATAAACCCTCATAGATAAATATTCTACCAATGTTATACAAAAAGAACTTAATCAGTTTGAAAAGAATAAAGTATATGAACTAATGCCTAGACCTAATTTAGCCAACATTTTTGGTACTAAGTGGATCTATAAGAATAAGTCTTATGAGAATGGGAATGTTACAAGAAACAAAGCTCTTCTAGTGTCCTAAGACTCTACTCAAATAGAGGGAGTTGATTTTGATGAAACCTTTTCCCTAATTTCCAGTCTAGAAGCTATAACATTGTTACTAGGAGTATCATGCCTTCTGAAATTCAAAATCTACCAAATGGATGTGAAAATTACTTTTCAGAATGGATACTTGAATAAGGAAGTGTATTTTAAACAACGAAAGGGTTCATTTATCCATGTCTTCTAAATCATGCGTACAAACTTAAGAAGGTCTTTTATGGGTTGAAATAGGCTCCTAGAGCTTGGTATGAAAGACTCATGGAATTTCTCACTAGAAATAGTTATGTTTGTGGTGTAATTGACAAAACTTTTTTTGTTAATAAAGAAGAAGGGAAGCTCATGATAGCTAAATATACATCGATGACATTGTTTTTGGTGAAATGTACGGAAAGATGGTATAACATTTTTTTCAACAAATGAAAACTGAATTTGAAATGAGCTTGGTAGGAAAACTTACTTGCTTTATTGGGTTTCAAGTTAAACAAGTGAGAGACGGCATCTTTATTTCCCAAAGCAAGTATGCTAGACAGATATTGAAGAAGTTTGGCTTAGAAAACACAGGGCATAAACAAACTTTATTTGCCACTCATGTCAAGCTTACCAAAGATGATCATGGAGTGATTGTTGATCAAAGTATCTATTGGAGCATGATTGGTAGTCTCTTATATCTTATTGCTAGTCGTCCTGACATCACATTCTTTATGGGTGTGTGTGATCATTATCTGACCAAACCTAAAATGAGCCATCTCACACAAGTCAAAAGAAACATCAGGTATATAAGTAGGACTTATGACTATGGACTCTTGTATTCCTTTGATACCACCTTCTTTCTAGTTGGGTATTATGATGTTGACTGGGTAAGAAATGCATAGGATAGAAAGAGAACCTATGGTGGATGTTTCTTCCTAGGAAACAATCTCATATCTTAGTTCAGTAAAAACCAAGATTTTGTTTCCCAATCCACTGCAAAAGTTAAGTACATTGCTACCAGAAGAAGTTGCACGTAACTAATATAGATGAAGCAAATTCTAAAAGTGTACAATGTGAAACAATATTTCATGACATTTTACTTTGAGAGCATGAATGCTATCAACATCTCAAAGAATCTAGTCCAGCATAGTCATACCAGGCACATTAACATTAGACATCATTTCATCAGAGAACTTGAAGAATATGAAGGATTTCTCTTGAATACGCTACCAGTGAAAAACAACTAGTAGACATCTTTACAAAACCTCTAAATGCCATTCAGTTTGAAAAACTAAGAGTTACGTTAGGGTTATGTGTGATGGAATTATAGAAATTAATGGTTAAGTGGCTGGAATTTAATTGGGTCGGATTTTTGTCCAACCAACCCATGTTTTCCAAGACTCGTGTAGCATACTTTGTCAATACAAAATAAACTCTCCATATTCAAAAAGTTATGTCTCAAATATAAGTTTCTATTTCGCGCTTCACTTTTCTCCAAAATTGTTCATCTCCCTCAAAACCACTCACTCACTTTGATCGTATTCTTCCTATAAGCATGGTGGGTACCAGGCAAGGAGCCAACATATCTGGAAACGACAAGAAATCTGTTACAAACCATAATAAAATATCTAAAGGAGAATGTCACACCCTAATTTTTAACCCTAAGATCCCACCTCATTTGCATCATTTTGCATAACATACATCATCTCATGTGTGTGTTTTTATGCATTCACTAACCCCTTTGAAATCCAATAGAACATGTGTTTTGGTTTCACTTTGATCACAAGCTAGGGTTTTGCTTTCAAGAAGCTCAAGGTTTGACCAGTCAAAGGATTGTGGGATTCTCAACATCTCAAGCCCTATTCATTCAACATTGATCAAGAGTCTCCTCTCATCAATAATCAAGTGCAAGATTGCATTGAATCAATATCAACAAGTCCCAAATCATCAGATACACCCAAATTAGGGTTTTGACCTAATTCAGTCCCTAGGTTGACGTTTGAAGCAATGTATGATCCAACACCTCAAGATATGTTTCAAAGACCTCAAATGCATCATATTAGCCCATTCATATGATTGTTTTAATGCAAGAAGTTTGATTCATAAGCAATTGAAGAAAATTAGATTCATCTAGAAAAAGTCAACTGTGATCAAAACCAAGTTTGACTTTTGAGATTTTTGGTCAAACATGGATTCTTCAAGTTAAGGATCATGAAAATATGTGAATTAGATCATGATCAATAAAAAAAATCAAAGAAAACATCCACAAATCATGATTTGAAAAATTAGTGTTTCTTGAATTTTTCTAAGTTATGAAAATCCTATGATTTTTGCCCTACTTCCCAAGTCCATAACTTCCTCCTCAAGCAACCATTTTATTTGCTCCAAAGACCAAATTTAAGATCTTGTTTCATAATTCAACTTTGTCATGGGGGGTGGATTCCAAAAAATGCATGGATAAAGAGATATGAAGCCATGAAGTGGA
This sequence comes from Lathyrus tuberosus, assembly GCA_022829125.1. Taxonomy (NCBI): domain Eukaryota; kingdom Viridiplantae; phylum Streptophyta; class Magnoliopsida; order Fabales; family Fabaceae; genus Lathyrus; species Lathyrus tuberosus. Next base: position 7,020,980 of record JALAZF010000256.1, read on the forward strand.
AGAACCATTTGCTTTTGAACAAAAAAACACTTGGTGAAATTTTCAACAGATCTTGACCTTGTCAAGTAGCTGACTTTGCAAGCATTTTTCACTATGATGCCAATTGATTCAAGGAAAGTTGTCAACATGAAAGTTGTAGAGGATGTTTCAGGCTTTCCAAAGAGTCTAAGAACATAAATTTATCACACTTGAGCTATGAGTTTCTAAGAGATGGAGTTTGCCTCTCCAAGCTGAATTATGGTTCATTTTCATGGCAAGCTTCATGTACAAACCCAATCATAAGCTACATGATCTCACTTTTCAGGCCATCTTACTTCTAAATCTCACCATGATCAGAGAATTACACAAACCTTTGGTGCATTACACAAGGAATTGAGGCTTTGTCCAAGTCATAATACCATAATTGGAAGTTTTGCATAAGGCACCATATCCATTTTGATAAAGGTCACCTTTTGCCAACAACTTGTGCATTGAGCTCCCAAGTTGTTTTCTCAGATCAAAAGAAATCTATAATACTCAGAAGCAACCTCTAGAAGTCAGAAAAGCATGGCTATCCTCCCCATTTCACTCCACTTTTTCATCATGCCTCAAGTATGGTTTCTTATGCAAATTGAAACCAAACTTCCAAACCAGCATTCCAATTAAACTAAACCTAATTTCTGCAAGTTACATAGACCATTCAGAATCTCTATAAATAGAGGACCAAGCCTCAGAACACAACACACCAAGATTTGCATAACAACCTCTATTATAGCAAAACTTCCATTCCCACAAAACTCTCCAATATTCATTACAATCATCAAACCCTCAAACAAAACATCCTCACATGCCACATAACACTCATCAAAGCTGCCTAAATCACCCATTTCATTAGAAAATCTCAGAATCAAAAAGCCAACTTGCATTTGCTCTATAGTTGACTTTTTGAGTCTAAACACCATAAATCTTCATCCTGACCTTTTCCACTCAATCTAATCCTTCAAACACCATCCACAAACATCATAGCAACTGTCCAAAGCATCACATTGCATGTGTAATACCATTTCCATCAAGAAAAATTTCTCACTTCTTCACTTTGCAAGAGGAATCGAGTTGAAGGTTTGATGTTGTTTCAACACAAACAAAGCAGGCTAAAAGCATCCTAGAGGTCCATATAATCTTTTTGAATCATCAACCATCTTCTGGAAGCTTAATTGAAGAGGCATTGAACCTACTCCAATAGGTAGGTTTTCTATTTTTGAAATTCCATGAAATAACATCATTCTGAACATTTCTTTATATCATTTTGATTGCCAAGATCTGAGGAATGATATCCCCATTCTAATTGCTCTTGACATGTGATGTATGAAATTTCATATTAGATTTTCATTTTAGGGTTCATACTGGTTCATGTTTGATTATTTGCCATATGTTGAAAATTAATGAAATTAAATGGTGCCATCGTGATCCTTATTGAATTCTGAACAAGTTTCATGTTTATAACTTTTGATTTCATTGAGGAATGAGAGAGTTATGATTTTCTGAAAGTGTGAAAATGGTGGAGGAAGAAGAAGATGTCCATGGCGCATTTTTCATATTTAAAAATCATGTTTAATATTTATTTTCCAGTTTCCATTTTAATCCTGAATTGGCATTGCGTCGTGTTGGTCATGAGTTTGGTTTGTGTGTGTGTGTGTATTGGCATGTGTAAAGTCTGGGGTTCAAATCCCCCTCGCCCCAGACTTTTGTGTTTTTTATTTTCTTCATTTTCAACTTGAACCTTCTTTTATTATTGCATGTGCACATTACACATCACACTGAAGCACTTGGCCGGTTGGTAAGAGTTTTGTGATGCCAGCTTCAGGTCATGGGTTCAAACCCCATTGACCACATTTCCTAATTTTTTAGCATTAGTTCATTTTCTTTTTATTTGATTCTCTTCAATTATTTTCTTTTATTTTTATTTTGATTATTCCATTAAAATTCAAACTTTCCTTTTATTTTTACTACATCAAAAATCCCAAAAAAATATTTTTATCATCCCACTCCTTTATTTATTGTCCACAAAAAATATTAAATGTTATTGTTATTTTAGGCTTAAATAATGTTTTCGTCCTTCTAAGTTGGCGAGTTTTTGGTTTTGGTCCCTAAATCTTTTTTTTCGGTCCAAATCCTTAACATTTGATTTCTTTTTGCGATTAGTCTCTGACATTAAACTTCCGTTACAAAAATGATAATGTGGCTAACGTGATAAGTTTTTTTATCATTTTCATTTATTTTAATCTCCAATTATTCCACATAAGCTGTTTTGTTTATTGAGAAATGCAATGTGGTATTGAACCTAGGGCCTTTTGTTTTCAATAAGTAGAAGTTTCCACCAAGCCATTTACTTCTTTTTGTTTATATTTGTAATGCATATACTAATATACTAATATTATTTCAACTATTTAATAATTCAATTATTAATATTTCAATTATTTAATTTTTTTTACAAGAATTCTTTAATTTATTAAATAATTAGTTTATTAAATATTTCATTAATTTAATATGCCAAATATTTAATATTTCAATTATTAATTATCATAATTATTTATTATTTAGTATCGTAATTATTTACTATTAACTAATAATACAATATTATTTACTAATAATTATTTATTATTTATTATCGTAATTATTTATTATTGTAACTAATAATTATTTATTATTTAAATAACTAAATAATTTTAATATTAATAATCATAATTTTAACTACTTTGGTGAAATATTAAAATAGAATATGAAATATTAATTTTAGTGAAATATTATTTAATTAGTTTGTTAAATAATTTTAATTACAGTATTATTAAATAATTTCAACTACAACATTATTAATTATTGAAATATTTACAGTATTATTTGGTTTATTAAATATTTGGTTTAATGATTTTACTATTTCAATTATTTTACTAGTTTAAAGACTAATTATTTTACTAATTAATAAAATAATTATACTAATTATATTAAATAATTTATACTAATAGTATATATAAATATTTATATTAAATAATTTTTATTTATATTAATAAGTATTAAATATTAAATTCTATAAAATAATTTATATTATCAGTATAAAATAATTTATATTATCAGTATAAAATAATTTATACTAATTGTATTAAATAAGTGCAAGTATTAAATAGTAAATATTAGATTTATGTAATATGTAAATTTGTTGCAAGTAAAAACACAAGTGAGTTGAATGGTCTAGTGACTAAGAACCATGTTGTGAAAGCGGTTTAAGTCCTCTTGGGACCAAAATTTTAATTTTTGCCTTCTTAAACTATAGGGACCAAAATCAAAATGCTTATGTGGAATTATTGCAGATTAAAATAAATAAAAAAAGAAAAAAAAAGCCTGCCACGTATGCGCTACGTACCACATCAGCAACGCCAAGTCATTATCGTATGCCAGCTCAGCGTTTTTTTAACGGTTAACTCACAGCAGGGACTAACGCCAAAAAGAAATGGATATATGGGGACTTGGACCGAAAAAAAAAAGATTCAGGGACGAAAACCAAAAACTCGCCAACTTACAGGGACGAAAACATTATTTAAGCCTTTATTTTATTATTTATGTTACTTATTTAAAAATTAACTTTAAAGATCATAAAAAAAATGTTTTATTTTTTTCTCGTTTATTTTATTCCTCCCATTTCAAAATGCCTAAAAATGTTTCCCTCATTTCTTGTTTGTTTAATACCATGTTCATATATTTTCCTTATTTTATTATTTGTCAAAGATATTTTCAATATTAATGTTCGTGCCTTTTGATTAGGGTTTTGTAGTTGATCTTTGTTTTGTTTGACCTAAACCATGTCTCATTTCTTTGTTCATATCAACCATGATAACATGCTTATTTCTTAATGACCATCTTTGTCTTGCTTGAGTACTGTCGCACCCCAAAATTTACCCTCACTATTCCTAACTTTATCTGGCTTGTGCATCTTATAGCCTCATGTACATACCCTTCATTAGGTCATGCATACCATTAATCACATTTTGCATAGTACAATCATTAGGTCACGGTTCGGTAATAGTGGATGTAATCGGTTTAAACGGATCTTCAAGGCGGATTTTATTTGGTAATTATTCGGGTTTATTTCCCATATTGGTACGGATCATCTCATTATTTGAGATTATGACTGGTGGAGAGATTGGAAGGATTGTCACTTAATTCAGAAGTACTTATTTCCAACATAAAATCACTTCCCAAAGACACTTAAAATAATGGGTTAAGTCGCAAAAATTCAAGAAAAATGTGGTAGAAAAATCAAGGCAAAAACATTTAAGTTCAAGTTATTTCAAGTGATATTTCAAGTGACCATTAGTCTTACATTGAGACTTGGTACTTATGCTAAACTCCAACATGTTTTGTCTCTAACTTTCCTTAACTACCTATTTACCCCCTAACCCATGCATTTACTCATTTACCCTTAAACTAATTAACTAACTCTAACTTCCTTAAATCTCACAAACTAATACAAAATCAAACTAATTTTTACCAAAACTTCAACCATTGATAATAATCAATCTAACGGCTAAGATTGGTGATTCGCAACTAGCATTTAAATTAGTTTTTAACCGTTGATAAAGTGGTGACTTGGATCACGATCGAATGAACCACAATTAGCAAAAAATAATCTATATAAACTTTCTTTTTTCCCAATTTTTGGGGTTAACCACTATGAACCATTTTTAATCATTTTTTCTCTCATTTTGCTTATAACCAATTTCAACACTTTTCATCACCTTCACAAAAGTTCATCTTCATCACCATTTAGGATTTCACATTGAAGTCCTAAACTTGGTGAAACTTAGCCACAATCAATTTCTATAATCATCATTTAAGTGGATTCAAGGATATATTCAACACTAAATTTTCATCATATTCAAGATTAAAGGATTCATTAATTTTCTATTATTTTACAATTCTCTACTTTTATCATCTATCTTCATCTTATCATCAAACAAAAGATTAATCGAAAGCATAATAAAGGATTATTTCTTGAAGTTTTCCGGGTTTCTCTTCTTTTCGATAAAATTTCAACACGTACCGGAGCAAATCTCGGCTCCGTCGGTAAGCCTTGAACTTTCATCACTTCCATGTCATTGCCATGAATCTTCTTGCATGTTTGATCTTATTAATTGCATGTGATAGAGCCATTAAATTATGCTACTGTTTTGAAATTGATTATTGAAATAATCACTTATTTTAACAAAAACTTAAAAATAGTGATTTCTAACTTTTAACGGATAATTACGTGTGAATATGTCATCCGAACCGGTTTTTTGTGTCGATTGTAAAAATATACTTAGTTTTTCGTTCCGGTGCATATTTTAGCCGAACCATCGCATTCTTTAATCGAACTATTCGTCCATTTTCGCTACTTTGTCGGTATAATTTGTAGCTTGTTTCGTAATTTAGAATATATACTTAATTTCTTTGTAAAATTCCAATTTCAATTATATATTAACTCGTCGAATTCGATACCGTTAGCCGTTACCAGAACTTTGTTCAAAGTTGGTTCTTTAAATTTTTTTCATACTGCTATATTATTCTTCCTCTTGAGTTGTCGTTCGTTACTGCTACTTCATGTTTCTTAGTGCTACTTCAGATTTTTTAAGTTTTATGTTAGTTTAATTTTAAGGCTAATATCCATTTTGCCCCTTGTCATATAGGCGTTTTTTGAAAAACTCCCCTATAAAAAAAACTTGCAAAAAAACCCTAACATTTGAAGATTCTCTCAATTTTGACCTTCATCACATTCGGTCACAAAAAACCTGTCATTTTGACAGCGTTTTTATTTTGACCCCTGCCATTTTGGCAGCGTTTTCATTTTGACCCCTGCCATTTTGGCAGTGTTTTTATTTTGATCCCTGCCATTTTGGCATTTTTAGTGACTGAATGTGATGAAGGTCAAAACTGAGAGAATCTTCAAATGTTAGAGTTTTTTTTGCAAGTTTTTTTTTTACAGAAGGGTTTTTCGAAAAGCGTCTATATGACAGGGGGCAAAATGAGTATTAACCCTTAATTTTATATAATTACTGTATATTGTCAAAGTTATACATTATTATTATATGATACATACATAGGTATTATGTCATGTTACTGCTGATGGTCATATTCTTATTGAATGTCATATAGCTAATACTGTAACCAAATACCGCGGGGGCAACCGAATACTAGAGAGTTCTTAATATTAGACTAGCCATTCTAAGTATATACATTAGCAGCTTGCTTGAAAAAAATCTACACGTACTGGCAGTTAGTTTAAAAAATTATATAGACAGTAGTTTTTTTAAAACAAATATACTGTAGTTCCAATTTTATAAATATATACATATTTTAATTAGAAATTCATTTAATTTAATTAGAAATTAATCTATTAGCTTTAGCTTAAAAATTAGTATAATAGCTTTAGTAAACAAAAATAATTCATTTGCTTATAATCATTAGACTTAGGTACTTTAGCTTAGAAAAGAATTTTAGAAAATTAATTCATTTAGCTTAAGTAGAAATTTATTTAGAAGGTTAAAAATTAATTCACTTAGTTTAATTAGAAATTAATTCATTAGATTAGTTAGAATTAATTTGCATTAGACTTTAATTATCATCTTAACTAGTAAGATACCCGTGCTCCCGCACGGGTAAAATTATTTGATATTGTATAAAATATATTTATATATATATATATATATATATATATATATATATATATATATATATATATATATATATATATATATATATATATATATATATATATATATATATAAATTTGATACGATATAAAATATATCTATATATGTATTTAAATTTGAAATTAGCTATTAATTTTAAAATGAATAATGATTATGTAAATTCAATTAAATTAAAATATAAAGAAAAAAAAGGACTCGTGAGATGAAAACAATCGAATATTTAATATTTAAAAATAAGGATTTTATCTTTTAATTAAGATAATTATTGATGAAAATAAAATATGTATTATATTTATGGTGATCCGTGAAATAAAAATTTTATTTAATACAATATAAAATGTATTTATATACAGATGTAAAATTGAAATTAGTTATTTAATTATAAAATGAAAAATAATTATACAATTTCAATTATATTAAATAATGATGCAAAAAGAAAAAAAAAAGACTCGTGCGATAAAGAAAGTAAAAAAAAAATTTGATGCGATAATGACCCATGAGATAAAAATAATTATTTGATGCGATATAAATGTATTTATATACAAATGCAAAATTTAAAATGATTTACTTAATTGTAAAATGAACAATAATCATACAAATTTAATTGTATTTAATAAATATATAAAAAGAAAAAAAAAAGAATCGTGACATGAAAAAAGAAAAAAAAATATTTAAAAATAAAGATTTTGTCTCTTAAATTAAGATAATGGTTGATTAAAATAAAATAGATATTGGGTTGATAGTGACCCGTGAGATAAATATATAGTGTTATTTTATTAAAATTAAAAAATAGATTATTAATATTTTTAGTGATAGTTAATAAATAAAGAAAAAAATTAAAATAAAAGTGAAAAAGTGTGGGAAAAAATATGAGGGAGATTTGAAATTTGAATTGAGAATTAATTAAGACATTTGTTAATTACCAATTTATCCATAATATAGTGTATTAATTAAGACATTTGCTTATAATCATTAGACTTAGTTACTTTAGCTTAGAAAAGAATTTTAGAAAATTAATTCATTTAGCTTAAGTAGAAATTTATTTAGAAGGTTAAAAATTAATTCACTTAGTTTAATTAGAAATTAATTCATTAGATTAGTTAGAATTAATTTGCATTAGACTTTAATTATCATCTTAACTATGATTAGTTTTAGAATTGATTTTCAATTAAAACTCATTTAAATTTAATTCTTTCACCTCTTTCACTTGACTTTTTATGGTTGTATGGTTTGTATGCTTGTATGATTTTTTTTTTAATTCTTGCATGACTTATGATTCATCCCTCCATTGTGGGTAAAATGTCCCCCACTCCGATGAATATGTAATAGCGTAGAATTTACTTTCTTTACCGCTTTCCTTTGCATGTTAATAACCAAGATAAAATAAAAACGATAGAAACAACTTTTTCAAAAGAACAAAACACACTTGATCTAATGTCAAGTGCTTTTCAAAATCAAATTCATTTGAAAGCAACGTGGGTGCTTGATCCAACGTCAAGTATCTCAATCCATTACATTCTCATACTTCTATCTCTATCTCACTCCTACAATTCTCACCCTTCACACCCGTAAGTCGATTGCTTAGGCATCGCCATCAACCTCCATCCATTCTCGTCTTCCATTCAATCATCACTCTTTCTTATCACACCTATCACCTTTCAAAACACTTAATAAAACAAGAGTTTAATCTGGTCCTCTTAGGGTGAAAATGAGTGGTTGGGATACCATTGTCCCCTCAACTCTCGAGTATTTAATCGTGGGCCGTACTTAGCCTATGGTTGAATACTTGTCTTCCTCTAAGTACCGACAATTAAACTCGCCTCACACCTTCTAAAACAAATAACTTTCACCACTCCTTTGCCTTAGGGCATCACCTTAAAACCTTCCAAAAGGGCACATTACCTTCGTTCTACCGCAATACAAGCAACGCTTAACTGCTAGAACATGACCGTTAATCTCCCCCACAAAAACGTCAAACCTTCTTTCGCCCCTATGCGATTGAGACCAACAACCCGTGGTCCCACGAACTACGGACGCTCTGATTCTTCATTCGTCAATGAAGATACGTAGGCACAAGATTGGGATACCTTGGCGAGCAACCTTCCACCAATTCACCCGTAGTCCTCCGAACTACGATGACTCTGACTTTCCCATTGCACGAGGGAATACGTAGGCATAGGATTGCGAGATCCTATCGAGTCCCCTTTTATTTAAACCCTTCCATTTCTCTTTAGCAAGTAAACCTTAGATAATGACACCTATTCAAGCGTAGACCACCTAGATGGTTCCCATCGAGTACGATGGATGTGAGGGGTGCTAATACCTTCCCCTTGCATAACCGACTTCCGAACCCATATCTTGGTCGCGAGACCATCCTTTCCCCTAGGTTTTCTCGATGTTTTCCTTTCCCCTCTGTTGGGATAAATAACGTTCGATGGCGCTTCTCTGCATTTTTCGCGTAGCGACAAGTACCTTGAATAATTGGTTTTGTTCACACTTGTTTCAAATTTGTCCATGTTCCTTAGAACTTGTTCTTAGCCTAAAACATATTGAATCCATGCCCTTTGATCTTTGGTTCTCATATTGATAAATGTCTTTGTGTTGTAAATTGTAGATAATGTTGTTATACCATGTTTACTTCAAACCATGCCTTGATTCTTAAACTTGTTCTTGTTGAGACTTATCTTGTAAATAAGTGTACCCATGATCAATTTCTATCCATGCTTTCATGTTTACCTCTTTGGTTTAATGATTGTTCATATTTATGTACCTTGTTGCCTATTTCCAAGGGAGGGGCTTGTTGTTGACATCTTTGTCATGTTTGCATATGCATGTTTACATTCTTGTACATATATCTCTCTTGTAATCGTAGAACTTGCTATCCCTTTGGATTACCTTCAATTTAGACCCAAAATTAGGGTTTACCCTCTCTCAAACTCAAAACCGCTTTCATTAAAAACCTTGACCTCAGGTCATTGATCTTTTTCAAACTCCTTTCTTAACAAGTGCTTCAAAACATCTTAAGCATACTCAAACTTCTTTCACAAAGACTAAAAAACACAAACTTCGATTCAAACCTTTTTCCACTTTGCCTTTTCAATTTAATAACTTTTCTAAATAGATTAGACATTAGTCATCTCTAGTTGAGATATAAATCTCATATCCCATAACATTGTGAGAAAAATGATTGATTCTTTTCCACTTGAGAGAGGTATGTGGCATACTTGTTGATACATCTAAGTTGGAGCCCTTCTCTCAATGTGAAGCAAAGATCCCTCTTCCACATGTTTGTGGTGGTTTAAGTTGAGTATTCTTCTTAAGATGACAAGTTGTCTCTTCTTCAATAAAATTCACCTTAGCAAACCCTTTTTAATTTGTACCTAGACCAACGAGGTTTTGATCCTTTATTGGTACGCAGGCACAATACTTTGTGTCTTGCCAAACACAAAAACAATAAAAAAACATTTCTCTTCTCATCTCCCCAATCAATCCCATTAGCAGACACTTAACAATAACACAAATTCAACAAGAGGTTCCTATAAGATACTATAGATACTTAGGGTTCTAATACCTTCCCTTAGTATAACCAACCCTAAAACCTTAGATTCTCTTTATTGCTTTGTTTTTCATTGCATATTTATGGGTTATTCTTTCTTTACCCCTTCCCTTGGATAAATTAAAGATCGGTGGTGATATCTTAATATTTGTGAAGCCTAGCTAACTCAATAGATATGGTCTCTGATTCTCACCGCGACAGAGACGATAATATTGCCAAGGCTTATGGGCTTCACATGAAAGGCATTGTGATTTGAGGAACAACTGATTGTCCGGTCGGAGTTCCTTCCCCTATTAAACATCCTAAGGAGTTCAAAAGAAAATAAAAGTGAATAAGTTGAGTGATCATGTTCTTCTTACAATGATTGATCTAACAGGAAAATGATCAGCAGCCATCTCTACAACAAAGGAAAGAAAAAACACTAAAGATTTTACTCGCCCTTAAGATAAAGCCAAAAGTCGTCCATATGATGTTCCTTTGGAAGTCATTTTTCTCAGAGTTATTCAACCCAACAAGGATGAAGGTAATATATCTAAGCCTCCTGAACCATCAAATCTTTCTGCTCCTAAAGATGTTCTTGTATTGTCAACCCCTAATATTGAAACAAAAAAAAAATTGGGAACGAATAGTCTGAGTACATAACCGAAATCATAGAAATCCTTCATGCTTGTGACGATCCACCGAGTGAAAATATAATAGAAAAACTCATATGTGATGAAACTAGTTCAAATAAACCTCTGCATAAAACCTCTGTTAAGGTTGACTATAACACCCCAATTCCCATCGCGAATAAATAATACATAAGTAAAATCAGAGTAACTAAAAAATTTATTTTTCCGACAGAAACAGGGATGCCACATTTTAAAGTAAGAAAACACAATCCCTGCTCATAAATTTGATACATAGCATAAAATAGAATACCCTCAAAGGGGAAACTTTTTCCATATAAAGGGAAAGGTCAATTATGGAATAAAGCGGAAAGATCCATAACCGACTTGTTTTACAAATAAATGGTTTTATAACATCAACATATAAATACAAAAGTAATACCAAATATGTTCAACAATTATATACATATATAACATGATCGTTCCCCGACTCCCGTGCTACGTATCAGAGCAGACAGACGACAAAGGACGGAGGACTAATCTCCACCAAAAAGACCTCCAGCAACTCTAATCTGCAATGCCTCATAGAGCATTATAAAACAGCAGAAGGGTGAGAAATAACAACTAAATCAAGATTGCATAATAATATGCAAACACACATTCAAACACATGTATAAATCATCTCACCCATACCATCACATACTAACACATATAGCATGCCACAAATACAAAACATATCACACATAATCCAACCATAATTATGGCATATGGAACCACACCACCACATCACCACAAAATATAGCATATATCAATTATACCGACATAATCACATATTCACACATAATGCACACCAAAGTTATGACATAAAGAATCACATCACCACATCACATAACATATGTCTACGTATAAACATATTGCCCACAACCAATTCATTTATCACGTATGCACATCAAATTACCAATGCTATCACAATCTCAACACGTCACAAATCAATGCACAATTTCCACACATAATCAATCAAATCATGATTTTCCACACATAATGCATCCATTCACAATTCTCACACATAATGCATCCATGATTTATGCAAATGCACAGAGACCGACACAACGACTCTATGCAAATTCCAGGCGGTACCGACTTCTAATATTTCTCATCACTAGTTCACCCAGGAACTCTGCTGGAACCATCGCTTGTTACTAGAAGTAACACCCCGTCGGGCCAACGATGTTCACCCGTCGCTTGCAGTCCTCTTTGTATAAGGCTCACGGCGTTTATGGATCGCTTGCAGTCCTCTTTGTATAAGGCTCACGATCCAATCGCTTGCAGTCCTATTTGTATAAGGCTCACGATCGTCTATAATCATCGTTTTCAGTCCTCTTATTTTTAAGGCTCACGATCCAATCAGATCGCTTTCAGTCCTCTTATTTTTAAGGCTAACGATGTTATAGCAGATTCCCTCAGGAATCAATCCGTCGCTCACACCCCACATGGGCACACGACATTTATGGATCGCTCACACCCCACATGGGCACACGATCCCACAAGATGCATATCATGATGCTTGACACACAAGAACTCATGACAATCAAATGCATCTTCACACATATATGCAACCATAATCATGCATATATTTCAACTCATCAATTCCATACCTTCATAATTCAACCATATGAATTAATCAACATCATCATACTCATGCATTGCAAATCAATTCAAACAATGCATTTCAAACCATAAAGGCCACCACACAACATACATTGAATTTCACATAAACAATGCATTTCACCACAAACCACAAACCACAACAATCATGCCATCACAATTACTTCCACAAGGGATTCACACCACAAAGGCTACCCACAACACATCATAACAACATACATTGATATTCAATCAAACAATGTATTTTACCACACAACAACATCATTAATCCCGCATCGAAGTCTAATTCAAAACAATGCACATATTTGCCATAAAGACACAAACCATCATCACAACATTCCATCATGTATATTCACATCATATAACGGCACACAAGCTACACGTTACATATCAAAAGCATATAGCATGATAACACATCAATCGCACACATTGTACGCGATAAAACCCCGACAACCCGACTATTTTTCCAAAAAAACGAATTAATTAAATCATATTTTACCCTCCAAACCATTTTTAATAGAAAGAACTTTTCATTAGCTTTCCAACGCTTCAAACGGGGGTCAAAACGGACTTACGGTTCAAAAGTTATGAAGAAAACAAAATCGGACATTTTGGAAAATTCTGTGACCATGCGCCGACGCATGAAGCTTGGGGGTCAGCGCATGAACCTGGGAATTTTGCCCGGGTCAGCGCATAAAGCTGGGGGTTAGCGCATGATTCTGGGGGTTAGCGCATGAATGTGCAGATTTTGCTAGAAACTCATTTTTCGATCGTTAAATGACTTCCGGACCTCCGATTTCGATTCCGTAAAAAGCTGCGGTCTCAGAATTCAACATACTACAATATTTTCACCATTAAAAAGCCATCCAACATATTTTCCATTTTTGAAATATTTTGAAACATAGTTTTATCAATTTACTCAACTCCAAACTCGCTCAAAACCACTCGAAAACAAAAAAAAAACCATTCCCGATTAATTCATATCCGTACCTGATTAAATATCAACCTATACCAATGTTACCTGACATATCCAAACACTTTTACTCGATCACAAGATCAATTTGCACAAAACATCAATATATATAAAAAACTCAAAAGTTACAAATTCAACTCGATTCAATCAAACGATCACACTAAATCACGACCCAACATCACTCGACTGTACTACGTGATTTATTCCGACTTTCGTCCGTAAAAACATCGATTTCTACTCATTTTTACCATTTTGACCTAAAATGAAAACTATAAGAAAATATCCAAAACAATCCAAGAAAACATACACATATACATACACAAGCAATATATAATTGAAACTTCTCACCCTTACCCGATTAATCGCGATTGAAACGGAGTTATCTTTGATTTTCCTCTTTTTCTCCTCTTCTTTCTTCCCTTCTCTTTTCTTTCTCTTCTTCTCTTCTCTTTCTCTTTTTCTTTTTCCTTACTATTTTTCTCTATTTTCTTTCTTTTTATGAAAATATCTACCCCCAAAAAGACCAAAATACCCCTCAGCTCAAATATCTCCCAAACGCTCTCAAAATGCGATAAAACATAAACATCGATGAAAAATAATATATTGTCAAATAAAAGTCAAGAATAAAATAATATAAAAATGAAAATAATTAAATCGACTCGATTAAATAAATCAGACAAAACGGGGCGTTACAATTCTCCCCCACTTAGACATTTTCGTCCTCGAAAATATACTGAGACGAACAACTCCGGACACGACTCTCGCATCCGACCAACAAACTAACATGCCAACAAAAGCACACCACGAATAACACAAACTGACAAACAACCTCGCTAACAGCAACTACTACAACAACACTACACGACGACAACTACAACGACAAGATGCAAAACCCATACAATGCACTTGACGACCAACTCACAACTCAAAGAATACACAAGTTACTAACACACAGGTTCACTCTTGAACCAGAACACAACAAGATCGTTACCCTCACCAAAGGTAACACTCCCCTAATTCCCCACAAAGGAATTAGCCACTCGCACTCGACCCATCACCATGGAAACGAGGCAACAACACAAACAAGAACATAAAGTCCCACGACACAACATCGTTTCAACAACCTTGACTAAACCAGGATACTAAACATCCTTGTCACACAACAATATTACCGCAATGCTACGATTCACCAATCGAACATACAACCAAAACATCCATCTACATATTAGTACTTGATTAATATTGAAACCTTCCACTTATCACTTCCATTATAGAACATCCCACTGTCTCATCATTCCTACCATTTCCCACTGTTCAACCTTTGCACTCTATCAAGCCACACACGCATATATGAAATGTGCCACATCACGCTTTCGATGCGCACTCTTATTACTCGTAGCCATCAAAATTACCAATTTCACATCCAAAGTCTAACTCCTTCTCATATTCACCAAAAATCACTGTTAACTGTTAATATTCTCAACCTCACACTCCACTGTGTTATCTCACACACCAGACACAAGTCTCCGAACTGCTCAAATAATTCTAACTCCCTGACCATCAAAACTGACATGCATAAAAACTTTCGACTTAACTTATCACACACGACATCAACTTTTCCCAAAGGATAAACCAAGCCAAATTCATAACTCGTCACTAATCCTAACCATTCTCGCTGTCTCATACTCTATGCCTTCAGACCAAACAATTACTCTAAACTCTTGTGATTACCAAACATTTCGAACCCAGAACCATAAAGATAATATCTCCAAATACTCCAATACAATACAACCGCAACCAATTCTAAGTCCAGAATAGTATAGATCCTTTTATGAATCCTCAATTGTCGTAAAGCATAAGCTACGACTTTACTTTCTTACATTAACACACTGACTAAACTTATCAAAGACACATCCCAAAACCTCACAAACGGTTGAACAAGATCACACAAAATCAAAGCTGGAGCCGTAGACAACTTCTACATCAGTTCTCTGAAACTTTCCTCACAATGAACATCCAAACAAACGACTCACCCTTTGCAAGTCAACTGAGATAACAGAAGTACGAACTTAGCAAAGTCTTCCATAGCCTGCAGTAACAACCAACTGAGCCCAAAAGTTTCTAATCTCCCTAACCAACTTCGGAGCCTCTCATTGTAGAACTACATCTACTTCCGATGGATCCATAACCATACTCTCATCTGAAATAACATATCCAAGAAAACTAACCTTTTTCAACCCAAATTCTCACTTGAATAACTTAGCATAAAACTTCGTCTCTTTTCAACACTTGTAATTCAAATCTCAAACACTCTACCTGTTCTTCCTCAGGGTTTATAACAGATCCGAACATTCTCAATCGTTACCTTATTCCACTGTTAGCAATCCATACACAATTTCTTCTCTTAACAATCCAAATTCCATAAATCCCAACATGTCACAACAACCAATCCAAAAAGAACTCTCAAATATTACATCCACACCTAAGGGTTCTCTCGAAATTTCCATCAATGCTCTAAAACTCCAAAGACTCCAAACCTCACCAGAACTCTAAGTTTTACTTTCCATAGTCTCAATACCTTCATACACATCATGCTTGTTATTCCATTCAATCATCAGTTCCTTGTATTACTATCAATACTGGAGCTCTCTTAGATGACACACTTGGTCTCACAAATCCCTTTTTCCAGTAAATCTTCCAACCGCTCTTTCAATCTGAGTTTCACTTCCTAAAAGTTCTTCTACTTACTTAGCAGATCCAAACCTCAAATCCTTACCTTCGTCCAATTTGAGTTCACACTCTTCTCTCTGAGAACAACCAATAACGATGCCCAATCATTCTCTCTCAAAACTTCCCAACTGGACCAACATACCAAAGTCTCTAATCCGTCCCATCTTCCAGTATAAGAATCTTCATCAACTCATCGAAACAATCCGTAATCATTTTCTTAATTCCAAATAATTCATTGCACACACTATCAAAGCCGGAAAGACATGCCTATTCCATCCAACATAATTTCCGTCTGCTATCAACAAGAGATTAAGGGTGATCAGTTCCTTAATTTATCAATAGACAACCGACAATCATGATGGGGCATAAACCGTCTTCACCAAACTATAATAGCGTTTCTTGCATCCTGTGTACAAAACTACCTAAGGCAAAAATCCTTAGTTGACATAAACCTTACCTCCACATTCCCTCCGGAACTGGGAACAACACTGTCCAAACAACACTTACACTCTTGCAATCTACAACGCACTGAGCCAACGATCCACACCTGAAGCAACTTGGAGAAGTACCAACTTCTCCCCCACTTATCTCATTCTCACACCTGAAGACAAAGGATTAGAAAACTAGAAAGCACTGACAGTGTTCCACACACATATCACACACTAAGAGACAAACCATAACAACAGTATTCAACTGTCACACCAACAGACTCAACAACTTGGCCGGACGAACCGACCTGCTATGATACCACTAATGTAACACCCCAATTCCCATCGCGAATAAATAATACATAAATAAAATCAGAGTAACTAAAAAATTTATTTTTCCGACAGAAACAAGGATGCCACATTTTAAAGTAAGAAAACACAATCCCTGCTCATAAATTTGATACATAGCATAAAATAGAATACCCTCAAAGGGAAAACTTTTTCCATATAAAGGGAAATGTCAATTATGGAATAAAGCGGAAAGATCCATAACCGACTTGTTTTACAAATAAATGGTTTTATAACATCAACATATAAATACAAAAGTAATACCAAATATGTTCAACAATTATATACATATATAACATGATCGTTCCCCGACTCCCGTGCTACGTATCAGAGCAGATAGACGACAAAGGACGGAGGACTAATCTCCACCAAAAAGACCTCCAGCAACTCTAATCTGCAATGCCTCATAGAGCATTATAAAATAGCAGAAGGGTGAGAAATAACAACTAAATCAGGATTGCATAATAATATGCAAACACACATTCAAACACATGTATAAATCATCTCACCCATACCATCACATACTAACACATATAGCATGCCACAAACACAAAACATATCGCACATAATCCAACCACAATAATGACATATGGAACCACACCACCACATCACCACAAAATATAGCATATATCAATTATACCGACATAATCACATATTCACACATAATGCACACCAAAGTTATGACATAAAGAATCACATCACCACATCACATAACATATGTCTACGTATAAACATATTGCCCACAACCAATTCATTTATCACGTATGCACATCAAATTACCAATTCTATCACAATCTCAACACGTCACAAATCAATGCACAATTTCCACACATAATCAATCAAATCATGATTTTCCACACATAATGCATCCATTCACAATTCTCACACATAATGCATCCATGATTTATGCAAATGCACAGAGACCAACACAACGACTCTATGCAAATGTCATGCGGTACTGACTTCCAATATTTCTCATCACTAGTTCACTCAGGAACTCTGCTGGAACCATCGCTTGTTACTAGAAGTAACACCCCGTCGGGCCAATGATGTTCACCCGTCGCTTGCAGTCCTCTTTGTATAAGGCTCACGATCCGATCGCTTGCAGTCTTATTTGTATAAGGCTCACGATCGTCTATAATCATCGTTTTCAGTCCTCTTATTTTTAAGGCTCACGATCCAATCAGATCGCTTTCAGTCCTCTTATTTTTAAGGCTCACGATGTTATAGCAGATTCCCTCAGGAATCAATCCGTCGCTCACACCCCACATGGGCACACGATCCCACAAGATGCATATCATGATGCTTGACACACAAGAACTCATGACAATCAAATGCATCTTCACACATATATGCAACCATAATCATTCATATATTTCAACTCATCAATTCCATACCTTCACAATTCAACCATATGAATTAATCAACATCATCACACTCATGCATTGCAAATCAATTCAAACAATGCATTTCAAACCATAAAGGCCACCACACAACATACATTGAATTTCACATAAACAATGCATTTCACCACAAACCACAAACCACAACAATCATGCCATCACAATTACTTCCACAAGAGATTCACACCACAAAGGCTACCCACAACACATCATAACAACATACATTAATATTCAATCAAACAATGTATTTTAACACACAACAACATCATTAATCCCGCATCGAAGTCTAATTCAAAACAATGCACATATTTGCCATAAAGACACAAACCATCATCACAATATTCCATCATGTATATTCACATCATATAATGGAACACAAGCTACACGTTACATATCAAAAGCATATAGCATGATAACACATCAATCGCACACATTGTACGCGATAAAACCCCGACAACCCGACTATTTTTCCAAAAACACGAATTAATTAAATCATCTTTTACCCTCCAAACCATTTTTAATAGAAATAACTTTTCATTAGCTTTCCAACGCTTCAAACGGGGGTCAAAACGGACTTACGGTTCAAAAGTTATGAAGAAAACAAAATCGGACATTTTGGAAAATTCTGTGACCATGCGCCGACGCATGAAGCTTGGGGGTCAGCGCATGAACCTGGGAATTTTGCCCGGGTCAGCGCATAAAGCTGGGGGTTAGCGCATGATTCTGGTGGTTAGCGCATGAATGCGCAGATTTTGCTAAAAACTCATTTTTCGATCGTTAAATGACTTCCGGACCTCCGATTTTGATTCCGTAAAAAGCTGCGGTCTCAGAATTCAACATACTACAATATTTTCACCATTAAAAAGCTATCCAACACATTTTCCATTTTTAAAATATTTTGAAACATAGTTTTATCAATTTACTTAACTCCAAACTCGCTCAAAACCACTCGAAAACAAAAAAACAACCATTCCCGATTAACTCCTATCCTTACCTGATTAAATATCAACCTATACCAATGTTACCAGACATATTCAAACACTTTTACTCGATCACAACATCAATTTGCACAAAACATCAATATAGATATCAAAAACTCAAAAGTTACAAATTCAACTCGATTCAATCAAACGATCAAACTAAATCATGACCCAACATCACTCGACTCTACTACGCGATTTATTCCAACTTTCGTCCGTAAAAACATCGATTTCTACTCATTTTTACCATTTCGACCTAAAATGAAAACTATAAGAAAATATCCAAAACAATCCAAGAAAACATACACATATACATACACAAGCAAGATATAATTGAAACTTCTCACCCTTACCCGATTAATCGCGATTGAAACGGAGTTATCTTTGATTTTCCTCTTTTTCTCCTCTTCTTTCTTCCCTTCTCTTTTCTTTCTCTTCTTCTCTTCTCTTTCTCTTTTTCTTTTTCCTTACTATTTTTCTCTTTTTTCTTTCTTTTTATGAAAATATCTACCCCCAAAAGGCCAAAATACCCTTCAGCTCAAATATCTCCCAAACGCTCTCAAAATGCGATAAAACATAAACATCGATGAAAAATAATATATTGTCAAATAAAAGTCAAGAATAAAATAATATAAAAACAAAAATAATTAAATCAACTCGATTAAATAAATCGGACAAAACGGGGCGTTACATTGACCCTAATGTCATTTGTGAAAATGTTTTATGAGATGTCAACAAGAACATATATGAGGTAGATGATGAAAGTTCAAGTGAGGATGAGTTAGAATCCATTCAAGACGATGACAGAGATGTCAGTAAGGTTGTTAGTAACAATGAGGATGAAATTCCTCAAATCGAGCAAAGTGAGTTAGAAGAAGACTCTGATGAAAATATGTCAGAAGATGTTGCTGATGAAGCTAAAGAAAGAGAGGAAGATGGACAAGACAACCAAGAGACTTAGCAAGTCACTGAGCATGTTGATCTGATAGTTAGTAAGGATGTCACTCCTGATGTTAATAACAATGATAATAATATTTTGAAAACTAATATAACTGTTATTTTAAGTGATCAAAATAATATGGAGAATGATGTCAATGACCTTCCTGAAGGTCTAATTAAATCTGGATAATTTTTAAGTGGTGATGATCCAATAAAATCCTGAAGTTATGAATTAGAAGAAGAAATCTACAAAGAAAGGGAAGAAGGTTGTGGTCAAGAAAAATTCCACTGCATAAAAGGAAAATGTGGCATTGAAAAGAAAGAAAGCTTCTGTGTGCCCTAAAAAGCATATTGTCGATGAAAATGTTGACGAAATTCCTTATGACATCTTGGAACCTGCTGCAAAAAGAAGTAAAAAAAGTAGTGGGTGGAAAGAAACTACCGTGAAATGTTCTGATTGTTCCATTGGACAATGTTTCATTTCATTATGAGGAGAGTATCCTAAATTGGAAATATGTGTTCCATAGACGCATATCCCCTGAAAGAGAATTATCTGAAGAGCCCAAGAAGTGTATTGAAATAATGGAGCTACTTAGTGATGCACTGATCCTAAAGACTGTGGTTAATATTGCTCCCTTTTATCCAGGTTTTGGTGAAGGAGTTTATTGTAAGCCTTCCTAAAGGCTTCAATGATGCTGAAAGAAATGATTACATAAAATTTCATGTTCATTGACACTGCTTTGGTTTCTCTCTTGCAACAGGTCTAAATTGATTTTTTTCTTCTACAGTAGCATAACACTAAAACTATCAATCTTTCAAAATTTTCATTTGATCCTGACCAAAAATCTAAGCTAGACACAAAAAAACATGCTTTAAACTTTTGTTCTGCAACGACCTTTACTCAATCCTATTGGTTTCTTATATGGGAATTTGTTCTACCCAAGAATGATTGGAAAACTCCCAACTCTGTTTTGTATCTACCATTATACAACTCTATTGAAGTCTTAAATAGAGTATAAAGAACACTGTTCTCTTTGTTGGAAGTCAATCTCCAGATATCATAGACACAAAAAGATTCTTTATCTTGATGCACACAACAAAACTTTCAAAAAAACATTAGTTTCCTCAATGTACCTTGGATCTACCACTCAAACTCAATTTTTAGAGTTAAGCACCGCAACTATGGTTTCTTGGTTCAAGGTTGAAGACGATGATGGTTATATAAAAATATCAAACAACACAGTCTATATCTCATAAGAACAATATTCTAGAAAGTTTTTCACAAGGTTGAACAAAGTGAATAGTGAATATGTGTTTGTGAAAGAAAAAACACTCATGGATTTTTCTCAAGGTTTGTGAAAATATGAATTTTTAATCTTACTTTATCATAAACAACTCAGTTAATAAGTTTTAAGAATGGTGTAAGAATTCACTATTTTACAACACTTTTTTAGAAAATTGACAAAATTTATTTACATAAGTGCTAGAGGTTAGGCACAAAAAATGAGGAAGAGGACAAATTAGTAGAGTCAAAACATGCAGTTAGGATTTGAATCAGCAAAATGAATGACTTGAATTAAGGTCGTAAAATATGGAAAATATCATTTTGATTTGAATCAAGATTTTCACTCATGATTAGAGTTTGATAAAAGACTGATTTGAATTATGGTTAGTTTAAAAAAAAGTGTATGGTCATGATTTGAGTCAAAAGAAAATGGGATTTGACTCAAGGAGAGTTGTGATTCGAGTCATACATATCGTTGCTTTGAACCAATTAGTCAGCGGAAAAATCCATATTTCAAATTGATGTTTGATTCGAATCAATCATATGCTTGATTTGAATCGAGCTTCAAAAAATGGTTTTAAATTTTCTAATTTGTGATTCAAGACACACACAAGATGTTAATTTTGAC
Source organism: Lathyrus tuberosus (assembly GCA_022829125.1). Taxonomy (NCBI): domain Eukaryota; kingdom Viridiplantae; phylum Streptophyta; class Magnoliopsida; order Fabales; family Fabaceae; genus Lathyrus; species Lathyrus tuberosus. The sequence goes on from JALAZF010000256.1 coordinate 7,043,245, forward strand.
CAATATGCTCAAATTTAAAAAACACATTGACATGGATTTTTAGGACCTAGAAATGTTTAGAAAGAGAAGTTATCCCCTCTCTCTAAAACTAGGGTTTCTCCCTCTTGGAGACTGTCGCCTCCCCTCTTACAGGGCCCCTCCTCTGTCATCAGAACTCTCTACCGCCAATATGGTGGTTGTCTCCTCTCCAATGGAGGTTCATCCCCCACTACAAGTCCTCCCCCCGCCATGCTCTCTTTGATGAATCGCTCATCCATGTTGTTTTCCTACAGCTCGTTAACCCCAACCTCCATCAAGAGTTTCTTCCACTCCGCCAACAACCATCAGAAGATTGTAACTCCAAAATCACGTCACCCAACCGATGGGTCAAAGTGGTTCGGGCATGAAATTCGACCCCCCCAGAGCCTCCACCGTCAGAAAATATGAAATCTCTGAGGTCATGTGTTAGTGTTCCTGTAATGGTTTCTTTTATTGTGCTTATGTTGTTATGGCTTCTGTTGTTTCTTGTTTGTGTTATTTTGTGGTGTGTTGTTCTTAGATCTAGGTTGTTGTCAGTTTGTGTTCAAGGTGTTTGATAAACTTCCTCAAAGAAGTTTGAATGAATGAGATGTGTTCTTGAGCAATAATCTAACTAGGATTGCTGCAAATCAAAATACTCTTTTCGGTCAACAAATGATTCCCCCATAAATCGTGAGTTTAATCTTTCTCGAGAACCTGTATAATCAAACTGTGCGTGAAATAGCTAAATAAATGATCTGTAACTGGATAGATTTAAAGATTCTGGTTCCACAACTCACTTATCTCTTGTGGGTGAATTATGTTTGGTTGTTTAGATTGAGGAAGTGGATTGATAACGCTCTTTTGGCTTCTATTATCTCAAAGCATTTCGATGTCCTTAGTTGGAGGGACTCTTTTATTAGTACCATTGTTAATTTGTGGATGAGAAATGTCTAACCACAATATATTTCTCTTTGTTTGCACTCTCTCGTTTTCATCTAATGCAAGAGTTTGTTTATTGTAAAAAAAAACACATTAATATAAATTCAAATCTTATTTATTAAATGTGAAGTTGATTAAAGAGACATTTCTAATCAAATAAGTTATAAATGAATTACACAGAAATTAAAATAATAACAAATCAAATAACAAATAACAAATATTACGAATAACAAAAATTGTAAAAAAAAATAATAAATAAATAATACAATAACACGTAGTAGTAGTTTTATTCAGTCCTCCTATTATAGGTGATGTCTAACTCCACCCACCCTCACTATCTAGTCAAGGCTATGTGATTGGACTCATAAGCATTTAAATTGGTCCTAGAATTGTGTTGGCAGTTTCTCTGTGATAGCCCAGCAGTTGGATGTATCAGAATCTGCGTTGCTGTTATGAGCTGGCAAAATAATACTGTTGGAGGAAAAGGACAAATTAGAAGCAATGATGGACAGATGGCAAATGATCCTAGTATTGTGGAACCAAGGAGAGGCAAGAGGGTGAAAATCCCTAACAGAAAATATTATGTGGGTCAGCATATATAGGAAAGCACGATGGAATAAGAGGGGAGGTAGCAAGTGATACATTCTCTCTTCCTCTAGTGGCATTCCTTGTGAATGATTTCTTTCCCTTTCTATTTATTCTGTACTGTTTCCATTTCCATTTTTTCCATAGATGTTTTCTTGGACTTGTTGGAATTAATGAAGCTATAATTGCATTTGGTTGTTTCTGTGTTCTGTTAAAACCTTTTCTTTTCTGAGTATTGTTACATTTGGTGCTTTCATTCTCCTTACCATGGCGGAAAATACTCGTATGAAAGGCTTGGAAGCTGCAATCAACGGCATTAACGCCTCGATACAGAAGATGATGGAAGACGCCGACGCACATCATAACGACTACATGCAACACCGTCATGCTGATATGACTCGAATCGAGCGAGTCGAGGAACAACTTGGCAGCTTACAGCTCTCTTACGCTTTGAATGGTAGCTTGAACTCCGATGATTCTTCATGGAAGCAACCTTTCCAGATGCGTAACGTGAAGCTCGATTTCCCCAGATTTGACGGCACTGAGGTATTAAACTGGATATTCAAAGCTGAGCAATTTTTCGATTATTACTCTACGCCGGATAATCACCGACTCACCATAGCAGCAGTACATTTAGATAAGGATGTGGTGCCTTGGTATCAAATGGTTACTCGTAACAACCCTTTTAGATCTTGGGTAACTTTTACACAAGCACTGGAATTGGAATATGGCCCTTCCCCATATGAATCTCCACGACCCACTCTTTTCAAACTAACACAGACCTCAACAATCAGTGAATATTACTCCACCTTCACAAACCTTGCTAATCGCACCCAAGGCCTTTCACCTGATGCAATCTTGGATTGTTTCATCAGTGGGCTTAAACCTGAGATCCGTCGTGATGTCATAGCCCAAAACCCTACCTCTCTCTCTCTCATGCCCTTTCCTTGGCCAAACTATTTGCAGAAAAATACACCCTCTTCACAAAACCCTACCCACAAACCTCAAAGCATGTTTACAACCCAAGCCCACACACTCTGACCCGACCCACCAATACCATTTTACCCACTCCACCGACCCGGCCCCAAACCCAAACACCTATTCCCAAACCTCGTCCTATTCGTAGCATCACTGCCGCTGAGGTTCAACTCCGGCGTGACAAGGGCCAATGCTTCTACTGTGATGACAAATTCACACCCAACCATCGTTGTCCAAACAAGCATTACCTGCTTCTCCAAGTTGATGATCCCGAACCACCAGAGCAAGAGACAGACCCACCAGATGATGATCCTTTACTTCAGGTGCTTGAATCAGAGCACCATCTTTCATTCAACGCCCTCAACGGAGCACATAATGCAGGCACACTTCGTTTTCAAGGGAAAATTCAAGGAGTACAAGTACAGGTTCTCCTTGACAGTGGCAGTTCCGATAATTTTCTACAACCATGCATAACTCAGTGTTTGAAATTGGCAATTCAAGAAGCTCCTCAATTTCAATCCTGGTAGGAAATGGTAGCACATTGACGGCTTCGGGATTGATTCAGGACTTACCAGTCACGATACAGGGCCACACTCTCCACCTCCCAGTGTATTTGCTACCTATTACTGGTGCTGATTTGGTACTAGGAGCACCATGGCTCAAGACTCTAGGTCCTCACATTGCAGACTATGATGCCTTATTGATTAAATTCTATTGCAACAACAAGTTCATCACTCTTAGAGGAGATCAATTCATGGAACCGGGTCAGTCTCAATTTCATCATATCCGTCGTCTCCATAACACACACTCTATTGACTTGTCATATACTCTGCAATTCCAATCCATAGCACCATTATCATCATTTGCTGCTCTTGATAATTTGCCGGATGATTTAGCTGCCTTGTTGCACATTTATTGGAGGGTGTTTGAGGAACCTAATCAATTACCACCGCTAAGGGCACAAGATCATTCGATCCCTCTTATTGATGGTAGTAAACCGGTTAAGGTCAAACTATAACGATATCCACATAGTCAGAAGGCAGAAATTGAACGAATGGTTTCTGATATGTTACAGCAGGGTATTATTCAACCTAGTACTAGCCCTTTTTCATCCCCGGTTTTGCTAGTTAAAAAGAAAGATGGGTCATGGCGATTTTTCACTGATTATCGTGCATTAAACGCAATTACAGTCAAAGATAGCTTTCCAATACCAACGGTTGATGAGTTGTTGGATGAACTGTTTGGAGCTGCTTATTTTTCTAAATTAGATTTGAGATCCGACTACCATCAAATCTTAGTTAATCCTGAGGATCGTCATAAGACCATTTTCCACACGCATCAAGGATTGTATGAGTGGCTTGTCATGCCATTTGGATTATCCAATGCACTGGCTTCGTTCCAAAGTCTTATGAATTCTGTTTTTCGAGACCAATTACGCAAGTTTGTATTAGTCTTTTTTGATGACATACTTGTGTACAACCCTCTTGGTCTGCACACCTTGAACACTTAGAGGTTGTCTTAAAACTGCTAGAACAACATGAGTTATTTGCCAAGCTTTCCAAATGTTGCTTTGGCCTTAGTGCAGTGGATTATCTAGGCCATACCATCTCCAACCAAGGTGTTGAAATGGATAAATCTAAGGTACAACCTGTCATGGAATGGAAAGTTCCTTCTTCTCTGAAACAGCTTCGAGGGTTCTTAGGATTATCAGGTTATTACCGGTGTTTTATTCGCAATTATGCTGCCATTGCCTCACCCCTCACTGAACTTCTAAAAAAAGATTCTTTTCATTGGACTCCAGCAGCTACTGAAGCTTTCGATAAACTCAAACAGGCAATCACAAAGGCCCCAGTTTTATCATTACCAGATTTTAGATTACCTTTTACTCTTGAAACTGATGCTTCAGATTTCGGTATTGGTGCGGTGCTCAGTCAAGAACGCCATCCCATTGCTTATTTTTCAAAAAAATTGTGCCCTCGAATGCAAAAGCAATCTGCGTATATCCGGGAACTCTACGCTATTACAGAAGCTTTGGCAAAATTCCGTCATTATTTGATTGGTCATAAGTTTGTTATCAAGACTGATCAACGCAGCCTCAAATCCCTCACTGATTAGTCTATTCAAACACCTGAACAACAACATTGGCTTCATAAGTTTATTGGATACGACTTTACCATAGAGTACAAACCAGGAGCGGAGAATATTGCAGCTGATAGTCTCTCACGCTCATTCTGTTTAGCTCTATCAGTACAAACACCTCAGCTTGTTTCCATGATTCATTCAGCTGTAAATGAAGATCCTGTGTTGGCAGAGATTAGGAATCAATGCTTATTGGGTACATGTTCTACGCCTCACTATCAAGTCAAGCATGATATGTTATTCTGGAAGAATCGATTGGTCATTCCTCAATAGCCTGAATTGATCAAACTCATTCTCACTGAATTCCATTCTTCAACTATGGGAGGACATGTTGGAGTTACACGCACTAAAACGCGCATCGCGACTCAATTTTTTTGGACCACTGTGACCAGGGATATCAAGGAGTTTGTGTCACAATGTTTAGTTTTTCAACAAGCCAAACACGCAACAACCTTACCAGTTGGATGATAACACGAAAATGTATCATATATTTGCCTTGATTTATTACTAATAATTACATTATTTCGGCTTAAGTTCCGATTATTCCGCGAGTATTATAGTGTTTTCGCAGGTATTTCATTGTCCAAGCTAAAAAGGAGCAAAGTAGAAAGACATGAAAAAAATGAGAAGAAAACAGGAAGAAATGACTAAGAAAGAAGCAGAAAATGGAAAGTGGTGTGTGTGACGACCGTCACACACTCACCACGACCGTCACACAATTCCAAAGGCTACCACGCTCGTCACACTCCCCATGACCGTCACACAACCAAAATGGTTGTAACATCCAAAACACAGACGTGGACACGGAAGACCAATGCAGTCACGCACGCTCAACATTTCCTCCTAAATTCTCTCAACTTCAGTACATGAGCCCAGTCTCCCTTGGATTTCTCAATAGCCGAAAGTGCTCCTATATTCTCTCCAACGTGAAGCAAGGCTTGGGCTATAAATACAGCATTGGTAGAACAGCAAGAGACACACACGACTAGAGAATTTTACCCCGAATTGCTGCAGAATTTATTTTCAGTCTTGTTTGTTCCCTTTTTCATTCCTTGTTCACCAGTACCTGAAATAGTGATGGTTTCTCACATCGAGGAGCTATTGCACCGTAGTTAGAATTTATTTTTATTCTTGCCTTCATCATTCATTGTTCCGGTACGATCGAGCAAGAGCCTACCGACTTGTGGAGGAATTGCTAGAACCAAATTATTGCTTGTTTATCAGGTTTTTATCATTACTTTAATAATAGCATTATTGTTTTCCCACTGCCATGTCTAATTTATTGTTTTTTAGTTTATATTTATGCATGTTTTTTTTAATTAATATGTCTAGCTAAATCCGATTTATCAGTATGTAATTAAGTTAACCGGAATGGATTCGATAAAAATAAGCTAAAATCATAAACAACTTTATTTCTGGCTGCGATTTCTTAATTAAAATTGGACTTTTATTACGAGAGTAAAAAGGTAGAAAAGGTTAGGATTAAGACCACGAGAGTGTGAGATTTTAACCGGATAGCTGAAATCGGGCATTGGTTTTAAAAACAGCGAGAGCGTTTTAAAGTTAATTAGATTGTATTGATTTTCAAAAAGTATTTTTAAACTCAAATGGGCCAGCGAGAGTAGACATTATGATTTAGGAGTATAGTCCGAAGCAATAACCACGAGAGTGTGAGGTGAGGGCTTTTAAACTGATATTTTCTACAGAAATATAATGTGACTTATTTTTATACGCTTAGGTTTTTATTGAATCCATGATGGTACACTAAAGTTACATACCGATATCCTAATATCAACTAGTTTATTTTAAATTTTAGATTCCCTTTAGTTTCCCGTTTAAACTTAAGACTAAAGCATCTCCGCCTTAGCTAGACACAGTAGCAAACCGTAGCACTAGGTTGATTATCAAGTCCCTGTGGGATCGATATCTTTATTACTACGAGATAGGCTGTGCGCTTGCAGTTAGTAACCGTTAGACTCAGAAAGTCGCGATCAAGTTTTTGGCGCCGTTGCCGGGGACTTTGATATAGTCAATAGTGCGATTTTTTATTGCACAGTATAGACTAACGCAACAAATTTTATTTCCTTTTTCTTTCTCGATTGTATACCAAGTACTCGCTCACAAAGCGAAGACTTGCAACCACCAATCGCCGAATTAGAGCGCTTCTTACATTTAAGACACAGAATACTAGAGTATCAACGCAAGTATAATATTCCCGATCTTCTTGCTAATACTCCTGAACCAGTCAAAGAACGAAACATGGCCGAAGGACCACAGAACCGTCCTCTTAAGTATTATGCTACCCCATCTGAGCAAGAACCACATAACAGAATTGCTGCCCCCACTATCAACCGAAACGATTTCGAGTTGAAACCCTCATTGCTGTCAGTCGTACAGCAACATCAATTTTCTGGAAATCCTACGGACGATCCTAATGAACATTTGACCAAATTCGTGCAGTACGCAGACACAGTGAAGGCAAATGGTGTGACTGCAGACGCGATAAGACTACGTCTTTTTCCTTTCTCATTAAGAGACAGATCTTGGGCTTGGTTGCAATCCTTGCCATCAAATTCCGTCACTACGTGGGATAAGTTGAAAAAGGTGTTCTTAGCACGATATTTCCCACCAAGCAAGACAGCTATGCTGAGAGCCCAAATTAATGGATTTCGACAAAAAGATACTGAGTCTCTTTACGATGCATGGGAGAGATACAAAGATATGATGAGGATGTGTCCGCATCACGGTCTTGAAGATTGGTTAGTCATCCATACGTTTTACAATGGTCTCTTGTACAATACAAGAATGACAATAGATGTCGCCGCTGGTGGTACACTTATGGACAAACCCTATACCGAAGCCTATCAACTCATTGAAAGCATAGCTCAAAACCATTACCAATGGGGAGGTGAAAGAACGCCAATGGAAAAAGCTCAAACGAAAGGTGGAATGTACGAAGTTAGTAGTCTTGATCATGTCCATGCTAAGGTAGATTCCCTTGCTCAAAAGATAGACAGCTTGACCATAACACCCGCAGCCACCGTGGCTGCCGTAGCTCCAAACTGCGAATTATGCGGAGTACCCAGACATGCTGCCCCCAAATGCCAAATTTTAGCAGGAGTCTCCGCTGATCAAGTGAATTATGCTCAAGGAAACCCATATGCAAATACCTATAATCCTGGTTGGAAGAACCACCCAAACTTTTCTTACAAGAATAATAACGCTCTGTATGCACCTGGCCAAGCGCCTGCTGTGCCACCAGGATATCAAAAACCTGCTGCTAACGTTCCCAACATTCCTAGGAAGTCAAACCTTGAAATTATGATGGAGAACTTAATTGTTGCACAAGCTCAACAAAACAAGGAGTTCCTTAACCAGAATGTTCACACCGGTGAGCAAATCAAACAATTAGCCAACAAGGTTGACGCTCTAGCCACTCACAACAAAATGTTAGAAACACAAATCTCACAAGTGGCTCAACAACAAGAAGTTACCGCTACTCCAGCTGGGAACCTTCCAGGTCAAACTCAAATTAATCCGAAGGGACATGCAAACGCTATAACACTTCGGAGTGGAACAGAACTAGAAGGACCCACTTACCCAAGGATCGAAAATCCAGCCATGTACCAAAAACCTAGTAAGGAGTCTGAAAAGGAAGGTGAACCAAAGGAAAACGAGAAGGAAGATAATGGCAAGGAGGCCGAAGAGAAAGAAGAACCATATGTGCCTTCACCACCTTATAAACCACCTATCCCGTATCCCCAAAGATTCGCTAAATCTAAAAACATAGGGCAATTTAAGAAATTTGTTGAACTTCTGAAATAATTGAATGTCACAATACCTTTTACAGAAGCAATCACACAAATGCCCTCATACGCTAAGTTCTTAAAAGAAATATTAACTAAAAAGAAAAAGCTCGAGGATACTGAAACCGTTATGCTTACTGCAGAATGTAGCGCTATAATCCAAAACAACATGCCTCCTAAGCTAAAAGATCCTGGTAGTTTCTCTATACCATGTGTGATTGGAAAGTCTGTCATAGACAAAGCCCTATGCGATTTAGGAGCCAGCATCAGCTTAATGCCCTGGTCTATTTGTAAAAGGCTCAACATGGGAGAACTGAGACCAACAAGAATGTCTGTATAACTAGCTGATAGATCGGTGAAATTTCCTCTAGGAATGCTAGAAAACGTTCCAGTACGTATAGGACAATTCTATATTCCTACAGATTTCATAATCATGGACATCAAGGAAGACTCAAACATCCCTATTATTTTAGGAAGACCATTCCTAGCTACTGCTGGAACCATCATAGATGTGAAAAAAAGGAAAACTGACGTTCGAGGTTGGTGAAGAGAAAGTAGAATTCATCCTCTCACAATTCTTCAAAGCACCTGCTATAGAAGACTCGTGCTGCTTCCTAGATGTAATTGATGAATGCGTTAAAGAAATGGAAAAACACCAAAACACGTATTCTGAATCTGAGAATTCCGATGCCACCAATTTTTGAAGATGATAATTGGCGTGGTGAATACCAAGATAATAATATAAGTGAATGTCTCGCACTCACTCCTGACCCTATGCCTTGCCCAAAGAAACCAGCTGTAGAACTGAAGACATTGTCCAAAGATCTAAGGTATGAATTCCTAGATACAGAACTCGAGCGACCAGTTATAGTCAACGCAGATTCAGGACAAATAGAAACCGAGAAATTATTGCATGTCCTGAGAAAGTACCAGACTGCCTTAGGCTATAACATCTCATATTTGAAAGGAATAAGTCCCTCTATCTGTATGCATCGCATCATGCTTGAGGAAGACTATAAAACCTCTAGAGAATATCAAAGGAGAATCAATCTCGTTTTAAGTGATGTCGTTAAGAGAGAAGTGCAAAAGCTGTTAGAAGCAGGAATCATATACCCAATATCAGATAGTGAATGGGTTAGCCCAGTTCACGTGGTACCCAAGAAAGGAGGTGTTACAGTCATCAATAATGAAAAAAGCGAATCTGTAGCACAACGTACTCAAACCGGGTGGAGAATGTGTATCGACTATAGGAAAGTAAACAAAGCCACTTGTAAAGAACATTTCCTTTTACCCTTCATAGATCAAATGCTTAAACGTCTGGCTAAACACTCTCATTTTTGCTATTTAGACGGATATTCAGGATTTTTCCAAATTCCTATCCATCCTGACGACCAAGAAAAGACTACTTTCACATGTCCTTATGGAACCTTTGCCTACCGGCGAATGCCTTTCGGATTATGTAACGCACCCGCAACATTTCAGAGATGCATGATGTCCATCTTCTCTGACTTCTTAGACGGTATAATGGAAGTCTTTATGGATGATTTCTCTGTCTGTGGCGAAAGTTTTGAAGGATGTCTATCAAACCTCGAAATGGTGCTCGAACGATGTGTAAGTGTCAACTTAGTGCTCAATTGGGAAAAATGCCATTTCATGGTCCGACAAGGAATCGTGCTAGGACATATAGTATCCGACAGAGGAATCGAAGTCGACAAAGCAAAAATTGAAGTTAGAGAAAATATCCAGCCATCGAAAACCGTTAGAGAGATAAGAAGTTTCTTAGGACAAAGAAAGGACAAAAAGCTTCACGCAATCTACTATGCCAGTAGAACCTTGGATCATGCACAAACGAACTACGTTACCATAGAAAAGAAACTCTTGGCTGTTGTGTTCGCATTGGATAAATTTTGTTCCTACCTAGTAGGAGCAAAAATAATCATCTACACCGATCACGCCGCAATCAGGTACCTATTAAGCAAAAAGGACGCCAAACCAAGGCTTCTGAGGTGGATTCTACTCCTACAAGAATTCGACTTGGAAATCAAGGACAAGAAAGGCACTGAAAATGTAGTAGCTGACCACCTATCGAGAATGGAGAACATCCAACCAGAACAAGTACCAATTAATGACGATTTCCCTTATGAAAGACTCTTAGCCCAGTTAGAAAGTAATACAATTGAACATTCCCTGACTTATACTGATACAGAAACTAATGAAGTGGTAGAATCTGTTTACACTAAGACCATGCTGCCATGGTATGCTGACTTTGTCAACTATCTAGCAGCTGGAGTACTGCCACCTGATCTAACCTATCAACAAAAGAAGAAATTCTTCCACGATCTTAAACACTATTATTGGGACGAACCACTTCTCTTCAAGAGGGGCGCCGATGGTATTTTCCGTCATTGTGTACCCGAAGACGAGGTGGAAGACATAATTTCTCATTGTCATTCCGCGCCCTATGGTGGGCACGCGAGCACTTCAAAGACTTGTGCTAAGATTTTGCAAGCTGGCCTCTTTTGGCCTACTCTATGGAAAGATGTCCATATCACGGTTATAAATTGCGACCGGTGTCAACGCACTGGTAACGTCTTTAGACGCGATGAAATGCCTCAAAAGGGCATTCTAGAAGTAGAAGTCTTTGACGTGTGGGGAATAGATTTCATGGGACCATTTTCGTCCTCTTTTGGTAACAAGTACATACTCGTCGTTGTCGATTACGTTTCCAAATGGATCGAGGCTGTAGCTTCTCCTACAAATGACACACGAGTAGTGATAAAGCTCTTTAAGAACATAATCTTTCCTAGATTTGGTGTGCCAAGACTCGTCATTAGTGACGGTGGCTCCCATTTCATATCTAAAATATTCGATAAACTGCTATCAAAATACGGAGTCAAACATCATGTGGCAACACCATATCATCCACAAACCAGCGGACAAGTAGAGGTTTTAAATAGAGAAATAAAACAAATTTTAGAAAAGACTGTCGCTACCTCTAGGAAAGACTGGTCAACTAAACTAAATGAAGCTTTATGGGCTTATAGAACAGCCTACAAAACCCCCATAGGAACCACTCCATTTAAGTTAGTCTATGGAAAATCCTCTCATCTGCCAGTAGAAATAGAGCATAAAGCCTATTGGGCTATTAAAACCCTCAATTTAAATTATGCTGCCGCAGGAGAAAAACGAATCTTAGATTTGCACGAATTAGAAGAACTAAGACTAGATGCTTATGAGAACGCCCGCATATATAAAAAAAGAACTAAGAAATGGCACGATGAGCGCTTATCTAGAAAAGAATTTAGTGTGGGAGACGTCGTGCTCCTATTTAATTCGAGACTTAAGCTTTTTTCAGAAAAACTTAGATCTAGGTGGTCCGGACCCTTTGATATTTCTAAAGTTTTTCAAAGTGGAGCGATAGAAATAAAAGGAATAAATAGTGAACCATTCATAGTAAACGGGCAACGCTTAAAACATTATCATAATATTGCAAACAGAGATTATTTGAATAGTCTAAGACTTTTAGAGCTGCCCGCTCATCCCTATAACTGAATTATCACTAAGCTTTCGTCAGGCTTACGACGTTAAAAACAACGCTTAGTGGGAGGTAAACCACGAGATTGTTTTCTTTCCTTTTAACTTTCTTTTATTTTCATTTCTTTTTAAATTTCTTTACATTTTTTCTTAAGTCTATTTTCATTTCTTTTCGGTTCCTTTTATTTTCTTAATCTTATTTTCATTTTCATTTATTTTCTCAAAATTTTAAAAAAATTTATGGAAACTGCTGTGCTGATCTTATAATTACATGCTACAGGATTTTAAAGTCTTTCTACCTTCTTCCTTCTTCATCTGCTTTACTTTTCCGACTAACTGTTAAGATGGTTAATGAAGACACCATGGTTGTGCTATTCAGGGACGCTGTCTAATGGCACCGCTATAAGGTTCTCTCTCGCAGACCTATGGCCTTAACCAAATTCCCCTATGGACCTACCATAACTGCTTTAGGTATAGGAGATAGCATAAACTTTATGTTTAACCAGATAGGCTGGGAAGGTTTTGCTAGAAAGAAGTATCCAACCTACCACAGGCTGACCCTAGAATTTCTAAGCTCATTGTCCTACAACCCTAACTATGTCATGGGATTTAATAGGGGTAATATAACCTTTAGGCTATTTGGATACACGTACCGCTTCAACATCAGAGAGATTGCGGACCTGTTGGATTTCCCCAATGGACCCGATGTTTTTACCATGGCACAGGAGGATTTAGTAATGGAAGATGAACTGGACCTTTTCTGGAGTAGTATTTCAGGACGACCTCATCATGACCCGCACCCTATGGTGTCCACTAAAATTCACAACCCGACCATAAGATACTTTCATATGATCTTAGCCTACACCCTTTTTGGAAAAGCCGAGAATGACACCTTAATCTCTAGAGATGAGCTTTTTATCATGTTTTGTGTGTTTCAATCCTGACCCGATAATGGAGCTACTTTTATGCTTGACAATCTCCGCAGGATTGCTCAAGCTGATCACGGTCTCATTTTGATAGGTCTTGTAACAAAAATTGCTGATGCCATGGGATTTAGAACACAGCTTTCCTGAGTGAACCCTCTAGGCGGATATAGGCCAATGAACATCACTTTCTGTTTTAACCGAGGACTCATTAGAAATCGTGGACCACCCCCGTTTCAACTCCTGATCAATAATGAAGTTGTTTCACATTTTACACTGCCTGATCACGAGCGAACTAGTGTGCGTAACCGCCACAATTGGCTGTATGATTTAGATGAGCCACGGCCTGAACATGATCTTGGTAGTCATGTGTCTGACATTGATATTGACCCTGAAACTCCTCCTCACTATCATGATTTCTCTGAGCATCCCATGAATAATACTGAGACTGTCCCCCCTGCTAACATCCATGCCACACTTGAAGCTTTCCGCACTGCACTTCAAGATATGAGAGATGAACTTCAACTTATCTGTCTTGACGTTGTCAGTCTAATGGATACCACCATCGAGGAACTGCATCATCTGAACCAGGCTGTGGAATCCTTGAAGAAGCAACGTGGCTAATACTGTCACACTGCATTTTTCCATTTTATTGCTTTGCTTTTAATGTTTTTAGAACCATTTACTTTACTGTCATTTTCTTTTTAATGTCAAGGAACAAGTTTATTTCAGTTAAATTCCAACTTTAATATTCTACTGCATTTATAATTTGAGTACACTGTGATCAATTTCCAATTTCTTTAATAAAGTATTCAATTCGTATTCACTGCTAGTGGTTGTGTTGTTGATATAATGTTCCTGCTTATTTTAATTTATTTCTGTTATTTTATATTTATTCTGACATTTATCAAGTATTTTACTGCTATTAATAATTGCCATGCTCCAATATATGTTATGTATAAACCCTTTGTGAAAAATGCAAACTTTGGGAGCATGACGGGCGTAACGCCCTTGTCACGACCGTCACACGGCTTATAACCGTGACAGGTCCGTGACGAACGTCTCACTTATTTTAACACGCCCTCTGTTTTAAACAAAGACCCTTCCTCTTCATCTTCTTTTCTCTTCATTTTCTCTTCAAACGCCCCACTCTCTTTTCACTTCCTTAACCATCCTACTACCCATTACTCTCCATAAAACCCTCACATTAAATCCCAATTTCTTTCCACCACTTCATATTCTCAAACTCTCTTATTTAAACCTCAAGAAGTATTCTCATTCTCACATAACAACTCTTACTCATACCCACTTCCTCCATTCAACCTATTTCACTTTGCATGCACCATGGCTAGACGCACCAGACGAGCTCCTGGCCTTTCCACTGTTACATTCAGAGAGGGAGAATCCGGTGACCGCCAAAGGGTGAGTTACATCAGCTTCTACCAACGCTCATTCCAACCGACGAGGTACGTCAACACTGCCAGCCTTGAAGAGTTAGGTATGCTCGAGGGTGTACGTTGGATGCTTCAAAATGCCGGTTTATGGCAGCTCTGTACACAAGGGCAGCCTACCTACGAAGCTCTGACTCTGGAATTTCTGAGTTCATTCGCATATGTTACACCTCCAGGAGATACAAACCAACTTTCTGGTGTAGCTACATTCCGAATGTTTGGTTCTGAGTATTCGGTGGGCCAAAACCGACTTGCCCAAATGCTTGGATTCCATCATGGCGCGAATGTCCACTGCTGTTTGCCTAACGATGCCTGGTTCCAGGAAGCTTTCGACCTTTGAAATCAACTTACAGGTGTAACTGCTACAAGCTGGGACAGCCTCAACGCAACTTATATTCATAACCCAGCGATACGATATTTTCACAGAGTTTTAGGACACACAATCTTCGCTAGGGACAGCAACCACAAAGTCAACTCCAAGGAGCTCTTTTTCCTTCGCTGTGTACTCCTTCCCGAACCAATCAATGCAGCGCCGTTCCTACTAGCTCACATCCACACCAACTGTGCTAGAGGTTCTAAACCTTTCTACTTCGGAGGTATTGTAACTTCTATTGCACTCGGCCTTGGTCTGGGAGACAACCTCGCTAATTTACCTTTCATACCACCTGAGTCCCTGGATATTGAGTATTGTCGCTCCTCCCACCTAATTAAAGCAAGGGCGGATGGACGATACCATCCAGTGGTCAAAACCGAAATCATTAGGAGTATCATCATGCCATGCCGAGACCGCATCGACCCTCAAAGACAAGCAAATTGGCTTTTTGATCTCCGTGCTCCTGAGCCTAATGTGGCTGCTCAAGAAAATCAAAATAACGAAGCAGTCGATGAAATGGAGCAAGAGATGGATCAACTAGCTCCTGAGAACCTACCACCTCCTGCCCAAGATGCCTCAACATCCACCGGACGTCGTCGCCGCGCCGATCCAGAACAAGATCCCATCACTAATGAAGAAATCTTAAGGGGCATATGGCACCAAAACCAATTGGCTGCCCATAGAGAGGTACAACAACAGACGCAGTATAATGAAATGATGAACCTAATGCGTCAAATCCAACAGGGGCAAGTCAACCAAAGCCAACGGATGGACGATGTGATAGAAGAGATGGGTGCCCTAACGCTACGAGTGCAAGACCTACATGACTATATCCATCACGTAGGCATTCCAGATCATGTAGCACAGAATGGACGCGCTCGTACCCGAGGCAGAGGACCTGGACCTCATTAGATTTAGTTTTAATTTATTTTAGTTTTTGTCTCTTTTTGTAGTTTCTATCCGCATTTATATTGCAACATTGAGGACAATGTCCGATATATTGTGGGAGAGGTACTTTATTTTCCCCCTTATGTATTCCCTTTCCGCATTTCCTTTCAAATAAACTAGCTTTTATATGAAATTTTCGTTCATGTCAAATTTCCCCACTTTATTTAGCTATAACAAAAAAAAAATTTATGATCAATGCATAACTTAACATACCAAAACATAGGCTATGTTGGGAAATCGAGAAAAATATAACAAGATTGATACCGTCTTGACACCTTAGACCTCTTGCATATGCAAGATCAGTTTCAATACCCGTTATACCGATACCTTCAATTCTAGTTCTAGAATAACCCCTAGTAGTTTATATTAGCAGTCAGCACCGTCTTAAACACAAACCACGTGAAGAGCCGATGAAGATAAGTGTTTGACGCCAAATCCTTAAATATCTTTCGTATTCCTTGATGCTGTGAAAAATTGAAAAAATACACCATACCTACGGTTGCAAAAGTATTACAAAAGAAAAGAAAGAATCCATTGTTGGTTGGTTCAGAGGTACCTGGTTCTGAACTCGGTAGGGCGAACTACGGTTCGATCCCCCACAACTTACGATTAGGATATATATAAAGGGTTACCACACTTGTGTACCAGACCCCATGCTAGAAAGGATCAAAGTCACTAACCGGCTACTCCACTATGTACGTGTAAAGGCAAAGGGCTTAATGTGATTGCGCTAGAATGAAACCGGGTGAAATAGCTACGAGAAACTTTAGGTTGATCTATAATAGAACGATTAGAACTGGCTTGTATAGAGGGGAGGTCTATGATTATGCTTGTTGCTTGTGTCACTAATGTATATTTAGTGTTTTACTTGAGTATCTGTCATCTTAACAAAGTGCCTTACAAACATTTTCAAGACAAATGGTATGTCATGTGTGTACGTTTGATGAAACTTGTCCTCGTGCTTACTGACTATTTGCTTGAGGACAAGCAAAGATTCAACTGTAGGGGAGTTTGATAACACGAAAATGTATCATATATTTGCCTTGATTTATTACTAATAATTACGTTATTTCGGCTTAAGTTCAGATTATTCCGTGAGTATTATAGTGTTTTCGCAGGTATTTCATTGTCCAAGCTAAAAAGGAGCAAAATAGAAAGACATGAAAAAAATGAGAAGAAAACAGGAAGAAATGACTAAGAAAGAAGCAGAAAATGGAAAGTGGTGTGTGTGACGACCGTCACACACTCACCACGACCGTCACACAATTCCAAAGGCTACCATGCTCGTCACACTCACCACGACCGTCACACGCCCAAAATGGTTGTAACATCCAGAACACATATGTGGATACGGAAGACCAATGCAGTCACGCAAGTTCAACATTTCCTCCTAAATTCTCTCAACTTCAGTACATGAGCCCAGTCTCCCTTGGATTTCTCAACAGCCGAAAGTTATGCTCCTATATTCTCTCCAACGTGAAGCAAAGCTTGGGCTATAAATACAGCATTGATAGAACAGCAAGAGACACACACGACTAGAGAATTTTACCCCGAATTGCTGCAGAATTTATTTTTAGTCTTGTTTGTTCCCTTTTTCATTCCTTGTTCACCAGTACCTGAAATAGTGATAGTTTCTCACATCGAGGAGCTATTGCATCGTAGTTAGAATTTATTTTTATTCTTGCCTTCATCATTCATTGTTCTGGTACGATCGAGCAAGAGCCTACCGACTTGTGGAGGAATTGCTAGAACCAAATTATTGCTTGTTTATCAGGTTTTTATCATTACTTTAATAATAGCATTATTGTTTTCCCACTGCCATGTCTAATTTATTGTTTTGTAGTTTATATTTATGCATGTTTGTTTTAATTAATATGTCTAGCTAAATCCGATTTATCGGTATGTAATTAAGTTAACCGGAATGGATTCGATAAAAATAAGCTAAAACCATAAACAACTTAATTTCTGGCTGCGATTTCTTAATTAAAATTGGACTTTTATTACAAGAGTAAAAAGGTAGCAAAGGTTAGGATTAAGACCACGAGAGTGTGAGATTTTAACCTGATAGCTGAAATCGGGCATTGGTTTTAAAAACAGCGAGAGCGCTTTAAAGTTAATTAGATTGTATTGATTTTCAAAATGTATTTTTAAACTCAAATGGGCTAGCGAGAGCAGACATTATGATTTAGGAGTATAGTCCGAAGCAATAACCACGAGAGCGTGAGGTGAGGGCTTTTAAACTGATATTTTCTACAGAAATATAATGTGACTTATTTTTATACGCTTAGGTTTTTATTGAATCCACGATGGTACACTAAAGTTATGTACCGATATCCTAATATCAACTAGTTTATTTTAAATTTTAGATTCCCTTTAGTTTCCCGTTTGAACTTAAGACTAAAACATCTTCGCCTTAGCTAAACACAGTAGCAAACCGTAGCACTAGGTTGATTATCAAGTCCCTGTGGGATCGATATCTTTATTACTACGCGATAGGTTGTGCGCTTGTAGTTAGTAACCGTTAGACTCAAAAAGTCGCGATCACTGGATTACTTCAACATCTGCCTATTCTGCAACAAATTTGGGAAGATTTGTCGATGGATGTCATTACGGGGCTGCCACCATCTAATTCTTACACTGTTATTCTTGTGGTTGTCGATCGTTTATCCAAATATAGCCACTTCATTTCCCTCAAGGCTGACTATAACAGTTACAAAGTTGCAGAGGTTTTCATTAATACAATAGTTAAACTTCATGGGTTTCCCAAGACAATTGTTTCTGATCGCGACCGGGTATTCACAAGCCAATTTTGGCAGCATCTATTCAAACTCAGTGGCACAACTTTGGCTATGAGCAAGGCGTACCCCCCACAAACCGATGGCCAATCGGAAGCTGTTAACAAATGTTTAGAACTTTATCTTCGCTGTTTCACTAGCCATTATCCTCGTGCTTGGTCCAAATTACTACCTTGGGCGGAGTTCTCATATAATACTTCCTTTCACACAAGTATTGGTATGACACCATTCAAAGTGGTTTATGGACGAGATCCCCCGGGTCTGATTCGCTATGAAGTTAACAATGAAGATCCACCATTGTTACAACAACTGTTGCTAGAGTGAGATGATGCCTTGGCTGCTCTGAAGGCTAATCTGATGCGAGCTCAACAAATTATGAAGAAATTTACTGATAATAAACGACGATTTGTTGAATTTAATGTGGGTGACATGGTGCTAGTCAAGTTGCAACCGTACCGTCAACACTCGGTTGCTCTTAGGCGCAATCAGAAACTCAGTATGCGTTATTTTGGCCCATTTCCTATCATGGAACGCATTGGCCCAGTTGCTTACAAGCTAATGCTTCCCACTACCGCAAAAATTCACCCTGTGTTCCATGTTTCTGCATTGAAATTATGCAAAGGTGGCCACTCTACACAATTGTTACCCCTTCCTTTGACTACTACTGAACAAGGACCTTTGATTTTGCCTCAAGCTATTGTTAACCGTCGCACCGTCCTCCAAAATGGCCAACCAATTCAACAGGTTTAAGTCCAGTGGGAAGGTACATTGCCAACTGAAGTCACTTGGGAAAACTAGGATGAATTAAAGATTTTGTATCCTAACCTTGAGGACAAGGTCCTTGTTAATGAGGGGAGTAATGTTATGAGCTGGCAAAATAATACTGTTGGAGGAAAAGGACAAATTAGAAGCAATGAAGGACAGATGGAAAACGATCATAGTATTGTGGAACCAAGGAGAGGCAAGAGGGTGAAAATCCCTAACAGAAAATATTATATGGGTCAACATATATAGGAAAGCACGATGGAATAAGAGGGGAGGCAGCAAGTGATACATTCTCTCTTCCTCTAGTGGCATTCCTTGTGAATGATTTCTTTCCCTTTCCATTTATTCTGTACTGTTTCCATTTCCATTTTTTCCATAGTTGTTTTCTTGGACTTGTTGGAATTAGTGAAGCTATAATTGCATTTGGTTATTTCTGTATTCTGTTAAAACCTTTTCTTTTCTGAGTACTGTTACAGTTGCTCTTGGTTGTATCTTGTGCAAAGTGTTGGCGGTCTGGGTGTTGCTGTAGGATTGCTGGGAGTTTGATAGGAGGTTTTCGTCTTGATAGCAGCAGCCATCTAAGGGTGTGTGACAGTAGGTTTTTATCTCTAGATCATGGTTCGAGATGTGATCCTTGATGCCTGCAAGTCTGGGCTGTTGGCCTTCATCCTGATTACCTTTTAGCAGGTGTGGTTTGCGGTGTCATTGCATAGGCAGAACTCCTCTTAGATCGGTGTTGTATGGAGAGTGCTTAAGTGGTGCTGTATTTTAAAGTTCCAAGCAGTGGGATCCAGTAACATGATCAGTTGGGGTGGTCTTAAGTTAGAATTTGACTTGGGAGATTACCCTTGATTGGTATGCTTGATTTTATATCCTGAGGTGATGGATAGTTTTGAGTTAGTGGCTGTTATTATCAGCTTTGGTCTGCAGAAGGAATCACTATGATTGGCTGCAATGGCGTGTGTCTTGTTTCAGTGTATTTTTGCCTATGATTGGTGTTTTTGGTGTAGTCTTTTGCCTTTAGCCTGGGTGTGTTTTGATGTTGTTATCTAGTGCCTTAGCTTTGTAAGCTCTGAGTTGTAACTGAGCACTGTTTCATAAATTCTGGTGTTCTCTGCTTTGGCATTCCTTATGCCTGACTTTTAATAAAATTTTAGCCTGTTCCAAAAAAAAAAAAACTGAATCAATAAATACAAAAGATTATAAGGGTTATGGGAAAAAATGTTAGGGGTCAATTAATTATTTAAGGATTAATTAAGACAAGTGATCTGTCAAGTTCAAAGGCTCACTCCATAATATATTAATGTGAAAATTTTACATTGTATTTTTTTCATATTTTTTTATTATTTTATTTTTAATCTTTTTAACGTATAATTTGATTGATGACCTTTAAATTTTTTCTTTCCACTTTTTTATTCCAACTGTCCAAAACTTCTAGAAGCGAAATTAAATTTGTAGAAAGGAATAGAAATACATAGAATTGATGATTACTTAACAAGGGTAAGACTAAATGTCATTCAAATTATTAAATCAACACTTTAAAGAGAATCAACATAAACATTTTTCTTTAACATGACAAGAATTCTACTACTCTCTTTGTACCACAATATTTGTGGTATTTTTAATTTTAAATAAATTACAAAAATATATTAAATAAAAGAGAAAGATGATTTTATTCGGTTACTCTTATCGATTATTGGTACATTTTCATTATCATATTAATTCCATGAATTAAAAAAAAAAACTCTATAATTCAATAAGACTTTTCTTTCCATTTTTTTATTCAAAATGTCCAAAACTTCTAGAATAAATTAAATATGTAGGAAGGATTGGAAATACATACAATTGATGATTACTTAAAATATTCAAATAAATCTCTGATATAATTCAATTTGTGTAACCTACCATTTATTTTAAAATCTAATAGTTCAGATTCATTCTCATATTTTCACATAAAAATGACATTCTCATATGTTACGTTCCTTATATATATATATATATATATATATATATATATATATATATATATATTGTAATTAAGTTTTAACAGCTTTTTAATAGTAATCATACTCAATAATAATAATTTTTATCTTCATTCTATCTCGTTTTCTTCATACTAAAAGTGTATCACGCACTAACAAATTGGTACCTAGAGCTCCGGTTAATTTTTTTATCGTGTTTTTAAGAATCACACGTCAGTGATGGTGTTTCTAGGATTGTGAGTTGTTAATCGTGTTTGCTGCAAAGATGAATGGTAACATTGGCATTTCGAATTCTCTTCCAATTCTTGACAGCAAGAATTGGATCCGATGGAGAAAACAAATACAATCTCTATTTGACTTTCATGAAACCCTATAAGTGGTTACTAATGGCGTCTCCGAGCTTGCTGAGAACGCAACAGATGCTCAGAGAGTCGTGAACAAGGAGGCTAAGAAAAAAGACTACAAGGCTGCATTTTATATTCAATCAATGGTAGACGCAATGAATTTTTATCGGATTTCTAATGTTGAATCAGCAAATGAGATATGGGATATTCTTATCAAGTATTACGAAGGAGGTGAGAAGGTTAAAGTCGTCAAATTGTAGATGTTGCGAAGGCAGTATAAATTACCACAGATGTGAGAAGAAGAAAATATTGCTGGCTGTATCTCGAAGGTGCAAAAGCTTGTTCATCTCATGAAAGGTTGTGGTGAAACCCTAACTGATAAGAGGATAGTTGAGAAGGTAATGTGTACATTGACCTCTCACTTTGAACACGTTATCGTTGCTATTCAAGAATCGAGAAATCTTGAAACATTGAGATCAAAAGGTTTGGTTGGTTCGTTGGAGACACGTGAGATGAGGATTATCGAAAGGAAATGTCTTCAAGATTCGATACAAGCACTACAGCTCATACACGAAAGAAATATGGTGGTTCCAACAAGTTCAAGGGCAAAGGAAACAAAACTCATAGCAAGAAGTCTTAGTTGAATCCTCAAAAGCATAAGGTCAGTGATAGGGATTCTAAATCCTCGAAAAGAGGAGAAAGAAACTCCTATCAGAAAGACAAATAAGAGAAAAAAAAGTGTGCAGTGTTATAATTGTGGAAAATGGGGTCACTTGACCAATAATTATTGGTACAGGAAAGACAAGAGAGCGACAAAAGGCAAGAAGGAAGGAGCAAACCTTGCACGCCAAGATTCAAATGATTCTGAAGACATGGTGGTTATGGTTGCAGTTGCAGATGAGCATGTCGACGCCAAGATCTGGCTTCTCGACACAGATTGTTCGAATCACATGACCGGTCGAAAAATGTGGTTAGAAGATTTCGAAGAGTCGAAGAAGAGAAAGGTAAAACTTGCTGATAATATCTCGTTGCAAGTAGAAGGTATTGGCGACATAGTTATTCAAAGGAGCAATGAAGCAAAAGCTATGATCAACGATGTACTCTATGTACCTGGATTGAAGTGCAATCTGCTAAGTGTTGGACAACTGGTCGAAAAAGGTTTCTCAGTGGTTATGAAAGATAGAGCCTTGGAACTATTTGACACTCAGAATAGTCTGGTCTTAAAATCTCCTCTGTCAGAGAATAAGACATTTAAGACCATGATCAATTCGACTGAGGTACAATGCCTAAAAACAGTTATCGACCACAAGAACAATTGGTTGTGGCATTTAAGATTTGACTATTTGAATTTTAGGTCACTCAATCAACTCATTACTCAGGATATGGTAACTGGTATACCAAGTCTTGAAATGCACGACAAACTCTGTGAAGGTCGCTTAGTAAGGAAGTAATCCAGAAAGTATTTTGTTTCGAATATGCCAATGAGGCCCTCTTGCATACTAGAAGCATTACATTTTGATGTATGTGGCTCGTTCGAGGATCATATCATTGGCGGAAACAAGTATTTTGTCACATTTATCGATGAGTATAGTCGAAAGCTTTGTATTTATGTGATCAAGTGAAAGGACAAAGTATTTAAAATATTTAAGAGATTTAAGATGCTTGTCGAAAACCATAATGAAAAGAATATCAAGGTTTTGCGAATAGATGGATGTGGTGAATACACATCCAAGATATTTGAGGAGTTTTGTGTAGAACATGGTATTAATCATGAGGTAATTACTCCTCAAACGCCTCAACATAATGGAATAGCAGAAAGAAGAAATAGGAAAATATTGGATATGGCGATAACTATTTATATTATGAATAGGTGTCCTACCAAGAAGCTGAAGAACAAGGTTCCTGAAGAAGTGCGGAGTGGCAAACGACCATTAGTGAGTCATCTGAAGGTGTTTGACTCTATTTTCTACAAGCATGTTCCTGATGCAAGAAGAAAGAAGCTTGATGATAAAAGTGAACATATGATTCTAGTAAGATATCACAAAACTGGAGCATACAGGTTATTAATCTAATTAACGATAAGATTGTGATAAGTCGAGACATTGTGATTGATGAGAATTCTGTCTGGGATTGGAATTCGGGTGATGCAACTAACAAGCCATTGATGGGTTATTAAGTTGATGAAGAAATTAGTGAGCACGAAGAAGTTCTAGTCGATAATGTTTCGGTCACTGTCAAAGTTGAAGCGGACAATCGAGAAGGTGTGGCTAGCACAAGCCAAAGACCTCAAAGAACCAGAGTACTTCCGACAAGGCTTCAAGACTGTGAAGTGGTTACTAATGATGGAGTCACACCAGATGTAGATTTGGTTCATTTCACTTTACTTGAAGATGTTGAACCAATCCTCTATAGCGAGCCCTTAAAAGATAAATAATGGAAGGAAATTATGGTCGAAGAGTTACATGCGATCGAAAGAAAAACATATGGGAGTTAATCGAGTTGCCAACACATACAAAAGCTATCGAAGTGAAGTGGGTGTTCAAGTTGAATCATAATGTTGATGGATCGATAGCAAGTCATAAGGAAAGATTAGTATCTTAAGGATTTCTTCAGAGAGCGTGACTCGACTACTATGAAGTATATGCACCAGTAGCAAGATTGGAGATTGTTCGATTGGTAGTAGCCTTGGCGTGTAAGCAAAGTTGGTCGACATTTCACTTAGATTTGAAATCAACATTTTTTAATGGTTCTCTAGATGAAGAGGTGTATGTCACACAACCTCATGGATTTGTAATATAGGAGGAAACAAGGAAAGTATACATGCTGAACAAAGCGCTTTATGGCCTCAAGTAGGCACCTAAGGCATGAGACAAGAAGATCGACCCATACACTACTACAAAATGGCCAAACAACAACGCCAGGTTTACAACGGCATCATATACACCGTTCTTATAGTGCGTACTGGATGCGCGCACATTATTTTAATTAGAAATCTCAAGGTTATAATAACGGTTGTTATGAAAACCGTGGTGATACAATCTAGCTATCATGGGTTCGAACCTCATCGCCCTCAAATAGTTTATCCCTTTGACGTAAATGCTCCCTTTTTAAGTTTTATTAATATTTAACTAAAAAATAATAAGGATATCACGACGGATTTTTCTTAAAACCGTTGTTACAAACTGAAGCTTCTTTTTATGTATTTTAAACACCAAGTATATATCAATTTATCCATTGAAAAAAGAAACAAGACGAAACAACCCTAACACCAACGCCGTCACCATTGTCGGGAAGAAGACAACAACAACAAGAAAATGTTCTACTTTAAGGTGTTGCAATGTCACATTTGAAGACAAAATCATCCAAAGGTGTTTCTACGTCTTCTTCCAGTGTAAAATCTCGATCTGGAAATTTTTGTGGTTGTGATGGTCGTATGGTTTCGTATCAATGCAAGAAGGGACAAAATAAAGGAAGGCTTTTTTGGAGATGTCCATTTTGGAGGAGCGATGAAACATGTAATTTGTTCATATGGGATGAAGACGTGGGAGAAAGAGATGGAAATGACGATGAAAGCATTATGAAGTCAGAGTTGGAAGTTGTGGGCTATCTGAAGGTTATGTATGAGGATTTAAAGAAAAAGAACAAGAATTTGAAGAACAAGCTGAAATCAGAGATATTTTCTGGAAATATCAAGATGTTATGTTTTTTTGTCTCCTTTATGTTTAATATTTACTTTGTTATGAAATGTAATAGTTGAATTAGGGTTCGAATTACATTGTTGATGTTTAAACTGCAGATGCATTGTGAATTACATTGTTGATGTTTAAACTGCAGATGCATTAAGTTAGAAGTTAAGGCTCACCTTTTCTTTTTTATTTATTTTAAAATTCATAAATAAAAGGGTTATCACTACGGTTCTTCTGGTTAACCGTAGTGATATATTTATAATAAATAAACACCTATCTATACGGTTTTTATTTATTTTAAAATTCACAGATAAAAGGGTTATCACTACGGTTATTCTGGTCAACCATAGTGATATATTTATAATAAATAAATACATATCTATACGGTTGTTATTGTTAACCGTTGTGAAATAGTTTACCCATATATAAGCGAAATAACTTTCACTTAATTGACAGTAACGTCGTTGCCTTCAAAGTGAAACCCTAGAACCCATTTTTTCTCTTCGTTTTCACCATTAGCCGTGAATCTTGTGCTTCATACATTAAGGTATTCTTCTTCTTCCATCTATTGTTAGATATTTCCCATTATCTCGTTTGTTGCATGTTATTTTTGTTGATTGTTCTCATTTTTTCAGATTCGTTTTCACTACCTTAACAAAGACCATACTTTGGAAACTTCATAATGTTTTTGTTGCTATGGAAAAATGTATAAGAAGCGTGAAGCTATGATGGAAACTTCATCCACCTTATACTTTTTTTTCATAGCATCACGAACAAGATGTTAGTAAATGAAGAAACAACAGTGTAAGCAAACTTTATCTAGTTTTAGAAGCAATGAAAAGAAGTATAAGAAGTATGAAGCTTTTGTGTAAGCTTCTTCCTCCTTATATTTCTTTTTCATAGCTTCCCAAACTAGTTCAACATCATAATTGATTCCTGTTCCGCGATTAGTTTCATTAAAAGGTGAGTTATTCCTGTTCCTCTCTTTACTCATCACTGGATTATGGTTTTAGGGTTTGTTTTCAACTGAGGATGCTCATTTTTGAAGTTTGCTTTGTTTCCTTTCAGGTTAAAGGGATGATACAGGGTGATGATGCTGGTGGAAGCAAGCGTATTATATCAGTTTATAATTTCTGGATCTGGTATAGAATGTTGTTTGAGTTTATCATATTCTATTTACATTGTTTGTTTAACTAACCCTCACTTAAAGTTTGCTGGTGGTAGCAAGCGTATTATATGAGTTTATAATATCTGGATCTGGTATAGAATTTTGTTTGAGTTTATTATATTCTATGTAGATTGTTTGTTTCACTAACCCTCACTTAAAATACATTCAGTTAATTTGACATAGATACTTATAATCTACAAATTAAGTTGTATTTGAAAACTAACTTAAATTAACCAATGTTGTTTTCTGATTGCATGCCTCTCATCATTTATCTCACGTTCTTTTATATATAGATTATGGTATAATGATCTGGCTCCTTAGATGCATCGCCATCTTCCATTATAGTTAAATCAAAGATGAGGCAAATTATCTAATGTCTTATTGATCTTATGGAAATTTAACTATAATCGAAGATAGCGACATATCAAAGGAGTCAGATCAATAAACCACAATATATGTAAAAGAGCGTGAAATGCACGATGAGACGAATGCAATCAGAAAACACCATTGGTTTGTTTAAGTTGGTTTTCAAGAACAGTTTAATTTGCAGATTATAGACATCTTCATCAAATTTAATCCATGTATATTTATTTAGTGAGGTGTTTGGAAAACAAGCAATCTACATTTAATATAATAAACTTAGGGTACTTACAACAACGGTTATCTATTGTAACCGATATCATAAGTAATTTATGTTTTATATAAATTCGCTGCTGATGGGTTTTGAACCCAGAACCTAAGTGTATGTATCGCAACGGTTTATTATCATAACCGTTGTGATATATGGCGCGCGTCCTGCCTTTCAACAACGATTTCCAGACCGTTGTAGAAACAGCTAACTTACAACGGCAATCTACATAACAGTGCCTTCGCCCGCGTCATTATATGTCATTCCCAACCGTTGTTAAATGGGTTTTTCGTAGTAGTGATACTTGGTCGAATTGTAATTCATTAAATGCAAATCTGAGTATGGTGTCTATGTTCAGATTGTGGCACAAGATATAACAATCATTATCTTATATGTCGATGACTTGTTAGTAATTAGAAATAGTTTGGATAACATGTCGAAGTTCAAAGAGATGATGAAGAAGGAATTTGAAATGTCAGATCTAGGAAAGTTGTCATACTTCTTAGGCAAGAAATTTCAAATGTCGAAGCAAGGTATGGTGCTACATCAAAGAAAGTATATCAAAGAGATACTCAAGAGATTCAGAATGGAAGACTCGAATCCTGCATCCTCACCTGTCGAACCAAATTTGAAGCTGGAAAAACTTGGAGAGGAAGACAAGGTCGATGTCACTTTGTTCAAACAAATTGTCAGATCTCTGAGATATGTGTGCAACAGTCGACCTGATATAAGTTTCTCAGTCAAATTAGTGAGCATATACATGGATTAACCACGTGAAGGTTGTAAGAAGAATCTTGAGATACTTAAAAGGATCAAGGAACTGTGGAATTCTATTTCGACGAGATTCTGAAAGCAAAGAAGTTGTGATCAGTTGTTATTCATATGCTGATTGGTGTGGAGACAAGGAAAATCGAAGAAGCAGAATTGATTACTTCTTTCAAGTATTTGGTGCCCTAATCTCATGGTGCTCGAGAAAGCAACCTGTGGCGGCATTATCATCATGTGAGGCTGAATATATAGCAGTATCATATGTTGTTTGTCAAGTAATTTGGATCAGATTTATGCTGGAAGAGATGGAGGTCGAAGTGAAGAAACCTCTGGTGCTGCAGATCGACAACAAGTCAGATACTAATCTTGCAAAGAATCCAGTTCTGCATGGAATGAGTAAGCACATTGAGGCTAGGTTTAATTTCCTAAAGGTAAACCAGAGTGAATTTGAAGTGAGACATTGCTCGAGTGAAGCACAGTTGGTTGACATTTTCATCAAATGATTGAAGATTGACAAATTCCTAACTTTGGGGAAAAAATTAGAAATAGTTTAGATCGACTATGATTAGTTTGTGTTCGACAACTTGATCTATAAGGGGGTATGTTGTGATATAATCTATGTTGTGTAACCTAAGCTGAAGTCCAAGTTTAGTTGCTTAATACTAAAGTTACTTAGTTGTATATATAAACAGACCTGTGATTTAGTTTTAAAAGCTTATTAATAATAATTACTTGCAATAATAACAATTGTGATCCAGTTTTAAAAGCTTATTAATAATAATTACTTGCAATAATAACAATTATTATTCTTCATTCTTTCACGTTATCAAACAGAATCAGAATCAAACAACTAATTTTCACAAACTTTAATATAAAACATTTGGGCCTGAAGCTCGTATTCTTTATAATAACAGCCCATTAGTCGAGCTTTATTGGTATTGTGTGAACAAATTGTTTATAAACTTATTACTGTAATTTTGATGTGGGACTCATCATGAATGATCAGCTTCATCTGCTATAAACCTGAAATGGATTTCTTATCAAGCTTTGGAACAACCAATGTGAGGTTCAAAAGCCGAGCAACGGTCACCATGTCACAAATCTGAAATGCCAAATCTACTAACTAAACATTGAAGCTTATCATATAATAGGAATAAAGAAACGGAAGAACAGAAGGTACAAACCGCTGCACGCATTTGATTCAAACCCCCATTGCAGGACACTCTTAGAAAACCATTACTAGTATAATTTCCTGCAAGGTTTCAGTTGACAATGCTTTAATATAAAACTTGATATCACATCCATAAACATTCCATCAAAAATAAAACATTGCTAATGCAGAACAATTCCACCACAACAATCAATAATCTGCTACCACAAAAAATCATTATTCTTATGAAGTACATTGCAAAATTAGTAACAATGAAATTGAAAATATATACCTTAGACAGGAACATTGCAACGAAGTGAATCTCACAGTTTTACCAAAAACTATTTTTTTTAGAAATATTTAATTTTGGAAAGAAAGGAATTGAAAAACAGGGTAAAGATCCAAGGAGAATAAAGATAAAGGATCAAATCGAAGTAAATTTATATTGGTATATGGAGACAAATCAGGCCCGGTCCAAGCCCAAGGCAAGTAAGGCAAGAGCCTTAGGCCTCATAGTTTTTGGCCTTTATTTAGGCTTCAAATGCTAAAAAAAAATAGGCCACACTTGTTAAATAATTTATAAATCGATTGTTATGTGTTACCACTCTGTGTTAATATTGTAAGATTTGGTGAAGTGGTAATGTGTTTTTTTCTCCAGCTGAAGTAGATGAGTTCGATACTTTATGGCAACATTATTAAATATTTTTCAACATCACATGGTGCATATTTGCACTACCTCATACCAGTGCTTGTTTTTTATACCTTAAATCATATAACCAAACATGTATATTAAAAGATATATACTATGTTTTAAAAAATTTATATTTGATTTCTAAAACAATTCAAAATTATTTTATAAATATTTAATTTTTATTAGTTAGACATTTTCTTAAAAACTTTAAATTTTAATGAAAAAAAAGTACGTCTTTTTTGTTTACAGTTAGACATTTTCAATAATAATAATAATGAGTATGATTCTAATTCAATCAAAAACTAAATATATGCACCAATGCTTCTATAGTTATTATAAAAAAATTATGTATAATTTTAATACATTTTATTTTTTATTTTTATTTTAAAAATCATTAAAAGTCTATTATTATTTATGCACAACAAAAACTAATATTAATCATAAATATTATATTTTAAAATAAATTATATTATTATATCATTTTTATTTTTAAAAATATTTTCCCTTAAATTTCGCCTTAGGCCTCCAAATACGTTGGGCCGGCTCTGAGACAAATATCCATTGTTTTCTACTGGTCCTGTTAAATGATTAACAAATTTATATTGGTAGGCTTCTCAATGATGAGTCCAACATCGAAATTGCACTAATAAGTATTAGTGTTTATAAAAAATTAGTTCACACAATAAGTTAAAGCTTAATTAAAGGGCTGGTATTGTGCTATTTTAAAGAATAGGTGCTTTAGGTCTAAATATCTTATATTAAAATTTGTGAAAATTAATTATTAATAAAATTATTTAATTATTAAATATAATAATAATAAATAATAATTATGCCACCTCAGCTACCACGTCCTTTCTGTCGCCACCTCTACTACTCTCTTTGTAGCAGAATATTTATGGTATTTTTAATTTTAAATAAATTAAAAAAATATAATAAATAAAAGAGAAAGATGATTTTATTCAGTTACTCTTGTCAATTATTGGTACATTTTTATTAGGGTTAAATAAGTTTTAAGTCCCTATAAATAACGCGATTTTCAATTTTGGTCCCTCTAAAATTTTTCATTAATAATTAGTCCCCATAAAATTTTCCGTCTCAATTAATAGTCCCTGACGTTAATTTTGGGTAACGGAGGCACACG
This sequence comes from Lathyrus tuberosus, assembly GCA_022829125.1. NCBI lineage: Eukaryota > Viridiplantae > Streptophyta > Magnoliopsida > Fabales > Fabaceae > Lathyrus > Lathyrus tuberosus. Next base: position 7,074,039 of record JALAZF010000256.1, read on the forward strand.
TGGCTGCCATGGTGGATTTAAAAATTCATTTATTCTGAATCTATTTAATTGATGTGGCATGGATTGTGGGCTTCTCATATAACAAAACATGTTACCATAAATATCAGAATATCAAAAACACTTCAACACAAAATCCCTAAGTTCACTTTCTCCTCTTTGAAGGCGACCGTTCGTACGTGGTGGTGGTCCCTGTATCCATTTCCAATCGCGGTTCCCCCTAGACAGAGGTGGTCCCAAGCCTCAGGTAAGTTCCATTATTGTATTCCCACTTGCTCGTGACTGTCATATGTTAGGGTTTTGTTTTGATTTTGCAAAGTCTGATATACCCTTGTGTTGTTATTGTAATGTGTAGGGTATGGGGCTGTTTAAGGTTGTTTTTTATACAAAAGGGTCTTTTGTAAAGGATGTGGGGTTGAGATATGAAGGGGGGGATGTTTATGCTTTTAGTGGACTGGACACAGATTATTGGTCTTATTTTGAAGCTCGTGACCTAATCAAATCTATGGACCCTTCCTTTAACCATAAGGATGTTAAAATGTGGTGGAAGTCTGAAAATGGTAGTATGGAAAATGATCTAAAACCATTTGTTAATGATGAGGATGCTAATATGTTAGCTGTGTGTGCTGAGAATAGTAAATGTGAAGTTGAGATTTACACTGAGGCAAAGTTGGAAAGTGGTGAGAAGACCAATATGGAGAAGATATTAGAGAGAGAAAAAGGTCAAGAAAATGTTGAAGGTGATGATGAGAGTGAGTCAAGTGAAGGTACGTTGGATGGGATTCAATTTGAAGACAGTGAAGAAGAGAGGATGCATGATGGTGATGAGGATGTAGGTGTGGGTTTAAATAGTAGACACAACCAACCTGATGTTGTTGAGGGTACAAGTCAAGTGAACAACAATGTTCATACCACAAATGAGATGGATAGGGAGCATGTAATTGAAGATGATTACATGACTGATGAGCTTGATAGTGGAGGAGACAGTGCTGATGAAAGGCCTCCATTGGTAAGGTTTAATGAAGATGAGAAGCTCAGAAAGGAATTCAAGTTTAAGGTTGGAATGGAATTCTCATCCTTGAAACAATTCAAGAAAGCTGTGTTGGAACATAATGTGTTGAATGGTAGAGAGGTGATGTTTGCTAAAAATGACCAAAATAGGTGTAGGATTGTTTGCAAGGATAAAAAGCAATGTGACTACACTGTGTTATGTAGTAGGGTTTTGAGAACAACTACTTTTAGGATTAAGACACTCTTTCATAAGCATAAGTGTGGCAGAAAATTCTTCAACAAAAATGCAAATGCAGAATGGGTTTCTAGAGTGATAGTTGACAAGATGAAGAACAACTCAGGCATGAAATTGAATGAAGTGGTAGCTGATGTAAGGTTGAGGTTTTCTACAGAGATAACTGGTTGCAGGGCTTTTAAAGCAAGACAACTAGCTAGAAGGGTGGTTGAAGGGGACTCAGCCAAGCAATACAACATGTTGTGGTCATATGCAGCTGAATTGAGGAAGGCATCTATTGGAAACACATTCAAGCTGAACATTTCTGGTATACCACCTAAGTTTGAAAGATGTTATACTTGCTATGATGGTACTAAGAAAGCATTCAAGGTAGGTTGTAGGCCATTTATTGGTTTAGATGGTTGTCACCTAAAAAACAAATATGGTGGAATCTTGTTGATAGCTGTCAGTAGAGATGCTAATGACCAATATCTCCCACTAGCTTTTGGGGTTGTAGAAACTGAGACAAGAGAGTCTTGGAGTTGGTTTATTAGATTGCTTCTTGATGACATTGGTAGTGACAATAAGTGGTGTTTTATATCAGATCAACAGAAGGTATGAACAATATCTCTACTCTTTGTTACTTTTCTTTTGTTTGCTTGTTTATTAATAAGTGGTTCTCCATATGCTGTTAACAGGGACTGGTCCAGGTTTTTGAGGAAGAATATCCTGAATTTGAACACAGGTTTTGTTTAAGGCATTTATATGCAAATTTCAAGAAGAAGTATGGAGGAGGTACATTATTCAGAGATCTCATAATGGCTGCAGCTAAGGCAACTTATTTTGAAGCCCATGAGGAGAAGATGAATCAGATCAAGGAGGTGAGTTTAGATGCTTTTGAATGGTTAAGTGCAATACCTAGAAATAAGTGGTGTAAGCATGCTTTCCCATTTTACTCTAAGTGTGATGTTCTTATGAATAACCTTAGTGAGTCCTTCAATGCCACAATTTTGATGCAAAGGGATAAGCCTATTATTACCATGTTAGAGTGGATTAGAAACTACCTAATGGGTAGGTTTGCCACTCTTAGGGAGAAGGTAGAAAACTACAAAGGAGAAGTTATGTCCAAACCACTAAGAAGGTTAGATAGGGAGGTAGAAAAGAGTGCAAACTGGTTGCCTACATATGCTGGATTGTTGAAATTTCAAGTCTCTCATGTCATGTTCATAGATTCTTTTGTTGTGGACTTGGCAAAACACTCTTGTTCTTGTAATTTTTGGGATTTGGTAGGGATCCCTTGTAGACATGCAGTTGCAGCCATACATAGGAAGGTAGATGATCCAATCAAGTATGTGAACAAATGTTATCATAAGGATACCTATTTGGCATGTTACAATCAAATCATCAGTCCTATTAGTGGGCAAAATAAATGGCCAAGGACAACAGAGGCAGAAATCCTGCCACCAAGTTTCAAGAGGGGTCCTGGAAGACCAAAGAAACTCCGTAGGAGAGACACTGATGAGGCATCCCAAACACGATGGCAAAGGTCAAACACAAGCCATAGATGCAAGGTTTGTTTTGAATATGGACATAATAAGAGGACATGCAAGAAAAATAAACAACTAGTGGTTGTTGATGGTGAATTGCCAAGAGATGTTGAAGCACCAACAATAGCAAGCCAAACTCCAAGTGTTGTGATAGGACCAAAAAAGAGGGTAAGTTCTTACTTGTCTTTCATAAACTGGTATGTTAAACTTGTCTTGCAAACAAACTTGTGATAATGTGTCATTTCATTTTTTACAGGGTAGGCCAAAAGGAACAACAAAGGCAAAGAAAAAGGCAAACACAAGTGATAATGTGCCACAACCTACTGATAGTGTGCAGCCAGAGGTTCAACCACACCCTACTGATAGTGTGCAGCCAGAGGTTCAACCACAACCTACTGATAGTGTGCAGCCAGAGGTTCAACCACAACCTACTGATAGTGTGCAGCCAGAGGTTCCTTTACAACCACCTACTGATAATGTGCAGAATGATGTGCAGAATGATATGAATCCTACTCAAAATTCTGTGAGTTCTTCTGAGGCAATGAGGATGTACTGTGGTATTGATCCGGATGAATTGGCTTCCCTGTTGGAAAATGATGAAATCCTAGATATAGAACCACTTAGTATAGATACATCACCTGCAGAACCAACTGGTAGTGTGTGTACACCAAACACTGATTCTGTTACTAAACCAACTAGTGGTGTTAGTACACCACACACTGATGCAGTAACTCCAGCAAAACATGCAGTAAGGACTTTCTTTGGTCCAAGACCAAAGGTACCAAAACCAAGTGCACCATCTTCAAGTGCTCCAAAACCTTTTGTCCAAGACCCTGTAAGTTTATTACATGTAAAACATTAGTTGATTTGCTTTGGTGGCCCAAAACCATGTATCTTGCTATACTAATGATATACTAATGTTGTCCAGGTGAAAGCTATGTTAAGTCCAAAAAAGAAGTCCAAGAAAGCTATTGCAACAGAAAAAAGACAAAGTGACCGGCTAAGGACTCTTAAGACTCGTAACATTGTGGGTCTAGGAAGAGATCCAAAAGATCCAGTACTTATTGTTGGAGATGACACAAGTGATGTCAGTTTGCCTAGGAAGAAGAGCTGGGAAGACATAGAAAGGAGCTTGACTCAGTGAAAACTTGTGTGCTGTGAAACTTTTGGTGTTTTATTTGGAGATTATGTTGTGTGAAACTGGTCTGCTGTGAAACTTTTTTTGTAATGCACTAATGTAGTAAGAATGTTTATAAACTGTTGTCTACTGTCTTATGGCTTGCATGTGACCTTTTTGTGTAATCCCTTTTGTTGTATTAAGTAAGACATGTTCAAATACACTATGTTTGTATTAAGTGTGAAACTTGGAATGAAGTTTGTATTAAGTGTGAAACTTGGAATGAAGTTTGTATGCAGTTTGTATTATGGCCATCCATTTTGTGTCATTCAAATTACACCAAACAATGTACAAAAACAATATTGGATCAAAGTAGATTACATCAATAACATTTCATTAAACCAAACGGATTACATCAACAATATCAAAATTACCATTTTTATTTCTGAACACAGACTAGATTACATCACTAATTTCTTACATTCCATTAACCAAAGAACATAAACAACAACAAAGGACATCAACATCTACATTTCATGAGAAAATAAACATTGCACACAAATGAAAAAACAAGACACCACATCTTCAATCTTCCATAAAATGTCTCTGTTTTCAACTTGCTCTTCAAGATCTTGTTCTTCTTCTTAATTTCTTCATGAAGTGACTTCATATAGCTAACAATTTCCAAATCCGAGTTCGTTCCAACTTCATCAACATATCCAGATTTTTCAGCAACATCATCATCCCAAATAAAAAGATTACAAGTATCAGCATTCCTCCAATAAGGACATCTCCAGAATAACCTTCCCTTGTTTGGTCCACTTTTGCAATGATAGGAGACCATACGAACCTTACACCCACAATATTTCCCAATTCGTGATTTCACAGATGCACACGACATTGGGCTCAAGGAAGATGACATTTTATACCAAAGTGAAGGACCAACACGAACGAGCAAGAAAGAGCAAGAAAGATGATTTTTTTTGCCAAGGGAAATGGATGACACTTGAAGATAATAAGCACCACGAAAAAGAAGGGTGAATAGTTAAATGCAATTAGGTCAAAACCATTCTGAAGCTATTTATGGAAGCACAGTCACTCAAATGGAATCAGAATAAATGAATTTTTAAATCCACCATGGCAGCCACGTGTGCCTCCGTTACCCAAAATTAACGTCAGGGACTATTAATTGAGACGGAAAATTTTATGGGGACTAATTATTAATGAAAAATTTTATAGGGACCAAAATTGAAAATCGCGTTATTTATAGGGACTTAAAACTTATTTAACCCTTTTTATTATCATAAATGTATAGTAGAAATAGAAAATAATAAACATAAATTAAATTGTACAATTAAAAAAATAAGCAATTAAAGTTCCATTGAAAAATAAAAATGACAATTCTTTTAGATAATTTTTTTTTGCAAATGACACAATTTTTGTCAAAGATAGATTATGAGTTATTTCTTCTAGAGCTGGAAATTTTCATTAAGGGTCTGTTTGGAACGAGTGAAATTGAAGCGAGAGAAATAGACGAGAGAGAATTAGGGGAGAGATGGTGCCTTTCTTCTGTTTGGTGTAGCACATAATCTGTGCAGAGAGAACAAAATCAAGTGGGTCCCACTCATTTTCAAGTTCTCTCTAATATGCGAAGAAAGGAACACTGATATTGAATTTTCCATTTATATCCTCATTAATATCCTTTTAGTTAATGCAAAAAAAGTAGTGTGGGGCTGAAACTAAACATTGAATTTTTTTCATTTATATGGTAAGCTATGTTCCGAATATTTATTTAACTGCAAATTGTTTATTATAATAATATAATAATAATACCATTAATATACTATGCTATTTTATGAATATTAAAATATAGATTAAATCAAATGAGTTATATTACAATTTTAATTATTAGAATTATAATTTGAATATATATATATATATATATATATATTCAAATAGTGTATTTTATTTAATCATTTAAAATTATATTAACTAAATTAAAATTAAAAATAATAATATTTAAATAATAATATATAATTATATGGAGGATATTTTTGTCATTTTACAAAATAAACACATCTCTTTCTCTTCTATTTCTCACCTTTTTCTCTTCTACCAATCAATATATCAAATCTACTATACTTCTCTCATACTTCTCTCTTTTCATACTCTTTCACATCTTTTTCTCTCTTCTTACTTTCTCTTCCTAGCCAAACAGACCCTAAGGCAAAGTGATGGATTCAATTTTCATACAAAAATTATGAATTCAAACAAACACTACAACATCAACTTTTTTAACCATTTAATCTCTATTGAAGATAAAAATATGTCATGAATGAATGAAAATATGACGTTAATATGTATAAACATAATGCAAATGCTTATTTTTGAAAAAATCATTTAAGAATAAGAGAGTATCTTAGAATAAAACTTTGCTCTCATCATTTTCAGACGAAAAGCACATGATTCATCATTCCAATAATATGAATACAGAAGACAGCACAGATTATACTGTGAAACAATTTATTATCTTTTCAACTCAAAACACATCTCACACAGCTATAGGTTCTGTTGCTTTCTTCAGCCATGCATTTTCAGCTTCATCCAAATACGGCGCCAAAATATCTCTACACTTTGAATGATACGAGTTCAACCAATTTATTTCTTCTGGAATTAGAAGGCTCAGATCAATTAACTTTGTTTGATACGGTGCCTGGACGAGAAACATCAAACACTTGCTCCGTGAAAATCCAAACAAACATGTAATATGCTCAAACGAATACATAGCTAACTACACTTACCCAGGTAATATGCTCAAACGATAAGTAACCTTTACCGCCGAAATTAAATTTTGTATCAGCCTCGTTGACAATAAGCACATTCTCCAATCTTATTCCAAATGCTCCATCCTCATAGTAACCGGGTTCTAAAAGACAATTCAAATGAATAAAACAAAATAAATTGATGTGCCACTCCATTAGGCCGTAGCACAGGCTATAACAATATCGAGCTACTAACCATCTGTAACAGTCATCGAAGATTGCAGAGGTACATTTCGTGCTCTGAAACTGATTAACTGAGGTCCTGTACAAGTTATGCGATATTAATTTAAAGTTTTATTTCGAATTGACTAGAAAATGGAAATAAATTGAAAAAACAATCAGAATAGGGAATATGGAAACTGTGATAGTTCATATATACCTTCATGAACATTCAGGTAGGACCCAACACCGTGACCAGTTCCATGTCGAAAATCAAGACCATCCTTCCATAGAGGAATTCGAGCAAGAATATCAAGTTGGTGACCTACAAGAATTATAAAAAGAGGGAAAAGGGAGCTAAGTTTTCGTGTTTGAAATGGAGTCTGCGCTCAAATTATGCGCAAATAACTTGACACGAAATAGTCAAATTGTGTAATACCATTTGTTCCGTTAGGAAATCTAGCATTTCCCAAAGAAATGTGACCCTTTAGAACCTGCACCAAGTTCAGAAAACCAAGCAACTTAACTGAGGAAAAAAACCTGCTAATAAAAAGTTTCGTTTTGCAGAAGAATCTAACACCACAAATCAAAATCTCACTTCCTATTGAGGGAAAAAACTTGGATATTAAACAATTCTAGATATAGTTTTGAAACCGTATGATCTTTAGAAAAAATAAATAAAGGCACGTACTGCTGTATAGCTTGCTTTTTCATGATCCGAAGGTCTTCCGAAATGTACTGTTCGTGTAATATCAGTTGTTCCGTCCAGATACTTCAGAAACATGACCAATTATTAATATTAGAATACACCAAAACAAGAAAAGTTTCACTAATAAATAACAATCCTGACGGAATTCAGCAACTCTATAACGAGTGATAGACAGACCTGGGCTCCAGAATCGAAAAGATATATTTTGTCTGGATCAAGCTCAGCGCATGTTTCTGCCTCTGGATTATAATGACAAATGGCGGCATTTGGGCCAACTGCAGAAATAGTAGGGAAACTCAATCCTCTGAATTGCTGAAAACAGATTAGATAAAACAAAGTTAGCATCGAACACAGACTGCACTCTCAACAACATGCAAGCATATCTACTTCCACGCGTTCATATTCCAGTGGGTATATATGGAAGAAAAAAAAAACATTTTTTCTAGTTACTTCATTTCTAATCTCTTCAAATAATATATACTAAGCAAATGCAGTCAAATTTCAATCATAATATGCTCGATAAAATGTGGTAAAATAAAGTTGAAAAAAAATATTATCACTCTGTGACTCCACCTCTTTTGACGCTCTAAATTCTTCAAGCTTGTCACTTACGGTCACCTCAGTCAATTTCAAGGATTGCCTGTAATAGTTTGAAAATCCATGTAAGCATGGTGGACTCGCTTGGGATTTAGTAGAGGTCACATGAATTTTACTCAATAACAAAATGTTGAAAGAGCGTGTTAGAAAATATAACAAGAGTATACTCACAAATGTTTATCTTTTTGTACAGTATTCTCCTCCGAAAAATATCCAGATGCCCCATAAATATCCTGCATCTGCAAATTGAACCAATATTCTGCATTATTAACTGACATCTCAGATCTCGCCGCATAATTTGGTCAATTCAAAAGAAAAATATAATATAATAATTTACAGAAAAGAGAGTAAATGCCCTCATCCAAAAATTAAAATATATCTAGAGACACAACATTCAAATGAAAACCTTCTTTTCCAGCCAAACAAGATATTGCACAACAGCCGCACCGTCACGAATATGCGCCTTTCTTAACCCATCCAATTCCACTGGGTTCTACAGGTAATAAAGTAATTAACAGTAAGCGAAATTGTATGTAATAAATCCACATTAACTTTATAAAGGAGTATAAGCATAGAACCTTTAAAGCTTTTGGAAGAGCCAGTGGTGATTGTTGCAAGAGAACTGTATCAGGGTTCAGTTTTGAATACAGAGCATAACAGCATGAAGCTGGATCGGCCCATATGAGGTTGCTACTATCTTCTCCTGTTTGATGTTTACCATTTACACTCTTGGCAGTAGACACGGAATCAAGCTCATCAGTCGCAAGCAATGCCACATCTACGCTTACTTCTGTATACTCTTTGATTTCAACTCCATTCTCCTCCAAATGAGTTTTTACCTGGCACAAGACATAATTTTCAATCATTTGTATTTCCAAATTAGCACCTCCTAATCTAAAGATACTAAGATCATAAATGAGATTACTCGAACTGACCTCAATAGACACCTTTTGATTGTCCACATAAATGAAGGCAGAATTGGATGTCACAATAGCAAATGCGTGAGCAACAGGACAGTATGCCACATCATTTCCACGAATATTATACAGCCAAGCAACCTGTATTGAGTGACATTTGAATAAAATGAAGAAAAAATTCTTTAAAAGGATGAATATTTGAGGAAGAAAATACCATCTGACTAAAAACAAAAATTTAAGGGAAAGAAACAAAAAGGACGGACTATTAAGAGTATACACTCACTTCATCGAGTGCTGTTACAACTAATCCTTGAGCATGCTCCTGTGCAAACTTTTTTCTCAAATCTTGCAACTTATCTGTGACAGAGCGGCCTGCAAACTTTAATGGTTGTATAACGACAGCTTTAATCTCCGCTGGTGGACGATTTGTCCATATTTCATCTACCAAATTTTTTGTTGTTTGGACCAGCTTCTGTTGTTTTTTGGCAAAAGCGCGTTCCCATCTTTGAGCAGTATCAATTGAAATGCACCAAGGGTCAACCCCAATTGCTGCATCTTTTGGCAAGTTCTAGAAAATGGAAATGACTTATTAGTACAAACATCCCATACAAAAAATCATAGATAAAAAAAATTGATTTTCTAAAGTCTCACATCAGCCATCCAGATATCTACAGCAGGATCTTCACCGAGACGCATTAGCTTCCATTGACCACTAAGTTGTTGTTCAGCCTGCAAAAAATAACGTGCATCGGTCCAAAGCAGTGCTTCATCCTTTGTTATAAGTGCCAAACCTGACCGCCATTAAAAAAAATGAAAAACACGAAAGAAAAACACTTCACTATATAGTCATGTTTGAAAATTGAAATACATAAGACCAAGGCATCGCTAAAATAGCAAATACCATATACAACTAGAATGGCATCATCTACGTAGATCAAATGGCACCATAATGTTATATCATATTTCTATCTTTCATTGATCTCTAAATCTTAATAGTCTTTCTTATACTGAATAGATAATATTAATTTCTAATACTATTTCCAACAATTCATAACTGCAAAGTAAACAAACAAAAAAAAACAGAGAAATATTACTTTGATCATCACATCAATTATCTAAACCCTAAATTCATGTATGCTGCAACAATAAATTAAAATAAATAAAAAAACCTAAAAGTTTATTGGATAGAAACTGACCAGCACTTCCGGTGAATCCAGAAACGAAAGCGCGACGTTTGTCTCGTGCAGATACATATTCACTCTGCAAATTGAAAATTCATTTCATAAATAAAATAAAACTAAAATTACAATTGATTACAAATAAGAGATGAAATTGGAAGAGTGAATTAAAAAGAATTAAAGAATTGGATCTAAGAAATGAATCGATAATTGAGTAACCTGGTGATAATCTTCTGAGGGAACAATTAAGGCGTGAAGAGGTGGAGAGTGAGAAGCCATGGAAGACCTCAAAGCAGAGAGTGTGTCTACCATTTTCGTTTTGGTTTCTCAGTCTTACGGCTTATGACTTTTGAGATTTTCTGTAACAAATGACAAAATAAAAAATGACGACAAGTTTATATAGGGTTAATAGAAAGTACAATAGTTCACTTTAAAAAGTAACACTCCGTTCCGAACTTGTGTATTTAATCTAGAATCAAATACATTACGTAATACTATTCTTTTTTATAAATACTTTTTTTTTTTACAATTATAATATTTGTATAAATGTGAGATATATTTTTAATTACTAATTAATGGATAATATCAACTATTGATTTTCTAATCTTATTATATATTTGTTCTGGACTGGACCAATGGTTAGGCATGGCACAATCCACGTCTGCTCCCAGAATGACTCAATTGCCTAAGTCAAATCGACAAAGGGGAAAAAGTTACCTTTCTGTCTCTCCAACCGGACAAGGATTGCATTGCTCCTCCCCGAAACCGTTGTCCGTTCTGCACGGTTTCATCACTCCCCGAACAGCTAAGGGCATGTGCCCGAAACTACGCATTTGCCCGACATAACGGCTAGTTTTGGGCACCATGCCCGACATAACGGCTAGTTTTGGGCATCATGCCCGATATAACGGCTAGTTTCGGGCAGTTACCTATTCTTCGAAAAAACGGTTATTTCGCCCCGAAAATAGGACCGTTGGCCACGCGCTGGGGGCGCTATCTAAACCCTCTCACTTGAGAGGGTCAGGTATCGAATAATCACTCTAAAAATTCATACTTTGTATTTGCCCATTTTCTCTGACCCTTTCTTACTTGAGCGTCGGAGTGCCTTGCAGGTACACCCCCTCCTCCTCTTCATACGCCCAGCATCTCAGACGTACTTGGTGGCCCACATCACAGGATCTGATCAAGCCTTCACGATCAGTGCCCCGACTGTGGGGAAACTGTTCTCCCCGTCTTAAACATCCACCTCAGATACTAAGACCAAAACACTCTCGTCCAAGATTACCATCATGGCCTCTCAAGATCACATCAAATGTGTTCTCCAGTCCGCTGTCCTCCCCGTCAACAAGACTGATGTTGACGGCATTTCATCTCTCCTCGGAGACCCCCATTTTCTGAGAGACGGGGCCACAGCCTCTCCTTCCCCCATTCCTGCTGACCGCGACAACGATCAGCCCTTCCTGGCCATCCAGCCCCTCCCTGCTCCACCTAACGCCGACCCGGCCGTGGTGGCCCTTCTTGAAGTGATCAACAAAACCAACCTCCTGATCCTGCAACAGAACGAAAGGATCGGGGCACTGGAGGAATCTGCCCGTCCAAGATCCCCCCCTCCGAGGAAAGGTCATCGACGATCTAAGAGCCTGCAACCCGGGCGAGAAGTCAACCGAAGGCTACGCCAAGAACCAAAATCTCATGCTGCCCGGAAACGCGACCATGTTTCCCCGCGAAACCAGCACTCTCCCGGTCGCAAGAGGACCCGGAGGGACAAACAGTCACCCCCGACCAGGTCAAAGGGACGGGCCCGTACACCTTTCCCCCGAAGGAGTCGTCGTCATGAGCGAGTCGTCCGTTCCCTGTCACTAACCAGTTCCAGCAGCGATGATGAGCCTCACGGCCCATTGTCCCAAGAAATCTTGGCAACACGTCTCCCCAAGGGCCTGGAGAAGCCCCCAGCATTGGGCACGTACGACGGTACGACTGACCCCGACGAACACATCGAAAACATCGATGTGTTGTTGGATTACCGTGGCGTCCGGGGCGCAATCAAGTGCCGTCTGTTTCCGACCACGTTCAGAAAGGGAGCAATGACTTGGTACAAACAGATGCCCGAAGAGTCTATCACTTCGTGGAAGCAGTTAGGCAGAATGTTTTTCAGGCATTTCACGGCGTCGCGCTGCCACCCCAAGACTGAAGCCTCTCTTGGGGCCATCATCCAAGGGAAGGATGAACCTCTCCGGACAAACATCGAGAGGTTTAACAAAGAAGCGGTGCAAGTCCCCACCACCGACGATATGAAAAAATTTCTGCTCGAACAAGGACTCCGCCCGCACTCAGAGTTTTCCAAAGCTGTCGGCCTCGCACCTCCGAGGAACCTGGACGCCTTCCTCCTCAAGGCGCAGTCGTACATTCAGTACGAGGAAAAGGAAGCGGCCAACTCCGCCCGAGCCTCCCGCCACCAGGAGAACGCCCGGGCCTCCAAAGGCGAAGAACCCTCGACATCTCGTCGAGGAGAAAGGAAGCGCGAAGACCGTCCTCGGGACTCCCGGGATAGCAAGGGACCTTCCGGATGATTTCACGACTACACCCCCTGACCGTCTCTAAGGAAAAGATACTGTCCGAATGCGCGAATTCAGAATTCAAACAAGCAAGGGTCCGCTTCCCCAAACAAATATCGGCCAAACCCAACGCCGACAAATCAAAATACTTCCGTTTCCATAAGAGTCACGACCACACCACCGAAGATTGCATCCATTTGAAGGATGCTATCGAAATACTGATCAGGGATGGCCACCTGAAATAGTTCACAAAAAAGAAAGATGCTCCTCAGCAAAATGCCCAGGAGTCCAAGAAGTTAGAGAAAGAGGTGTCTTCCTCGGAAGAGGCTAACATCCAAGTCACCATGTCCGTGCCGCGACCAGAGGACTTCTACATCCCAGATGAGCTCAGCGCTCCTGCCTACCTTGCGGCCCATAGTCCGTGGGAGACGTTCCCCTCCGTCATGGTTATTTCGGGGGGGCTTCAATAAAGTCACGGTGGGCTCTGTGAAAAGGAAATTCGAGCACCTGATCAACACAAGCTCCAGCAAGGTGACCACACTCGATCAAGCCCAGAAGGGCTCTATTCCCATTTCCTTTTATCGGGAAGAGCTCCTCGGAGGATCTCCAAACTCGAGCATTCCCCTGCTCGTCAGAGCTCGGATGGCGAACTTCGACGTTCGCAGAATTCTCGTCGATCACGGCAGCTCGGTCGACATCATGTACTCCCTGCTGTTTTCAACGCTCCAGTTGGACGAGTCGCACCTCACCCCTTATGTGGGTTCTGACTTGCAAGGATTCAATGGGTCGGTGACCAAACCGTGGGGATACGTAGAACTGGTCGTAACTTTTGGATCAGCAGAGACGGCCAGATCCGTCAAGGTGTAGTTTCTGGTAATCGATTGCCCGTCTCTGTATCAGTGCATCTTTGAAAGACCAACCTTGGTTGAGTTAGTAGCTGTGGCTTCAACCGTCCATCTCAAGATGAAGTACTACACTTCAAAGGGGATGGTCGCCACCCTCCATGGTGACATCGAAGCCGCGCAACGATGCTTTGAAGCAGCCACGAAGGGACTTAACGCCATCGCGTCCAAGCCGAAGGTATCTAACAATGCCCAACAGTTCCGAGGAAGCCAAGCCACTGCCTCAGGTCGACGCCATCGACCTCGACAACCGCTTCCCCGAAGAGGACTAGAAGTAGGACCAAGCAGCCTCGGGCAGCTCATCTGCCCCGACCAGCAGCAGCTCCCATCCGATGTATCCCATCCTGGATGGCGATTTTGAGCTCGTCTTGTTCGGCGATGACCCCCAGCGGGGAGTAAAGATTGGAGCAGATCTCCCCGACATCGTAAGGAAGCAACTCAAAGCCTGCCTCAGTGAGAACGCCGATCTATTCGCCTGAAGCGTCACCGAGATGCCCGACTTGGACCCATCTGTCGCTTGCCATCAACTCACGATTGACCTAGTCGTCAAAGCAGTAGCACAACGTAGGAGAAAGCAGTATCTGGAGAAAACAGAGGCTGCAGAAAAAGCTGTAAAGGACCTCCTCGAGGCCAAATTTATCTCGGAAGCCAAGTACACCACTTGGCTGTCCAACGTTGTACTTGTGAAAAAATCTAATGGCAAATGGCGAATGTGTATTGACTATATCGATCTTAACAAGGCATGCCCGAAGGATGCCTACCCCCTCCCCAATATTGATAAACTTGTTGATAACTCTGTCGGTTTTAAACTATTATCATTCATGGACGCCTACTCGGGCTATAATCAAATACCAATGGTCGTGAGCGATAAAAAATACACAGCCTTCATGACCGAATCGGGCAACTATTACTACAACGTAATGCCCTTCGGCCTAAAAAACGCCGGCGCGACCTATCAGAGGATGATGAACAAGGTTTTCCAGGAGGCGACATGCTCGAAGTCTATATGGACGACATGATCATAAAATCCCACGAGGAAACCGATCACACTGCCCATTTAAGGAAGGTCTTCGAACAGGCCAGGAAGTACCAAATGCGTTTCAACCCGGAGAAGTGCATGTTCGGTGTCCAGACAGGCAAATTCCTCGGCTTCTACTTAACAGAACGAGGAATCGAAGCCAACCTCGATAAGTGTCGGGCATTCTCCGAGTTTCCAATGCCCAAGTCTAAGAAATCCATCCAGTCTCTGAACGGGATGCTCGCATCGTTATCCCGTTTCGTGGCCAAATCTGCCCAACACGCCCTACCATTCTTCAAACTCCTCCGCAAGGAGGCAGCGTTTGAATAGACCGAGGAATGTGACCAGGCTCTCCTCCATCTGAAACGAGCACTCTCAGAGCCGCCACTCCTCTCTCGCCCGGGCAACGGCAAAACTCTGTACCTGTATCTCGTCGTAGCAACCGAGGCAGTGAGCGCCGCTCTTATCCGCAAGACACCTGACAAGCAGAAGCCCATATATTTCACGAGCAAAGCACTACAGGGACCAGAGCTGAGGTGCCAACAGATAGAAAAAGTGGCACTGGCCCTCATTAACGCAGCTAGAAGACTGAGACATTACTTTCTAGCCCATACAATCGTGGTTCGAACAGATCATCCCGGAAAGCAGCTGCTAGGACGAACAGACATGGACGGTAGAATGCTCAAATGGTTGCTAGAGCTGTCAGAATTCGACATCTAGTATGAAAGTAGAAAAGCCCTCAAAGCCCAGGCTTTGGCTGACTTTGTCGCAGAAATGACGTTCACAGATTCCCCCGCCCGCGGGGCGCGTAAATGGACCATTTTCGTAGATGGGGCATCCAACTCGGCTGGAAGCGGGGCGGGCATCATATTGGAGAACGACGAGGGAATCATCGTTGAAGTATCGCTTACAATATCCTTCCCCACCTCTAACAACTAGGCTGAGAATGAAGCCTTCCTCGCCGGCTTACGCCTAGCCGAAGATCTCGGCGCGGAAGAAGTTGTCATCAGCACAGATTCGTAACTCGTGGCCCTCCAAGTTCGAGGAGAGTATCAAGCCAAAAATGACAACCTGTCCGAATACTTAGCCCTGGTCAAGAAGAAAATGACGAAGTTCGTAGTGGTAGAGGTAACGCACGTTCCTCGCAAACATAACGTCCGGGAAGACGATTTGTCTAAACTGACAAGCACGAAGAAGAAAGGCGGAAACAAGTCCGTCATACAGGAGGTACTTCCTCGACCCAGTATCGAGAAAACTTCCCTGACCCTTGATGTACAAATGATCGGCGACAGCAACTGCTAGATGACCCCCGTTTATAACTACCTTTCTAGGGACAAACTTTCGTCCGACCCCAAAGAAGCCAGCGTAGCTAGGCGAAGAGCCTGCTTCTACGTCCGGGTCGAAGATAAACTCTACAGGCGAGGGTTCTCCATCCCGCTACTCAAGTGTGTTGAGGAAGAGATGGTCGCCCACATCTTGTGCGAAATTCATGAAGGAATCAACGCCCAACACCTGGGAGGAAGGTCCCTCGCAAGAAAGGCCCTTCGAGCAGGATACTACTGGCCAACCATACAGCAAGACTCTAAGGAACACGTGAAGAAATGCGATAAATGCCAACGGCACGGGGACATGCACCTAGCTCCACCTAACGAGCTCAAGATTATGTCCTCCCCGTGGCTATTCGCCTGGTGAAGCCTGGACATCCTAGGGCCATTCGTGGTAGGATCAAACCAGAACAAGTACCTAATAGTAGGCGTGGATTACTTCACAAAATGGATAGAAGTGGAGGCTCTAACCAAGATAACTGCCCTCAACATACTGCGTTTCTATAAACGAAACATCCTTGCACGTTTTGGCATCCCCCGGGCGATAGTCACGGACAATGGGACACAGTTCACAGACAGGAAGTTCCAAGAGTTCGTTGCCCAGCTGGGTACGAAGCAACACTTCGCATCCGTCGAACATCCCCAGACAAACGGGCAAGCTGAAGCGGCGAACCGGGTCATCCTTCGAGGCCTCAAACGAAGGATGGACGAAACGAAGAAAGCTTGGGTCGAGGAGCTGCACAACGTCTTATGGGCATACCGCACAACTCCACACTCTTCAACCGGGGAAACACCCTTTCTCCTGGCCTACGGGACCGAAGCTGTAATTCCCATTGAAGTTCACGTACCCTCCAGGCGGACAGAATCGCCCCTAGACGAGGAAATGAACGACGAAGCATTAACGGAGGAACTTGACCTCGTCGAGGAAGTCCGGTCAGGGGCATCCCTCCGCGAAGCCTCGTTAAAACAAAAAATTGCCATCTGGCACAATGCCAAAGTCATACGACGAGAGTTCGACATGGGCAGCCTTGTCCTAAGAAGAAACCATAAAGACTCTCGCGAAGGCAAACTAGCCGCTAATTGGGAAGGACCCTATCGTGTCCGGGCAAAAATGGAGAACGGGACCTATTACCTAGAACATCTCAACGGGGAAGAACTTGCTCGACCATGGAACGCTGAAAAGCTAAAACAATACTACAACTAAGGCCTAAACTGTCCCTTTGATCCGTCACAACGACGAGCATCGCATATCGACCACGATGCGAACCTAGGTACAAGCGTCACATGCCAGTAAAGAAGAACCCCGCTCAGGAACGAGCCAGGTCCTTGCTCGACAGTGGTCCCTCAATCGAGCCCGCCGTCATCAAAGTACCACAACAGGCAGAACACCCAGCTCGCGATGGGAGGTTCACGCCGCGAACTCAGGCCTCAAACGCGACTTGAGCTCCGCCCCCTCGCCCGGACATTCCCTGGCCGTTCGACCAACACCCTTCACTTCCGAACACATCTACAACGAGCAATCCCCTGAAACTTAAAAGCAAACCAAAGTAACCCCTATTACGAGCATACATGCATATCGAGCAAAAGTACAACACTTAGTAGAATTTAAAGTAGACAAAGCCATACAAATCACAAAACCGACCACAAGGATCGGGGACATAATTAAATTAATAAGTGGCCACAAGGACCACAATTGTGCTTGTTACATAAACCGGGGGACCATGGCCCCATTCAAAATAAGTTACAAAGATACACGGCGCGCAAGCCGGACAAATTACAACAACAACAACCAAAACCTTCACTCGTCCATCTGATCAGACTACTCGGCGTTAGGCTGAGGCTCCTGGCTTTCCCCGTTCAAATTTTTGACATGCTCATCGCCAATGAGGAAGGAGTTCGGGCTGACTATCCGGTCGTCCTCGACATGTGCCAGATAGTGAGTACCCTCGGTGGAGATATCAAGCCCGGGGTTGACCACCCGCAGTTGGGCCACCGCATTCCTGAAGGACTCGTCCCCAATGACGATGTTGTCATCCTCAGCCCTCAACATGCGAGCAACCAGCTCCGCCCTTGTCTTTATTTACTTCACATCCTCAGGTTCATCCTGGCCCGGAGCACTTACCAACCTCAGCTGCTCGACCAGCTCCTCAGTTGCCTTCTTCTCCGCGGTCAGCGTAAAGTTCTCCCCCTTTAGCCTAGTCACCTCCTCGTCCGCCTTCTTTCGGGCATCAACAGCACTCTTAGCCTCCTCCTTGGATTTCCTCGTCGTCTCTTCAAGAGATGCCATGGTAGCCCGGGAAGCTCTAAGTTCAGACTCAGTTACAGAGTCCCCTTCAGCATAGATGATTGCCATCTCCAAAACCCTGACTAGTGCAGAGGCATCTTAGGCCACCAGCGCCCTCTTGCTCGGGCGATCCATGCCTTCCAACTGAAGAGATTCTGCCTGCGGCACGACCAAGGACGTCCCCTCAAAGAATCTTCTGTCAAGAATACATGGAGGAAGTTCGAACTTCCCTTTTTCTGGTGCCCGGGTGAGATCTACCCCTTCGGTGGCCCTGGGCCGCTTGAACCTTGAGGCCAGAGGCAAGGGAGATCCCTGAGCAGGAGTAGGAGAAGAGGTCCCCGCAGCAGGTTAGGGAGGAGTAGGAGCACGCTGGGCAAATCGAGTCTTGGGGCAGCCGCCCCAGGCTTATTTCTCGCAGTCGCGTTCTTTACCATCCTTTCATGGGCGGAAGGCATCTCACCTGCACAAACAAAATAAAAACGTTAGATGACGAAGAAGAAATATGTCGGACAAATTAAATAAATAAGACTACTGAGCAATTTATAGGCATCTGCAGGAGTCTTTCACTCCAGAAGTGCCTTGGTGTTAATCAAACGATACTCCACGCGCTGGCTACCGTCTTCCTCGAAAATCGGGGACCCCTTCTTCGTCCAGCATTCAGCAAGTCGGAAAGAGTTGACAAAGTTCACCAGCGTGTCATAGGCAACGGCATCCTGCCCGTCTAGCATGTGTGGCTGGGCAACATACTCATTGGGCTCCTTGGAGAAATGGGCGGCACTCTAGTGGAAGGGAAACTTGAATTCTCTAGCCCCGATCAGCTTCCCATTCTCATCGCGCATATCATTACCCTCCTCATCAAGGGATACCGCCCAAACATACTGATTTTTAGTATGATCAAATGTAAGTATTTGTTTTTATCGTATCCACAGGGATTGGAGCGATATCAAAACCGTTCAATATTTTCTATGATTCTAAGTAAAAGTTTCAAGATGTTTGGTTTGTAAATTGCAAAAATTAAATGCGTATGATAAATGAAGATAGTTTTCAGAGGAATAGACTTGTTGGGAATTGGTGTTCATCTACCGATTCAAGATGTATATCACAAATCATTTATACACAATTTAAGCATGTTTCGATATTATCACGTATCGTTTACAAACAAAATTCATGTCTGAAATTTAATGAGAGTTCTACCTTATGGTTTAATCGACGATTTCTCAGCCTATTAAACAATAAGGTAGCATTAAGATTCGATACTTTTTGTGAATATTAAACCTAAATCTATATCTAGCATTTAGGATTTAATAGATGTTATCTTAGATCGGGATTAGAATCGTATTTGTCAATATCAATTCAATCCATGAAATAAACGGTAAAACAAAGATAACATCAATAACGATTCATACATAAATTGCATATAATGCCATGATTAAAGATAATACATACTGTTTCGGTGAACTACGGCCAATCCCAACAAGAGAGAGATTTAGCTACTCATGGTAGCTTGAAGCATAATGGAAGATTTGAGTTGAATCAGCATCAACGACGATTTCCCGACTCTTGACGCACAATCCACTCTTCTTTCTCTAATCCTCACTTCTATTCTTATTACAAAGTATCCTCAATGATAAATTACAAGATCCCTTTTACATTGCCTCTGATCTCCTTTTATAGAGTTTTTGGCCGCCTAAGTTCGCTATGCGAAGTTCTGGTCGCCATGCGAACTTCCTTTCTTCTCCATTAAGATTTGAACTTTCAAACCGCCTTTCTGGGACCGCCATACTTCGCTATGCGAAGTAAAGTTTGCATCTCGAACTTTCGCTACGCGAAGAAAAGTTCGCATCGCGAACTCTGTCGCTTCCTGTCGCTTCAAGCGAAGTTTGAGTATTTTGGTTCTGTTTTGCTCTGCTGGTTTTCGCTTCCTTCCCCCGCCTGTCGCTTCCTGTCGCATCACGAACTTTCGCTACGCGAAGGAAAGTTTGCGTCGCGAAAGTTTCAGGGCAGAAATTCTTCTTGCTTGTAACTGATGTTTTCCTTTGTCATTTCCTGCAAAACCAAACCCATTCAAGAGTAATATCCTTTTGTATCTTTTGTTGGTCCAATTCATATAAAAATATAAAGGATCAATGCAATTCGTATGAGTTTCGACAAATGAAACATTGTCCTTTTGATTTATTATCAAATTCTCCCCAACTTAGTTTCTTGGTTGTCCTCAATCAAGAGCATGATCGTTTCATGAACTGTCTTAGTATTTTCAAGCAAGTATTTAGAATAACTCTTTTGAAAAATGAATGGTTCAAGTGATTACTTGTTAAGCAAGAAACATGTTCAACTGCTTATAGAATCAGAGCATGATTATGGAATTAAGTTTTCGCCTACAAAATCACATCATAAACTCAAAAATATAACGACGCACTTACTTGAATCCCTCCTAACACTATTCTTCATAAAAGGAATGAAGACTTTTGAAGTTCGTTTTAATTATGTGGTATGATGACTCTCATTTGATCACTTGGTCAACATCCGGGCCGATTCATGTTTTCATCCAAAATAAATAAGAAACTTTGAGCAATTGAAGGCATAAATCACATAGGGCTTTTGAAGGTTGTAATGTGGCCAGGTTTCCTAAAGATATGGTTTTTCTCCTAAAGCTAATTTTCTAAAATCTGTCCACTTTTGTAACTTTTTTTTTCCTTCTTCACTCCTTACTTAATCACCATGATTTTTCCTTTTCTTTTGATTCTTCAATCTTTTCCCTTTTTTTTATGATACCAAGTTTTTCTGCTTTTTGTATTTCTTTTTCTCCTTTTGATCTTTCTTCTCTTTTTCTTTTCCTTTTGGTATCATCGTCCATTCTCTCCCCAACTTGTTTCTTTTTATGAGTGAAGCATCTTGATGTTTCAAACCATTATAGTTCAGGTTGTGCAGAAAGAAATTAGGATGGATCATGACTTCACTAAGTGGTTTTCTTAGTGGTTTTTGTATTTTCAGAATTTGATCCATCCTTTGATTTTTCTGGTTCTAAATGGGTGCACAAATGCTCACTCACTTACAGGTTTTGATGAAAATATTTTTGGCTATGGTGGTTTTTCTCAAAATCAAACAATTACCTTGATCCTCTTTATACCGTTACAAAGCTCAAATGGATTTTTTCAGATTGAACATGAATCAACCGAGTTAAACCCAAGGATTTCGCAGTTTTTGTACACATTGGGAGTTCACCTCACTTTTCTGGTTTTTGCTAAAAGATTCAAGCAAGTGTGCACAACGTGAATGAGCCATGCTATGACAGTCGTAAGAGAAAATAGAACTCAAAAATCATGCTACGATTCTACAAAGCAAGTGAACATGTACCTTGCTTGATGTTCATCAGATTCTTATCATTACCACTCATTCTCCTTCTTTGTTATCAGCACATCATATTTGACTTGGACTTTGTTCAAAATACTTGGAAGATGTATTCCATGCTCATGATGAGGATCACATAGCAATTTGTGTTCAAAAAGACTGTAGCAAACTAACACTAAGTGCTAAAAAGGAGAACCAAGTGAATTTACAATATGCACTATTATCAAAAGAGTTTCAATGGCATTTTAAAGAAAGTGCTGAAATTAGAACTGAAATTGAAAGAACTTGAAAGCTAGAATAAAATAAAAATGGCTTACGATGTTGGGTTGCCTCCCAACCAGTGCTTGTTTAACGTCGTTAGCTCGACGCCTGTTTCAAGGGATGTCAAGATGGTTTGTAGGAATTCATCAAAGTATCTATGCCACTACCCTTTGGCCTTTCTTTGTCATTCTTTATCTTCAATTCCAGACCTGTTTCATCAGGAGCCTCCATCTTGTAATAATCATCCTCTTTGTGTTCAAACAATTTGAAATTGACCTCTTCATCTTTGTACCTTACTTTCATCTTGCCTTTATCTATATCAATCATCATTCGGGCTGTTTTAATGAAGGGCCACCCCAAAATCAGATGACTGTCATGATCTTCTTCAACGTTGATCACCACAAAAACTGTTGGGAATATAAATCTCTCAAGTTTGACCATTATATTCTTTATCATGCCAACTGGTTTTGCAATGGATTTGTCAGCAAGTTGTAACAACATTGTTGTAGGCTCCATTTCCGGGTTACCGATCTTTTTAAGAATGGAAAATGGAAGAAGATTGGTGCTTGAACCCAGATCAATCAAAGCTTGATCAAAATTCATTTTTTCAATGGTAACAGGTATTGTAATGCTTCCAGGATCAGCATTGTTTTCTTCTTCCAACTTTTCTTTTTCTTTGGTATTTTCTTCAACTTTTGTTTCATCCCTTCTCCCAATCTTTGTTGTGACTGAATTGCATGTTTCTTTTGGATTGGGCTGAGTGGCGGCAGAGAATGGTCCTTGTTGTTGCTCATTCAACTGTTTTGCAATTTGCCCTACTTGTGTTTCAAGATTTCTGATTGAGGCATCTGTATTTTTCTGGTTTTCCATGGACATCTGCATAAATTGATTCAAGGTCTCTTCTATCTTTGTAATCTTATCTGGCTGAGTATAACTTTGGTATTGGTTCTGCTTGTTTTGGCCATAGCTTGCATTGTTGTTGTACGAGTAACCTTGATTGTTCTGGTATGGGAACTGTCTCTGCTGCTGGTTTCCCACATAATTGACCTCTTCATTAATCGGGGGACAAAAACCAGTTGGGTGGTATCCTGTACAAAGTTCGCACATGGCTACTTGTTGTGGTTTTGGTGCTTCGTGCAGTTGTTTGAGTTATTGTGGAAGAGTGGATAATTGCTTGGTGAGTTCTTCCGTAGTTTGGGTGAGAAGCTTATTTTGTGCCAAGATTGCAGTGTTTGTATCCAACTCAAGAATTCCAGGTTTCTTTTGTGCGGTTCCTCGATTATATTGAACTTGATGATCGGTGAGAGCCATTCGGTTGATAATTGCAACTGCTTCTTCTGAACTTTTTACCAATAATGAACCACCGATTGTTGCTTCAAGTAAGAGCTTTGGTTGGGGCTGTAATCCATTGCGGAAGATGTGGATTTGTGTTAGGCTATCAAAACCATGATTTGGACATTTCCTTAGCATGGATTTGTAACGTTCCCAAGCTTCACATAGAGTTTCATTTGCCGATTGATCAAATGCGGCAATGGATGTTTTTGCATCCATGAACTGGTTGTGAGGGAAGAATCTGTTAAGAAAATTTTCTTCCAAAACATTCCAGTTTGTCATGGTTTCAGTAGGTTGGTCAAGATACCAATCTTTCGCTTTACCAATCAATGAATGCGGGAATAACCTCATGAACCCTACTTCTTCTTCAGCTTTGGGTGCACCTAACGTACCGGCTAGTTCATAGAACTTTGTGAGGTGGGAGTATGGATCTTCATGATCCAAACCTGAAAAGGGGTTAGCATAAATGATCTGCAGCAGGCCTGTTTTCATTTCAGTCTGTCGGTTATTTGGAGTGTTGGTGAGGCGAGCTAATCGTCTTGGACTGCTCCGACAAGGCCCACTGTTGACAACTTCAGCCATTGTTTCTTTTGTTGAAGAAGTTGATGCAGAAACTTCTTTGTGATTTTTCTTCTTGGATAGTTGTTTCTGTTTCTTCTTTTGTCTTTTGTTCTTTCGGATAGTTCTTTCGATCTCGGGATAAAAAATAAGCTGTTCTTCCAAAGTCTTGCCTCGAAGCATAAACAGAAGTTTCACCACCTATCCAACAATTAAACACACGTTGCGAAAAACAAAGATATACAATATATAACAACTTAGAAGTATAGAAACTATTGCGATGTTTTAATATCTTAAACGCCAATCCCCGGCAACGGCGCCAATTTGATGTTTAGTATGATCAAATATAAGTATTTGTTTTTATCGTATCCACAGGGATTGGAGCGATATCAAAACCATTCAATATTCTCTATGATTCTAAGTAAAAGTTTCAAGATGTTTGGTTTGTAAATTGCGAAAATTAAATGCGTATGATAACTGAAGATAGTTTTCAGAGGAATAGACTTGTTGGGAATTGGTGTTCATTTACCGATTCAAGATGTATATCACAAATCAGTTATACACAATTTAAGCATGTTTCGATATTATCACGTGTCGCTTACAAACAAAATTCATGTCTTAACTTTGATGAGAGTTCTACCTTATGGATTAATCAACGATTTCTCAGCCTATTAAACAATAAGGTAGCATTAAGATTCGATACTTTTTGTGAATATTAAACCTAAATCTATATCTAGCATTTAGGATTTAATAGATGTTATCTTAGATCGAGATTAGAATCGTATTTGTCAATATCAATTCAATCCATGAAATAAACGGTAAAACAAAGATAACATCAATAACGATTCATACATAAATTGCATATATGCCATGATTAAAGATAATACATACTGTTTCGGTGAACTACGACCAATCCCAACAAGAGAGAAATTTAGCTACTCATGGTAGCTTGAAGCATAATGGAAGATTTGAGTTGAATGAGCATCAACGACGATTTCCCTACTCTTGATGCACAATCCACTCTTCTTCCTATAATCCTCACTTCTATTCTTATTACAAAGTATCCTCAATGATAAATTACAAGATCCCTTTTGCATTCCCCCTGATCTCCTTTTATAGAGTTTTTGGCGGCCTAAGTTCGCTATGCGAAGTTCTGGTCGCTATGCGAACTTCCTTTCTTCTCCATTAAGATTTGAACTTTCAAACCGCCTTTCTGGGACCGCCATACTTCGCTTCCTTCTGCTGCCTGTCGCATCGCGAACTTTCGCTACGCGAAGGAAAGTTCGCATCGCGAAAGTTTCAGGGCTGAAATTCTTCTTGCTTGTAACTGATGTTTTCCTTTGTCATTTCCTATAAAACCAAAGCCATTCAAGAGTAATATCCTTTTGTATCTTTTGTTGGTCCAATTTATATAAAAATATAAAGGATCAATGCAATTCGTATGAGTTTCGACAAATGAAACATTGTCCTTTTGATTTGTTATCACATACGTGCTATCTTGGGCCCTCTCCGACACAGGCTCTATGATATAGAACCTTTCTTTGAACGTCCAGATTGACTCTGAAAAGGGCTTGAACAGCTTGCGGAGCTGCTTCAACGAAACCCAGCCATACCTCCTCCCCGTCAACTACCGCTGAAGATGAAAGACAGTGAAAAACAAAGGGAGAGTAGCCCCTATCCTCAAATACTCACACGTCAACTCGAAAGCACGGATAAACGCCAGCGAGTTAGGGTGCAGCTGCGACAGAGACAGGTCCAGGTGCACGAAGACTGACGACTGAAAATCGGTGAAGGGCAGCCTCAATCCCAGCTCTTTAAATGCGTATTCGTACATGGAGAAACGCTCCCCGAAGTTGATGCAGACCCTATCATCCTCGGAGGGGAAGTGAAACTCCCACTCCCCATCTGGCCCAATGACCGTGAAGACATCCCCCAGATATGTTGTAAAAGTAGATACGTGCTCGGCAGGCTCAGCCACCGATCACTCCTCCGTTGAGTCTTCAACAACCTCCTCCTCCCCGACTTCGCTGGGGACACTTGAGGCCTCCGTACTGCTGCTCTCCGAGGAGCTCTCCTCGGACAAGTCTAGTATAATCTCCCCGTCTGGCCCTGTCACCATATCGATCACTGTTGGTTGCGGAATAACGTCAAGCAGCAAAAATATTTATTTTCGGAAGAATTCCCTCCGGGATTTATGTCGTGTCCACAGAGATCGGTTTGAGGGAAAGAATGTCGTTCGAAAATCTCTCGCGTTTATGAGTTTGGATTAAATTGGTTTAAAGTAAATGCAGAAAAGTAAACATTAAAATAAAAAGAAATCATTCTTCAGAGAGAAGAAACTTATCAAGCATACATATAATCCACTCGTCACAAACATAAATTTATCGATCATTTTCACTATACTACAATACTCGTCAAAATCATCCAGTATCACTCACAACAGGGTCCATCTCTGGCACACTAAGTGAGAGAGCAACCGTATTACTCTAGTCGTCACTCTCGCGCATGACGCCTCAAAACTCGGAAGGCATTAAGTTCCGACCCTAAAAAGATTATTCTCTAAATCTATCTCTAGCATCTAGACCCATCCCTAATCAAGATTCGTGATGTTTATCTCTAACACAACACAAATCCAAACATAAATGCAAAAAGATCAAGGAAGACATTGATAATGATTTGTAAAGCAGATTTTATACAGTATTATGATCAACAAAGATACATATGTTCAGAGTAACTATACAAACACCCAACACAAAAGAATACATGAAGAAGAGGAGGAATAAACCAAACATCTCGCGGATTGTCAGAGCCGGTTGATGAGAAATCCACTCCGGATCATCCACATGCAAGCTTCAACGTTGGTTTCAAGCTCTCCTATGAAGAAATGAAGTTTGATGGAGTGGGAGCAAAAAATACCCAAACCATCCTCTAAAAATTGTGTTTTTGGACCTTTAATGGTGTTTCTGTCCGTCTAGTTTCGCTCGGCGCTATTCTAGGTCGCCCGGCGGCGTAAGGCGGCTTATTTTGTAAGTTATCCAGCATTGTTCTGGAGCGCCCGACCCTGCAATGTACCGCCCGGCGCTGCTTCTCCCGGCCCTGCTGAGGCGCAGCTGACAGTAGACAGCAAAAATCCAGCTCTGTTTTATTCGTAACTTTTGAACCGTAACTCCGTTTTTTGCCCGGTTCGAAGTGCTGGAAAGCTTATTCAATGCTCTATACAACAATGGCAAGATATCCTTGATTGAATACCTGTAAAAATAAATGTAAATCAATTAAACTCAATGATATTTACACGGTAACGCAATATATACACTAAAACGTAAAATAAACGTATTTACAAACGAAGCAGGGTTTATTCGAACGATTTTAACAAAAAGTATCGATAAGTGCAACAAAACTTATATACAAAAATAGCTACAATTTGCACTTATCAAACTCTCCCCAACTTAAACTTGTTTGTCCTCAAACAAGAATCAAACAACTCAAAGAAACAGAGTGAAAACCAAAGAATCACGAATCAACAAGTTTTGAAAATCGGACAAATGAATGGTTCAAATGAAAACGGTACACATAAAGTAAATACTTACCACTAAACTACGACGATAACATAGTCACGAAACAAATGTAAAATACAAAAGCCATGCCAAACATCCTAAAACAACACAAGTTCAAACGCGAATCACACCTAGCAAAAATAATCATCGGTAGATGAAAAACACAAAATGAGGTACTTATCACTCACACAACAATCATGCAAACAATAGACTAAATTATGCAACCATCTAAAAATCATATTGAACATACAAAGGCAAGAATCACAAGGACTTTTCAAGGTTGTAGCGTGGTCGGGTAAACAAACAAGAGGCAATTTCTAAAGGTAATTGAAACAAAAACTTGCCTAAACCTAAGGGAGTGATCAACTCACAAAAGTTCAAACACCAAATTCCAATCAACTTCTTCCAAAATCCCAAGCGTTACACAAAACACAATACTTATTTAGCACAATTATTTGAACTCTTTTTGTTTCCTTTCTCAAGGATTTTCTTTTTTCTTTCTTTTTCACATTTTTATTTTATTTTCTTTTTCATATTTTTCTCTTTTTTCTTTTCTTTTTCATCCTCATAGAAACCAACCAATGAGTAAACAATCATTCTCTCCCCAACTTGAATTCAACCACATCATCATGTGAATACTCCCTACTTTCTAAGGCAAGGTAAAAATTCATACAATAACACAAAGTTGAGGCTTCAAGAAAAAATAATCAATCAAAATCCATACAAAAAGTAAATTTGACACTCATAGACAAGCATCAAACTCAAACAACATGGATAATGACCAAAGGCTCAAAGGGGTTACAAATGATCACACACTCACAAGGTGAATTGACTATCAGACTAAGGTAGTTGTGCTCAAAATGAAACAAAAATGCCTTGATCCTTTTCATGCTTTCATATAATCAACACAAATAAAAGATTAAGCATAACAAAATCCAGTTAAAACAAGAATGTTGGTACTCCGTGCATATATGAACAATAGAAGACTTCCTCACAAAAAGGGTGGGAACTAAAGTGATTCACATACGAACAAGTATACAAAAGAATGAATGACATAGAAGTTGTAAAAAACCTAAGTATCATGAATATGCAAAAGTCAAGAAAGCGATAAACACATACCTTGGACGTGTACAAGACTTAACAATATCATTACCATACATCCGCAAGTTGAAACGATCAAACTTGGAACATCACCATAAATTTCCTCAAGCTACTCAAAACAAGTTCATTGACAAACACGAAAACTATTAATATAAACAAACTAAAAGACCGGCAAAAATTCATTAAACAAGTTGTAAAGTCAAAATTTGAGAAGTTTACGAAAAATTTGAGTACAACTTGTTTAATGAATACTCACCACACTACCTAAACTAAACAACAACAAAAGAAAAGAATACACCATGCTTGTTTTACGTCGTAAGCTCGGCGCCTTTACTGTGCTTAGCTAGTAACTTCCTCCCTTCATGCCATGGTGATGCCTCACCTCGCAAACCAAAAGCAAGTGTCTTAACCAACCACTTGAACAAACATTAAAATAAAACAAGTATATACATCACGGGTAAAATGTACAAGTATCGAAGTATGCTTATGCACAAGTATAGTAACAAAATTTAAAACAAGATTATACATAATATGGACATTATGTGCAAAACTTAAAAAACAAAGAAACTATCGCAATGCGACTCAATATCAAAACCAATCCTCAGCAACGGCGCCATTTTGTTGGTTGCAGAATAGCGGCAAGTGGCAAAAATATTTATTTTCGGAAGAATTCCCTTCGGGATTTATGTCGTGTCCACAGAGATCGGTTCGAGGGAAAGAATTTCGTTCGACAATCTCTCGCGTTTATGAGTTTGGATTAAATTAGTTTAAAGTAAATGCAGAAAAGTAAACATTAAAATAAAAAGAAATCATTCTTCAGAGAGAAAAAACTTATCAAGCATACATATAATCCACTCGTCACAAACATAAATTTATCGATCATTTTCACTATACTACAATACTCGTCAAAATCATCCAGTGTTGCTCACAACAGTGTCCATCTCTAGCACACTAAGCTAAGAGAGCAACCTATTACTCTCGTCGTCACTCTCGCGCACGACGCCTCAAAACACGGAAGGCATTAAGTTCCGACACCAAAAAGATTATTCTCTAAATCTATCTCTAGCATCTAGACAATAGATATTCATCCCTAATCAAGATTCGTGATGTTTATCTCTAGCACAACACAAATCCAAACATAAATGTAAAAAGATCAAGGAAGACATCGATAATGATTTGTAAAGCAGATTTTATACAATATTATGATCAACAAAGACACATATGTTCAGAGTAACTATACAAACACCCAACACAAAAGAATACATAAAGAAGAAGAGGAATAAACCAAACATCTCGCGGATTGTCAGAGCCAGATGATGAGAAATCCACTCCGGATCATCCACATGCAAGCTTCAACGTTGTTTTCAAGCTCTGCTATGAAGAAATGAAGTTTGATGGAGTGGGAGCAAAAAATACCCAAACCATCCTCTAAAAATTGTGTTTTTGGACCTTTAATGGTGTTTCTGTCCATCCAGTTTCACCCAGCGGTATTCTGGGTTGCCCGGCGGCGTAAGGCGACTTATTTTGTAAGTTATCCAGCATTGTTCTGGAGCGCCCGACCCTGCAATGTACCGCCCGGCGCTGCTTCGCCCGGCCCTGCTAAGGCGCAGCTGATAGTAGACAGCAAAAATCCATCACTGTTTTATTCGTAACTTTTGAACCGTAACTCCGTTTTTTGCCCAGTTCAAAGCTCTGGAAAGCTTATTCAATGCTCTATACAACAATGGCAAGATATCCTTGATTGAATACCTGCAAAAATAAATGTAAATCAATTAAACTCAATGATATTTACACGATAACGCAATATATACACTAAAACGTAAAGTAAACGTATTTACAAACGAAGCGGGGTTTATTCGAACGATTTTAACAAAAAGTATCGATAAGTGCAACAAAACTTATATACAAAAATAGCTACAATTTGCACTTATCAATCACCTGAAAAGCAGAGAAAAAAGTGAATTCGATGAAAAATCAAATCCACCCCTCCACCGCTAGTCAAGTGAAAGGGCGCGCAAAGGGCTGAGGACGACGCCCCGGCCTAAGCCCTAACATCAAACAAAAAATGCAAGAGTCCTCCACGAGGAGGTGCTCGGGGCAACTCCCTCACACAACGAGGAGTTTCCTTTAGTCAGTTTCCAGTTTCCGTTTGAAGCTTCTCACCGAAAATCGCAAACATTCACCGGAAACTTCATTAAAGCACCGAAATCTGAGTAACTGCGACAGTTACACATGCATCATCATCGCGACGACGCCGAAAACCGCACTACTCACGAGATATCCAAAAAGGTCCAGCAGCCTCGTCGGCGGCAGAAGATGGCCTAACCACCGTCCACCAGCAAAAGCCACCGGGAAAAACAACACTACGTCATCTAAGCCTAAACCTAACCACATGCAATCTACAAACAACCATAAAAGAGGCAAAGGAACACAAGATCAGTGAACTTACTTGGTTAAAAAGATGAAAAATGGTTGTTCGGAACTGGCGGGCAAATGCTCTGAGAAAGACTAAGAAGAGATAGAAGCAAAAGTTCTAAATGGCCTGAGTCTCTCTCCTTTTATACTGAGGGGCACGTGCAATGGCATGCCCTCGTAGGTCATAATGGCTATCGACTAGCCATCATTGCCTAGTAACTGCGGCACAGGGCTCGAGGCATACGTGGCGCCCTAACGTTTCAATTCCTCCTAACAGTTGGTCTCCCCGTATGACGGGCAATCCAGACACGGACATGGATCTCACGAACACCATGGGTCACAGGCACCATGAGACAACTCCCTCCGTCACCAAACGACGACTCCACACTAGTTCCCCAGAACCACGGGCTATCCTTAAGTCATCACTCCCATGCTCGGGAGCAACGACTTAGGGGTCTCCTGTTCTGGACTGGACCAATGGCTAGGCATGGCCCAATCCACGTCTGCTCCCAGAACGGCCCAATTGCCTAAGTCCACTCCACAAAGGGGCAAAAGTTACCTTTTTGCCCCTCCAACCGGGCAAGGACTGCATTGTTCCTCCCCGGAACTGCTGCCCATTCCGCACGGCTTCATCACTCCCCGAACAGCTAAGGGCATGTGCCCGAAACTACGTCGTTGCCCGACATAACGACTAGTTTTGGGCAGTTACCTATTATTCGGGAAAACAGTTATTTTGCCCCGAAAATAGAACCGTTGGCCATGCGCTGGGGGCACTATATAAACCCTCTCACTTGAGAGGGTCAGGTATCGAATAATCACCCTAAAAACTCATACTTTGTACTTGTCCCTTTTCTCTAACCCTTTCTTACTTGAGCGTCGGCATACCTTGCAGGTACACCCCTCCTCCTCTTCATATGCCCAGCATCTCAGACATACTTGGTGGCCCACATCACAGGATCTAATCAAGCCTTCACGATTAATATTGAACTAATAAAAAAAAGTATACATATGTGGTATTTAGAAGTGGAAATAAGTTAGATTAGGATAGGTTTTAGAAGTGATTTTTTTTTTAGAATAACCTAGTTATTCAAAAAAAAAATACCAAACAAACCCAAGTTTCAACGATATTACTAAAGTGGCATCTTTTGGAGAAAAAAACTAAACTGCTGGCGCCATATGGAATGGCGCCTCAGGCAAAAAAATTTCTAAAAAATGCCAAAAGCCATATGATATGGCGACACAGTTAAAATGACTTGCCCTAATTTTCCAGGGGAGGCGCCATACCATATGGCCCCTCAGTTCAAGTCCTTTTTTTTTAACGTTTTAAATGTTAAGATTTTAATTTATAATAAATTTTATTTTTCTAATATATATGCATTTGTAAGCCAACCTATTTAGTATTTTTTCTAATATATATGCATATATAGGTCAGCCTATTTAGACTAATTTTAAATTATATGAAAATATAGGTTGGCCCATAAGGCTTCATATATTTTTTTAATAGCCTAAACCTAACATATTTAATTAAATAGAATTTTAAAAAAGCCTAAGCCTGGCATTTTTATTAAATAGGCCTAGGCTGCCATTGCCTTAAATAGGCTAGGCTATAGGTCCCTGTAGGCCGACCTGACATATTCCTATCTCTAGTGGTATTAGATGCCAGTTAACATGAGATGAGAGGCTCTGAGTATTATATTATATGTCGTTAAGTAAGGATTACCCTTTTCTATCGTTAAGGAAGAAGTATTTATAAAAGCCCTTAAGCCTAAGGTTTTTTTGGGAATGATAATTGTCCACTTAGTCAAAGTACTGGACTGTTGAATGTGGATCAACTATTAACTTTGACTTCTCTCTACCTAAGAAACTTCTTTCTCCAAGTTTATCATAATTGGGCGAGGGGAATGCTTAGGGTGAGGCGATTCGCTTTAAGGCGACATATGGTCATCGCCCCCTCTGAGGGCTACAGCTATCCCGCCTTTGCAAGGGATTTTAGAAACATAACATTGCACGGTCCCTCAAGCACGTGGGCTTTGATAAAGGGTGAAATTCTTTTAGACTATAGAGTGTTTGAGTCTCCTGACGCCCTATATTTCTTGGGTGTTTAGCCTGACGAGCAAAATTTACTAGGCTTCGAGTCTTTCATGCGAGATATTGACCTCTCAGGCGGGACTCTTATCAGGCCCTCATACGAGACTTTAAACTAAGTCTCGTAGGTTAGACTTCAGTCACGCCTCAACGGAGATATTCATGTGTTGCATCCCGCTCGACGAAACTCTAAGTCCCTCAGGTGAGAAGTTTATATGGCATATTTGTTGGGAACTTTTAGTCCCACAAGGGAAGTTATATTAAGCCTGACTGATGATACTATAAGCCCCTTAGGAGAGGCGTTGGACCTCTCGGGTAGGACTTCTATCGGGCCCTCAAACGAGACTTTAAACTAAGTCTTTTATACTAGACTTCAGTTGTGCCTCCAAGGTGAGATTCATGTGTTGGATCCTATCTGAGGAAACTTTAAGTCCCTCATGCGAGGAGTTTAGATAGCATGTTTGCTGGGAACTCTTAGTCCAACATGCGAAGTTATACTAAGCCTGATTGAGGATACTATAAGTCCCTCAGGCGAGGCGATAGATCTCTCGGATGAGACTTCTATCAAGCCCTTAGAGAAGACTTTAAACTAAGTCTCTTATACTAGACTTCGGTCGCGCCTCCATGGCGAGATTTATGTGTTGGGTCCTGCCCAAGGAAACTTTAAGTCCCTCAAGCGAGGAGTTTAGATAACATGTTTGTTGGGAACTCTTACTCCCACATGCGAAGTTATATTAAGCCTGATTGATGACACTATAAGTCCCTTAGGCGAGGTGTTAGACCTCTTCGACGATACTTCTATCAAGCCCTCAGACAAGACTTTAAACTAAGTCTCTTATACTAGACTTCAGTCGTGCCTCCAAGGTGAGATTCATGTGTTGGATCCTGCCTGAGGAAAATTTAAGTCCCTCAAGCGAGGAGTTTAGAAAGCATGTTTGTTCGGAACTCTTAGTCCCATATGCCAAATTTTATTAAACTTGACTGATGAGACTATAAGTCCCTCAGGAGAGGCGTTAAACCTCTAGTATATGACTTCTATCAAGTCCTCAAACAAGACTTTAAACTAAGTCTCTTAAGCTAGAATTCAGTCGCGCCTCTAAGTCAAGATTCATGTGTTCACTACTACAAAACACGCAAACAACAACGCACAAGTCACCACAGTTCTTTCAAAAACCGTGGTGATATCTCTAAACACAGGCACCTACTTTATATTATATTTTTTAATTAAACATTTATAGGGTATAATAACGGTTGTAAGTATAACCGATATGATAGAATCAATCTTTCATAGGTTCGAACCTCAGCAGTGGCAAAAATGTTTTTCATTTTAGGTTAAGGCGCTCCTTTCATTTTTATTTATTTTTAAATAAGAGATATCACTACGGTTATTGTGAATAACCATTGTGATATTGTTTTCTACTATTTTAAAATATAAAATATAATTACGGTTGTAGTTTTAAATCGTAACGAAAAGTTATAGTTTTTAATATATAAACGAAACTATCTGTGACCCACTTCATAACTGCCGTTTCTCGCTAAAGAAAACCCTAACACAAATCTCCTCTCATGAATCTTAACCAATACTGTTACAAGAGAATGGAGAAAAGAAGCTTAAAGGATATCTGACGAGAGCAACGTCCGGCGCAAACTCCTACGGCAGCGAAAATGGTATGTTCTCCTGCTCTCATCCTTCTAAGATTATTGTTTAAAAGTTTGGTTCTAGGATGGTGTGGAAAACATTATGTTATTGATGTTTTAGGGTTAAGTTTGATTTTTGTTGTGTTTCCTTGTAGATACATGGTGATGATGGTGGTAGCAAGCGTATACCATGGTGAAGTTTCATATGGTTTTTGTTGCCATGAAGAAAAATATAAGAAGTATGAAGTTATTGTATAAACTTCATCCACCTTATATTTCTTCTTCATGGCTTCACAAACTAGATGAACTTGATATATCTTGATTTGTTACAGTTCCATGATTATTTTCAAAAAGAGGTGCGTTATTAACTCAATGTATATTGATTTGTTACAGACCCACTTGGAGTTTTGTTGCTTAAATAATATATGTTTTTTATTGTGTTTCATGTTGTTTTGTTGTATGTTGTTGTTGTTGTTGACAAATGTTCTCAAAACAAGAACAAAACATTGCTAGTTCACAAGATAGAGGCTTCTTGTGACTTAGCAATGTTTTGTTCTTGTTTTGAGAATATCTGTCAACAACAACAACATATGTTTTTTTATTGTGTTTCATGTTGTTTGGCTGTATGTTGTTGTTGTTGACAAATATTCTTAAAATAAGAACAAAACATTGCTAGTTCACAAGATAGAGGTTTCTTGTGACTTAGCAATGTTTTGTTCTTTAATTTCTTATACAGGTTGACAAGTTTATTTTATTAAATACTATGTATATTGTTTGTTTCACTTACCTTTTAATGAAAATGCAATCATTTATATTGACATAGAAACTTATATTATGAAAATTAAGATGTATTTGAAAACCAACCTATATCAATAAAAAAAAATTGAACCGCATCCGTTTCATTCAGCACATTTTATGTTCCTTAACACATAATATATGTTTTAGTGCTCTGTTTGCTTCAATTCATCGATATAATTTACAATCGCGTTGATAAGCGACAATGATGAGGTAAACTATAATAAAAGATATCGATGAATTGAAGGAATCAGACCCTTGAATCGTATATTATGTGTTAAAGAACATAAAATGTGTTGAATGAGACGAATTCAATTCGAAAAAAAATGATGTGTTAAAGTTGGTTTTCAAGAATAGTTTAATTTTCAGATTATATATTTATTTGCCAATTTAAATGGTTGTATTTCTTTAAATAGGTGTATGATAAACCAAGCAATATACATTTTTATATAATAAACTATGTGTACTTTCCACGACGGTTGTCTAGGTTAACCGTCATCTAATTAATTAATTACATTATCTATCACAACGGTTGTTAAGCATAACCGTTGTGATATAACGCGCGCTTTCCAGAATACCACAACGGTCCCAGGGCTGTGATTAAAAGTAGCGCATTTACCACAACACTCTACATAATAACGCCTTGATCCGCGTTATTATATATATTTTTCAACTGTTGTTAAAGGGGTTTTACGTAGTAGTGGTTGGATCTCACCCGAGAAAACTCTAAGTCTCTCAAGCGAGGAGTTTAGATAACATGTTTACTAATAACTCTTAGTCCCGCATGAAACATTATATTATGTCTGACTGATGAGACTATAAGTTCCCAAAGCTGAGCATTGAACCTCCCGGGCGGGACTTCTATTAAGCCCTCAGACAAGACTTTATACTAAGCCTTTTAGGCTAAACTTCACTCACATTTCTTGAGAGAGATTCATATGTTGGATCCCGCACGAGAAAACTCTAAGTCCCTTATGCAAGGAGTTTTAGATGGAATGTTCAATGGAAACTCTTAGTCCCACAGGCGAAGTCATATTTAGCATGGTTGACGAGACTATAAGTCCCTCACGCAAGGCGTTGAACCTCTCGAGCTACACTTTTATCAATCCCTCATACAAGACTTTGAATTAAGTCTCTTAGGCTAGACTTCAATCACGCCTTTTGGACAAGATTCATTTGTTGGTTCCCACCCAAGGAAACTCTAAGTCCCTCATGCGATGAGTTTTAGATGGCTGATTCGATGGGAACTCTTGATCCCACAAGAAAAGTCATGTTGAGCCTAGATGACGAGACTATAAGTCCCTCAGTGAGGCGTTAGACCTCTCAGGCGGGACTTCTATCAAGCCCTCATACAAAAATTTGAACTAAGTCTCTTAGGTTAGACTCCAGTTGCGCCTCTTGGGCGAGATTTATATGTATCATGCCGCCTGAGGAAACTCTAAGACATTTAGGTAAGGAGTTTTAGAAGGCATGTTCGACAGAAACTCTTAGTCCGATAGGCAGAGTCATACTGAGCATGACTAACGAGACTATAAGTCCCTTACACGTGGCGTTGAACCTCTCATGTGGGACCTCTATAAAGCCCTCTAATAATACTTTAAACTAAGTCTCTTTGGCTAGACTTCAGTCGCGCCTCTTGGGAGAAATTTGTATTTTGGATCCCGCCTAAGGAAACTCTAAGTCCCTCAGGCGAGGAGTTTAGATAGTTCATTCATGTTATCACGAAGGGTTGTAGTGATCTTTGCCAAGAAATCTAGCATACAAAATGTTTCCTTAAGAGGCAGGAAAGATATTCGTCATGAACTGCAACATACAAAATATTACCTTAAGAGGCAGCAAGGATCTTCGTCATGAAGTTTAACATGCAAAATATTGCTTAAGAGGCGGCAAAGATCTTTTCCATGAAGTTCATCACACAAAATATTTCCTTAAAAAGCGACGAGAATCTTCACCATGAAGTCCAACATACAAAATATTGCCTTAAGAGGTGACAATGAACTTTGCCATGAAGTCCAGCATACAAAATATGACCTCAAGAGATGACAAAGGATCTTTTCCTTGAAGTTTATCATACAAAATATTGCCTTAAGAGGCAACAAGGATCTTCGTCATGAAGTCCATCATACAAAATACTTGCTTAAGAGGCGACAAGGATCTTCTCCATGAAGTCCATCATACAAAATATAAGGAAATTTTCTTACTAATCATGAACATTCAAGGAATTGTCCATAGGTACGTGATAATGACTCTTAAGAAACTACAACAAACTAATTGTAATAATATTTAAGATGGAAAGTGTTCTAAGTTCTGGGTATGATATGTCAGTATAGTTTATGCAACTTATACACCTTGTGGGGGAGCTTTTGGAATATATGATATGGTCTCCTAGTTGAATTTTAGCTTTCCCTGCTGTGTAGGCAGAACCACTTACTTTAAGACCAGGTCGCCTTCTCGTATCTCCCTCGGCTTGACCTTGGAGTTGTACCTCCTGGAGGATCTATGCTTGCCGGTGAATTCTAGAATATAGGAAATTTCTCTCAATTCATCAACCAAGTCCATAACACATTCTATTCCTGCCTTATTTACTTCTTGATCAAATTGGGAGCGCCACCATGAGGGTGCGTCAATCTCTACGGGCAGCATAATGTCTGCTCCATACACCATAGCGAGTGGAGTTTCCTTTTTAGTAAAGTGGGGGGTGGTGTGGTATGACCAAATATCTTGTGGAGAAGTTCCACCCACAAGCCTTTAGCATCGTCGAGCTTTTTTATAGTCCCTTTAGAATTACCTTGTTCGTCGATTCAGCATGCTCATTGGCCTGCGCGTGTACGATAAATACGAACTTTGTTTGGTGCATTCATTTTATTTTTTCGAGCACTTTTTTTGCCCGACTTTTTATTTATTTATTTTAATTATTTTATTTTTAGTTAAATAATAATTTTAATTCATTTATTTAGATATTTAAATTTAAATTCATTTTAATTGTTTGATTTTATTTTATTTCTATTTTGTTATCAATTCTTCCCTATTATAAACAAACATGATTTTTAATTCTTTTTATTCCTGTATTATTATAGAAAAAACACAAAAAAAACATGATTTTTAATTTTTTTTATTCTTGTCTTATTATAACAAACATAAAAACATGATTTTTAATTCTTTTTATTCTTGTCTTATCATAAAAAACAAAAAAACATGATTTTTAATTCTTTTAATTCTTGTCTTATTATAAAAACACAAAAACATTACTTTTAATTCTTTTTATCATTCTTGTTTTATTGTTAAAAACTTAGTACTATGTATATGTGCATTGCATAAGGCCAAAAGGGAGAGTGGATCAAAAAAAGAGACAACAAAAAAAAACCTTTGTCCCCTCATTGCTCTCTCTCTCTCTCTCTCTCTCTCTCTCTCTCTCTCTCTCTCTCCCTCTCTCTCTCTCTCTCTCTCTCTCTCTCTCTCTCTCTCTCTCTCTCTCTCTCTCTCGTTAAAACAAAATAAATAAATAAAAGAGAGGTCATACTTCATCTTCACACAAGCTCATGAATAACAACAACAAAGCCGTCTTTTTTTCAAGCTCATACCAAATCCGTAAAGCGCCAAGAAAGTCTCTACATAACAAACCGAAACATCCGCAATCATGCACACCTTTGGCGTCGTAGCTTTCTCTTATCTCTTTCGTTTTATGTTCATAAAACTTTTTATTGATTTTGTTTATTTTTGTGTTTAGAAATATTTTTATTAATATGTTAGGTGTTTAGAAATCTTTTATTCTCTTTTTATCAAAACAAAACTTTTTTTAAAAATAAAAAACTGACAAAATTTAAAAAAAAATATAACAAGCATTTTATCTTAACGTTTGTGATTGATTTTCTTTTACTTTGTTTATATTGATTTATGTGGGTTGTCTAATTTTATTATTTATTTGTTTTGTTTGTGATTGTTTAATTATCTTTATTGCTTTTATTTTCCATTAGCTAGAAAAAGTAATTAATTGAATAATAGATAAAATACAACAACAAAAAAAACATAAAATCAACTCTTTTTTTTTTAAAAGAACAAAAAATAATAAATACTCGACCCAACGCCGAGACACTTTTTCTCAAGTCAAAACCAACAAGCTCATTTTATTTTCGTGCTTGCGCTTATTTCTTTAATTGGGTTTACTTATAATCTTTTCATTTCATCCCTATCCGACAAAATGTACCCCGTTCCCATTAAGTATAATAATTTTATCGCTTTAATCTTGATTGTATTTTAATGTTTTATTCATCTCTCACTTACACGCTCAAACCATTTTCATACTAATTCTCGATTCAATATCGAGCCCATTTTCAAACCCTGTAAGTCGATTGTTTCTACGATCGCCCTCAACCAAACCCAAAACATTCTTGATTTATATATCAAGTCATACCCCAACTTGTGAGTCGACTACTTTTTAGTATCGCTGTCAACCTCATGCACACACACTCTCTCTTTCTTTGGTTGTGGTTTCGTTTACTAGGAGCACCCTTAGGGACTAGGAACCAGCCTAACTTTTTCTCAAACCTTTGATTCAACGTCAAGTGGTTCCTTCCCTCATAAGTCGGTTGCCTTTTGCAATCGCCATCACGCAAATTCAAACCTCGATCTTTTATCAAGTATTTTAAAACTAAAATCTCTTTTCTCAAAAGAACTCAAAAAAATACTTTAATTATATCTCTAACCTTTTTCCAAAATCTAAAAAACATTTCACAAATCTCAAACCATTTTTGCCTCTTGGCTTTTCCATTTAAAATTTTTCAATAAGGACATGCTCCTAGCATCGTCCATAAAAAAACACACAACAAACCAAAAACCTTTTCAACACAAACTACGGAGTTCTGATTCCCTCTGGGATACGTAGGCACTGGGTTGAACACTTGGACAAACTCAATAATAAAAAACTCTTATTTTCCCCCAAGTATTCATTCATCCATCCTTCCCTTAGTAAGCTTATAGATAACAAACACCTTTCATACCTAGACAACTTAGACGGTTCCCATCGAGTATGATGGATGCATGGAGGTGCTAATACCTTCTCCTTACATAACCGACTTCCGAACCCAACATGGTTGCGATGACCATACCATATCCTCTATCCCACAGGTTTTCTCGATATTTTCCCTTTCCCTTTGGGGAATAAATAAAGTTTGGTGGCGACTCTCTGTTAGTCCATCCGCAAACTTTTCTTTCGAGGTCGTATTTTTCGAGGTACGACAGATGGCGACTTTACTGGGGACTAGTTTACCCCTAAGCAAGTCAAGCCTATTCTAGGTTGTTTCCTTTGCATGTTTATGTATTCGTTTATCTTGCTTGCTTATTTTCTTTTGATTTTACAGTTTTCCATATTATATATATTTGTGGTCCATTGGCATTATGGAAACTTTGATTGCAAACTTGTGGAAAAGGCTTTATACCCGAGCCTAGAGTGAACACATAAGATATGAGAGGTTGAGTAGTATGGGGCACCGAGGAGTCCTCCTCGCGTAGTTCGATATGAGAACCTCGCTTAGAGTATATTCTAATGAGGATGTTAGCGACCGTCAAGTTCTTGGCGTGGACGGCCAACCTTTTCATTGGGATCCATGACTCTAAGGACCTTTTAGAACCTTGAACCGTTTGGTCAAAACTAGGATTGATGGTCACGTAGTATGGGGCTCCGAGGAGTTCGATAAGAAGACCTCACCTGAAAGAGATTCATATGATGAACAATCATGTTCATGGCGTTTCTGATGAACAGTCATATGGATTCATGACTTTGGGGTTCCTTGGAAACTCTAGATCCTACCTGGTGAGATCCTCGTGAGGAGAGTGGTCAGCCTTATCCTACATCCGTACCTTGGACTTACGAGAGCCCGTGATCAGAAATTTTGGTCATTTACACGTTGCCTTGGATGACCTCGAAGACTTGACTAATCTCGTGATCCTGGATCTTGCATTTTAGAATTACACCCATGCATATCATTTCATCTGGCATCTTATTCAAAAATTAAAAAAAACTCTTTTCATTTCATCTTCATTCCTTCAGTAAATCAAGCTGATTCCCTGACACAGATACGCAACTCGAGCCAATACCCGACGAGTAATGGATCAGATTCAAGAAGAACAGACTTCTTTCAGAGAAGAGTTGGACTCTATCAAGAGCAAGATTGACCAGATTCTTGAAGCCATAACTATGGCCAGAAAGGAAGAAGAATTGCGTGAAGCTGCTGCCGCAAACAACAATGTTCCTGTGCAAAGATCTACTTCACACTCAAGGCTTTCAGTTCCAGTTCCCAATCCCATAATATATGGAATTCCTATGAACTTCACTCCTGCAGTTGAAGGAGCCGTTACCCAACCAATTCCTAAATCTGGGGTTACGGTTGGAGCTATCCCACAAGCGCAACCTTCTGTTATTCAAATTCCTGTTCCCCGTACTGAAGAGAAGGTACAAGATGAGTATGACGCGAAAGATTATCATGAGGCTATCCCCATTGTCAGTCCTCATGCTGCTCAAGATTCTGAAGCCATCAAGATGTGTCGTACTTTAGCTGAAAAACTCCGAATCATGAAAGGGAATAACCCAACCTCTTTGAATGCTTTGGAGATGTGTCTATTGCCAGATGTTGTGATTCCCTCTAAATTCAAGGTGTTGGAATTCATAAAATATAAAGTCCTTAGTTGTCCTAACATTCATATGAAGATGCACTGTCGAAAGATGGTTGCCCATGCTAGGGATGACAAGTTGATGATCCATTACTTCCAAGACAGCCTATCTGGAGCATCGCTAGAATGGTACATGCAACTGAAACGCAGTAGTATGCGTACTTGGGCTGAGTTGGTTGAAACTTTTATCAAGCAATACAAATACAATACTGACCTAGCTCTAAATCGTACTCAACTCCAGAGTATGACTCAAAAGGACAACAAATCCTTTAAGGAGTATGCACAACGTTGGAGGGAGTTAGCTGCAAGAGTGCATCCATCGCTTGTCGACCGTGAATTGATTAATATTTTCACAGGTACCTTGTGTCGTAACCCGAAATTTGACCTCTTTTTTTCTTTCTTTTTTGCATCAGCATGTGCATTCGCATCGCCGACATAAGCATTTGTACATT
This sequence comes from Lathyrus tuberosus, assembly GCA_022829125.1. NCBI lineage: Eukaryota > Viridiplantae > Streptophyta > Magnoliopsida > Fabales > Fabaceae > Lathyrus > Lathyrus tuberosus. The sequence continues at coordinate 7,116,596 of JALAZF010000256.1, forward strand.
TTTATCTATGATTTTGTTGTAGGAATATTATGGTTTTCCAAGCCCGATTAATCACATCCTCACGAAGTCATCACATCATCAACACAAGCACAAAATAAGGGTTTCCATGCCTATTTATCAAAGCAAGAGGTTGGAAATCGGAACCGTGGCCACAACACCATTTTCAGGCAAAATTGGGCATATTTTGGTATGGTTAATCGATTAACCATTTGCAGTGAAATTTTGTTAATAGATTAACCAGTGTAAATTTGCTGTTTTTCAAGTGTTAATTGATTAACACTTTGCAGTACAATTATGTTAATCGATTAACACATGCAAATTTTGCATAATTTGCTGCTTTTTCAAGACAGCAACTTTCCCTCCACATTTTGAGATTCTACATTGGTCTAGTAGCATGTGGAACATTCTGGAATCTTCAAGAATTCACCTACATTTGTTCCAATGCATCATTTTCAAATAGGTACACCATGTTCCTTGATCTCCAAGCATATCAACCTTTGGATGTTGGAACTCACATTGGGATTGTTACCGAGTTGATCCTAACTAACCGAGTTAACCACCTTGACTCGGTGAGTTAAGTGTAACTAACTCCTAGCCTAGTTCCAAACCCAAAGCTAAGTCCAAAGCTAGCTCCAAACCTCTCACACTCTAAACCAAAAGTCTATATAAACCAAGCTTCACTCATTTCACAAACCCTCCACAACCATTCACACAATTTCATACTCTCTTCACTCTCTATTCTCTCACATTCTCTCTGAATTTTTCTACTACTTCTTCATCTTCATCACAATTCTCTTCCAAAACCTCACCAAAGCTCAATTTCTACATTAAAGGATAATCACTTTTACATCAAAAGTGATTATTTTTTGAGCTTAACCTTCATCACCATTCCATTCTACTGAATTTTGTGGAGCATCAGTAGCTTTTGAATTCATCTCAAGTGATCACTTCAAGCTTCCTCGGTGATAATTCTCATTTCGGAGTTTTCGTCGTAATTTGCTCGGTTTCGATACGTTTCTGCTATAATTGAAGATTCCTCTGGTTTTCTTTGATTATCTTCATCATCTTGCTATTATACTTGAGTTTCTGGAGTTCTATTAACTTTTAGATTCATCTCAAGTGTTTGCTTCAAGATTCTACGGTTCGAATTCGCATTCCGGAGCTTCGTCGCAATTTGCTCGGTTTCGATACGATTCGGCTACGATTGAAGATTCCTCTGGTTTTATTTGATTATCTTCATCAAGAATTCTTTGCAACAATTACCAAGGCACATCTCAGCCTTGTAGGTTGGTGGATCTCATTCATTTTACTGTTTCGATCGTTTTCGTATCATTTGCGATGTAGTTTCGATGTTTTTGCATGTGAATTAATTATGCCATGGCTTGATCCTTGATCTTGAGTGTTTAATTAATTATATTGTTGATTATTTTCTGTTTCTAAACTTTATTTTTCGTGCATAATTGTTTGCCCTAGCATTGGAGTGATTACACAATCAATAAGTTGGCCAAAAGCACTTTTTAAAACTGTTTCTTTTTGCCTCTGCAACAGTGTTAATCGATTAACACTTTGCAGTGTAATTATGTTAATAGATTAACCAGTGTAAATTTTCTATTTTTTCAAGTATTAATCGATTAACACTTTACAGTGCAATTATGTTAATCGATTAACACTGAACCAGAATGCCATTTTCATGCTTTTTCAAGTGTGTTTGCCATGCTTTTTCATTCTAACTTCCATGGATTGATATGCTTGATATTTATGGATGTTTTTAATGCTGTTAACCTCTTTTTAAAGCATATTTACATTAATTCAATGATTGATTTATCAATTCTTACAATTATGTGTGTTCTTGATTTTTGTTTGAACATGCTAATTCTTGCACTTTCTTTGACTACATTGATACATGATTTGTGTTGTATTTTCAATGTCATGTAGTAATGTTTTGCACTCCCTCTCTTTTCTTTGCATTAAGTTTATTCTTCATGGATGAACTTAATCTTGCATAATCAATAATTTACACCTTTTGCTTTAATGATTTTCCATTCTCTTTGAAAAGTTGTTAGCATAACATTTCCTTTTGATTAGTTAATCGAAACCATGTTTCGATTAATTGATCCTTCCCTTTCCCTCTCTTTAGGCTTCCTTTAGAGCTCTTTCTCTCTTTTCCTCCCGCAGAGTTGAAGATTCATACGACGACCGATGCACGACACTGGAGCACTGTACAACTTGGAGTTGTTATGCTGTCAGTTTCAACTTCTGCACTACACCCTGTGTGTTAGAAAAGGAATGAGAAGGGAGAATTCTTACTCTCATTCTGACCACTTCAAGTAGGGGATGAATGACCCCGTGCCTGGCTTAGTCACCTCTATCCTCGGGCGGTAACGTATCTTCTTCCCCAGTCGAGTCGATCCTCGATCACTCTTATCTCTTTTAATCAGTCTTTTGATCTATCACCATTCCCTTGGTTCACGATCATTAGCAATCTTCAGAGAGTCAATCTCTTGCCCTTGTTCAATACCTCTCCCTTGTTCTCTTCAAGAGGGTTTCAATTACCTTTTCTTGTGGCTAGTCACTTCTTTTGCGGATTCCCCATGAGAGTTGTATTCATTCTTCCATTGGTTAATCACAGTCATACTGTTAAAACCAATGCTCTATCCCACTCTTTCTTCGGTTAAACACAGTTTTCCTGTTAAACACCTAAACTCTGGCGGAGTTCGCAACCTTCTCTTGGTTCTTCTCCCTTTGATTGATTAATAATTGCTTGTCAATTAAAACACCAATTTGCGCTCCTTCTCAGTTAATCACAATCTATTTGTTAATACTGAGTTCGTTTTAGGTTAATCACTATCTCTTGGATAATCACCCGCCTCCTCAGTTAACCACTGTCCGTCTGTTAAAACACTGAGTTCCTCTTGGGTTAATCACCTATTCTTGGTTAATCACCCTTTTCTTCAGTTAACCACAATCCGTCTGTTAAAATACTGAACCTTTTTCGAGTTAATCACCATCTCTTGGTTAATCACTCGCTCCTTTCGGTTAATCACAGTCCGTCTGTAAACACCGAATCCCCAGCAGTTGGCAACCTCCTATTGGTTCAAATACTTGCATCTTTGGGTTAGTAACCTTTCTTTGGTTCGAATACCCTTTCTTCGGTCAGGTACTGCTTGTTCAGTCAGTGTACTGAACTCCTTTGGGTCACGACCTTTGCTCGGTCATACACCCGTCCTTTGGGTCAAGACCTTCCCTCGGTCCTACACCCGTCCTTTGGGTCACGACCTTCGATCGGTCCTACACCCGTCCTTTGGGTCACGACCTTCGTTCGGTCCTACACCCGTCCTTTGGGTCACGACCTTTACTCGGTCCTATACCCGTCCTTTGGGTCACGACCTTTGCTCGGTCCTACACCCGTCCTTTGGGTCACGACCTTTGCTCGGTTCTACACCCGTTCTTTGGGTCACGACCTTTGCTCGGTCCTACACCCGTCCTTTAGGTCACGACCTTCGCTCGGTCCTACACTCGTCCTTTGGGTCACGACCTTCGCTCGGTCCTACACCCGTCCATTGGGTCACGACCTTCGCTCGGTCCTACACCCGTCCTTTTGGGTCACGACCTTTGCTCGGTCCTACACCTCTCCTTTTGGGTCACGACCTTTGCTCGGTCCTACACCCGTCCTTTGGGTCACGACCTTTGCTCGGTCCTACACCCATCCTTTGGGTCACGACCTTTGCTCGGTCCTACACCCGTCCTTTGGGTCACGAACTTTGCTCGGTCCTACACCCCTTCTTTGGGTCATGACCTTTGCTTGGTCCTACACCCGTCCTTTGGGTCACGACCTTTGCTCGGTCCTACACCCGTCCTTTGGGTCACGACCTTTGCTCGGTCCTACACCCGTCCTTTGGGTCACGACCTTTGCTCGGTCCTACACCCATCCTTTGGGTCACGACCTTTTCTCGGTCCTACACCCATCCTTTGGGTCACAACCTTTACTCGGTCCTACACCCGTCCTTTGGGTCACGACCTTCGCTCGATCCTACACCCGTTCTTTGGTTGATCATAATTCTTATCTGTTAAAACTTATTTTCCCCACAACGTCTTAATCCCTTCCTTCGGTTAACTACTGCCAGACAGTTAACATACCGAGTCCTCTTTTCTCTTGGTTTTAACACCATTCTTTTGTTTGTATCCCAGTAGGCTCACTTACCCTCGGATCCCCAGTACACTCTTTATTTTCTTACTCCCCTGTGGAGTCTCTCTATTCCCTTTGTTCCTTTATCTTCTTGGTTTCGACACCACTCTTGCATGTTATCCTTAGCACAATCTCTATTCTTTTCCTTTGCACTTCTTTCCTGATTTCCTTTGTTCGTTTCCCTAGTAGGGTCGTTACCCTCTGATTCTCAGTCATAGTTTCTTTACTCCCCAATGGAGTCTCTTTATTCCTTTTGCTCTCTTGGTTTCAACACCACTATTGCACTTTACCCTCAGCACAATTACTATCTATCTTTTGCTCTTCTTTTCCTAGTTTTAACACCATGTCTCTTTTACGTCCCCAGTGGATCTTTCTCTATCTCTTATTCTCTTGGTTTTGACACCATTTCTCTTTTGTTCCCTGCACAACCACTTTAGTCTCTTACTCCTCAGTGGAATACTCTTTTTTTGCCTTTTGCTCTTCTTTCTTGGTTTTGACACCATTTCTTTGGAATCCCTAGTGGAATTTCCTTCTTTCTTTTACTCTTGGTTTTGACACCACTTTCTTTCCTTTTCCTTTTCCGTCTTAGTTCCACGAACTACAGAAGCTCTGATTCTGCATTCGTTCGAATGTATGATACGTAGGCACGAGATCGCGATGATCTTGGCGAGCACACTTCCACACTTCCACCCTTCTTTCTTCCTTCTTCTCTGTCCCCTGGTTCCATGAACTTCGACGCTCTGGTTTCCTCATTGCACTATGAGGGTACGTAGGCACGAGGGCCCCATGTAATACCCCAAAATTTGCCCTCTTATTTTTCTCAATAATTGGCTTATGTTTCACTCATGTGCATTTCATGATAGGTCATATTAAATCATATGCATCATTGGTTGCAAGGCATGGGATCAGGTGTTTCAAGGCATAAACAGTTCAAAGGCAAAGGACAAGAGAAAATCCTTTCCAAATAAGTCACAAGGGCTTTTCATATCTCAATTCATCTCATTTGAGCCCTCAAGGTATCCCAAGATGAGAATTCAACAAAAGATTGAAGGAAGTCATACTCTTCTAACCAGTACAAACTAGGGTTTTGGAATTCTGAAGCATAATACCCCAATGGGTAGGATCTTAGAGCTTTTATCATCTCCAAATGACATATCTCATCTTTTTTGGAGAGGATACACATCATATTTAGAGGAATTTGGATTTGGAGGATGTGCTGATTTCTCCTAGACTAAGGGGTCAAAATTAGGGTTTGCCATAAAATCAGTTTATTTTTTATTTCTTGGGCAAAACTTGATCTCATGGTATTCCACATGTCCTCAAGGGTCTAAGGATGAAGAATTGTCCATCAATTTGATTTGGATGGGCTTCAATTGATCAATAGATTGAGAATCAGGAGATTTGGGGAAAAGTCAACTGTGCAGAGGAAAAAGTCAACTCTTGACTTTTTGAGGTCAAATCCATGTTCCTCATGTCAAACATGATTAGTGGAGAGGGTTTGGTCAAGAAATAATGAAAGATTCATAAAAAATCAAGAAATGTTCAAAGTTGCCAAAAATAGAAATTAGGGTTTCTATTTATGGCAAGTTTTGGCAAGGTGAGAGGTCAACTTGAGGGCGTTCTTTCTCCATGTTCCGAGCACCAAATGGAAGGGCTAGGGAGGCCTATCAAAATTTCACATTTTAAGCTTCAAATCCATACCAAGAACACCCCCATTGGATTAAAATTGAAGGAGTTATGATTGGTTAAAGTTGGAGGTCTGTAAGGCATTTTTGACCAACAAGGCAAAGCATGGGCGAGCCAGCACGCAGTCATTCCATCAAACATCTTGTGTTTATGTTTTGTCCAACTTCCAAGCCAAATTTCTCAATGATGCAAGCTTCAAATGGAAAAGTGTTCAACATCAAACTTGTTCCTCTCAATCTCCTCTACAATATTGGTGTTGGAAGTTTTTTCAGCTGATCAACCATTTGAGAGTTATGGTGGCCCAAAGTGATGAACTCACACTAATTCATTTCACATGCATGGGGTGGACACGAGTAGGTCAGGGTGGCATGGCAAGGCAGTCATGACTAGTGATTTTCATGGCCATATTTAAACATGTTAGAGGCTTCGTTTGCAATTGGTTTCCACTACAATGTTGTTGCATTACACCTCCTCTTCCCAAATCATCCTTGATCATACCATTTGATTGCTTGATCATAGAGATATCCATGCACAAACTCACCATCATGTTAGCTGATTTTTCTTCTATGGCAAGCAAGAATCATATGCAGTGTGTTTGTTCATCCCACACATACTTCACATACATCAACCATTACCCTTTAAAGACAAACCATCCTTACACACCATACATGACATGCTACATCATTTCCTCTTTAGTTCAAACAAGAAAGAGAGTAAACTTGCATGAGAAGCTGCTGCAAGTTCAGAAATCACATCACCATCCTACATTCACTTCACCACCACCATAAAGCTCCATGAACTTTTCCACACCTTAGCAAAACCTCTCAACTCGTGTCACAACAAACTTGACTCATTCTGTTTGTAGCGAGCGATTTTGGACGCGGTTCTTAAGCGCGGTCGCTCTCTGGAGTCAGTTTACTACAGGTCGATTCATTTTTTATCCTATTGTGAGCTGAATAAGGAAGGGAAATAGATGTCTCCAATTAAACCTGCTTGCATACCAAGTTTAAACAGCAGTCTGTTAGGTTACGGATGCGATTAATGTGGTGGGGCCTTTCTTGTGTTATTTTGACAGACAGGTTTCTGGCGGGGAACAAGGATTAGGATGTTAGGACTAATGCTTTTTGATAGATACATGAGAGTATGGGATTTTGGGTTTTTGTTTAGTGTGCTCGCTAAGATTTTTTCTTTCAATCTTATGCCTACGTATTCCCGTTTACCGAAACAAGGAAATCAAAGCGATCGTAGTTCCTCCTATTCTATGGGAGGAAATGGTTGTTTTGGTGTCTTGTTCAAAGCCCAAGACGTGAAGCGAAAGGTGATTTGTATATTGTTTAAAGCCCAAGATGTGAAGCTGAAGAGTCTATTTGTATCTTGTTCAAAGCCCAAGATGTGAAGCTAAAAGGTGTTAACTTTAGAGAGAATTTGTCATCTCCAAAGAGGGGGTTGTATGTCACAACTGTTTATAAAGGAGAATTACTTTAACCGGGATTTGTGAATTCGGCAATGCCATAATTTCCTTTATAGGGGATTTTAACCTGAAGGAGAAGACTTTAACTCAGTGTAGAGCAATGCTATCTTTCCTTAGGAATTTCTCATACTAAAAGAGGGACAGTGGCATGGATTTAGATGATCCAGAGGCTTGCCACTTACAGCAATTAGATGAAGGGGAAGGAGTTGTTGATGTTTGTGTACTGTGAACGAGGCACAGTTTTGATGCTAAAAGGTTGATTGGATCAACCAGTGGTTTTCTTATATAAAGCCTAAGAGGAGGCTAATATGTGTCCCGTACAAAGCCCGAGAGAGAGGCTAAAAGGTTTTGACTCGACGATGGAGTCTTTTGGTATCTCGTATAAGGCCCGAGATGGAGGCTATTTGACTCAACAAGAGAGTTTTTTTGTATCTCATACGAAGCCCAAGATGGAGGCAAAAATTTGTTTGGCTCAATAAGAACCTTTTTGTATCTCGTATAAAGCCCGAGATGGAGGCGAAAGGGTGATTGACTCAACGAGGGAGTCTCTTTATGTGTCTCGTACAAAGCCCGAGAGAGAGGCTAAACGTTGTTTGACTCTGCTGGGGAGAATCATTGTATAAAGCCCAAGAGAGAGGCTATTGTAACTGGAGAAGGATCATTATACAAAGCCTAAGAGGAAGCTATGGTTACTGTTTCAGTTGAGTGACAGGTCCAGTATGCTGATTTAAAGAGAAAATCAGTTCTTATATGAGCAACACTGTACTCGAGGATTTGATTCGAGGATCCGGGCTATTCCTGTTCTTTAAGGAAGTGGGAAATCCGAAGGGTATTGAGACTGTCCGAGTCCACGGGTTTCCTTCCTATTTAACGAAGGGGTCACTTAAGAATGTCTTTGAGACTCAAGGAGATTTAGACTGTCCAAGTCTAGAGTTTCATCTTTTGTACCATGCTTTGAGAAACAGTAGTAGACTCTTTGAAAGGACTGTTCTATGCAGATGACTAAGTTCTGTTCCTATACCTCTAGGAGGTCGTTGGGACAATTTGTACGAAGCCCAAGAGGAGGATGGAAACTTTTAAGAAGCCGATTGGTCCTTGTACGAAGCCCAAGAGGAGGCTATCATTCCCGGAGGAAGAGATCATTATACGAAGCCTAAGAGGAGGCTGTGAATACTTTTAAGAAGCCGAGAGGTCCTTGTACTAACCCCAAGAGGAGGCGGGGTTGCTTTTAGGAAGCCCGTGGGTCCTTGTACAATGCCCAAGAAGAGGCCGATGCTTTTAAGAAGCCGATGGGTCCCCAAACCCTGAGAAATTCAAGACATGCCATTCACCAAGAATAGATCAAGCCAGGAAAGTTTGAGAATCTGGAAGAAACTCAAGAGATGCCATTCACGGAGAAAAGATCATCTCTGGGGAGTAGAGTTTCTTGACAAGTGCTTTTAAGAAGCCTGTGGGTCCCCAAACCCTGAGAAATTCAAGACATGCCATTCACCGAGAATAGATTAAGCCAGGAAAGTCCAAGAATTTGGAAGAAACTCAAGAGATGCCATTCACGGAGAAAAGATCATCTCTAGGGAATAAAGTTTCTTTGACAACTTCTACGAGTGACAGTCTATGAAAGGGTTCACAGAGAATGTTGCCTTTCATATCTCCATATTGTTTAACCCCAAGAGGAGGGAAGACTGTGTCTGGTAATCCTATGGGGATCTAGTTTTGACTATTTAAGAGTGATCAATGGGCTTAATGCTAGACGTAGTTGCCGGGGAAACTCTAAATATCTATACTATTATTACACAGTTGATATGAGTTTATGAAAGAAGACTTACAGTGAAACAGCCCCACAATACAGTTATATGTATATGAAAGCAGTAAATGAAAGCAATAACCACTTACTCGGTTGTAGAGCTTCCATGCTGTTTGGTTAGTTGTTCAACAAAGAAAGATTGAGAACAACAGTATATTCAAAATCAAAGGAGAAAGTGCTTTGAAAAAGAAAGATTTGGGGCTTTACAGCTCAAGGAGAGGCCCAGAGTTTTATCAGTGAGCGCACTATTTGAATTTGTACAGAGGGACTTATACAAGTGACTGAGGCCCAAAAAAGGTTTTCTGTACAAAGGGATGGGTCTTACACTCTCTCAAGAGGCCCAAAAGGTTTAAAGAAAAAGAGTGCGGCTTATAACACGAGGGTAGGCCCAGTTGTTTTTCCGTTAAAATGGCAATCGCGTCGAGATTTTCTTTTAACGCAGAGGGGCTTATACAATAAGTGAGGCCCAAAATGTTTTGGTTAAAATGGGGGTTGGGTCTTACACTCTATTAGAGGCCCAAAAGTTTTGAATGGGTCTTATAGCTCAAGGAGAGGCCCAAAAGGTTATTTTTCAAAAGGGCGACGGTCGCGCCGTTTGTTTTTGACGGTATCGGGACTTATACAATACACTGAGGCCCAAAAATGATTTGGTCAAAAAAAGGATTGGGTCTTACACTCTATTAGAGGCCCAAAGTGTTTTGAATGGGTCTTATAGCTCGAGGAGAGGCCCAGATGATTTTTTCGACGGACGATGATCGCGTCGAACTTTTTGAAATACAACGGGACTTATACAATAAGTGAGGCCCAAAATGGGTTTGTATTTACAAAGGATTGGGTCTTACACTCTATTAGAGGCCCAAGGTTTGTTTTTCAACGGATGATGATCGCGTCGAACTTTTTGAAGTACAACGGGACTTATACAATAAGTGAGGCCCAAAATAGGTTGTATTTACAAAGGGTTGGGTCTTACACTCTATTAGAGGCCCAAAGTGTTTTGAAAATGATTTATGAGGGTTGAATTAATCCAAAAACCCTAATTTGTTTTCAAAAATGTGTTTTAATTGAATAAAAATTCAATTAAAATGATCAAAATTGTTTAACATAGGAAAAACAAATTGTGATCTTGGATTAATGCTTCAAAAATTAAGTATTGACCTACAAAATAATTAGAAAGCATTAAAAGTTGCAAAATCAAGGTGGAAAAAATATTTTAAATGTTAAAAACAATTAAAACATTAATTCTTTACAAAAATATCAATTATACAAAATAAATAATATTTTTGGGATTTTTTAGGAGAGTAAAATATTTTAACATTTTTGTGAATTATTAAAAAAAGAATCAACTCAAAATCATTAAAACTCAGAGAGAAATTAATTTTTGAATCAATTAAATAAAATCACAAAATTCAAATATTCAAATTTTGAAAAATTGGCGCCAAGAACACCCAAGAACACGCGCGTGTTTTGGGCTTGCCCAGATTTGCATTTTCTCTCCAATCTCACTGAATACTTGATTATATCAAGCAATCCACATACCAATCAACTCGTTTCAACCTCACGATCATGTCTATGGTATTTAATTTCATTTAAATTAAACATATAACAAGAAATCACGAAAAATCCTCAAGAACCCTAATTTCTGCATGAAGGCTAGGATTTTTGATACACGATTCAAACAATGCAATTAATTGAGGGGAAACATTCCATGCATGATTATAAACATATGGCCAAATTATTGTGCAGCAAAAATTGCATGGATCATAGAGTTAGAAGAGCTCATGCTTACCACTTGCAGCTGGTGATCGTGATTTGTGTTGGAGGTGTTACAGCTAGGTTCCAATGATCTGGATAGCTTCCCTAGGTGCCATGGAGTGTGTATGAATGCTTGGAATGGATTGAAATGGTTTGGAGTTGAAGATGGTACCTCAACTGCAAAACTGTCAAGAACTTGAGCAATTGGCTAGTGATTTTATGAAATCAGTGTTCCAGATGTTATGTGAGTTTTTGGATCACTTCTATATGATGTATGTGAGGTGCGTGTGTGATTGGTTTGATTGGAAAAGCTCCCAAACTCAAAACCCGATAGTGACTTGCCTTAGAAGACAAAATTGGAGTGAAAGAAGAGATTTTGAGGAAAGCATCTGTTTGATGGCTTTGGTGTACTTAAACTGAGCACAAATGAGCTCTATTTATAGTAGAGCAAGTTTGTTTTAGGATCCACAGTGAATGGTAACTGCAGCAGAGGTTTGGCCAATGTTGTCCAATGGAAATCCAAGTCTCCTCTAGCCATCGACTAGAGGTTAGGGCACAAGGTTGTGGTTCCCTTGGTCTTGGATAAGTCTTGACTGAATTCAGTTAAGAATGGCTCAGTCCATGCCACCTTGATGCTTCCATTGAATGCTCCAATCCAAAATTGGAGTCTTGTCCCTATTTTGGGCATTCTAGGTTCAACATGCTATTTCTTGTTCCAAAGACTTTGGAGGCTTGGCTCAGTGATTGTCCCCTTTAGATTCAATCCTCAGAGGTGTCCAAGTGGATATGAGCATTTGGATTTGGCTGATTTTGGTAAATCGAGCAAAAATGCAAAATCTGCCTTGCCTTGACAGATTTCAACAAGGCAACTTGCCAATGTCATATCTCATGACTCAAATTGAATTTGGTAATGTTCTTGGCCATTTTGGAAAGCCCTTACATGATACAACAACTGTTTGAACATGTTTGGTTTTGATCTCTTTTGAATCCAAGTGAAAAATGTCCCTACATTTGGAAAAAGTAAGGCAAAATCTGACTTAGTGAAATTTTCACTAAGTGTTGGAACAAAGTGACTTTTCTTGATTTTGATCACTCCATAACTCAAAATCCATGAGGAATTTGGACATAGGTCAGTATGAAGCTTTTGTAGAGGGCAATGTGATCTACAAATCAAGCTTTAAATGGGGAACAATGGCCTTGTGGTTTAGGAGTTATGGTCCTCCAAAGTTAGCACATTAGTGTCACTTTTTCCATAACTTAGAAATTTTTCTAAGTTTTTATGGTTACCCCTTTTACAAGTTATCCCACTTTCTTTGATTTTTCTTGATGAATGATGATTCAAATCATACATTAACATCATTTTAGGGTTAAAAATCCATTTTGGTGAAAAATCTCAAAAAGTCAAAGTTGACTTTTGTGCACGGTTGACTTTTTATCAGACGAATTCCAAACTGTGCAATCCTTCAGGAAATCATGTCCTTGACCTAAATCAAACTTGATGGAAATGTTCCATGGGTGTCATAGGGTATATTGAATCATGTCTTAGGGTTTGGGAGCATGTCCTGGCCAAAAGTCAAAGTTACAGTTGACTTTTCTCGCGAAACCCTAATTGTGGTGCAGATGAAATTGAGACTTGTTGCTCAAGCTTCTTGGATTAATCCATTATTCCAAATGGATCAATATAGTTCATTAGAGACCCTCAAACCCTCTCTTGAGGTCTTGGCTCATGATTTGCCCTAAAAGTCTACTTAGGGGTGAATTAGGTCAAGAAACCCTAATTCCTGATTTTTGATGAATGCATCCCCTGAGGCAAAATTGACTTGATGATTGGGTCCATGAGGTCCCATGAAGTATATTAGGTTATGTTTTGGATCATTGGCTTGTGCCCAGATGAAAAATTTCCATCTGGAGGCCCTGGTCGACCAAAACCCTAATTTGGTGACACTGTCGATCTTGAGACCTGATCCACCTAGAAGGGAGCAGCCTTGTGCTTGATCCTTGAAGTGGGAGTCCTTTTGATCCATTGTGGATGTTTGAGAGGTTAGACAAGTTGAAGATCATGTCATTCCTTGATTGATCCTTTGTCTAAAGCTCTGAGAGGGCTTGAAACCCTAATTTTGATTGTAGTGGATGCTCACCCATCTTTGGGGAGACTGATGAAGTATGATGGTTCCTCCATATTGTGATGATGCTTTTCACAATGATGGGAAATCTAAGTGGTCAAAATTTGGGGTATGACAGATGCCCCTATTTAATCTTCTTGGACACGAAGGCGTGAATGACGAAGGGATTCGGGCATTCGGGGTGCAAGAGGATTAAATATCGGAATACCTGAAATTTTGACGGCGTCTATGAATGGTAATTCACGCATTCATCTTCTTTCGCTAATCAATGATGCTTAGAAAAGGTAAACTTCCCCTCGATCCTGGTTTCCTACCAAGGAACTGGTCTCAGTTTATGATTTAAACTTCCCCTCGATCCTGGTTTCCTACCAAGGAACTGGTCTTAGTTTCTGATTTAAACTTCCCCTCGATCCTGGTTTCCTACCGAGGAACTGGTCTTAGTTTCTGATGTAAACTTCCCCTCGATCCTGGTTTCCTACCGAGGAACTGGTCTTAGTTTCTGATGTAAACTTCCCCTCGATCCTAGTTTCCTACCAAGGAACTGGTCTTAGTTTCTTTCGTCAATAAACTTTATTGACAAGGGACGCTATTCGTAGCGGCTTTCCTTCAAACTTCTCGCCGAATTTTCCTGGGGAGATGCCATTTGAGTGGAAAAAGTTTTGATGTTAGACTTGCTGGGGAACCCAGTCGTCTGAGTTGTAGAGGTGCACAAACTTCTCTGTTTGGAGACGCCATTTGTCGAATCTACTGGGGAAAACGAGTCTCTTGAGAGACTGCTTTCGTTCAGGGTCTTTACATCATACTTTTCTCGGAGATCTTCTCGGAGAAATGCCATATGATGTGATCCAATTTTGAGGTGTCGATGACCTTTTCATCAGTGGGTTTTTCGGAGAAAAACTGCCGTACTGCCGAATCTCCGATTTAGGAGGCTTTCCCTCGGGATTTTCTTTAATCCAGGAAAACAAGGATATCATCTTCAATGGCGAAGAGTGATGTTAACTGAGGGCTCTCTGGTCTTTCAGAGGTTCAAGTTATCAAAGTGGCCGAGGACCCAACTTCAATCCAAAAATAAAACTGGAGGAGAGAGATTGTTCAGACGTAACACTTCCTGATGAGGAAAGGGCTGACAACTCGATTGAGAGGACTTTTATCATTAGGGGATAAGACCGACTAGAGTGATAGTGATGCAATATGACTGTGAATGTAAATCAATAATGCATGATGCCTGTATGTATATGCTGACAAAACTGACGTGACATACAAACTAAAAAAATGAACACGACTGGATACTCGGCCATCGCGGGGCGAAGAAGTACCATTGATTCAAAATAGCAATTCCCCCTTGCTTAGGAGAGATAGTCCCTGTTGGGAGCTATGTTGATCGGGCTTAGGAGATGAGAACTCGGCCGAAAAGGACAGATGGAATAGTCGCATCCGACACTGTTGATCCTTCATTCAGGCGTACCGGGTTAGAAGGAGTACTTTGATTCTGCACTTTGAAGTTCGCTTACTTCTGGAGAAGCGGTTGATGTTCCTTTGATGTTCAACAGTCAAAAGAAATTGCCGACTTTATTAAAAAGCAGAAAAAGTTTTAACAAGTAAATTCATTTTTGTTTTATTTCAAGAATCGTTAATCATATTAAAATGTCGTTCTGTAAAGCTAAAACAAATAAGAATTACAAACAAAAGCACAAGGGCTCAAATCTTATTGATAAAATGGAGATCAGCCAAACGCGTGATTCCAAAGAGTATTTACAAAGTTAGAAAATGGTAATTTACAGGGAAAAGGGCTACGTTGAAATATAACGACCACTATCCTTCTACCAACTTTGAATTCGGGGCATCCTGAGCTTCTGTCAAAGATGACCTTGACTGGAGTTTTCTAACGGATGATGTAACTGCTGCTGAGGGACTTGCCTCTATTGAATATAGTTACTTGCCATTATCCCTAATTTTTTCCTGGATTGTACTGTGATGTTTCCAATCCACCGGGATGATTTTTTTCTCTGTCTCTAACTTTTGCCTGGACCGCCCTTTCGGGTTTTCAATCCACCGAGACGTTTTTTTTTTTTTTTAGTTTAGGCGAAGTATTTCTTGACTACATCAACATTCGTGGGGTAGGAAAATTCCTCTCCGTCCATGGTTGCAAGTCTCAAGGCGCCGCCTGAGAAAGCTTTCGTGACCACATAGGGGCCATCATAATTCAGAGTCTATTTACCTCGCGAATCAGTGAGAAATGATTGTATCTTTTTGAGCACGAGGTCTCCTTTTCTGAAGACACGAGGTCGGACCTTTTTGTTAAACGCCCTCTTCATTCTCTGTTGATACAGTTGACCGTGGCATAGAGCCGTGATTCGCTTCTCCTCGATCAGATTCAATTCGTCGTGTCGACTTTGACACCATTCAGCTTCTGAAAGCTTAGCTTCCATCAATACCCGGATTGATGGGATCTCTACTTCTATGGGGAGCACTGCTTCCATGCCATATACTAGAGAGAAAGGGGTTGCCCCTGTTGAAGTACGAACAGATGTTCGATAACCATGAAGAGCAAAGGGTAGCATTTCGTGCCAATCTTTATAGGTTACAACCATCTTTTGAACGATCCTCTTGATGTTCTTGTTAGCCGCTTCTACCGCTCCGTTCATCTTGGGTCGGTAGGGAGATGAGTTATGGTGTTTGATCTTGAACTTTGCACACAACTCTTTCATCATCTTATTGTTCAAGTTAGATCCATTATCTGTAATGATCTGACTCGGAACGCCATAACAGCAGATGATATTGTTTTTGATAAATCAGACCACCACTTGTTGGGTTACATTGGCGAATGACGCTGCTTCGACCCACTTGGTGAAATAGTCAATGGCCACCAGGATGAACCGATGTCCGTTTTAAGCCTTAGGTTCGATCAAGCCAATCATGTCAATTCCCCATATCGAGAATGGCCATGGGGAAGAGAGAACTTTGAGATGCGATGGCGGTACATGAATTTTTTCGGAGTATATCTGACACTTGTGACACCTCCTCATGTACTTGTAGCAGTCGGATTCCATTGTCAACCAATAATAACCTATTCTTAGGATTTTTCTCGCCATTGTGTGTCCGTTGGCATGAGTGTCAAAGGATCCTTCATGAATTTCTTTCATCATCATGTCTGCTTCTGGTCTGTCTACGCATCGGAGCAAGACCATGTCAAAATTTCTCTTATAGAGAGTGTCACCGCTCAGGAAGAAGTTTCCAGCCAATCTTCTGAGGGCTTTCCTGTCTTTTCTTAGTGCCCCAGGTGGGTACTCTTGTTTCTGAAGGAAGCATTTGATATCATGATACCAAGGTTTGTCATCTATGACTGCTTCAATTGTGAAGATGTAAGCGGGCCGTTCAAGGCGCATTATGTCGATCTTAGGTAAGTCGTTCCATTGACCTACACTAATCATGAAAGAGAGAGTGGCTAATGCATCAGCCATGTGATTTTCCTCTCGAGGGATATGAAGAAACTCGACTCTATTGAAGAAGGGTAGCAACCTTCTTGCGTAGTCTTTGTAAGGAATCAATCCTGATTGGTATGTGTTCCAATCTCCTTTGATCTGATTGACGACCAAAGCTGAGTCGCCATATACGTCCAAGTTTTTGATCCTTAAGTCGATCGCTTCTTCGAGACCCATGATACAAGCTTCGTATTCGGCCTCGTTGTTTGTACACTTGAACGTAAGTCGAGCGGTGAAAGGAATGTGGGTACCCTGTGGGGTAACAATGATTGCCCCAATTTCGTTTCCATAATGATTAACTGCTCCGTCAAAGATAAGTCCCCATTGGGAACCTGATTCTGGCCCTTCACTGGGTAGCGGTTCATCACAATCTTTCATTTTTTGATACATGACATCTTCGTCTGGGAAGTCAAACCCGACTGATTCTTGATCGTCAATCGGTTGATGAGCCAAATGATCGGCTCAAATACTTCCTTTAATTGATTTCTGAGCGTGGTATTCGATGTCATATTCTGATAACAACATCTGCCAACGGGCAATCCTTCCCGTGAGAGCAGGTTTTTCAAATACATACTTGATTGGATCCATCTCGGAGACCAACCAAGTAGTGTGATGAATCATGTACTGGCGAAGACGTTTGGCTGCCCAAGCCAAAGCGCAGAGAGTTTTCTCAAGCATCGTGTACCGAGTTTCACAGTCGGTAAACTTCTTGCTCAAATAGTAGATGGCAGACTCTTTCCTTTTGGTTTCGTCTTGTTGGCCAAGTACACATTTCATTGAGTCTTCCAAGACTATGAGGTAAATGATTAGTGGTCTTCCTTCCACTGGAGGTGATAGAATCGGCGGATTCAACAGGTATTCCTTGATACTGTCGAAAGCGGTTTGGCAGTCTTTTGTCCAAACACAGTCCTGGTTCTTTTTGAGTAATTTGAAAATCGGCGCACATGTCGCGGTCATGAGGAATATGAATCTGGAGATGTAGTTCAAACGTCCCAGAAATCCCCTGACTTGTTTTTCAGTTTTCGGAGAAGGCATTTCTTGAATGGCCTTGACCTTGTCAAGATCGACCTCAATTCCTTTCTGGCTGACGATGAACCCTAAGAGTTTCCCCGAACGAACACCAAATGTGCACTTGTTGGGATTCAAGTGGAGTTTGTACTTTCTCAGACGCTCGAATAGTTTTGACAGGTGGGTCACATGCTCCTCTTCTGTCTTAGATTTTGTAATCATATCATCGACATACACTTCGATTTCCTTGTGTATCATGTCATGAAACAGAGTAGTCATGGCCCTTTGATAGGTTGCCCCGACATTCTTCAAACCGAACGACATTACCTTTTAACAAAAGGTACCCCATGGGGTAATGAACGAAGTTTTCTCCATGTCTTTCGGCGCCATTTTGATCTGGTTATAGCCCGAGAATCCATCCATGAAGGAGAAAACTTTGAACTTTGCTGTACTGTCTACCAGCATGTCGATGTGTGGTAAAGGAAAGTCGTCCTTCTGACTTGCCTTGTTTAGATATCTGTAATCGACACATATTCTGACCTTTCCGTCTTTTTTCAAAATAGGTACGATGTTGGCTAACCATTGAGGATATTCTGACGTGGCGAAGAAACCCGCGTCAATCTGTTTCTGCATCTCCTCTTTGATTTTGATGGCCATGTCCGGGTGAGTGCGTCTCAACCTCTGCTTTACTGGCGGACATTCCGATCTTAACGGTAAATGATGTTCCACGATGCTGGTATTCAACCCTGGCATGTCCTGATAGGACCAAGCAAACACATCGGGGAATTCTTTGAGAAGCTTTATCAAACTCTCTTTGGCAGTTGGACTGAGAAGTGCCCCAATCCTGATTTCTTTTATCTCTTGTTCTGAACCCAAGTTTACCGTTTCCAACAGTTCTTTATGAGGTTCAATGGAACTTTCCTCTTGTCTGAGTAGTCGGGAGATCTCTTCTGGAATTTCGTTGTCAACTTCTTCTTCAGCCCCAAATACCGGGAACTTAAAGTCGGGAGAAGGCATCAGATCGTATGTTTCAACGGGGTTTAAAACAAGCAATCTGCATGACGTGATGATTCGTGTTTAGAAGAGATAGAGAAAATGCAAGTGTGTGCAATGTTTTATTTTTATTACTGCTTGTTTTTATTATTGAATTGTTTTTTAGGATTACCATTTTCTGAGAAAAAGCAAAAAGAGAAAACAACAATAAATGCAGAAATTACATAACGATGTTATTTTATTAATGAACAAGTCGGTTCTTGAAACTACAGCCCTATAAAACAAAACTCTGTCGCTTTGGGCTAAGCGAAGAGGGAAAATTTACAGAAAGGGAGCCCTATCAAAACATCCGTTTCACCTGGGCAGGGACAAAGGTTAAAGATGTCAATTACTTTGACTGACGAACGACCTTCGGAACCTCGATGGCAACACATTGGCGGCGAACCCCTCGGTGAATCACAAAGTCTGGCACCTTCCTTGATTTGTCTTCAGAAATGACGCTAATTTCTGGCGGAGCAGGATCACTGGAATCTGTCTCCCAGGCAGAGTTATCGTAGGAGAATTCCTCAGTTGTATTTTGCATAGCATTTGTACTCTCAGCTGTATCTCCCCATCCAGTTGGCTGGATATCTTCGAGACTGATACAAGAGCTTTTGGGAGCGGTGTACTTGACCATATAGTCAAATTTTCCACTTGGTTGTCCCAGGGTGTCCCATACTTTCCTGGAACTGGAGGAGTCATTTCTCTCGATGACGTTGACCTCGGGAAAAGCATAGTTGATGAATTCCAGTCCGGTAAACGTTGCAAATTCATCGTCATGTTGAGTAGCTTCAGGATGACCTGAGTGTTGATCCCATGACATGGTGGGGACACAGGTATTCTGTTCAATGACGATCAGCTGATTTTCATTGTTCGGCTGACTTTCTTGCCCCAAATATCCTGGATAAGGTTGCCACATTGGCAGACCATCCATTGGGCCATAGTAGTTGTAGTCAAAGTTGTCTTTCATCAGAGTGTCCTCCTCTAATGAATTTGGCGGAGCACGACATCCTTCCGGATCACAATCTCCATAGATCATTTCGACATCTGATCGTGGTATAAATCTCGGACTCTGTGCCGGATAGCAAAATGGTATAGGCACCTCTTCCTGAGACATATAACCGTCCCCGTTAAGGTAGGACTTCCACTCTTCATCTATGTCAGAGGGATCTTCCTCATTGATAGCATGTACTGCTTGAGACACTAGGTGGAGGAAACCTCCACTGTGGAAGAAGTTTTGAAGGGGATGAAGACTTTCATCGTTGGCAGCTATCTGGGTACAGGTTGCAGAAAACCAAGACCCTTCTTTATTGTATTGCCAGTAGGAATGACAAGCTGTCCCCATCCGGTTGTATCGGTACTCTCGACCACTTTAATAGCATTGTTGTATTAAGAAATGGAAGTTCCTTCTTTGAACTGATTGTTCTTGCTCACCGACAGTGCTTGGAACTGAGTTCCAATAACCTCCTCGGGTTCTACACAAGTAGATAATGATAAGTTACTCACGAGCAAGGCCTGTTCTCCACAGACTGTGACAAGTTGATCGTTCTGAACGAACTTTAGCTTTTGGTGGAGGGTCGAGGTGACCGCTCCAGCCTGATGTATCCAAGGTCTTCCTAATAAACAACTGTATGTTGCCCGGATGTCCATGACCTGGAAAGTGACTTGGAAAGTGTGAGGACCGATAGTTATAAGAAGATCAACTTCGCCGATAACTGTTTTTCTGGATCCGTCGAACGCTTTGACGACGACCTCGCTGATTCTCATCGGAGGGCCTTTGAATGATAATTGCATCAAAGTGGACTTCGGCATAACATTCAGGGCTGACCCTGTGTCTACCAGTACGCTGGCTAAAGCATCGTCCTGGCAGTTAACTGTAATGTTGAGCGCCATGTTTTGACGGCGACCCTCTTCGGGTAATTCCTCATCACTAAATCCCAAATTATTGCAGGAAGTGATGTTAGAGACAATGCTATCGAACTGTCTGATCGTTACATCCTGTTCCACAAAAGCTTGCTCTAAGACTTTCTGTAGAGCCTCCCTGTGGGCTTCTGAACTGAGTAACAGTGATATTATCGAGATCTTTGAAGGAGTTTGTAACAGCTGATCAACAATGTTAAATTCACTCCTTTGGATGAGCTTCGGCATCTCATCATTATTTTTCGAAAGGTCGGGATTACTGGAATGACCAACTGGTGGATCGGGAGCTTCCGTCTGAAGTTCCTTTTCTTTGTTAGCTTCCCCAACCCCTCGGTTGAAGATTCTACCACTCCGTGTTACACGACTGATGTCTGCAATATTCACAACAGAGGGAAATGGAATTTCCTTTCCATTTTCAATTGTCATTGCACCGTATTTGTAAGGGATTGCCTTAACTGATTCATACGGTAGTGGTCCCGGCAGATAGATAACTACGGGAGCCCTCTGATTTTTCTGACCATCATAAGTAATCTCGATCCGTTCCCGGTTGGGAACTTTAGATTTGTCAAGTAGAGGGATAATGGCAAAGACATCCCTGGTCCTGTGATGACCAGCGATTGTGACAACATCCTCGACTTAATCGGTAAGGTAGTCCGGCGACCAATTGATGGGTCCAGAACCCGGATATGGGTGAATCTCTCCACGATCCACCTGACCCTGAAGAGCTGCTCTCACAAGGTAAAACCCTTGGTTACTTTCCGAACAGACGCTACAATGGTCATAATTGTGTGGTGGCACCTGGCCACGCCCACTTTGAATACAATGTAACCTCACTAGGTTAGCTTCCACAGATCGGACATCCTGACTCTGACGCCGAGTAGGATTCCTGTTATTAATACTAATTTGCTGAGTATCTTCATCCATATAAATTGGCATCCACCAGTGATTTAACAAGTGCTGAAGTGCCTCCTGGACAAGGGCACAACCTCGATCATTTTCGCAACCCGCTTTACAGCTTTGATAGTCATGTGATATTAAGAATCCGAGTCGGACCTGCTCAGCAAGTAACTCTACCAGGTTGGTATTCATCACGCGAATATCGAAGATCTGAACCATATTGATCTGATAGGGATTCCTATCATGGTAGTCTTGGATCCATCCAAGATCCATCTGACGCTGGAGGGCCTCTTGTATGAAAGAGCATCCCTGTTTGTTTACCGAGCAAGTCAGATAGGAACTGTAATCGTGCCGTGGCAGATTATGATAATGGCTTTGCCTTGAGTGCATCGCCACCAGGTTGGCATTCATCGCACGGATGTCGTGGTTCTGAATGACGTTGGAATTCGTGTAAACCATGTTAACTCCATGAACTCGGTGCTCTTGGGTCCATCCGAGATCCATTTGTTCCTGTAGGGCTGCTTGCACTACCGAACATCCTTGATTGTTTTTAGAGCAGACATCACATTGATGATAATTATGAGGTGGCACATGGCCATATCTACTCTGTCTACAATGCATCTTGACCAGATTGGTCTTTAACAAGAGTACATCGTGAATTTGATAGACATTGTTAGACTCTCCTTCTATCAAATTGACTGCAGCCTTCTCATGTTGAGGCAGCAGGTTTGTGAGAACATTAGGATTTGTATCCTTGAAGGATAAGACCCCGCCCCTAACAAGTTTTTGCACGTCGGACTTGAAATTGAGACAAGTCTCGATGTTATGCCCTGATCCTCCTTGGTGGTAAGGGCAGGTTTGACCCACCTTAAACCAAAAAGGCAGATTTTCCGGTACTGTAAGAGGAGACTTAGTCTGGATGTGCCCCTTGGCCAGTAGTAATGGAAATAGTTCTGCGTACAACATGGGTATAGGATCAAACCCTGATGGTCGTGTTGTACGGTTGTTGTTGTATGGAGGATGAGCCTGCTAAAGAGGTTGTTGTGTTCTTTGCTGATTAGGTTGGCTCTGCGCAACCTGAGGTTGATACGTAGAAACAGGCGCAGGGCTGATAGCAGGATTCACAGCTGCTACCGGTTGATAACGTCGCCTTTGCTTTCTGAGAGAGATATTCCCAATATCTTGCTCTTTTTTCTTAGGGAGAGCACTATCGTATCGTTTTGTACTACTCGATGATTCAGCGTCTTTGCCAAACGTCCCTCTCGGACGGCTTCCTCAAGACGTACGCCCATGCCGACCATTTTGGTGAAGTCACTGGGCGCACTGGCAACCATTCGGTCATAGTAAAATGAGCTCAAGGTTTTTAAGAAGATCTTTATCATCTCTTTTTCCTTAAGAGGTGGACAAATCTGAGCGGCAATTTCACGCCATCTCTGAGCGTACTCCTTAAAGGTTTCCTTGTCCTTTTGTGACATTGATCTGAGTTGATCTCTGTCCGGTGCCATGTCCAAATTGTATTTGTATTGTTGGACGAAGGCAGTACCAAGATCTCTGAATGTACTAATCGAAGTACGGTTTAAACCCATGTACCATTTGAGTGCGGCACCGGTTAAACTATCTTGAAAGTAGTGAATCAGTAGGTCCTGATTCTCAGTCTGAGCTGACATTCGCCGAGCGTACATCACCAGATGGCTTTGAGGGCAAGAGTTACCCTTGTACTTTTCAAAGTCGGGCACTTGAAATTTGTGCGGAACTTTCACATTGGGGACCAGACAAAGGTCTGCGGCATCCTTTCCAAATAGATCCTGACCGCGAATGGCTTGCAGTTCCTTCTACATTTCCAAGAACTGTTCCTGGAATTCATCCATTAGGTCAAACATAGTTTCCTTCTTACCAGAAGGTATCTGTGGAATCTGTCCTTCTGGGACAGTGTGCACCACAGGGGGTGGTACCGTGACTACGACAGCGAGTCTTGGCGTCTCCCGAAGTTTATAACCTTCAGGAGTCTTCAATATGCCCCTGGCATCTTCGCTTTCCCGAAGTTTGTAACCTTCAGGCCCAGCGGCTTCAGTTGTGATTCCCTGATCTTCAGTGATCGGCGGAACATATCCTTCCGGGATATAGTTAACAGGCATGTCCCAAGGACGATCTTTCGGCATTTGATACCTAGGATCATACTTCTCCACTATGGGCGTCGAGGTGATCTCTGAGATCACAGTTCTTTGTAGCTGAGCTTCTGCCATGGCTTGCATGTCGTTATGAAGCTTTCTTATATCCTCTCTCTGAGCGTCGATCTCTTCTTTCAACTCTCTATTTTCTTCCTCAAGATCATCCATCTTTTTCTGACGATTGGCCCGAGTATTGTGCGAATGAGACAGTTTGACTCTAGAATCGAGACACAAACGTGAGATTCGTAGGGAAGAAGAATACGCGATGTGAGAATGATGAATGCAATGATTATATTAATTGTTCTTTGGTTTAATCAAAATAAACTTCGACAATTAGATTGCAAATATCAAACAGTGGGGAAACCCCTTTTTATTGATTCAAAGGATTACAAAAATGCAAATACAGTAGATTACTAGGTGCAGAAATAGAAACCTAAGCTAATGGGTCCCGACAGAACTCGGGTGCTGATTCTGGTATCTTCCTTTTCTTTGACCGGGGCTCTTGAGCCGTTGTCGGGTTGTCATTCCTTTGCCAGGTGAAAGGAGTGAGCAAATTCCTTTGGTCATCTTGATTCTCTACAGCATGTTGCTCCAAAATTTCAATCAGAGCATCTTTCTCTTTTAGTAATTGTTGTATTTTGATGCACTCTATGTCGAGGGTGCGATACTTATTCTTCCAGGACCTTCTCTCCCGTTGAACTTTGTTGAGAGTATCCTGAAGCTTTTCAGTCTCAGTCATGAAGTACATGACAGACTCCCTCGGTGGAAGAATTTCGTAACGAGGATAAGGCATCTTTTAGCTTGAGAGCTCTAGTTTGTACCCAATGGAGATAAGGCTCCACCGAGACACAGTCCGGTTTTCCTAGAGACTCCCGTCCTTTCTTATGACTGTGTTTCCAAGCGTGCACTATTTCCATCTTTAGTGCTATGTCGTTTTCTCCTTCCTTGAAGAAAATACCTTCCAGATGAACACCCCGTGGGACGTGTCTCATCGGGTATCCAAACTGATGGCGAACCAACACCGGATGATAGTTAATTCCTCCTTTAGTTCCTATGAGGGGTATGTTGGAGAAGTTTCCACAACGATCAATGATTCTGATTCCATCTTAGATCCTATTACACCAATCTATATCAGAGTTGGTAAGAGACATGATCTTCTGCGACCAATGTAAGGCACTCTTGCAATCCCAAAAAGCAGCAGACTTGGGCAAGTGGGAGATAAACCACTTGTAAAGCAAAGGTACAGAGCATGTGATCTCCCCTCCGCTGTACAAATTTCCCAAGTGTACAGAATGATACGCATCTGCGAGCAAAGTCGACACAGGGTTTCCAATGAGAAAAACCTTAATGGAGTTGATATCGACGAAGTTATTAATGTTGGGAAACAAAAATAACCCGTAGGTGAGCAAGACAAAGACGCTTTCAAAAGCAGTCACGTTTCCTATACTGGCAAAATACAGGGCCTTCTTTGTCAAGAACTGGGCTGGCAAACCTTGGATGCCACCCTTAGTGGTTAGGTGAGTCCTAACCTCATACCCGTCCAAATCAATCGCTCTTGCAATGGTCTGATTCTTTGGAATTTCTTCCAGTCCAAAAAATGGAGCTCGATCAGTAATGTGAAGATCAATCAGATGAGAATACTCCTTCAGCGTTGGTGCAAGCTGGTAATTCGGGAATGTGAAACAGTGATAAACTGGATCATAAAACTGAATGAGCGCATCCATGATTCCCTCAATCACATGGACTCTTAGCAGAGATAGCAAACCTCTGTGTTTGGCTCTGAAAGCCTCTTGGTTTGTGATCATCTTCGCCAAACCTCTTAAATCCCCTAGCTTTGGAACCTTGAAGGTGTACGTATGAGTTCTCCTTCTACCGTAATCCATTAGCGCAATCCTTTTCTCACTGATATTTGCAATCACAGTCTTAATTTAATTTGAAAAACAGAGAGACTAGAAGAGAAATTTTTTTCTTGTTTTAATGTTTTTTAAATGAATGCATGAATGCAGCACACAAAAACATAGGAAAAACATGGGGTCAAAGGGTCGTTGTCATGAAGTCAAGGCTCTACCCATCCCCAAAGGTTTATACTAGGGTGATTTTTGTACCTGTACTCATTATCATCAGCTCCTCCCAGGAAAGCAAAATAACAAGCGGATCGCCAGCGAGTTGTAGAGCAATCTTAGAGTAAGTGCCATTCACCGAGAATAGATCACCAGCCTCAAATGAGGGTAGTATCGCGTAACAACTATTCCCGATAGTTTCCGCACTACAAAAGGGTTTGGCTCCTCAGCTTCTCAGACATCACAATCGGCCCATTGTCTAGGTGAGAGAATGGGTTGCATTGGTCAGCCTCCATTGAGGTTGATGGTCGACCTCGTCGCCATCACTTATCTTAAGTGTATACTCAATCTTTCCACATGCGGCATCACACGCATTCCCATTAGCAGAAAAATAAACACGTATAGCAATTAGGAAAAGCAGTATATATATTTATCCTAATCATCCTAGACCTTTAAAGCTATGAATCCTAAGTTCCTGACAGAAAATGGGTTCCCCGGCGGAAGCCCCAATATGTGGTTTTCACACTAGTGAAGAGAGAAAAAAAAAGTTTAGAAGACGGCCCCACGGTGGGTGCCATTTTTCTGTAGCGAGCGATTTTGGACGCGGTTCTTAAGCGCGGTCGCTCTCTGGAGTCAGTTTACTACAGGTTGATTCATTTTTTATCCTATTGTGAGCTGAATAAGGAAGGGAGATAGATGTCTCCAATTAACCCTGCTTGCATTCCGAGTTTAAACAGCGGTCTGTTAGGTTACAGATGCGATCAATGTGGTGGGGCCTTTCTTGTGTTATTTTGACAGACAGGTTTCTGGCGGGGAACAAGGATTAGGATGTTAGGACTAATGCTTTTTGATAGATACATGAGAGTATGGGATTTTGGGTTTTTGTTTAGTGTGCTCGCTAATATTTTTTTCTTTCAATCTTATGCCTACGTATTCCCGTTTACCGAAACAGGGAAATCAGAGCGATCGTAGTTCCTCCTATTCTATGGGAGGAAATGGTTGTTTTGGTGTCTTGTTCAAAGCCCAAGACGTGAAGTGAAAGGTGATTTGTATCTTGTTTAAAGCCCAAGATGTGAAGCTGAAGAGTCTATTTGTATCTTGTTCAAAGCCCAAGATGTGAAGCTAAAAGGTGTTAACTTTAGAGAGAATTTGTCATCTCTAAAGAGGGGGTTGTATGTCATAACTGTTTATAAAGGAGAATTACTTTAACCGGGATTTGTGAATCCGGCAATGCCATAATTTCCTTTATAGGGGATTTTAACCTGAAGGAGAAGACTTTAACTCAGTGTAGAGCAATGCTATCTTTCCTTAGGAATTTCTCATACTAAAAGAGGGACAGTGGCATGGATGTAGATGATCCAGAGGCTTGCCACTTACAACAATTAGATGAAGGGGAAGGAGTTGTTGATGTTTGTGTATGGTGAATGAGGCACAGTTTTGATGCTAAAAGGTTGATTGGATCAACCAGTGGTTTTCTTATATAAAGCCTAAGAGGAGGCTAATATGTGTCTCGTACAAAGCTCGAGAGAGAGGCTAAAAGGTTTTGACTTGATGATGGAGTCTTTTGGTATCTCGTATAAGGCCCGAGATGGAGGCTATTTGACTCAACAAGAGAGTTTTTTGTATCTCATACGAAGCTCGAGATGGAGGCGAAAATTTGTTTGGCTCAATAAGAACCTTTTTGTATCTCGTATAAAGCCCGAGATGGAGGCGAAAGGGTGATTGACTCAACGAGGGAGTCTCTTTATGTGTCTCGTACAAAGCCCAAAAGAGAGGCTAAACGTTGTTTGACTCCGTTGGGGAGAATCATTGTATAAAGCCCAAGAGATAGGCTATTGTAACTGGAGAAGGATCATTATACAAAGCCTAAGAGGAGGTTATGGTTACTGTTTCAGTTGAGTGACAGGTCCAGTATGCTGATTTAAAGAGAAAATCAGTTCTTATATGAGCAACACTGTACTCGAGGATTTGATTCGAGGATCCGGGCTATTCCTGTTCTTTAAGGAAGTGGGAAATCCGAAGGGTATTGAGACTGTCCGAGTCCACGGGTTTCCTTCCTATTTAACGAAGGGGTCACTTGAGAATGTCTTTGAGACTCAAGGAGATTTAGACTGTCCAAGTCTAGAGTTTCATCTTTTGTACCATGCTTTGAGAAACAGTAGTAGACTCTTTGAAAGGACTGTTCTATGCAGATGACTAAGTTCTATTCCTATACCTCTAGGAGGTCGTTGGGACAATTTGTACGAAGCCCAAGAGGAGGCTGGAAACTTTTAAGAAGTCGATCGGTCCTTGTACGAAGCCCAAGAGGAGGCTATCATTCCCGGAGGAAGAGATCATTATACGAAGCCTAAGAGGAGGCTGTGAAAACTTCTAAGAAGGCGAGAGGTCCTTGTACTAAGCCCAAGAGGAGGCGGGGTTGCTTTTAGGAAGCTTGTGGGTCCTTGTACAATGCCCAAGAGGAGGCCGATGCTTTTAAGAAGCCGATGGGTCCCCAAACCCCGAGAAATTCAAGACATGCCATTCACCGAGAATAGATCAAGCCAGGAAAGTTTGAGAATCTGGAAGAAACTCAAGAGATGCCATTCACGGAGAAATGATCATCTCTGGGGAGTAGAGTTTCTTGACAAGTGCTTTTAAGAAGCCTGTGGGTCCCCAAACCCCGAGAAATTCAAGACATGCCATTCACCGAGAATAGATCAAGCCAGGAAAGTCCGAGAATTTGGAAGAAACTCAAGAGATGCCATTCACGGAGAAAAGATCATCTCTGGGGAATAGAGTTTCTTTGACAACTTCTACGAGTGACAGTCTATGAAAGGGTTCATAGAGAATGCTGCCTTTCATATCTCCATATTGTTTAACCCCATGAGGAGGGAAGACTGTGTCTGGTAATCCTATGGGGATCTAGTTTTGAATATTTAAGAGTGATCAACGGGCTTAATGCTAGACGTAGTTGCCGGGGAAACTCTAAATATCTATACTATTATTACACAGTTGATATGAGTTTATGAAAGAAGACTTACAGTGAAACAGTTCCACAATACAGTTATATGTATATGAAAGCAGTAAATGAAAGCAATAACCACTTACTCGGTTGTAGAGCTTCCATGCTGTTTGGTTAGTTGTTCAACAAAGAAAGATTGAGAACAACAGTATATTCAAAATCAAAGGAGAAAGTGCTTTTAAAAAGAAAGATTTGGGGCTTTACAGCTCAAGGAGAGGCCCAGGGTTTTATCAGTGAGCGCACTGTTTGAATTTGTATAGAGGGACTTATACAAGTGACTGAGGCCCAAAAAAGGTTTTCTGTACAAAGGGATGGGTCTTACACTCTCTCAAGAGGCCCAAAAGGTTTAAAGAAAAAGAGTGGGGCTTATAACACGAGGGTAGACCCAGTTGTATTTCCGTTAAAATGGCGATCGCGCCGAGATTTTCTTTTAACGTAGAGGGGCTTATACAATAAGTGAGGCCCAAAATGTTTTGGTTAAAAGGAGGGTTGGGTCTTACACTCTATTAGAGGCCCAAAAGTTTTGAATGGGTCTTATAGCTCAAGGAGAGGCCCAAAAGGTTATTTTTCAAAAGGGCGACGGTCGCGCCGTTTGTTTTTGACGGTATCGGGACTTATACAATACACTGAGGCCCAAAAATGATTTGGTCAAAAAAAGGACTGGGTCTTACACTCTATTAGAGGCCCAAAGTGTTTTAAATGGGTCTTATAGCTCGAGGAGAGGCCCAAATGATTTTTTCGACGGACCATGATCGCGTCGAACTTTTTGAAATACAACGGGACTTATACAATAAGTGAGGCCCAAAATAGGTTTGTATTTACAAAGGATTGGGTCTTACACTCTATTAGAGGCCCAAGGTTTGTTTATCAACGGATGATGATCGCGTCGAACTTTTTGAAATATAACGGGACTTATACAATAAGTGAGACCCAAAATAGGTTGTATTTACAAAGGGTTGGGTCTTACACTCTATTAGAGGCCCAAAGTGTTTTGAAAATGATTTATGAGGGTTGAATTAATCCAAAAACCCTAATTTATTTTCAAAAATGTGTTTTAATTGAATAAAAATTCAATTAAAATGATCAAAATTGTTTAACATAGGAAAAACAAATTGTGATCTTGGATTAATGCTTCAAAAATTAAGTATTGACCTACAAAATAATTAGAAAGCATTAAAAGTTGCAAAATCAAGGTGGAAAAAATATTTTAAATGTTAAAAATAATTAAAACATTAATTCTTTGCAAAAATATCAATTATACAAAATAAATAATATTTTTGGGATTTTTTAGGAGAATAAAATATTTTAATATTTTTGTGAATTATTAAAAAAAGAATCAACTCAAAATCATTAAAACTCAGAGAGAAATTAATTTTTGAATCAATTAAATAAAATCACAAAATTCAAATATTCAAATTTTCAAAAAATGGTGCCAAGAACACCCAAGAACACGCGCGTGTTCTGGGCTTGCCCAGATTTGCATTTTCTCTCCAATCTCACTGAATACTTGATTATATTATGCAATCCACATACCAATC
Organism: Lathyrus tuberosus; assembly: GCA_022829125.1. Classification (NCBI taxonomy): domain Eukaryota; kingdom Viridiplantae; phylum Streptophyta; class Magnoliopsida; order Fabales; family Fabaceae; genus Lathyrus; species Lathyrus tuberosus. Next base: position 7,146,724 of record JALAZF010000256.1, read on the forward strand.
AACTCGTTTCAACCTCACGATCATGTCTATGGTATTTAATTTCATTTAAATTAAACATATAACAAGAAATCACGAAAAGTCCTCAAGAACCCTAATTTCTACATGAAGGCTAGGATTTTTGATACACGATTCAAACAATGCAATTAATTGAGGGGAAACATTCCATGCATGATTATGAACATATGGCCAAATTATTGTGCAGCAAAAATTGCATGGATCATAGAGTTAGAAGAGTTCATGCTTACCACTTGCAGCTGGTGATCGTGATTTGTGTTGGAGGTGTTACAACTAGGTTCCAATGATCTGGATAGCTTCCCTAGGTGCCATGGAGTGTGTATGAATGCTTGGAATGGATTGAAATGGTTTGGAGTTGAAGATGGTACCTCAACTGCAAAACTGTCAAGAACTTGAGCAATTGGCTAGTGATTTTGTGAAATCAGTGTTCCAGATGTTATGTGAGTGTTTGGATCACTTCTATATGATGTATGTGAGGTGTGTGTGTGATTGGTTTGATTGGAAAAGCTCCCAAACTCAAAACCCGATAGTGACTTGCCTTAGAAGGAAAAATTGGAGTGAAAAAAGAGATTTTGAGGAAAGCATCTGTTTGATGGCTTTGGTGTACTTAAACTGAGCACAAATGAGCTCTATTTATAGTAGAGCAAGTTTGTTTTGGGATCCACAGTGAATGGCAACTGCAGCAGAGGTTTGGCCAATGTTGTCCAATGGAAATCCAAGTCTCCTCTAGCCATTGACTAGAGGTTAGGGCACAGGGTTGTGGTTCCCTTGGTCTTGGATAAGTCTTGACTGAATTCAGTTGAGAATGGCTTAGTCCATGCCACCTTGATGCTTCCATTGAATGCTCCAATCCAAAATTGGAGTCTTGTCCCTATTTTGGCCATTCTAGGTTTAACATGCTATTTCTTGTTCCAAAGACTTTGGAGGCTTGGCTCAGTGATTGTCCCCTTTAGATTCAATCCTCAGAGGTGTCCAAGTGGATAGGAACATTTGGATTTGGCTGATTTTGGCAAATCGAGCAAAAATACAAAATCTGCCTTGCCTTGACAGATTTCAACAAGGCAACTTGCCAATGTCATATCTCATGACTCAAATTGAATTTGGTAATGTTCTTGGCCATTTTGGAAAGCCCTTACATGATACAACAACTGTTTGAAGATGTTTGGTTTTGATCTCTTTTAAATCCAAGTGAAAAATGTCCCTACATTTGGAAAAAAGTAAGGCAAAATCTGACTTAGTGAAATTTTCACTAAGTGTTGGAACAAAGTGACTTTTCTTGATTTTGATCACTCCATAACTCAAAATCCATGAGGAATTTGGACATAGGTCAGTATGAAGCTTTTGTAGAGGGAAATGTGATCTACAAATCAAGCTTTGAATGAGGAACAATGGCCTTGTGGTTTAGGAGTTATGGTCCTCTAAAGTTGGCACATTAGTGTCACTTTTTCCATAACTTAGAAATTTTTCTAAGTTTTTATGGTTACCCCTTTTACAAGTTATCCCACTTTCTTTGATTTTTCTTGATGAATGATGATTCAAATCATACATTAACATCATTTTAGGGTTAAAAATCCATTTTAGTGAAAAATCTCAAAAAGTCAAAGTTGACTTTTGTGCACAGTTGACTTTTTATCAGACGAATTCTAAACTGTGCAATCCTTCAGGAAATCATGTCCTTGACCTAAATCAAACTTGATGGACATGTTACATGGGTGTCATAGGGTATATTGAATCATGTCTTAGGGTTTGGGAGCATGTCCAGGTCAAAAGTCAAAGTTACAGTAGACTTTTCTCGCGAAACCCTAATTGTGGTGCAGATGAAATTGAGACTTGTTGCTCAAGCTTCTTGGATTAATCCATTATTCCAAATGAATTAATATAGTTCATTAGAGACCCTCAAAACCTCTCTTGAGGTCTTGGCTCATGATTTGCCTTAAAAGTCTACTTAGGGGTGAATTAGGTCAAGAAACCCTAATTCCTGATTTTTGATGAATGCATCCCCTGAGGAAAAATTGACTTGATGATTGGGTCCATGAGGTACCATGAAGTATATTAGGTTATGTTTTGGATCATTGGCTTATGCCCAGATGAAAATTTTCCATCTGGAGGCCCTGGTCGACCAAAACCCTAATTTGGTGACACTGTCGATCTTGAGACCTGATCCACCTAGAAGGGAGCAGCCTTGTGCTTGATCCTTGAAGTGGGAGTCCTTTTGATCCATTGTGGATGTTTGAGAGGTTAGACAAGTTGAATATCATGTCATTCCTTGATTGATCCTTTGTCTAAAGCTCTGAGAGGGCTTGAAACCCTAATTTTGATTGTAGTGGATGCTCACCCATCTTTGGGGAGACTGATGAAGTATGATGGTTCCTCCATATTGTGATGATGATTTTCACAATGATGGGAAATCTAAGTGGTCAAAATTTGGGGTATGACACTGTTAACTCACCAACTCAGTTAACTCACTCACCTAACCTTAGTTCTAACTGTCAACTAGGACAGTTAGAATTTGACCATAGATATATAAAGTAAGTTTTAACTGAATTAGATTAACTCACTTCATTTTCTACACATTGCTCTGAAAGTCTCTCTCTCTCTCTCTCTCTCTCTCTCTCTCTTTCTCTCTCTCTCTCTCTCTCTCTCTCTCTCTCTCTCTCTCTCTCTCTCTCTCTCTTAAGTTTCTTTCTCTCGAATCCTCATCCATTTCATTGTGTAAGCTTTTCCTCTATTATTCATCATCAAGTATCAATGGAGTAGAGTTGGATCTGGTTTTGGCATCATACTCATATTTGCTTCATCCTCATCAACTAAGATTCAAGAGATTTCAAGTTTGTAGTGCCTTTATTTGGCCAAGCAGTGAGATCAAGTAAGCAAGAAGAATCACACCTCTGGTTTCTTGAAGCTTGGAATTGCACCTTTGACCAGGTTTAAGTTTCTAAACTTCACTGCATCATAGTAGTCTGTATAACATGAATTAGGGCATCATGTAGCTGCATCTGAAGTCCTCCTACCTGAGGCATTGTTTTTGGCTAGATTCTAGAGATATTTGTGAGTGTTTCAGTTTTGGATCTTGAACTTGTGCGCTTCGATTTAGCTTGTACATGCATCTTATATGAAAACTAATGGCATATCTGGAATCTACTTGAAAAGAGGAAGAGATTGGTGTACAATTTGCATACTTATGGTGACTTGAACATTTTGGCACGGTGGAGAAGTGACCGGAGAAGGTGACCGGAGGTTGCTCCGGCCACCTGAGGATCTAACCTTGCCTGAACCCTAGCTTGTCTCAGTTTATATCACGTCCGTTTGATTGATTTGATCTGATGGCTAGGAGAGCGCCATCACATTAATGACACCACCTCCCATGCACGTGTTTGATTTTCTGATTTTTATTTGAATTTTATGATCCCATGTGTGTGCATCCTTATTACATGCCATGTGCTTGCGTTGTGAATTGTGTGATGTGTTTACTCTTGTGATCATCATGCGTGGACTTAATCTGATGGTTAAGATTGAGTCAACAAGTTGACTACTCCCTATGCCATACACCTCTTCTGAGCGCATTATTGGACTGGGCTGGCTTTGTACTTTTCACACCCCTCGCTTCTAGGCCCAATGCAATTATAACCAAGTTTTTGCTAGTGTAGCACCCCCCTGAATCATTTCATTTCATTTTTAATTTCTTTTGCATAGGTGTTCCATTTTTATTTTTTAAAATTGTTTTTAGACATCAGAAAATTCTACAAAAATTCAGAGAGCATAATAAAACATTTAAATAATTTTTGGACATTTTATTTTCTGGTTTTATTATGTGGTGCCATATTTTCACGAATTTGCTTTCATTTTATTTTGTTTATGAATTTCATCATGACACATGCTACATATTGATTTTATTTGACATGGTTGTGCATTAATTTTTGGCATGATATTTGGTATCTGTGATCATGATATGTTGAAGCATGTTAGGCATTTTTTATGGATTTTCTAAGTCATTTCTTGATGACTTTTGAGTATTGTTTTGAGTCATTTGTGTACATGCTTTGTATGACTTTGTGAAACATGTTTGTGTATGTTTTATAATGATATTTGAGCCACTCTTTTGGAACATGCTTACATACTGGGTGCACCTCATATTACTTGAATATCCTAATTTCCTTGAGCCTTTAATACTACTTTTTATTCATTCAAAAATGCATTAAAGTTTGCGTGCTTGTTAAGTGACTTCCATTAGGGTTTTGACATGCTTTGAACAAGTTCCTTTGTGATGTGTGGTGAGATGTTTTGACATCATGAGATATACATATTAGAGGTCCTTCATGTTGTATTATAGGTCCATCTTGGTTTATACTTGCATAATTGGTGTATATTTGTTTGATCATAGAATGTTGTGTGAACTAATACATCTTAACTTGCCTTTCTTGGATGACTTGTGTGTGCCAACTCTTGCATGACCTTCATATGCCACTTAAAAGTGATTACACTTATGTTTTCCACCACTCTTGACTTCATAGCATGAATTTTAACTTCATATTGCAAGTTTGGAACTTCATGAACACAAGTTAACTTGTTTGACTTAATGTGAGCTTGTTTGTTTTAATTCTCAAAGTACTTCAACATGGTAATGATATGAACTTTGTGCTTGCATCCATAACTTCTAAAAGTCATTTCATTTATCATTATCTACTGACTTGTAATCATTTTACATGTTTGATTCCATTGCATGTTCACCCTTTACTTGCATTACAAGTTTACATCTTCTTGTTGAACTCCAATAGTTGTTTGCTCACTTCTTCTTGTCCTACTTCTTTGAGTGCATACTTTCATGACTTGTATATTCCTTTAATGACATTCATATACATTCTCAAATGGCATTATATTCTGACTTTGATACTTACATATCCATTTATGCATGTTTGCTTTCTATTTGCATATACCTTGTGTAGTTAATGTTCAACATGCCTTTGCATACTTGTTTGGCACATAGTTTGACTTCATTTGATTTCATATGACTTGTTTACATTAGAATTGTACCTTAGCTTGTGTATACTGACCTTGCATGTTTCTTGGCCATTAAGACACTTCTCTTTTGGTTTGAATTGCACTTTTTTCTTGCCTAGTCTTATTAAGTCAACTAGTCTTGTTTTAGTTTGCTTTCTTTCACCCCTTCTCATTAATTATGATGATTATGCACTAATATTTTGTGTAGGGGCAGAGGTAAGTCACTTGAGTAAGTGGATTATAATCCATACTCATCTCTTCCTTCCTCTCTCATCTCTTTTACTTATCATTCTCTTTTGTGAATAGCATGATATAATGCTTGTTTGTGTAGAACTTTTTCACAACCCTTAGGGATCCTAGCTCATCCTTAATTTTTGATTAAGGTGAGGTAGGATAAGCATTAGGTAGTGCTATCCCTCTCTTTCTTTAGGCTTAGGTGTTCCTTATACCTCACACAACCATAGGATCTCCATGCATGATAACGTTAGGATTACTAGTCCCCCACTTAGACTTTTTCCTTTCTTAAACCCTTTGAGTCTCTTTCTCATCTCAAAACAAAAGGCAAAAACATATAATAAAGGATTAACGTACATTGCGCTTGAGCCTCAAGTGTAGGAAATGAAGAACGAGGGGTCTCCCCTCCTCTTCTAGAGTGAGTAGCATACGTCCCATTTGGGGGCGACCATGCGACTCACTCGTTCCCACATGGTAGACTTTGGTGCAATGTAAGTTACGAACTAACCTCAAAACACTTCTTCTTAAAAGACAAAAACAGACAAATAATTCTCTTCTCATCTTCCTTACTCCCTTCGTAAAGGATTCGTCACGTCCGTTCTACCGCAAACAGGTAAATGCCTAAGACTCCGTACAACTAGCTGCGACACCTAACTGTTGGAACGCACGCCTGGACGTATTCCATTTAAAAAACGCAAACAAAGCAAAGCCATCCCTAGTGAGGGGAACTACATTGCTCTGATTCTCGCGTGCGAGCGGGATACATAGGCAGGAGATCGTGCGAGATATCTCCGAGCACCATCCTTCTCTTTTCCCCCCGAACCGTAGTCCGAACTACGTTGACTCTGACTTTCCCATTGCACAAGGGAATACGTAGGCCTAAGACGCGACGTCCTATCGAGTCACTCCTTTTTCTTTTCTTCCTAGTTTCTTCATTCTTTCCCGTACCCGTTCCTTCTCGTGTCCAGTAGTAGTGGAGCTCCAGACGACGACATCCTTTTGATCGAGACAAGCAAGCGTGGATCCCATCGAGTACGATGGACGCGTGGGGGGTGCTAATACCTTCCCCTCGCGTAACCGACTCCTTTACCCATTTCTCTCGATCGCAAGACCATACTCTTTTCCTTCCCCTCAGGTTTATGCAGTGTTTCCTTTCCCTCTCTTGGGATAAATACACATTGTTGGCGACTCTACTGGGGACAGGTTGACCTCTTGCTGGTCCATCCCTTTGCGAGTCAATCCTAGCGCTTGTCTGTTTATTTTCATTGGGTGTTTATCTGTGGTGCTGTGTTTTACTGTTTTACTGTTGTTGTGGTGAAAATTGGATACCATAGTTATTTGTTAACTAGGATCGCATTTTTTAATGTCACCACCGGTCTTTGATTTTATCCAAGGGAAGGGAGAAAAACTGAATACGCACAATGCAATGCAAATGCACTAAGATTCTAAGTTCGGGGGTTGGTTATATCTAGGGAAGGTGTTAGCATCCTAGATATCTGTAGTACTCTACAGGAACCTCTTGATTTTATTTTATCTGTTATTTATTTTGCTATGGTTTTAAGGGTAGGTGATTTATTATTTTTTATTCCTAAGTGTGCTCGACAAGATATCGCATCTTGTGCCTACATATCCTGTCAGGAGGGAATCAGAGCACTTGTAGTTCCTTATTAAGGATACTAAAATGTTTTAAAGGTTTAGGAGAGGAAGATGAGTCATCATCTTAAGAAAGACCACCACAGTTTTGAAAATGTTTGTATTTTGTGGGGTATGGGATTGTATGTTCCTTTCTTTGAGATGATTAACATCTAATTCTCTTGTGTGGAGAATTAGGTGGGCTAAAGTTTGATTTAAAATCAAAATTAAGGGGGGACTAACCTAGGAAATCTATCCTAAGTTATCTAATAGTCATAACTTAAGGGTATCGATTATGAATGCAAATGATGTGCACCATGCACAATAACATGGTTATCATGCATGGGGTTTTCCCTTGGATATTTATGCGATTAATTATTATTATTTAGGCGAGGGTGCTAGCAAAGTGATGCTAGACTTGTGTCTTGTGATCAATAGGTCGAATGCGATGCCCTATGGCGATCGACTTACATGGGTAGAAAATGGCCTCGACGTTGGATCGAGAGTTTTTTTATATTTTGAAAGGGTTTAGAGCATATAAGCATAAATAAAATACAAGCAAACAAGGCATAATATCCGAACGCTCACGAACCTATGACTAAGCGTGAAGGATCTGACGAGGAATGGTTTATTAAGACGAAGGGTATGATAATTAAGGTTTATTATCTTGAGGATTTATATGTTAAAGATTGTTAATTAAAAAAAATGTTAACGATTTTTAAGATAAAAGGCTTTAATTATTTTTATAATTTGATTAATCGATTTAACAAAGTTAAAGAAAGGAAAAGGGTTCTTAATTATTTTAAAGTTTTTTAGAGTTATTATTAAAGGTTATTAAAAAGTTAAAGGTTTTTTCTAAAATGTTTTAAATATATCTTTTTATTTTATTAGTTTTAAGGTTAAATTATTAAAGATTAATAAAATTCTCCTAAGAAGAGTTTAATTTTAATATTTTTTTGAGAAAGAAAATTTTCTTATTTAAAAAAGGTTTAAATTAATTTTTTTTAAAGGTTTTATTATTGATTATTATTATTTCCTTTATTATTTCAAGATTTAAATTACACAAAGTTAGTTAATAGAAGGGGCTCTCTTATAAAATTTTTTAATTTTAAAATTAAAATTTCATTATTAATTAATTTGAAGTTATATTGAGGGTTAATGAGGTTCTTCTAAAAAGATTGTAGTACTTTAAGAAAAAAAAATTAAAAGGTTGTTTTTTATCTAATTAAAATAAAATTCATTTTTAGATAAATTTTTTTTGGATATGATGTATTTATAAAAAAAGTTAAATTAAAGAAGAGGAAGTTTTCTAAAATGAAAAAAAAAAGCTCACGTTGAACGAAGGAAGCCTGAGCAGCTTCTCAGATCCTATCTCGCACACTCAACTTCTCTCTCTCTCTCTCTCTCTCTCTCTCTCTCTCTCTCTCTCTCGCAAAGGGGTTCAAAACCCTAAATTCGAAATCGCCGCCACCTCTCTCGTCGCCGTCCTCAACCGATCAACAAAAATCAAACAATCCAACAAAAACCCACCCCACACAGCCCTAATACCCCGATTTCACTATGTTTTGAGGATTACAGATTACAATGCTGTAAAAAATGAAATAAAAGCAAGAAAAAAAGGGGAGCGATGGTTGTGACGACACGGACGGCTCCGTTGAGGGAAGTTTCTCTTTCTCTTTTACCTTCGTGATTTTGTTGTTACGTTACTGTGGTGCCTTCTTGCTTGTTGCCTTCAATGTGCTGTTTTCTGATGAACACCTCTTATTGACGATGATGGATTCGTTCTGAGTCCGCCTCTGTGAGTTGGGTTTGGAAAAAATTTGACTTTGTTGCTGCTTGTATCTTTCTCTCTCTGTGTGGGACCGTGAATGCTTTGTTAGGGTTTTTTTTGTTATGGTTTGCTTGAGTTTTATGGTGTTTTTGATCGTGTATGGATATCTTATCCCTTTTTTTTCGATGGAATAATCCCTCTTATAAAGGCCAATGATGAATCTTTTTTTTTGGAAACCTCTTTATGTTATGGTACGATATTTTGATGGTTTATTTGGTTATAATTTGGGAAAGTTTTTGAATCTGATTGATACGCTTGATATGATTTGGTTTTGAAAATTTTGAACCGTTGCTCTGTCCAAGTTGGGAATGTATTGATGTTGGTGGTATCCCTTGGATATTGCCCATCAACCCATTCAAATGATGAAATAAATCCGATTTAAGAAAAGATATTTGAGGCCCATCTTGATTCTCTTGAAACACAATGATAATGTTCTTGATATTTCCTCTTCCATGTTTAAATCAGCCTGTCATAGTATTCTTGGAAACTTTTCGAATTTGTATTGAATGACTTTACTGTATTTGATTCTTTCCTTATGAGCTCAAAATATTTGAAAATTATTGAATATCATATTGTGTAATTTGGAAACATCTTAATTCATCTTGAATACGTCTGATTTTCTTATTCACGTTGACTTCTCCTTGGGCAATGTTGTTGATCGTTCATAACGTCTGATTTTCAGAATGTTTTTTCTTTTCCCCGCCCACAATTGCAGTCATAGACAAAGGTACCCAACTTGAAGAAATTTTGTCCAGATGGATCTTTTCTAACCAAAGACATTGTCCTGTATCCTGAATGAAGGTTGAGTTCAATAAATCTTGGTATGCCTTGAATTTCCTTGGTATGTGTATTATTATTGTGAATGAATTTCGGATGTATAATCTTTCCTTCTTAATATTATCAACAGGATTGAGTAACTCGGTTGAAAGTTCCCACCAAGTGGTTATGGTCTTGCACTTATCATGGCTTGATATTGAGGCTGCAGAGGGCTTGGTTTCAGTGTCGTGTGACAATTGTGTTATCAGTATAGTGTGTCCGCATAGATTTTCGGGTGAGTCTGACATAGACTTTCGTATTCCATTCCGTATGGTTCTTGATGCAATTTAGTTTGGATTTATCACTGTTGACTTTTATAGTTGAATTTGATGGATTTGATTTCTAAAGTTGGCTCTAAAGGACTAACATTCTTATTTGGTTTGTTGGGTTTTAGCAGGTGGGGTGTTGACTTTTTCATGTTAACGGTTTGATCTGCTGCGGTTTTGCTTCATCATAATGCGGATACATGGAGATCCTTTGCAGCTTTTTACCACTGACCTAACGTTGATTGTGCCACGCCACGTGACTTGTATCCTCAAGCAGGAGTCAATATTAATCACAAAATGGCATTCGCGTCGCAACTCGCTGGTTTATGTTTCTAGGGGTAGGAGCCATGCTTGCGAAATCTCAATAGGTGCACAACTTGAAGGCTATGGCGAACCATCCACCTGCGAACTTTGCTGTACCATTCATTTAAAACAATGGCACACGTCACTGTTATTTCTAGAGGCCATGTCGTTTGCTGTTGAAATGGAACGAGGAGTTTCTTTTGAAATTGGAATTCCACTTTAATTGTGACCTCTATTTCAATGGATGTGTATATGTAATTCGAATCATGATATCTTGAACAGTGGAATTTTTGAATTTATACCTCCCTTGATGGACAAAACTTGCAGCTTAGAAATTTGGATTTTGGAATTTTGTATTTATGGTATTGAAATGCTAGCAGTCAAAAGAATCATACTTGTGTTTCCTTCCTTTTGTTTCCAATTAGCATGAACAGCTTACATGGGAAACTGCCAATTTTTTTCTTTGGCACCTTCATGTGTTTTGATTTTGTATGCAGATTGCTATCCCCAGACGGTATATCACAAATTTTTCGCAGGTGAAAGGGTTGCACATGGTGCCTTGCTACATCAACGGCCGAGCAGTACGTTCACGTGGCGCTAACCAATCCAAAACTCCAACCGGACTCTTACGCCTCATACGGAAATCGTAAGTCTCTCGTGCTCATTCTTTTATTTTCAAGTTTAATGACTGTTGGTTCCAATGGTGATAGTAGTATTCCAAAGCACTTTCTCTTATAGTGACGCTCCTTTTGAACAAACAGTATGCAATTGGCAATAATTGTCAGAATTTCAATGGCACTTCCATTTCGTGCATTTTGGTAGCTTTGCCTAATGCTTGCTGTCGTGTGCTGTTGTCATTGATTTATTTCTTTGGATTTGTGGATGCTGGCAGGTGAGGTTGAATGGGTTTCCATTTTATTCGAATTGTCATGGCGCTTAGCAATCTTGAATTCTTGATCATTGATAAGAGTCCGAAAGTTGGTGTGTTTTGAAGCAGCTTTGTGGTCAACTATACTTTGAAATCCCACGTGATGGTTGGTTAAAATCTAAGCTCCAGGTGGATTAAATTGTGAAGCATCCATTTATACTAATGGGGATCTTATTCGGCTGTATGCAGGTGAGTCCTTGATGGAAGTATTTGGTATTCACGAAGCCATCTTGTTGTTTGCAGTCCAATTAACATTTTCTCCAGTTGCAGGTGGACTATGCACGTTGCTAGAGGTGTGTAATATGCGAACTGTTGTGGTGTTCTCATGCATTGTGGTTTTGTGTGCAGGGCTCCCTCTCTTCATTTCCAATTAACAGAGGTTTGAGATGCAGGGTATGAGCCGACAGCGAGCATAGGGTTTTCCATAACGGTGAGCTTGAGCTTCATGTCAAGTTAGTAACTTCAGGCATTTTGCAGGTGGTTTTACGATGCTGATAACTTCGCCACATGAATCCGTCTGTCGGTCGAAAGTACGAATTCCAAACCAATAGCAGAGCGTCTGCGGCGTTGGTATTTGGTGAAGGGAGTCTCAAATGGTACCCATTGTCAAGCGTGGTCCTTAGTGCAAAGCGATTGTGAGTCGGTTTTGGCTTTGGACAACTTGGAGGAATAGTTTTAGGACTAGGTTTGTAGCATGAATCTTGTAATTTTACACTTGCATTGAATTTACCGCTGTGTAACGTTTCAAAATAGTTGTCACGTAATATTCACGAGATGATTTCTAATAGCCTTACGTATATTAATTTCAAATACTCTTATCAAGTGTATACGTGGCAACAAAACTTGGTCTTAAACGTGGCCTTGAGTTATGAACACATGATTCAAAGTCTGAAACAACCTAATCAGTCCAATAATGATTTGAAATCAACTTGAGAGATTTGACCTTGATTCTCCAACAACACTTGTAACATATCCCCTATGCCTTAATCATCAATCAACCATAACCTGAACAAATTCGTAGCCTACGAGTTGATTGTGCCATGAATTTCTTAACTCAACTTCTCCATTAATTCTTGCAACTAAATCAAGCTTAGATCAAAACAAGTATGACCTAAGGATGGATGAGATTTTCCTTGAAGCATTGAATAGTAATTTCTTGAACCAAATTGCCTAAAAAATAAACATAGTTTAACTTGCTTAAACTCACGGCCTTAGGGTCACTTTGGGGTAAGATTCTGGAATATATTAGAACAAAATTTAAACAACTTGTAATAAAATTTAAAAGAAACCTGAAAACCAAAATCCATGCCTTGAAGTGAAACCAATCACACGTCTTAGGCAGATGATTATGCCGTGGCTATTCAGTCATGAGAATGAAGGCACACCTCCTCTTGAAATTGCCAGACCTACACAAATTGGTTAGTGATAAAAACAAAACACACAAAGGCCTAAAGATGCTATGCAAAGAAACAAAGCGGGGATCTTAGAGTCAAAAATTAGGGTGCGACAACTGTATTGCTGTTTACTGTATTATCGCTTTACTGTATTTACTGTATTTACTGCATTTATTGCATTGCATGTCATTATTATGCTGTACTGTTCTGCTGCTGGATTTCCTGTTTGTAGGGTGGGTTGGATTCATGAGAGAAAAGCCCAATACCCAAGCTTGAGAATACACCTATGATTAGCGTGGAAAGTAGTGTGACTTGTTTGGCATTTGGCCAGACTTAGTATACATGAAAACTCCACATCCAGACGAGGTTTTATTTGGTAATATTATATCCTGCGCATTTGGGGCAGATGATGGAATATAACCTGGAAAACTGTCGACTCTGGTGACCGTCTCCCGAGAACTCAGCAACGCCTCTCCTCGCGGCATGTGATAATGGCAGACCAGAAATGGCAAACCCATTACACTTGTCGATCCGAGGACCCAATGCTGAGAACTTGCTATAGGATGGCCTTATTTTTGGGGGAATCAGTGGACGACCTCTTTGTTTGGCGATAGTATTGTACCCCGAGGGATGAATGTACTATTGCTTCTCAAATCGAGAATTCGAGACTGAGGATCCCGTTTTCTAGAACCCACATGTGAGAAGGGATGGGTGTTTGCAGGTTTGCAGGTGACTTTGACCTTCAACCTACCTGGTTTTCTGGATTTATCATCAGTATACTGTTGTTATTTTGATATTATGGCAGAGTGGGCCGTTATTCTGGACTTCTGGGTTTCTGCTATTTGGGTCTTATTCAGTCAGCAGAACAACAGCAGTTTTGTGTATCATGGATACCTTGATCCCATGTTTGCATTTACATCATCTTGCATTCTAACATGTTTGCTCATTTGCAGGGTTGCATCCTAACTTTGATTCCGGTTGTCCGAAGGCTGTCCATGATAAATACTAGCACTGAAGAGAGAAAGAATATCATCCCGTACAAGTTCTTGGAGCTTCATCTAGATGATGTTCACAAGATCTCGGCTATGGCAAAACCTGGGGTATTGGGAGACTTTAGAGGAGAATATGGGAAGATTCTGAGTTTCGCCCGAGATGTTACCAACTATGAATTCAGGGCTCTGCACACTATGGTGCAATTCTATGACCCCCACCTGCGGTGTTTTCTGTTTGCGGATTATCTTTTAGCTCCGACATTGGAAGAGTATGCCCTCATTTTGGATGTTTCAGTCAAAGAAGAAGTTCCCTTCTACCCTTCTAAGGAGCTTCCTGGTCTGGAAAAGGTTTCTACTGCTTTACATTTGGATCAGTCTTTGTTGAAGAGAAATGTTGCTAGTAAAGGAGGTTATAAAGGCTTTCCCATGAAGTTTTTGATCGAGCAGGCTGCTATTTGTGCTAAGGCTAAGTGTTGGTCGGTGTTCAATGCAATCCTGGCTATGTGTGTTTATGGAACGACATTGTTCCCTAATGTGAAGGATTTTGTAGATGTGCACGCTGTCCGGATTTTCACCACAAAGAATCTGGTGCCCACCTTGCTTGGGGATCTGTACTATTCGATGCACTATAAGAATGAGAAGAGGAGAGGAGAACCTCTTTACTTTTGCGCTCCAATTTTTTACAAGTGGTTTTCCGATCGCCTTCCCGACTCTGGGGCCTTCGTAGACACCAGAGAAACATTGGATTGGTCAAGGAGATTGATGGGATTAAGGGCTGACAACTTGAGTTGGATCAATCGTGTTTGGTTAGGCCAAGAGATCCTGATCAGCTGTGGAGGTTACCCAAACGTACCTCTAATAGGAAGGAAAGGGGGAATTAATTACAACCCTATTCTTGCTATTAGGCAATTTGGGTATGCTTTGAAAGAGCCGCCGAAGGACCAAGATGTTCAAGAGTCTCTATATGTGAGTGGGGAAGACCGCCACAAGAAAGGAAAGACTTCTTTTGGAAAGTGTAACAACAAAGCCTTCCCTGCATACGAGGTCTGGATTCAGAGGAGAGTAAAGAATGTACTTCTACCATTCTGCAGAGAACCTCCATCTTACCCCCTGCTGATTGAATCTCCGACCACAATTGAGATAGAGAAATATAATAAGCTGTGGGCTGAAAAGGAGAAGCTTCGAGAGGAGAACGATGAGCTGCAAAGAGAAATCTACCAGTTGAATCATGAGCGAGGTGAAGCTGTTCACATTGCCAAGTTGAAAACAGAGTTGCTTTCCAAGAAAGAAAAGGAGTTGGCCGATGAAATCGCATCCAGACAGAAGGTGGGACAAGCCTTAAAAAGTGTTAGCAGAGTTTTGAAAACTAAGAAGGAAGAATTGGCCAAAGCTTCACTAAGAATTCACAGGTTCAACGCTAATCGAAACACTGCAATCGCAGCCCATAAGCAGAAAGAGGATAAGTATTTGGAGCAGATTGAGAGTCTGAAGTTGAAGCTCAGGAAGAAAGACGAGGAGATCTTATCAGGGATGTTCCAAAGACACACAGTTGGGGAGCGACTGAATGAGGCCATAGCTACCATAAAAGAGCTGAAGATACGAGTTGAAGTGAAGAAGCCTAGGGGTGAAGGCTCTAGCTTAGGCAGGGGGTGATACTCTGTAGTTTGCTATTTCTTTGTTGTATTTTGGGTCACCACCAGAATTGTTGGCTGGGATCCTTGTTTTCTCATGTTTTCAGACTTATTATCTTGGGTTGTAATCTTTGACAGTGATTTTCTCTGATATATGAGCAGAAGTTTTACTCCATCTTGTCTTTAAACTGGAATCAAGGGGTGGATCGCCCTGCAAAGATTCAAGCATGTTCATTTACATTTGCATCCTCATAACATATCATTTTGCATAACAGGTACTCGTCCTAGGGATTTTCTAACCTGTATTTGGTTGCAGGCATAATAGCTTATCTCAGTATTCATCGCTATGCGACTCAACAAAATCAAGCCAGAATCATGGAATATGTACAGGCAGAGCTCGCTGAAATGAGGACTCGTAGCTGCAGTTATTCCTCCTGGCGTAGCTGCAGTTAATCCTCCTGGCGGAGCAGTGGTTGATCCTCTGGGTGGAGTTCTTGGTGGTGTTGGCCATAACAATCATCAACAGGTAGAGGACTATCAAGATGATCAGTTCTATGTGGTAAATGCTGACCTAGGTGTTCAAAATGATGGTAATGACAAAAGATATGAAGAGTTTGCTGAGAAAGTAAGAGCTATTGAATGTCAGAACTCCATGGGGATCGATGTTGCTGACATGGGGCTGGTGCAAGGGTTGAGGATTCCTCCAAAGTTTAAGCCTCCGACCTTTGACAAGTATAATGGCAGTACTTATCCTAAGACTCACATTTAGGTGTATTACAGGAAGATCTCTGCATATTCTGATGATGAAAAGTTGTGGATGTACTTCTTTCAGGATAGCCTGTCAGGAGCGTCATTAGAGTGGTACATGAAGCTGGAAAGAGCTTATATTAGGAACTGGAGGGATCTGGGCGATGCTTTCTTGAAACGGTATCAGTATAATATTGACATGGCCCCTAACCGTACATAATTGCAGAATATGACACAGGATCCGAAGGAAGGTTTCAAGTTGTACGCCCAAAGGTGGCGTGAGCTAGCTGCTCGGGTACAACCCCCACTGATGGAAAGGGAAATGGCTAATATGTTCATGAATACTTTACAGGGCCCATATCTTGATCGCTTGGCTGGATGTCCGTCCACTGGGTTCTCTGATATTGTGATAGCGGGAGAGAGAATTGAGAATCTATTGAAATCGGGGAAGATTCGGGATGGAAGTGGGGCAGGCTCTTCCAATATAAAGAGGCCTTTTGAAAGTGGTTCGAAGAAGCGGGAAGGTGAAAATAGTGTTGCATATGGACAGGGAGGCAAAGGTAAAAGACGTCAGGACTCATACCATCAAGCAGCTGCTGTAACTATTCCGGTTCCGGCTGCCGAATCTCAGCCACAGCCTCAAAGACAATACCAACCGAGGCAGAGAATGAGTGACCGTCACTTTGACACTCTACCTATGACATATGCCCAAATGTTGCAGAATTTGCTCCGATTAAAGCTGGTACAGTTGAGAACTCTAGCACCGCTAGCAAGCAAGTTACCCTATGGTTATGATGCAAATGCAAAGTGTGAGTTCCATTCGGGTGCGCCGGGCCATCATATAGAGAACTGCAAAGCTTTTAAGCACGTAGTTCAGGACCTGGTTGATTCAAAAGCTATCAATTTCACTCCCCATCCTAATGTGATTCAAAACCCCATGCCCCCGCATGGCGGACCAAAAGTCAATGCAATAGAGGAGGATAGAGGCTTGAATCTGGTGACAAATGTTAATCATGTCCGGACACCTTTGGCAGTGGTAAAAGAGCGGTTGTTGAAAGGAAGCGTGTTTCCTGGTTGTCAGGAAGATTGTTCAGAATGTTTGTCCGTGGTGAACGGTTGTGATGAATTGAGGAATTGCCTTCAGATGATGATGGATGAAGGTCGTTTACAGTTTAATCAGATGGGGAAAAAGGATGATACAATTTCAACAGTCACTATTTACTTTACTCCAGCAGAGATTCCTGTACCTGCACCTATGCAGACCCCTGCGCCTGAACAGGTAGCCCTGGTGACTATAACTATTCCAGGTCCTATGCCATACGAAAGTACAAAAGCAATCCCGTGGCATTATGGAGCTGATGTTTATTATCAAGGGCAGAAACAGGAAGTGAGGTTCTCAATGAAACTAGTTCGAGTGTGGGGAATGTAGGAGGAATGGGTGGTTTTACCCGTAGCGGAAGACTCTTTGCTCCACAAACGCTATGAAATGATGATGCCGAAACTTCAGAAAAGGCTAAGGGCAAGCAGGTAGTAAGTGAAGAGCCAGTGCCAAGGAAGGATCTTGGTAATTCCTTTGAAAAGGATGTTGAAGAGTTTATGAGGATTATCCGAAAGAGTGATTACAAGATAGTGCATCACTTGCATCAAACTCCCTCCAAGATTTCCATATTGTCCTTACTACTACACTCCACCAGAAGATAAAGTTTGTTGTGGATGGTCAGGTTGTCACAGTGTGCGGAGAGGAGGATATATTTATCAGTCATCTGTCATCATTCAAATATGTGGAAATGGACGATGAGATTCACGAAACTCTTTGTCAGGCGTTTGAAACAGCTAATATTGAGAATGACACTCCTTTCGGTGAAGCAAGGGCATGGACTTCTATAGTTTCTTACAAACAGGCTCTCGGGGTGGTACAATTGGGCCATGCTGAAGGTTGGGGTAAGTTGATTGATTTGCCTTTCAAAGAAGACAAACGTGGAATTGGTTACTATCCTACTCAAGCGGTGCAGCCAGGGGGTCAAGAGTGCCAGGGACCTATCTTTTTCTCTAGTGGAGGGATCATCAACCCGGGTCAAGTCTTTGTTGCAAATGAAGATGATGGAGACAGTGATTATGATATGGACAATTGGGTGCGCCCATGTGTCCCAGGGCAGAAGCTGAGCAACTGGTTCTCTGAAGATCTCATCCAAGTCACCCTGCATAAAGAGTAATTTTCTTTGTTTTTTTCATACTGCATGTATAATCCTAGGCTCTGCCAAGGCCTAGTGATTTCATTGTAGGGCCACATTTGTTTCATACGCAAGTTTATCATCAATAAAAGGACATTTTTTGTATTCAAAAATTGTGTTCACTGTCTTTCATTTTACGCTTTTCATTTTAAATAAAATGGCAATGTTTTCTCCATAGTTTGTTTTCTTTCTTTTCAAAAAACTCTTTCTAAAATAAAGCATGAACCATCATTCATGCAGAAACAATCCTCCGGATTTTGTTGATAACGGTTTTGCTATGGCTCGATATGACTTTGATAATCCAATTTACCAAGCTGAAGAGGGGGATGAGGAAGATTGTGAACTTCCCGAAGAATTGGCCAGATTATTGAAACAGGAGGAAAGAACTATCCGGCCTCATCAAGAGTCACTAGAAGTCATCAACCTTGGCACCGAGGATGTGAAGAAGGAGGTCAAAATAGGGGCAAGCCTGGCAGAGAATGTGAAGAAAGAGCTGATTGAGATGTTACGTGAATATGTTGATATCTTTGCCTGGTCCTATCAAGATATGCCAGGATTAGATACAAATATTGTTGTGCACAGGTTGCCTCTCAAAGAAGGTTGTTTCCCCGTCAAACAGGAGCTTAGAAGAACTAAACCAGAAATGGCCATTAAGATTAAAGAGGAGGTGCAGAAACAGTTAGATGTAGGTTTTCTGGCCGTCACCAGTTATCCACCATGGGTTGCGAATATTGTCCCGGTACCAAAGAAAGATGGTAAGGTCCGGATGTGTGTTGATTACCGTGATTTAAATCGAGCAAGTCCGAAAGATGATTTTCCATTACCTCACATTGATGTGTTGGTAGACAATACGGCTCAATTCTCGGTATTTTCCTTCATTGATGGTTTTTCCGGTTATAATCAGATTAAAATGGCACCGGAAGACATGGAGAAAACAACGTTTATTACCCCATGGGGCACGTTCTGCTATAAAGTGATGCATTTTGGTTTGAAAAACGTAGAGGCAACTTATCAGCGTGCTATGGTGACACTCTTTCATGACATGATTCATAAGGAGATTGAGGTTTACGTTGACGATATGATCGCTAAGTCGCAAACTGAGGAAGAGCACTTGGTGAATCTGAAAAAGCTTTTTGAAAGGTTAAGACAATTCAGACTGAGGCTGAACCCGAATAAGTGTACTTTCGGGGTGAGATTTGGTAAGCTGTTGGGCTTCATTGTCAGTGAAAGAGGAATCGAGGTTGATCCTGCAAAAGTAAAAGCAATACAAGAGATGCCTGTGCCAAGAACAGAAAAGCAAGTTCGTGGTTTCTTAGGGAGATTGAACTACATTGCGAGATTCATTTCTCATCTGTCAGCCACTTGCGAGCCAATATTCAAATTATTAAGAATAGATCAATCAATTCGGTGGAATAATGATTGCCAGAGGGCATTTGATAAAATAAAAGAGTATTTGCAGAAACCTCCGATTCTTATGCCTCCAGTTCCAGGGAGACCACTGATAATGTATTTGTCGGTACGTGAAAATTCAATGGGTTGTGTTCTCGGTCAACAAGACGAGATAGGTAGAAAGGAACATGCTATATACTACCTGAGTAAGAAGTTCACAGATTACGAGTCTAGGTACTCAATGCTTGAGAAGACATGTTGTGCACTTGCCTGGGCTGCTAAGCGTTTGAGACAATATATGTTGACTCATACGACCTTATTGATATCAAAGATGGATCCAGTCAAGTACATTTTTGAAAAGCCAGCTCTCACCGGAAGGGTTGCCCGTTGCCAGATGGTGTTGACAGAGTATGACATACAATATACTTCCCAAAAAGCCATAAAGGGTAGTATTTTGTCTGACTATCTCGCTGAGCAACCAATCGATGATTATCAGCCAATGAAGTTTGAGTTCCCTGATGAATACATCATGTACCTGAAAATGAAAGATTGTGACGAGCCACCAGTTGATGAAGGACCAGATCCTGATGACAAGTAGAAATTGATGTTCGACGGGGCTGTTAATGTGAATGGTAGTGGCGTTGGGGAAGTTCTCATAACTCTAAAGGGTTCCCATATACCTTTCATTGCCAGATTAACTTTTGATGTCACCAACAATAAAGCTGAATACGAAGCCTGCATTATGGGTATCGAAGAAGCCATTGATTTAAGGATCAAAACTCTTGAGGTGTTTGGGGATTCTGCTCTAGTGATCAACCAGGTCAATGGAGATTGGCACACCAATCAATCCCATTTGATTCCTTACAGAGACTACACGAGAAGACTGTTGACTTTCTTCAAGACAGTGAAGCTGTACCATGTACCTCGTGATGAGAATCAGATGGTAGACGCTTTGGCAACGCTATCTTCAATGATTCAAGTGAATTGGTGGAATCATATACCCAAAATTGATGTGATGCGGCTTGATAGACCTACTCACGTGTTCGCAGCCGATACAGCGACCGGTGATAAACCTTGGTATCATGATATCAAGCGTTTCTTGGAGAGTCAAGAGTATCCGGCTGGGGCATCCAATAACGATAAGAAGACTCTGAGGAGGTTAGCGGGCAGTTTCTTCTTGAATGAAGATGGTGTATTGTACAAAAGAAATTTTGACATGGTCTTGCTCAGATGCGTGGATAGACACGAAGCAGACATGTTGATGCAAGAAGTACACGAAGGTTCTTTTGGTACCCATGCTGGTGGACATGCCATGGCAAAGAAATTGTTGCGAGCTGGTTATTACTGGATGACCTTGGAGGCTGATTGTTTCAAATATGCTCGGAAATGCCACAAGTGCCAGATTTATGCTGATAAAGTGCATGTGCCATCGAATCCTTTAAATGTGATGACTTCACCTTGGCCCTTTGCCATGTGGGGCATTGATATGATTGGGAAGATTGAGCTCACCGCCTCTAATGGACATTGTTTTATTCTGGTGGCTATTGATTACTTCACCAAGTGGGTGAAAGCTGCTTCTTTTGCAAATGTCACCAAACAGGTGGTTGCCCGGTTTATCAAGAAAGAGATTATTTGTCGATACGGGGTGCCCGAAAGAATCATCACTGATAATGGTTCTAATCTTAATAATAAAATGATGCAAGAGCTGTGCCAGAGATTCAACATTGAACATCACAATTCTTCTACGTACCGCCCAAAAATGAATGGTGCCGTTGAGGCAGTGTCGTACCTCGAAAAATACGATCCTCGCGATGGACGCGGAAAGAACTGTTCGAAACAGAGTCGCCACCGAACTTTATTCATTCCAAGGTAGGAATAGGAAAATATCGATAAAACCTTTAAAGGGAGATAAGAACATGGTCATCGCAACCAAATTTGGGTTCGGGAGTCGGTTACGCAAGAGGGAAGGTATTAGCACCCTCTACGTCCGTTGTACTCAACGGGAACCTCTTGATTCAATTCGTGAGAAAGTTAGATATAGTTTGTTTGTTATCTTCTAAGGTAAAAGAATTGGTTTTTTAAGGGGAAGATGGGTGGTTTTTTATTAGTGTGCTCGGCAAGGATTGAGAACCCTTGGGCCTACGTATTCCCTCGTGCAATGGGAAAGTCAGAGCATTCGTAGTTCGTGGGACTACGGTTGTTTGGTTTGTGTTTTTTTAAACGAACGAGTGTTTAATTCGCATTCTAACTGCTAAACATTGGCTTGTCTGCTCGTCAAGGGAGGCTGAAGCACTAGTTCATATGTGCGAAAGAATGGACTAAACAATGTTCTTTTGAGAAAAGTTGTTTGAATTGGATTAAGTGTATTAGAGATTTGATTGAGAAAAAGGTTTGATTTGGACGTGTTTTAGGCGAACGAGAGTTTAGGTCGCATTCTAACTGCTAAACGTTGGCTTGTCGGCTCGTCACGGGAGGCTGAAGCACTAGTTCATATGCACGGAAGAATGACTTAAACAATGTTCTTTGGGAAAGGTGTTTAAGTTGTGGATTAAGTATGTTAGGGTTTCGGTTGCGTGGGCGAGGAAAGGAGTTTTTAGTCGTATCGGATGTTTTAGAGGTGACAATTACTCACACACGATTTAGAGAACTCGCACCCAAGTAATAGGTGACAATTACTCACACACGAGTAAGAGAACTCGCACACAAGCAATCGACGAATTAAGGTTTATGTCTTTTAGAAGTGTCAATTGTTCACACACGAGTAAGAGAACTCGCACCCAAACAATTAAGGAGAAAGACCAAAGACTTGATCCCCCTCACTTCACCTTTAGTAAAAATGTTTAAGTATATGATTAGGTGTTTTGATAATTTGATTTTGAAAAGATTTGAATGTTTGTTGAGTTCGTGTGTTTTAAAGGCGTCAATTGTCCACACACGAGTAAGAGAACTCGCATCTAAACAATTGACAAGTTAACGTTTAATTTTTTAGAGGTGACAAATATTCACACACGAGTAAGTGAACTCGCACCCAAACAATTGAGGAGAATTGCTCACACACGAGTAAGAGAACTCGCACACAAGCAATCGACGAATTAAGGTTTACGTCTTTTAGAAGTGTCAATTGTTCACACACGAGTAAGAGAACTCGCACCCAAACAATTGAGGAGAAAGGTCAAAGACTTGGCCCCCCTCACATCACCTTTTAGGAAGTTGTGTTTGAATATATGATTAGGTGTATTAAAGCATTTGATTAAGAAAAGTGGATTTTATTTGAAAAAAAAACTCGGTGTTGATCGACGTTTGAATGTGCGTGCGAAATGGTTGAGGACTAATGGAAAGGAGAATTTAGCAACATCACCCAATGAGAAATCATAGGCAATTTCAAGCATCAACAAGATCAAGCAAGCACACATGTCTCAAATATCAAGGCACAAATCTCATTAAGACAATTTAAGAATAAAAAAGAAAAATAACCAAAGCTAATCACTAAGATTCCAATGGAACTTAACATCAAGAAAAAAATATTCACAAGTGCACATTAAAGACTAAACAAGATAAAATCAAATTTGTCTTTAAAAATTTAGTCAAGAACTAATATCCAAAACCAACAATCACCCAACATCCAAAATTTAAATCTAATTAATCTAAATCAAATTAAACAAAAGCTCCAATTAAAGTTTAATACTCCAAGATCAAATTATCATTAAGATCTAATTGAAAATCAACAAAAATTAAGAATGAAAGTTGACTAAAATTAAAATCTAGATTAAAATTAAAATTTAAAAACTAAATTGGAATGTTAATAATTAGAAAGATTAATTCTAATCTTCAATTTATGTACTTCACCTTTTTAACAAGATGCATATATTACTGTAAACTAACAGGAAATTGTAAACTACCTCATTACATAATTTTGAAATTACCTACACAATGAAAAGTACCCAGCGCATGACCATAACAGGAATGAAACAACAACATAAAAAGTCCATACTAAAAATTCAAACCAATAGCCATGTATTACTCCAATCTTCAACCAACCATGAGTCTTAAAAGAATCCCAACAGCAAAATCTCAGTCCACACCACAGAGTGTGCAAAGAAGACTCGCAACGACATCAAGTGCAACAACTCGAAACAAGCTTTTGAATGCCAATTCATAAATCATAAACAATCCGGCAACTATACGACACAAAATCAACATCGATCCACCACACAAATGAAATTAGATAACAATTATTAAATCGACATAAACTGAAAATAAACAAACAGCAGCCAACATCTAAATTAGAAAATTTGTTTGCAATCCACGGCAACTAACATCGAAAATAAACACGAATCGAATTAAAAACAGCAAGTGACTAAATGACATAAACAACTCAAAATGGAAGAGATTCGAAAATGATTTACTCGCCATGTTGAAGTTGGACCGTGTAAAACTGTTGAAGATGCTGTTGTCGTAAAGTTGTTGCGTTACTGCTAGAAACTTGTCGGAAATGCGTGATGCTGAGCCGATTTATATAACCTGGAACGTTTTCGAACGCACATTGTTGATGTTGTTCGACACTGTGTCTCCGAGCTCGCCCACGTTCATCGAATAGACGCCTTCACGGTGTCCTGATCATTACCAAAATCGAACTCAACCTGCAAAGCAAACAGATAGCACCAAACAGAAACGAAAACAAACTTTGTAGATTCGAAACCGACGAAACAGAGCCAAATTGAAAATGGGAGCTCAGTTGGAAATGATCGTTGTTGTGGTGGTTGAGAAGTTCACAACGAAAGGGATCTGAGCGCAAACAGAGGGGTTTGTGGCGGTGTTCGACGGGGGTATGTGTCTCACGGCAGACGTTTCAAGTTGGTTGGTAATGGTAATGATGTTTTGATGGTGAGACGGGAGGTTATCGGTGAAACATGAAGGCAAGGATGGTGAGTTATGTGGTTCAATTTGTTAGATAAGGTAAAGTAGCAGCCAATGGTGGGGATGATTCGAAGATGAGGGTAATAGCGTATTACATGAGAAGAGCAAATGAAGCTTTGAACTTTCCTCCCAGATCTAGTGCGCCGCCCCCTTTTTTTCTGTAGACTCTCCCTTTTTTTTTTGTAGACTCCCCTCTCCTTTAGGTTTCTGCGCCATCCTCCTTAAATAGCTAGGTCAACCTTCTCATTTTTTTTTGCATCATGGACTTTAGAGAAAAAATGATGCGGGCTTAACAATTATTTTAGTATTGGATTGGAATTTTATGGTAAATGGTTGGAAAAATGGGTAATGAAATTAGAAATGGATACTGAAAAAGATTTTGGTGAAAAAAATGGATATCTAAATTATACAAGATGGATAAAAAAAAGAAAAATAGAAATGGATATGGAAGTGGTTCAAAGTAGATATTTGGATAAAAATGGATTGATTTGAAAATGGATATTTGAATTTGAATTGGTTTAAAATGAATTAAATTGAAAGGTGGATTTGAAAAATGGCTTGGGTTAGAAAAAAGGATTTAAAGTGGATATGGATTTGAAAAGAAATATGGTTATGGGTTGAACTTTTGGATATGGAATAATTAAATTGGATGTTTGGATAAAAATGTATTTGAAATGGATTAACAAAGAATTTGAATTAAAAAAGATTAAAATGGATATGGATTGGATGAAAATGTGGTTTGGAAGAAAAAAAAAAGGATGTACAGAGGTCGTGTATACACACGTAGGACAAATTTGGGGTATGACAGATGCCCCTATCTAATTGGCTTAAACCGAGAGAGTGAACGGCTACGGCGTTCATTCTAAGGGTAGAAGTCAATTAGATATAAGAATGCCCCAAAATTTGTCTCACAAAAGGTAAAGTGTTGTAGAGTAAGAACTGGCAGAATGAAGTAGCGGGGTTCAAACTGAACAAAATAACTTGAGATCCTTTGGGTAGTCGAAGCAGTCCCTTATCCATTAAGGTTTTCCGATGATGAAGATGTATTTTTGAACAGGCAGAGGATTCTCTGGGTCGTCGAAGCAGTCCCTTATCCATTAAGGTTCCTCGATGATACCAAATCAGTATCTCTGAAGTAAATTTGCTGAAGGATGGTTGAGCAAGATTCCTGTCGGAGGAAATGTGCTGGTTCTGCAGGGGAAAACTCACAAGAAACTTTCTAGGATATCCTCTGCTTGGGGAGTACTGACAACATTTGCTGGGGATTGTCAACATCAACTGCATGGATGAAGAGTGACTTGTTGGGGAATAGAATTCCTTGAGCACATGCGGGGTATCAACTCTTTTCAGAGGAATACTGCTGACTTTGAAGGAGGACTGGCCATGATGCTTGCGAACTGATCCTGGATCCTGTTATGATATGATGCTGGGGATGGAAATGTCATGCATACATGAATGAAAATGAACTTGTTTTATTATGAAATGCATATAGGAATGCAACTGGGCAATCGGATTTTGGTAAGGCTTTATTTCTGGCTTCCAAAGAATGATTAATGGGGATTGGATGGAGCAAGGTGAAAGACTCACTGGGAATACTGGCATATCAACTCAGGGGTTGAGAAAAGGAAATACAATATCGACTCGAGGGTCGAGAAACATTAAGATAAACTGTTGTCAACTCGGGGGTTGAAAGAAAGGTAAAGGTAATATCGACTCGGGGGTCGAGAAAATAAAGGCGAGGTAATCTATCAACTCAGGGGTTGAAGGAAATAACAAAATATCAACTCGGGGGTTGAAGGAAATAACAAAATATCAACTCGGGGGTTGAAGGTAAAAGCAACTATCGACTCAGGGGTCGAGGGCAGAGATAAAGGGAATATCGACTCGGGGGTCGAGGAAATAAAGACAATATCGACTCGGGGGTCGAAGAAGATAAAGATAACAATGACTCGGGGGTCAGTACAAGCAAAAAGATGTCAACTCGGGGGTTGAAGATGTAATAATGATATCGACTCGGGGGTCGAGAAACTACGGCAATATCGACTCGGGGGTCGAGAAAATAAAGACAAAATATCATCAACTCGGGGGTTGAAAGAAAGGTAAACATCAACTTGGGGGCCGAAGAAAATAAAGACAACATTGACTCAGATGTCAAGAACAAAACAAAATATATCAACGCGGGGGTTGAGGAAGGGAATAGGTTATGCTATGTATGCATATGGTGCATGTTAACTGTATGTAATGCATATGCGAATGCGAGCAGGGGATTGGTTTTATGAAGGTGCCAGCAGGGTGGACTTTTGGTGGTTACCAAGCAGGGTTGGACTTTTGGTGGTTACCAAGCAGGGTTGGACTTTTGGAGGTTGCCAATGAAAGGTTGGGCTTTTTGAGGTGCCAAGTAAGGTTGGACTTTGATTTGATGGAAAGATTTGATTTCCCGACACTCGAAAATGGAAGATATTATGATCAGTAAGCCAATATGATTCTCTTGTTGCCCCAAGTCTGATCCTTTGCAGAAATTGTGTGCTTGGTTCATGAGAGAACCTCACTTCTAGCTGATATGCCATAAATGATTGTATGAGCGCAGCGACGTAACCAATGCATGTTGATTGTGTGAGCGTAGCGACTTATCCAATGCATTCTGATTGTGCATTTGCTCTGCCCTAAGGCTTTTAATACTTGTTGAATTCAAGGGTCGCTTAATGCATGACATGGCCAACTTGACCAACTTGACTGTATGAAGGGAATCTGCCCTTGTCTGGAGTGTAATGAGATTATCTGCCCCAGTCTTGGCTTTTGCAGTGGTCTGCCCCTGTGTCTGGATTTTGCAGTGGTCTGCCTCAGTCTTGGCTCTTGAAAGACTTGCCTCAGATTGACTAAGTATTGCTTTGAAGGGCTTGCCCCAAATTCACAAGGTTATGAGATAGTCTCGATTCGAGTCAGTGCCAACGAATACTCAAGTTTCCCTCTGATTGCACTTTGTTGGAATTTCTAAAATATCAAGTGCTGATTTACAGTTAAAATTGATCATTCAGAAATGGTAATTTTAATGCGACGTTCATGCAAGTTTTGAAAAATCATTTATTGGAATGGTGTGTCGGTGTGTGACGAGTGAACCATTAGTCCAAACGCATTGCTGATTTACTGGTGTGTGAAAGATACAGCAAGAATATAATACCAATTCAAAAGGCTAGCAAATTCGTAGGAGTCAGTTTACGCAACCTTGCTGTAGTATGCTTTCAGAATAGACCCCGCCTCAATTAGGTCTTTTGAGGGTTGTAACGTGGTCTGGTTCATGGTTATAGAAACAAGGGATATAAGGCTCAAAGTTATATTAGTACCCACCCCTTCTTCGTGATGATTTCCAGTCCTACGTTCAGTTAAATCGACACACGTATTTAGATTTTGATGGTGTAAGAATGAAGATGAAGGTTCAAGATTCGCTTGAAATGGCAGTCATCTTATTTTGTTTTTGATGAGGATTTGAGGACCTCTTTTTCTTTTCTTTTTGATCCCTAATTTTTGCCTAGACTGATTTTGTTTTTCAAGTCCATCGAGATTGCCCTAATTTTTTCCTAAGTCTCCTTTTTGAAGTGTTTGACTTAGCGGGCTTTATTTTTTCTTTTTTTTTTCTGAGTCAGGGTTGTGACTGCCAAGTCAGTAGTCATTGAAGAACGACCATCATAACTTCTGGATTTTGCATGATTTCTTCGTCACCTCAGGACGTGTACAAAGAATACGAAGTCAGATTAACTGAACACTACCCTGCCCCGGGTTGAGTATAAGGGTTTGAATATCCGAAGGAAACTTCTTCTTCTCGGCTCAAAGTGGTTAACTAGGGATTAACTCCTTATCTCTCCAGTGTTTAGGAATTTGAAACAATGCATGTGCATCCTTGGCGGGATTCTATCCGAAAGCACACCATTAGCAATTATGGGTATCTCGTTTTCGTCATCCTCCCTCCGATCTTTGCTAAACAACAATTTGGTAAAATGGACGAGAGGTATAGGGCTGATTTGTTTTTTTTATAAGTGAAGAAAATGTGAGCGAATGCGACGTGATTAGTTCAAAAAATGCATGATCACTTTATTAATATTACCATTAATAAACAATAATGTCTAAAAGCAAATAGCACATAACAAAAAGAAACTACAAATGCAAAATATGAAAATGTCCAAGGATTGCCAGCTCTGAGGATGTTTTCCTATTTGAGAAAATGCCTCTTGGAATCTTCAAACTCATTTGGGCGAGATGCTGATACGCACAACCAAATTCCAATCTTGAAAGGATATGCACTTCTTGTCAATCAAGTGTTGCACCTTGGCTTGGAAAGCTTTGCAATCTTCAGTTGAATGCCCTATTGATCCAGCATGATAGCCACAATGCGCCTTGGCATCGTACCCAGGAGGGTATGGTTCTGGCACCGGCTTGAGAGACTTGGGCTCCACTAGTGAGTTTCAGACTAGATGCGACAAAAGTTGACTGTACGACGTAGGAACTAGGTGAAGAGGAGCAGTCCTTCTTTCCAAGTTGTTGTGAGGCCTTATCTGATTCTGGCGTGGATTCTAACTTCCTCGGCCATGAGCTCGTTGATTTACATTGGGAGCAGCCCAAGGTTTTTGGTATGATGCCCTAGGCACTGTTGGTTGCCTTTTTGGGATCCAAAGGCTGATATCATCATCATCATCATCAATATCAATGGGATGCTTTCCAAAGTCCTTTTTCGGAGCCTCCTCAGAAAATGCAGCCTTTTCGGACTTCTCTACCAGCTCTCCTCTTGTGGAGGTGTTATCCAAGGCCATGGTTTCAACGTGATTATCAGAGAATAAAGATGTTTCATCTTCCATAAACTCGACCTTTTCCTTGTGGTATAGGATTCTGAGTGGTCCACGAAACTCTTGTATTTTCTCTTTGCCAGATCTTTGGGTTAAACCATTCACGCTAGGGTCTTCCCTTCTGGTTAGTTTTTGCAATTTGTTTCGAAAGCTTTCACATTCTTTGACAGCATGCCCTATGGTTCCAGTGTGGTACTCACACTCTACCCCTGAGTTGTCTTCTTCAAAGACTAGACGTTTCTTGTTAATAAGTTCTTAAACCTTGTTCTTGAATGACCAACAGTCTTCAATAAAGTGCCCCCTCGCCCCTTTATGGTATTCACACTGTGCATTATGATTATATCCAGGTGGAGGAGGGTTACGAGCCGGTCCAAGGGAGGTGAATGCCACCATTAAACTCTGAATTAGGTATGATAGCAGTTGTCCACAGGGTATAGGAATAGGGTCAAGGATAGGGCACAACTTAGACTTCTCATGGCCTCTCTGGTTTAGATTCTCATGCCTCTGGGACAGAATGGGTGCTGACCACTGATTCTGAGGTTGTGAAAGAATTGGTCGGGGACAAAACCCAGGAGGAACAACACACACTGGATTATTCACTGCAGCTTGTGAAGTAGAAGGAACTGTGGGAGTAACACTCCTAGATGTTGTGCCTTCTTGAAGCTTTTTCTTTCTTTTCCCCATAGTTGTTAAAGCTTCTGGCATCTGCTCCATCTTGCCTTTCATGCTGTTCATGCCTTTTCTCCACTCAACTTGATTCTGCTTCAAGTGTTCCATGGTTCTCCCAAAGCTACCTCAAGTCCAATATGTGCGTCGGGAAATCAACCGCGGATTATGGACAAAGGATGGATGAGTTTGTTGGAAAATGACATGCATACATGCTAATGTCACGAGTATGCAATGCTTATGTGCAGTTCCAGGATCAAAACAACATCTGATGCTGAGGAAGGAGTTAGACACAGGATATCTCTGATCGCAGGACCCCCCACAGGTAGGTTCTAAACGGGTAGGTGCCTAGAGTTGTGGATACCTTTCAAATACATTATAGCCATGACGAAGGAACATCAAACGATAATATCCTTGAAAGGATCTCGTCTAGGTGAGGTCTTCGTTTCTTCCCCACGAGAAAGACTCCTCGGAGGCGCCCACTACACAACCATCGACACACGGGTTCTAAGTAGGGTTCTCAGAATCCTAGATCGAGGTCGAAAACATTATTGTCAGGAAGTAATACGTTCGAGGGATCTCATCTGATTGTGGCGTTCGCATTAACCCACAAAGAGTTAACACTACCAACCACCATGGACAAAATGGGTTAAAGGTCCTTGGGATCAACGATTCAGGCTCGAAAACATCATCATCATGACGAAGTAACATCAAAATGATAACATTTCCAAGGGAATCTACTCCAAGCGGGGTCTTTGCTTTGGCTCACACGGAAGAAACCACGCAAGCCTCCACTACACAACCACCATCCTAATCCTAGGGTTTTCCTCAAACTCTGGTGTAGAGCCGTCTCACAGAGCACCAATGATCAGAGAATCCCCACAGATTCACAAGAAACAATGATAGGATATAATAATAATGAGCATGCGAGTAGATAATAGATAATCAGACAAGCAAGTAAACAAGCAAGGGAAGATAAACAAACAAGCGGATCTAACACTCACGAATCGAGTCAAGTTAGGCTTGACTCTCTCTAGCATAGGGCAATGCAAGTCCCCAGCAGAGTCGCCATCTGTCGTACCTCAAAAAATACGATCCTCGCGATGGACGCAGAAAGAACTGTTCGAAATAGAGTCGCCACCGAACTTTATTCATTCCAAGGTAGGAATAGGAAAATATCAATAAAACCTTTAAAGGGAGATAAGAACATGGTCATCGCAACCAAATTCGGGTTCGGGAGTCGGTTACGCAAGAAGGAAGGTATTAGCACCCTCTACGTCCGTTGTACTCAACGGGAACCTCTTGATTCGATTCGTGAGAAAGTTAAATATAGTTTGTTTGTTATCTTCTAAGGTAAAAGAATTGGTTTTTTAAGGGGAAGATGGGTGGTTTTTTATTAGTGTGCTCGGCAAGGATTGAGAACCCTTGGGCCTACGTATTCCCTCGTGCAATGGGAAAGTCAGAGCATTCGTAGTTCGTGGGACTACGGTTGTTTGGTTTGTGTTTTTTTAAACGAACGAGTGTTTAATTCGCATTCTAACTGCTAAACATTGGCTTGTCTGCTCGTCAAGGGAGGCTGAAGCACTAGTTCATATGCGCGAAAGAATGGACTAAATAATGTTCTTTTGAGAAAAGTTGTTTGAATTGGATTAAGTGTATTAGAGATTTGATTGAGAAAAAGGTTTGATTTTGACGTGTTTTAGGCGAACGAGAGTTTAGGTCGCATTCTAACTGCTAAACGTTGGCTTGTCGGCTCGTCACGGGAGGCTGAAGCACTAGTTCATATGCGCGGAAGAATGACTTAAACAATGTTCTTTGGGAAAGGTGTTTGAGTTGTGGATTAAGTATGTTAGGGTTTCAGTTGCGTGGGCGAGGAAAGGAGTTTTTAGTCGTATCGGATGTTTTAGAGGTGACAATTACTCACACACGAGTAAGAGAATTCGCACCCAAGTAATAGGTGACAATTACTCACACACGAGTAAGAGAACTCGCACACAAGCAATCGACGAATTAAGGTTTAGGTCTTTTAGAAGTGTCAATTGTTCACACACGAGTAAGAGAACTCGCACCCAAACAATTAAGGAGAAATACCAAAGACTTGATCCCCCTCACTTCACCTTTAGTAAAAATGTTTAATTATATGATTAGGTGTTTTGATAATTTGATTTTGAAAAGATTTGAATGTTTGTCGAGTTCGTGTGTTTTAAAGGCGTCAATTGTCCACACACGAGTAAGAGAACTTGCATCTAAACAATTGATAAGTTAAAGTTTAATTTTTTAGAGGTGACAATTATTCACACACGAGTAAGTGAACTCGCACCCAAACAATTGAGGAGAATTGCTCACACACGAGTAAGAGAACTCGCACACAAGCAATCGACGAATTAAGGTTTACGTCTTTTAGAAGTGTCAATTGTTCACACACGAGTAAGAGTACTCGCACCCAAACAATTGAGGAGAAAGGTCAAAGACTTGGCCCCCTCACATCACCTTTTAGGAAGTTGTGTTTAAATATATGATTAGGTGTATTAAAGCATTTGATTAAGAAAAGAGGATTTGATTTGAAAAAAAAAAACTCGGTGTTGATCGAGGTTTGAATGTGCGTGCGAAATGGTTGAGGACTAATGGAAAGGAGAATTTAGCAACATCACCCAATGAGAAATCATAGGCAATTTCAAGCATCAACAAGATCAAGCAAGCACACATGTCTCAAATATCAAGGCACAAATCTCATTAAGACAATTTAAGAATAAAAAAGAAAAATAACCAAAGCTAATCACTAAGATTCCAATGGAACTTAACATCAAGAAAAAATATTCACAAGTGCACATCAAAGACTAAACAAGATAAAATCAAATGTTTCTTTAAAAATTTAGTCAAGAACTAATATCCAAAACCAACAATCACCCAACATCCAAAATTTAAATCTAATTAATCTAAATCAAATTAAACAAAAGCTCCAATTAAAGTTTAATACTCCAAGATCAAATTATCATTAAGATCTAATTGAAAGTCAACAAAAATTAAGAATGAAAGTTGACTAAAATTAAAATTAAAATCTAGATTAAAATTAAAATTTAAAAACTAAATTGGAATGTTAATAATTAGAAAGATTAATTCTAATCTTCAATTTATGTACTTCACCTTTTTAACAAGATGCATATATTACTGTAAACTAACAGGAAATTGTAAACTACCTCATTACATAATTTTGAAATTACCTACACAATGAAAAGTACCCAGCGCATGACCATAATAGGAATGAAAAAACAACATAAAAAGTCCATACTAAAAATTCAAACCAATAGCCATGTATTACTCCAATCTTCAACCAACCATGAGTCTTAAAAGAATCCCAACAGCAAAATCTCAGTCCACACTACAGAGTGTGCAAAGAAGACTCGCAACGACATCAAGTGCAACAACTCGAAACAAGCTTTTGAATGCCAATTCATAAATCATAAACAATCCGGCAACTATACGACACAAAATCGACATCGATCCACCACACAAATGAAATTAAATAACAATTATTAAATCGACATAAACTGAAAATAAACAAACAGCAGCCAAAATCCAAATTAGAAAAATTGTTTGCAATCCACGGCAACTAACATCGAAAATAAACACGAACCGAATTAGAAACAGCAAGTGACTAAATGACATAAATAACTCAAAATGGAAGAGATTCGAAAATGATTTACTCGCCATGTTGAAGTTGGACCGTGTAAAACTGTTGAAGATGCTGTTGTCGTAAAGTTGTTGTGTTACTGCTAGAAACTCGTCGGAAATGCGTGATGCTGAGCCGATTTATAAAAACTGGAACGTTTCTGAACGCACATTGTTGATGTTGTTCGACACTGTGTCTCTGAGCTCGCGCACGTTCATCGAATAGACGCCTTCACGGTGTCCTGATCATTACCAAAATCGAACTCAACCTGCAAAGCAAACAGATAGCACCAAACAGAAACGAAAACAAACTTTGTAGATTCAAAACCGACGAAACAGAGCCAAATTGAAAACGGGAGCTCAGTTGGAAATGATCGTTGTTGTGGTGGTTGAGAAGTTCACAACAAAAGGGATCTGAGCGCAAACAGAGGGGTTTGTTGCGGTGTTCGACGGGGGTATGTGTCTCACGGCAGAAGTTTCAAGTTGGTTGGTAATGGTAATGATGTTTTGATGGTGAGACGGGAGGTTATCGGTGAAACATGAAGGCAAGGATGGTGAGTTATGTGGTTCAATTTGTTAGATAAGGTAAAGTAGCAGCCAATGGTGGGGATGACTCGAAGATGAGGGTAATAGCGTATTACATGAGAAGAGCAAATGAAGCTTTGAACTTTCCTCCCAGATCTAGTGCGCCGCCCCCCTTTTTCCTGTAGACTCTCCCCCTTTTTTTTTTGTAGACTCCCCTCTCCTTTAGGTTTCTGCGCCATCCTCCTTAAATAGCTAGGTCAACCTTCTCATTTTTTTTTGCATCATGGACTTTAGAGAAAAAATGATGTGGGCTTAACAATTATTTTAGTATTGGATTGGAATTTTATGGTAAATGGTTGGAAAAATGGGTAATGAAATTAGAAATGGATACTGAAAAAGATTTTGGTGAAAAAAATGGATATCTAAATTATACAAGATGGATAAAAAAAAGAAAAATAGAAATGGATATGGAAGTGGTTCAAAGTAGATATTTGGATAAAAATGGATTGATTTGAAAATGGATATTTGAATTTGAATTGGTTTAAAATGAATTAAATTGAAAGGTGGATTTGAAAAATGGCTTGGGTTTAAAAAAAAAGGATTTAAAGTGGATATGGATTTAATTAAATGGATTTGAAAAGAAATATGGTTATGGGTTGAACTTTTGGATATGGAATAATTAAATTGGATATTTGGATAAAAATGTATTTGAAATGGATTAACAAAGAATTTGAATTAAAAAAGATTAAAATGGATATGGATTGGATGAAAATGTAGTTTGGAAGAAAAAAAAGGATGTACAGAGGTCGTGTATACACAGGTAGGATAAATTTGGGGTATGACAGGCAGCCAATAAAAATATCAAGAAGATTGTGCAAAAGATGGTCGTGACGTACAATGATTGGCATGAGATGTTGCCTTTCGCTTTGCATGGTTACCGTACATCAGTACGTACGTCTACTGGGGCAACCTCGTTTTCTCTTGTGTATGGCATGGAAGCGGTCTTACCGGTTGAAGTTGAGATTCCTTCTCTGAGGGTCATGATGGATGTCAAGCTTGATGAGGCTGAATGGGTTCGAACAAGGTTCAATGAGTTGAGTCTCATAGAAGAGAGAAGATTGGCAGCTGTATGCCATGGACAACTGTATCAAAGGTGGATGAAACGGGTATTCGACCAGAAGGTGCGTCCTCGGAGTTATCAGACAAGTGACTTGGTGTTGAAAAGGATTCTTCCTCCTAATACAGATCATAGAGGAAAATGGACTCTGAATTATGAAGGTCCATATGTTGTCAAGAAGTTTTTCTCGGGCGGAGCCTTGATGCTTACAACTATGGATGGTGAGGATTTTCCGTCGCCTGTGAACTCAGACGCAGTAAAAAAATACTTCACATAAATGGACCCGCTGGACAGTAAAAAGAGAGTCCAGGCAAAAAAGGGCATCCCGGCGAACAAAAAAAAAAAACCAAAAAAAAAAAAAAAATAAATAAAAAAGAGAAAAAGGTTCGGGCAAAAATTAGGGATAAAATAAAAAAATGAGTACACTTGATAAGTTGAAAACCCGAAAGGGCAACTTAGGTAAAAATGGGTATCCCGGTGGATTGAAAACCCACAAAGGGCGATCCAGGCAAAAGAGGGATTAAGCGAAAAGTTGCGATCTGAGTAACCTGTATCCCGTCTCGTTTCAACAAGAGGCATTCTGAAGGATAGGAATCAGTCCAATCATCCCTCTAGAAAAGCGAAGCACTTGGAAAGTCTTGAAGACATATGAACCATAGCAGGACTGAAACTCAATGGATTTCCATTTTCCACACTGCCATTAGGATAGTTTCTTTTCTCTTACAAGAAATTACCTCTTTCCAGGAATTGCCTCCTGATGTAAACGCCTATTTTCGGGCTTTTCAATCAATAAAATTTTCGTTATTCAGAATATCTGTCTCTTTTGTTTTCCTTTACAGTTTGTTTTGTATACAAAAAACGTCCGGATTTTTTATAAACATTGCATTTGAAAACATAAAGGTTATACAATGACATGCGTGCAAAAGAAAATAGTTAAAATTGCTTTGAATGCCAGGTGTTTTTGGGAGATGGATTCAAAATTCAGTCATACCCTGGGGCATGTGCGCTCACTCTTTTGTTTGCAGGTGTTAATATTTGCCAGATGGCTCATCAAAAACATGTGTTGTCTTCAGTGTCTTTTCCAACAGGATTTAAATAATAGTCCTTCCTAAGCAGAAGTGGGTCACTCAACAGGAAAGTTCTTCCTTGAGGTTGTCTTCCCCAGCAGTATAAAAGGATTCCTCATTCCCAGCAATGCAAAGTGATGAAATATTCCCAAGCAGTTTTGAAGGTGGGGGAAAGTCAGCATATTCTCCTCCAGCATGTCAGATCAATGATATTGCCACAATTAAAGTCCAGTGGTTATTGGCAATCCAGATTTATCTTTGTATCTCATGATCAGTATAGAGTTCAGAAGTTATCCCCAGCAGAAATATAGTTGATCTCAGTTCCCCAGCGGAGTCCTATGGTTATAATTCATCCCCAAGCAGACTGGTTCAGATGATACCTCCCCAGCAAGGTCATCATTCCCTACATCAACCTCAACATGGTTGTCAGGTCTAAGCCCAGATCAGGAGATCAGGTCAATTTGTCTTCCCCAGCATGAGTTGCGAATACGAGGTCAATTCAGCTTGTTATCCCCAGCGGAGTTACCTTCTTTTCCCCAGCATTTATTTTGCTGAGGAGCCTCCTTGCATTTTGCATATAGTATGCATTGCATCCTCAACAACGCGTAGCATTTCCATTCGAGATGGAGCATTACGCCATAGAGAAATTCGAACATATGCATGTGAAGCATAAGCCAGTTTTGGTACCTCGTACGAGAGCCCAAAATTGTTTCCCTTGATCAGATTGACAAAACCAAAGAGAATGCCTCGCTCATTCCCCAACAGACATTTCAAAGCAATACCGGGGTTTCATCATTATTCCCCCCACAGAGTCCTATTCCTCGGTTGGTAAATCTTTTGATCTTACATTTTAACCGTGTCAACCGGAACCATTCCTGATAGGATTCCCTTAGCCATTCCCGATAGGCGTCTTCTAAGTTTTGAACCTTAGTCATTCCTGATAGACGTATAGGTCAACCTTTACTCCTCAGGAACCATTCCGGATAGAATTCCCGCAGCCATTCCCGATAGGCACCCTTCAAGTTTTAAACTTAGTCGTTCCTGACTGACCCATTTACCATTCCTGATAGGTAAGCCATAGGTTTTCAACTTGAGCCATTCCCGATAGGCATTCTTTGAGTTTTAGACTGTACCATTCCCGACTGGTCCATTTACCATTCCAGATAGGTAAGCCATAGGTCTTCAACTTGAGCCATTCCCGATAGGCATTCTTTGAATTTTAGACTGTACCGTTCCCGACAGGTCCATTTACCATTCCCGATAGGTAACCAAGGTCCAAGCTTACCCGTTCCCGACAGGTTGTTTACTGTTCCCGACAGGTCCATTTATCGTTCCCGACAGATTGTTCACCGTTCCTGACAGGTTGTTTACCATTCCTGATAGGTAACCTTAAGCTTTAACCTTAGCCGTTCCTGGTAGGTGATCTTTGAATTTCATTTGTTCCAGACTCTTTCCCACAAATCTTTTATCGCAACTGCTTGTGTCTGTCGTATATCCTTCCTTTTTCACTCACAGAGCGCAAATTTTCTGGTTATTTTTGTATTCAATCCCTATGTACCTTGAATTTCTGGCAGCCGCTGCTCTCATCCCTTCAGGTCCACAGTTGATTGAATAGGGGCAGCTGTAATACCCTAAAATTTGCCCTCTTATTTTTCTCAATAATTGGCTTATGTTTCACTCATGTGCATTTCATGATAGGTCATATTAAATCGTATGCATCATTGGTTGCAAGGCATTGGATCAGGTGTTTCAAGGCATAAACAGTTCAAAGGCAAAGGACAAGAGAAAATCCTTTCCAAATAAGTCACAAAGGCTTTTCATATCTCAATTCATCTCATTTGAGCCCTCAAGGTATCCCAAGATGAGAATTCAACAAAAGATTGAAGGAAGTCATACTCTCCTAACCAGTGCAAACTAGGGTTTTGGAATTCTGAAGCATAATACCCTAATGGGTAGGATCTTGGAGCTTTTATCATCTCTAAATGACATATCTTATCTTTGTTGGAGAGGATACACATCATATTCAGAGGAATTTGGATTTGGAGGATGTGCTGATTTCTCCTAGACTGAGGGGTCAAAATTAGGGTTTGCCATAAAATCAGTTTATTTCTGATTTCTTGGGCAAAACTTGATCTCATGGTATTCCACATGTCCTCAAGGGTCTAAGGATAAAGAATTGTCCATCAATTTGATTTGGAAGGGCTTCAATTGATCAATAGATTGAGAATCAGGAGATTTGGGGAAAGTCAACTGTGCAGAGGAAAAAGTCAACTCTTGACTTTTTGAGGTCAAATCCATGTTCCTCATGTCAAACATGATTAGTGGAGAGGGTTTGGTCAAGAAATAATGAAAGATTCATCAAAAATCAAGGAATGTTCAAAGTTGCCAAAAATAGAAATTAGGGTTTCTATTTATGGCAAGTTTTGGCAAGGTGAGAGGTCAACTTGAGGGCATTCTTTCTCCATGTTCCAAGCACCAAATGTAAGGGCTAGGGAGGCCTATCAAAATTTCACATTTTAAGCTTCAAATCCATACCAATAACACCCCCATTGGATTAAAATTGAAGGAGTTATGATTGGTTAAAGTTGGAGGTTTGTAGGGCATTTTTGACCAGCAAGGCAAGGCATGGGCGAGCCAGCACGCAGTCATTCCATCAAACATCTTGTGTGCATATTTTGTCCAACTTCCAAGCCAAATTTCTCAATGATTCAAGATTCAAATGGAAAAGTGTTCAACATCAAACTTGTTCCTCTCAATCTCCTCTATAATATTGGTGTTGGAAGTTTTTTCAGCTGATCAACCATTTGAGAGTTATGGTGGCCCAAAGTGATGAACTCACACTGATTCATTTCACATGCATGGGGTGGACACGAGTAGGTCAGGGTGGCATGGCAAGGCAGTCATGACCAGTGATTTTCATGGCCATATTTAAACATGTTAGAGGCGTCATTTACAATTGGTTTCCACTACAATGTTGTTGCATTACATCTCCTCTTCCCAAATCATCCTTGATCATGCCATTTGATTGCTTGATCATAGAGATATCCATGCACAAACTCACCATCATGTTAGCTAATTTTTCTTCCATGGCAAGCAAGAATCATATCCAGTGTGTTTGTTTATCCCACGCATGCTTCACATACATCAACCATTACCCTTTAAAGACAAACCATCCTTACACACTATACATGACATGCTACATCATTTCCTCTTTAGTTCAAACAAGAAAGAGATTAAAATTGCATGAGAAGTTGCTGCAAGTTCAGAAGTCACATCACCACCCTACATTCACTTCACCACCACCATAAAGCTCCATGAACTTTCCCTCACCTTAGCAAAACCTCTCAACTCGTGTCACAACAAACTTGACTCATTCTGTTAACTCACCAACTCAGTTAACTCACTCACCTAACCTTAGTTCTAACTGTCAACTAGGACAGTTAGAATTTGACCATAGATATATAAAGTAAGTTTTAACAGAATTGGAGGAACACACTTCATTTTCTACACATTGCTCTGAAAGTCTCTCTCTCTCTCTCTGAAGTTTCTTTCTCTCGAATCCTCATCCATTTCATTGTGCAAGCTTTTCCTCTATTCTTCATCATCAAGTATCAATGGAGTAGAGTTGGATCTGGTTTTGGCATCATACTCATATTTGCTTCATCCTCATCAACTAAGATTCAAGAGATTTCAAGTTCGTAGTGCCTTTATTTGGCCAAGCAGTGAGATCAAGTAAGCAAGAAGAATCACACCTCTGGTTTCTTGAAGCTTGGAATTGCACCTTTGACCAGGTTTAAGTTTCTAAACTTCACTGCATCATAGTAGTCTGTATAACATGAATTAGGGCATCATGTAGCTACATCTGAAGTCCTCCTACCTGAGGCATTGTTTTTGGCTAGATTCTAGAGATATTTATGAGTGTTTCAGTTTTGGATCTTGAACTTGTGTGCTTCGATTTAGCTTGTACATCCATCTTATATGAAAACTAATGGCATATCTGGAATCTACTTGAAAAGAGGAAGAGATTGGTGTACAATTTGTATACTTCTGGTGACCTGAACATTTTGGCACGGGGGAGAAGTGACCGGAGAAGGTGACCGGAGGTTGCTCCGGCCACCTGAGGATCTAACCTTGCCTAAACCCTAGCTTGTCTCAGTTTATATCACGTCCATTTGATTGATTTAATCTGATGGCTAGGAGAGTGCCAGCACATTAATGACACCACCTCCCATGCACGTGTTTGATTTTCTGATTTTTATTTGAATTTTATGATCCCATGTGTGTGCATCCTTATTACATGCCATGTGCTTGTGTTGTGAATTGTGTGATGTGTTTACTCTTGTGATCATCATGCGTGGACTTAATCTGATGGTTAAGATTGAGTCAACAAGTTGACTACTCCCTATGTCATATACCTCTTCTGAGCGCATTATTGGACTGGGCTGGCTTTGTACTTTTCACACCCCTCGCTTCTAGGCCCAATGCAATTAAAACTGAGTTTTTGCTAGTGTAGCACCCCCCCCCCCCCCCTGAATCATTTCATTTCATTTTTAATTTCTTTTGCATAGGTGTTCCATTTTTATAACAAAAATTCAGAGAGCATAATAAAACATTTAAATAATTTTTGGACATTTTATTTTCTGGTTTTATTATGTGGTGCCATATTTTCACGAATTTGCTTTCATTTTCTTTTGTTTATGCATTTCATCATAACATATGCTACATATTGATTTTATTTGACATGGTTGTGCATTGATTTTTGGCATGATATTTGGTACCTGTGATCATGATATGTTGAATCATGTTAGGAATTTTTTATGGATTTTCTAAGTCATTTCTTGATGACTTTGAGTGTTGTTTTGAGCCATTTGTGTACATGCTTTGTATGACTTTGTGAAACATGTTTGTGTATGTTTTATAATGAGTTTTGAGCCACTCTTTTGGAACATGCTTACATGCTGGGTGCACCTCATATAACTTGAATATCCTAATTTCCTTGAGCCTTTAATACTACTTTTGATTCATCCAAAAATGCATTAAAGTTTGTGTGCTTGTTAAGTGACTTCCATTAGGGTTTTGACATGCTTTGAACAAGTTCCTTTGTGATGTGTGGTGAGATGTTTTGACATCATGAGATATACATATTAGAGGTCCTTCATGTTGCATTATAGGTCCATCTTGGTTCATACTTGCATAATTGGTGTATATTTGTTTGATCATAGAATGTTGTGTGAACTAATACATCTTAACTTGCCTTTCTTGGATGGCTTGTGTGTGCCAACTCTTGCATGACCTTCATATGCCACTTCAAAGTGATTACACTTCTGTTTTCCACCACTCTTGACTTCATAGCATGAATTTTAACTTCATATTGCAAGTTTGGAACTTCATGAACACAAGTTAACTTGTTTGACTTAATGTGAGCTTGTTTGTTTTAATTCTCAAAGTACTTCAACATGGTAATGATATGAACTTGGTGCTTGCATCCATAACTTCTAAAAGTCATTTCATTTATCATTAGCTACTGACTTGTAATCATTTTACATGTTTGATTCCATTGCATGTTCACCCTTTACTTGCATTACAAGTTTACATCTTCTTGTTGAACTCCAATAGTTGTTTGCTCACTTCTTCTTGTCCTACTTCTTTGAGTGCATACTTTCATGACTTGTATATTCCTTTAATGACATTCATATACATTCTCAAATGCCATTATATTCTAACTTTGATACTTACATATCCATTTATGCATGTTTGCTTTCTATTTGCATATACCTTGTGTAGTTAATGTTCAACATGCCTTTGCATACTTGTTTGGCACATAGTTTGACTTCATTTGATTCCATATGACTTGTTTACATTAGAATTGTACCTTAGCTTGTGTATACTGACCTTGCATGTTTCTTGGCCATTAATACACTTCTCTTTTGGTTTGAATTGCACTTTCTTCTTGCCTAGTCTTATTAAGTCAACTAGTCTTGTTTTAGTTTGCTTTCTTTCACCCTTTCTCATTACTTATGATGATTATGCACTAATCTTTTGTGTAGGGGCAGAGGTAAGTCACTTGAGTAAGTGGATGATAATCCATACTCATCTCTTCCTTCCTCTCTCATCTCTTTTACTTATCATTCTCTTTTGTGAATAGCATGATATAATGCTTGTTTGTGTAGAACTTTTTCACAACCCTTAGGGATCCTAGCTCATTGTAACACCCCAAAATTTGCCTTCTTGCTTTTAGCTAACTGGCTTATGTTTCTTTGCATTTATTGCATTAGCATTTGTGCATAGCATTGGTTATTAACATGGGATCAAGGTACTTGGTTCATCTCAAAGGAGTCTCAAGCCTCAAGATGGTTTGAGGGGTTCATCATATCATCATAAGATCAAGATTGGCAAGAGATTTCAAGTGAACCACACTCTCCTAATCAGATGGTCCAAATTAGGGTTTTGGTTCCAAAAGGCTTCTTGGTGGGTTTTACTTGTTCAAATACATTCTGATGAGATTCTACATGCTTACAAGCACTCATGGAGGAAGACTTAGCTAGTGATTCATTGTGGAAGATGTTCAGTGGATCAGTTACTTGTGAAGTAAGCAAAAGTCAACAGTTCAAAAGGAAAGTCAACCATGGGTTTTCAAGGGTCCAAATCATGTTTCCCAAGTCCATGTACCTTTATTTGGTCAAGGAATAGCATGGATGGCATTATTCTTCAAGAATTAAGAGTTTGTGCAAAAGTTGCTAAATTTGGAAAATGACCTATAATGAGAACTTTCCATTTTTGGCAGTTTTTCCACCACATTCAACTTGACTTTTCATCATCAAGGAAGCTTCAAATGAATTTTCCTCAAACATGAAAGTTGAAGATCTTTCTCTCCCATTTCCAAAAAGTACTAGATTGTCTCCATATCATTTGTGGTTCTCAAGTTATGATCAAAAGACTCAAGGTTGGTTTTTAAGGTTTTCACATGGTTCATCTTTTTCCACCTTTGGCATCTTGGTTCAAAATGACTTGTAATGACCTCTAATGCTTCAAGTCACATTACAACATTCAAGTACACCCCATGAGGATCATTTTTTACCCTTGAACCAAGTGGATACGTGCCATGTTTCTCACTTATTTCACAAGTAAACAATTTGCAAATTGATTCATATCTCACAAATTAAACCATTTCAAAGCCCAAATCCAGTTCAGGTGTGATTAGCAAATGAAATGTGAGTGATTCATCATGGAAGGCTTGCCCATGCACGTGTG
Organism: Lathyrus tuberosus; assembly: GCA_022829125.1. NCBI lineage: Eukaryota > Viridiplantae > Streptophyta > Magnoliopsida > Fabales > Fabaceae > Lathyrus > Lathyrus tuberosus. The sequence continues at coordinate 7,190,178 of JALAZF010000256.1, forward strand.
AATCAAGTGGTACAACACAAAGTGCAAATTTGCATAAACCATCCAATTTCATTAACCAAGGGATTAATCAAGTTTTAATTGTGATCAGAGCTCTAATGGGATGTATATAAGCTTACTCATGTCTTCACAATTAGGTCATGCACTCTATTTTGTTCAGAATCTCTTTTTTCTCACCCAAACTTTCTCTCTTCGAAACTCATTCATTACAAGGGCTTATGAAGAAATTTTTTCATATTTGTGACCTACACACTTGGTAGAGTAAGAATCGACCATTGGTTTGAGCTTAGAATGAGGATTTCATCAAGTTTGTGCTCAAGTTCAAAACCTTAGATCCAGCCAATTTCAAGCCTCTATTTGCATTTATTTTGCAAATAGAGCTCAAAAGAGGAAGATCTGCAGCTTTTGGAAGGAGTTCTTGGTGTATTTCGAGCTCTACAAATTTCAGGTTAGTGTGATTTTCACCATCATAGACTCATTTTTTTTGGTGTGCAAAATGATCTTCATGCTTCACTGATGATGCTGATGTATTTTTTGTGAGTTTGGACGTGTAACATGTGTGTATTTTGGAGTTGAAATTTTAGATCCATTTATGTTTTCCTTCGATTTGCACTGTGTGTTTGTTATTCGATGAAATGAATATGATATATGAAATCCTTGTTGAATTCTGGTTGGAATGGTATAATTGTTTGTGAATTCTGGAAAATTTTGGTTGGATCTCCATTTGGTGTCACCGGAGAAGGTGACCGGAGTTAGGGTTCCGGCACCTGGTTTGCTTTTCAGGTCGTCTGATATTTGAGTGAAGAAGATGAAATCACAACCGTCCAAGGGTTAGATCTGATGGTTCAGATCTTGCCATTTCATTTATTTTTCTGGTGTTTTATTTAATGTGCGTGTGTGCTACTCTATCATAGTTATCATGTGCCTCATATCTGTACCCCTCATCATGTTTACTTGTGTTTTGACTGATTTGATCTGGAATGTTGGATGGATCTGATGGTGGTGATTCAGCCAACGCATTAAAAATTCCATGTGCTGTTCATGTGTTTCATTTTTTATTTCTGAATGATTTGGTATGTGCGCGTGTATCATTGTTATTGTGTGCCTTGTGATCTGATGTGTTAATCATGACTACTTTAATTTTGGTTGACTGAATATCATGCGTTGGATTGATCTTGTGGCTGATGTGAGTTGACTGAGTCCTTATTTTTTTGTTTGGTACGCGCTGATGGATTATTTGACTTGGGCTTGCTTTTCCCACCCCACTGTTCAGCCCATTTTATATTTTTCAACGTGTAATTTGCTTGTGTTGCACCCCTGTCTTCATTTTATTTTCATTTTATTTTATTTAATTGTTGCATTTTTATTTTTATTTTTTAAAAATAGTTTGATGCATCTAAAAATCACCAAAAAAATCAAGATTCATCCTTAGGGTTTTATAAAATTTTGACAAATTTTATTTTCCATTTTTATTTTATTTTGTGCCTCTGAATTAATTGTTTAATTAATTTATTTTTGGATTGTTTCATATATGCACACCCTGCCTTGTTGATTTTTGTTCTCATCATCTATACATGATTTGCATCTCATTATTTTTTCATTTGTTAGAGGACATGTTGAGGTTTTTAAAAATATTTTTTTCATATTTTTAAACTCTTTGAATATTTCATTTTAGTCCCTCTCTTTTGCATATTGAGTCATGTTTCCTATGTGATCTTTGCTTAATTGTTTGAGGCACTTAAACTTTGAATTTTTGTGAGATCTTTTGACATGTGATTTACTTCTGACTTAGGTCGTTTAAGTTTTAATTTCAAAATTTTTTAATGTCATTTGATATATGTTTGGTTATTTGTGCTTAAATGACTTATGCATAACTATATCTTGACACTTCTTTACACAAATTGATTTTGCCATGCCTAATTAATTGAATTTCTTCTTGATTCTTTGTATGAGCATTTGGTATGATGTTTACCACTGGTTGAGGTCCCTTGTGACCAATTTTTTTCCATTTGTGAATCATGTTTGGGTATGTTTTAAGTAATTGGACTTTGAGTTTCCATTTGTGGATTACTTTAGTGCATGTCTTAAAGGTGTTGCTTGATAATTAACCTTGTATGACTTAAGTTTGGTTTGGTATGATATTGATGCATACGCTACTGCCTCTTGAGCTCCTTTCTTGGTTTTCATTTCACTTGAGCATAGTTGAATGCATTTGGTTTGAATTGTATGATAAACATCATTACCATTTGCTTTGTAACTTCTTTGGATCATAATGCTTCATGATATGGATCACTTTTGAATATATGAATTGTTGATGATAATATGATCTTGGTTCTGACTTGCTTTCATCTTCATCTTATCTTTCTCATTCCATTTTGATATGAAGTCCATGTATACTTAATTGTGTATTCCATACAAGTATGCTTGCCTTTTTTTTTTCACGATTATCTTTGCATGCTTACTTGAGATTGTTTTGCATTGATCCTTGAAACATTTTTGATGATTTGAGTTGGACATTTATGATGTGATGTGCTTGCTGCCATTTATTGTATCTCATCTTTTCCTTCTCTTTCTCATTCTTCTCTTTCACTCTCTTCCTCCCATGAATCTCAAGACTTGTTTAAGTCTTGGATTCTCTCCCTTTAGAGCTACCTAGTCCAACTTAATTTTTGATTAAGCTTGGAGTAGGATTAGCATTAGGTTTTAGGTAGTCGTCTCTCCTAAGCCTCACTGACCATAGGTTACCCATGCATGATAACATTAGGACTCTTAGTTTCCCTTTAGAGTTTCCTTTTGGGTCTTCTCTCTTCTCATCTCAAAACTTCTTGAAAACACTTAATAAAATATAACGTATATTGCGCTCGAGCCTTAAGTGTAGGAAATGAAGAACGAGGGGTCTCCCCTCCTATTCTAGAGTGTTTAGCATACGTCCCATTTGGGGGCGACCATGCGTTTCACTCGTTCCCGCATGGTATACTTTGGTGCAATGTAAGTTATGAACTAACTTAAAACACTTCTGTCTTAAAAAACACCAAACAAATTCAAATCTTTTTATCCTTCGGGATTGTTGGGTTTCAAACTTCTTTTTTCAGAAAAGAGCTCGTCGCTCACGTAAAAAACACTTACCCGTCTGTGGTCGTACCCACGAACTACATTAGCTCTGATTCCTCTCTCTCGTCCGATTGAGGATATGTAGGCACAAGACAGCGATTGTCTTGGTGAGCAACCTTCCCCCACAGTTCCCGTCCGAACTACATTGACTCTGACTTTCCCATTGCACTGAGGGAGTACGTAGGCCTAGGACAACGATAACGTCCTATCGAGTCATTTCTTTTTCTTTTCTTCTTCGTTTCTCCGTTCTTTCTGTTCTCGTTTCTTCTCCGGTCCAGTAGTAGTGGAGCTTCAGAAGATGACACCCTCTGATGCAGACAACAAGCGTGGATCCCATCGAGTACGATGGACGTGTTGGGTGCTAACACCTTCCCTTCGCGTAACCGACTCCCGTACGCGTTTCTCTTGGTCGTGAGACCATGTTCTTTCCCTTCCCCCAGGTTTATGCAGTGTTTCCTTTCCCTCTCTCGGGATAAATACACATTGCTGGCAACTGTGTGTTTTTCTGCGCCACTCTCGCGTTTGTACCGTTGGATGCAAATCTTTCGGGAGCAACAGCTGGCGACTCTGCTGGGGACTCTGGTTGACCTCTTGCTGGTCCATCCCCTTTAGCGAGTCTATCCTAGCGCTTGTATGTTTGTATTTCATTAGGTGTTTATTATGGTGATTTATTTTGCTGTATATTACTGTGTTGTTATTTTATTTGTTTTACTGTATTTACAGCTTTTATTGCATTGCATTTCATTTTATTACTGTCATCTGGATATTGTTGTACTGTTCTACTGCTGGATTTTCTGTTTGTAGGGTGGGTTGGATTCATGAGAGAAAAGCCCAATACCCAGGCTTGAGCATACACCTATGATTAGCGTGGAAAGTAATGTGACTTGTTTGGCATTTGGCCAGACTTAGTATACATGAATACTCCACATCCAGACGAGGTTTCCTTGGTAATGTTTTATCCTGCTCATTTGGGGCAGATGATGGAATATAACCTGGAAAACTGTCGACTCTGGCGACCGTCTCCCGAGGACTCAGCAACGCCTCTCCTCCCGAGATGTGACAGTGGCAGACCACGTTCTGTGGCAAACCCATTGCATATTCTCGATCCGAGGACCCAATGCTGGGAACTTACTATAGGATGGCCTTATTTTTTAGGGGAATCAGTTGAGGCCTCCTCGATTGGTGATGATGCCAAACCAGAAATGGTGAACATGTCATCATTTCTCGACCTGAGAGCCCGTGATATTGAGGATCATTGGCTTTCTAGAACCCACATGTGAGAAGGGATGGGTGTTTGCAGGTTTCCAGGTAACCGAAACCTTCAACCTAACCGGTTTTCTGGATTTCTCATCAGTGTACTGTTATTATCCTGATATTCTGGCAGTTTGATTAGGCCGTTATTCTGGATTTCCGGGTTTCTGGTATTCAGGGTCTTATGCAGTCAGCAGAACAACAACAGTTTTGAGCATCATGGATACCTTGATCCCATGTTTGCATTTCGCATCATCATTTTGCATTCTAACATGTTTGTTCATTTGTAGGGTTGCATCCTAACTTTGATTTCGGTTGTCCAAAGAATGTCCATGATGAGTATTAGCACTGGAGAGAGAAAGAATATCATCCTGTACAAGTTCCCGGAGCTTCATTTAGATGATGTGCACAAGATCTCGGCTATGGCAAAACCTGGGGTATTGGCATATTTTAGAGGAGAATATGGGAGGATTCTGAGTTTCGCCCAGAATGTTACCAACTATGAGTTCAGGGCCCTGCACACTCTGGCATAGTTCTATGACCCTCACCTTCGGTGTTTTCTGTTTGCGGATTATCTTTTGGCTCCGACGTTGGAAGAGTATGCTCTCATTTTGGATGTTTCAGTTAAAGAAGAAGCTCCCTTCTATCGTTCTAAGGAATTTCCTGATCTGGAAAGGGTTGCTGCTGCTTTACGTTTGGATCAGACTTTGTTGAAGAAAAATATTGCTAGTAAAGGGGTTTATCAAGGCTTTCACACGAAGTTTTTGATTGAGCAGGTTGCTACTTGTGCTAAGGCTAAGTGTTGGCCGGTGTTCAATGCCATCCTGGCTGTGTGTGTTTATGGAACGGCGTTGTTCCCTAATGTGAAGGATTTTGTAGACGTGCACGATGTCCGGATATTCACCACGAAGAATTTGGTACCTACCTTGCTTGGGGATCTGTATTATTCAATGCACTATAAGAACGAGAAGAGGAGAGGCGGACCTCTTTACTTTTGTGCTCCAATTTTCTATAAGTGGTTTACTGATTGCCTTCCCAAATCTGGGGCATTCGAAGACACTAAAGAAACTTTGGATTGGTCAAAGAGATTAATGGGATTAAGGGCTGACAACTTGATTTGGATCCATCGTGATTTGCTGAGCCAGGAGATCCTAACTAGTTGCGGAGGTTACCTAAACGTACCTTTAATAGGAAGAAAGGGGGGAATTAATTACAACCCCATTCTTGCTATTAGGCAATTTGGGTATGCTTTGAAAGAGCCGCCAAAGGGCCAAGATGTTCAAGAGTCTCTATTTGTGAGTGAGGAAGCCAATCTGGAGGTGTTAAAAGAAGCTGCAAATGCTTGGAGAGATCACCATAAGAAAGGAAAGACTTCTTTTGGAAAGTGTAACAACAAAGCCTTCCCTGCGTACGAAGACTGGATTCAGAGGAGAGTAGAAAGTGTACTTTTACCGTTCTGCAGAGAACCTCCATCTTACCCCTTGCTGATTGAATCTCCGACCACGATTGAGATAGAGAAGTATAACAAACTGTGGGATGAAAAGGAGAAACTTCGAGAGGAGAACGGTGAGTTGCAAAAGAAAATTTACCAGTTGAAACATGAGTGAGGTGAAGCTGTTCATATTGCCAAGTTGAAGACGGAGCTTCTCGCTAAGAAAGAAAAGGAGCTAGCTGAAGAGGTCGCAGCTAAGCAAAAGGTAGGGCAAGCTCTAAGAAGTGTTAGTAAGATTCTCAAATCCAAGAAGGAAGACCTAGCCAAGGCTTGGTCGAAGATTCACAAGTTCAATGCTTACCGAGATACTGCAATCACAGCCAACAACCAGAAGGAGGATAAGTATCTGGAGCAGATTGAGAGTCTGAAGTTGAAGCTCAGGAAGAAAGACGAGGAGATCTTGTCAGGGACATTCCAAAGACACACAGTCGAGGAACGACTCAATGAAGCCATAGCAACCATAGAAGAGCTGAAGATACAAGCAGAGGTGAAGAGGTCTAAGTGGGAAAAGCTCTAGCTCAGGCAATGGTCCTTAAAGGGTGCAAGATCGTGATGATTGAAGAGAACTCTACTCTGTAGTTTGTAGCTTGTTCTTTGTATTTTGGGTCACCACCAGAATTGTTGGCTGGGACCTTTGCTTATTTTATTTCAGGCTCTTTATGGTACCTTGGGTTGTAATTTCTGACAGTGATTTTCTCTGATTTATATATGAGCAGCAGTTTCATCCTATCTTATCTTTAAACTGGAATCAAGGGGTGGATCGCCCTGCGAATATTCAAACATGTTTGCATTTACATTTGCATAATCATAATCATTTTTGCATTGCAGGTTATCTCGGATTCTCTAGTTTTCTTATGCTCTCTCTTTTTGACAGTCATGATTGATCAACCAACTCATCGGTATTCTACCAGGCTTAATCAAAGCAGAGTGATGGACAAAGTTCAGGCAGACATGGTAGCTATGCAAGCTCGCATCGATCAATTCATGGAGATGATGCAAGGTGTGGTATAGAGCCAGAATGAATTCAGAACTCTAGTTCAGCCTTTGGTGTCGCAGGTTAATGAAAATGGTATCTTACACGGTGGTCTTCTTAATCGTGTTGTTCCTCCGGGCGGAGGTGGTGCTGGTATCAACATTCCTATTCCTGGCGCTGGTGGACAGGGTGGGATTCCTTCAGTGGTTAGAGAAGGAAGCATTGTTCAAGCTATCCATGGCCATCGTTTTGATGATCAACAGGATGATGTTTTTTCAGTTAGAAGCTTGGACGCTGGCCTACCTGTGGTCAGTGATGAGAGGATCCGTTTAATCGAGGCGCAATTAAAAGGGGTTGTGAAGCAGGATGATCGGGGAATAGATTTGGACGACCTAGGGTTGGTCCCTGATATTGTCATTCCACACAAGATTCAGATTCCTACACTGGAGAAGTATAATGGTTCTACTTACCTAAAAACTCATGTAAAGGCTTATACCAGGAATATGGCTGCTCATGCCAAAGATGAAAAACTAATGATGCACTTTTTCCAAGAGAGCCTGCCTGTCGCGTCTTTGGAATGGTATATGGTGCTGGAGAGTAGAGATGTTCGTACTTGGAGAGAGCTAGCTGCAGCCTTTATTAAGCATTACCAATACAACACAGACATGGCTCCCAACAGAACTCAACTGTTGAGCATGTCCCAGAAAAGTGATGAAAGTTTCAAAGAATACGCGCAAAGGTGGCGTGAATTGGCGGCTAGGGTACAGCCACCAATGCTGGAAAAAGAGATGTTGGATATGTTTATGGACACACTGCCTAAGCACTATTATGAAAAGTTGTTACCTTGTTCACTAGGCAAGTTTACAGATGTGATTGCTATCGGACAGAAGGTAGAGATTGGAATTAAGGCTGGAAAAGTTTCTAGTGGTGACGGATCGTCTTCCGGGCATGGAAAGAAGCCATTTGATGGTTATAAGAAGAAAGGAGAGGCCAACGTTGTATCATCTCACAGGGAAAAGGGAAATAGCGTCAGGGCAATAATCAACAAGTAGCATCGGTAACTATCCCAGCAACGTTACCTCCACCACAGCAACAGAGGAATAATACTAATCAGAACAGGCAGCAGGGCCAGTATCAGAACAGACAAAGGAATGCAGAGAGACATTTTGATCAACCACCAATGTCATATGCACAGTTGTTGCAACATTTGCTGCAGTTGCGTCTAGTTGAGCTCCGTACCCTGGCTCCACCAACAGGGGAACTCCCACGAGGCTACGATGCTAACGCACACTGCGATTTTCACTCTGGTGCTTCGGGGCACACTATGGAGAAGTGTAGGGCGTTTCATCACAAGGTGCAAGACCTTGTAGACTCCAAGGCTATCAATTTCTCGAATGTTGGGCCCAATGTTATTCAAAACTCGATGCCTGACCACAATGGGCCGAGGGTGAATGCGATAATTGAGGAAGGTGAAGCTTTGAATTTGATCATGGATGTTAAGGAATTGAAGACTCCGCTGGCTGTGGTTAAAAACAGGTTATTGAAGGGTGGCGTCTATCCGGGTTGTGATGAGAACTACTCAGATTGTTTGACGAAGGATAATGGTTGTGATCCGTTGAAGATGGGTATTCAGAATCTGATTAATGAGGGTTGCTTACAGTTTGATAGAGGTAATCAGCAAGAAGAGGTTGTTAGTGAGAAGGTTGCTACTATCACTATTCCGTTCAGAACAATTACTATTTTTGGTCCGACAAGGCCACCTCCAGTTATTATCACAAGGGCTGGACCCATTCCGTATGAAAGCACTAAGGCTATTCCCTGGAATTACAGCGCAGAGGTGTTTGTCAATGGACAAAAGCAGGAATTATTGACTACTTCACCAGTGAGTGCTAGTCCTGAAGTTAAGGTTGAAGCTGATGCTATAACAAAAAGTGGTAGAGTGCTTACTCCTGTTAATGATCAACCCAGTACTTTTAGGCAAGATAGAGGAAAACAGGCAATGGATGGTTCTGTTCAGCCTCCAGTGGTTATTGATTCTACAGTAAAGCCGGTTGATGATGCTTTTTCTGAAAATGTAGAGGAGTTTATGAGACTCATCCGGAAAAGTGATTACAAGATCGTGGACCAGTTACATCAGACCCCGTCCAAGATCTCTATTCTGTCTTTGTTATTATGGTCTGATGCTCACAGGAATGCTCTTTTGAAGGTTTTGAATGCAGCTTACGCTCCTCAAGAGATTTCTGTTAACCAGCTGGAAGGGGTTATAGTGCACGTGAATGCGGGTAATGGCTTGGGTTTTACAGATCTTGATTTGACTCCTACTGGGAGGAATCACAACAATGCCCTGCATATTTCGATTGAGTGTCGTGGTTCACTGATGTCTCATGTGCTGGTAGACACCGGATCTTCGTTGAATGTATTACCCAAGAAAGCATTAATGAAGTTAGATACCAGGGGACTTATTTGTACACCAAGCGACTTGGTGGTGTGAGCTTTTGATGGCTCGAAGAGATCTGTCTTTGGTGAGATTGTGCTTCCGATCAAGGTTGGGCCAAAAATCTTTGATGCAACTTTTATATAATGGATATTCAGCCAGCATACAGCTATTTGTTGGGTCGTCCTTGGATCCATGGTGCAGGCGCTGTAACCTCCACTTTGCATCAAAAGCTAAAATACATGGTTGATGGTTACGTGGTGACGGTGTGCGGAGAAGAAGACATAATGATCAGTCAGCTGCCAACCTTCAAATACGTGGAAGTGGATGGTGAAATCCATGAGAATTTGTGTCAGGGGTTTGAGAAGGTGAAGGTTTCTGAAGAGGTTGTCCAGTCTGAAGCTACAGAGCAGCCTGCAGGGGCAGATCAACCTGAGGTTTCTATGTCTTCGTTTAAAGACGCCAAAGCTGTGGTTGAGGCTGGTAGCTCACAGAGGTGGGGCCAGGTGGTTGAAGTTTAGGAGAAGAGGGATACCTATGGATTAGGGTACAAACCACCTAGGCGTCAGGAAGAGCCTCCGAAGTTTTATGGCCCAGTCCGTTTCACCAGTGCTGGTGTTTTCTTCAACAGAGTTAATGCCATTGAGGAAGAAGGGGACAGTGATTGTGACATGGATAGCTGGATCCGCCCTTGCGTCCCAGGAGAAAGTCTGTGCAACTGGTCTTCCGAGAAAGTCATTCAAGTGACTGGCTTCGAGTAATTGCTTTACTTTCCTATTATGTCAATCCTGCGTTCTGCCCAAGACGTAGGGATCTTTATTTGTAGGGCTTTTAACTGTTGCATGTTTGGCTTTATCATCAATAAAGGACTTTTCACACTCAAATATTTTGATCTCTGTTTTTCTGTTTTGTTTTTATGCATTAAAAACCCACATCAAAATGGCAATGTGTTTCTTTTGTTGCATACATAATAAGACATACCTCATCAATCATGCAGGTCTTTTTATTCAGATGACACCGATCATGACTCAGCTATAGCTCGGTATGACTTTGACAATCCAATCTATCAGGCTGAAGAAGAGACTAACAAAGATTGTGAACTACCCGAAGAGTTGGCCAGTTTGTTGAAGCAAGAGGAGAGAGTCATCCTACCTCATCAGGAGGAAATTGAGATTGTGAATCTGGGAACCGAGGACGCCAGAAATGAAGTAAGGATAGGGGCTGCATTGGAAGACAGTGTCAAGGGAAGATTGATTGAAATGCTCTGTGAGTATGTGGATATCTTCGCCTGGTCTTACCAAGACATGCCTGGGCTCGATACTGATATTGTGGTACACCGACTACCACTTAAAGAAGGTTGTGCTCCGGTCAAGCAAAAGTTGAGAAGAACTAAACCGGAGATGTCTGTCAAAATCAAGGAAGAGGTTCAGAAACAGCTAGATGCCGGTTTTCTTGCCGTGACAAATTATCCTCCATGGGTTGCTAACATCGTGCCTGTACCTAAGAAGGATGGGAAGGTCAGGATGTGTGTTGATTACAGGGATTTGAACAGAGCAAGCCCAAAGGATGATTTCCCGCTCCCTCACATTGACGTGTTAGTTGACAATACTGCTCAGTATTCTGTGTTTTCCTTCATGGATGGCTTCTCTGGGTATAACCAAATCAAGATGGCCCCAGAGGACATGGAGAAGACAACATTCATAACACCGTGGGGAACTTTTTGCTACAAAGTGATGCCCTTTGGATTGAAAAATGCAGGGCCAACTTACCAGCGGGCGATGGTGACTCTCTTTCATGATATGATTCACAAAGAGATTGAGGTCTATGTTGATGACATGATTGCGAAGTCACAGACGGAGGAAGAACATCTGGTGAATCTTCAGAAGTTATTTGAAAGGTTAAGAAAATTCATACTGAGGTTAAATCCAAACAAATGCACCTTCGGGGTGAGATCAGGAAAATTGCTGGGGTTCATTGTTAGTGAAAAGGGTATCGAGGTTGATCCTGCAAAGGTAAAAGCCATACAAGAAATGCCTGTGCAAAAAACAGAAAAAGAGGTTCGTGGTTTCTTGGGGAGATTAAACTACATTGCTAGGTTCATCTCGCATCTCACAGCCACGTGTGAACCAATCTTCAAGTTGCTAAGAAAAGATCAAGCGGTCAGGTGGAATGAAAATTGTCAAAAGGCGTTTGAAAAGATTAAAGAATACTTGCAGGAACCTCCGGTCCTTATGCCGCCAGTGCCAGGAAGGCCTTTGATTATGTATCTAACGGTTCTTGAGAATTCAATGGGTTGTGTGCTCGGTCAACAAGACGAGTCAAGTAGAAAGGAGCACACCATCTACTACTTGAGTAAAAAGTTTACTGATTGTGAGTCAAGGTACTCGATGCTGGAGAAAACATGTTGTGCACTCGCTTGGGCCGCTAAGCGTTTGAGGCAGTATATGTTAAACCACATAACCCTATTGATTTCGAAGATGGATCCAATCAAGTATGTGTTTGAGAAGCAAGCACTTTCTGGTAGAATAGCCCGTTGGCAGATGGTTCTGACAGAATACGATATTCAGTATGTTTCCCAAAAGGCCATTAAGGGAAGTGTTTTGTTAGAATATCTTGCCGAACAGCCAATTGAGGATTATCAACCGATGAAGTTTGAATTTTCGGATGAGCATATCATGTATCTGAAGATGAAGGATTGCGAAGAACCTTTGCCTGATGAAGGACCTGAGATTGGATCTCAGTGGAAGATGGTTTTTGATGGGGCTGTTAATTCATATGGTAACGGAATCGGGGTAATCATTACGACTCCACAGGGTTCTCATATACCCTTCACTGCCCGATTGGCGTTCATATGCACCAACAATAAGGCGGAGTATGAAGCATGCATCATGGGGTTAGAAGAAGCAATTGATTTGAGAATCAAGAACCTCGATGTTTATAGTGATTTTGCGTTGGTGGTTAACCGGATTACAGGTGAATGAGAGACTTGTCAAGCGAATCTTGTTCCGTATAACAACTATACCAGAAGGTTGTTACCTTTCTTTGACAGAATAGACTTCCATCACATTCCCCGGATAGAGAATCAGATGGCTGATGCGTTGGTAACGTTGTCATCAATGTATCAAGTGAATCGTTGGAATGAAACTCCTTCAATCAGAATAATACGCTTGGACAGACCTGCTTTTGTATTTGCAGTTGAAGGGGTATCAGATGGCAAGCCTTGGTATCATGACATCAAAGTCTTTTTGAAGAGTCAGGAATACCCAGCTGGGGCATCTTCCAAGGATAAAAAGACATTGAGGAGGTTATCAGGAAACTTCTTTTTGAACAAGGACGATGTGTTATACAAGAGAAACTTTGACATGGTCTTGCTACGTTGTGTTGATGAACACGAGGCGGGCCTGTTAATGGAAGAAGTTCACGAAGGTTCCTGCGGTACTCATGCCAATGGGCATGCTATGGCAAGAAAATTATTAAGAGCGGGGTATTACTGGATGACTATGGAGTCTGATTGTTTTAAATACGTCCGGAAATGTCATAAATGCCAGATTTATGCTGACAAGGTGCACGTACCGCCTACTCCTCTGAATGTTTTGTCATCACCTTGGCCTTTTGCCATGTGGGGCATTGACATGATTGGGAATATCGAGCCGACTGCTTCGAATGGACATCGTTTTATCCTGTGGCTATTGATTATTTCACGAAGTGGGTAGAAGCAGCATCGTATGCCAATGTCACCAGGCAAGTGGTAGCCCAGTTTATTAAGAAGGACATCATCTGCCGGTATGGAGTCCCGGAGAGAATCATTACTGATAATGGTTCAAATTTAAACAATAAGACGATGAAGGAGCTATGCCAGAGCTTTAAGATCGAACATCACAATTCTTCTCCCTACCGCCCGAAAATGAATGGGGTTGTTGAAGCGGCTAACAAGAACATAAAGAAGATTGTGCAGAAGATGGTAGTGACATACAAAGACTGGCATGAGATGTTGCCTTACGCTTTTCATGGATATCGTACTTCGGTATGCACATCAACTGGGGCAACTCCTTTCTCACTGGTGTATGGTATGGAAGCAGTTCTGCCATTAGAAGTTGAGATTCCTTCTTTGAGAATTCTGACAGATGTGAAGCTTGATGAAGCTGAGTGGGTGCGTTCCCGGCTGAATGAACTGAACCTCATTGAAGAGAAGAGATTGAAAGCCATTGCGCATGGCCGGTTGTATCAGAGCAAGATGAAAAAAGCATTTGATCAGAAAGTGCGTCCTCGGTGTTTTCAAACTGGTGAATTAGTTCTGAAAAGGATCACTCCTCCTCAAACAGATCACAGGGGCAAGTGGACTCCGAATTACGAAGGGCCATTGTAATACCCCAAAATTTGCTCTCCCCTTTTGTCATCATAGCATGGCATTATCATTTATCATATCATATCCACCTCATTAACATTGCATTACATTTAACATAGAAAAATGAAGCATGGCATCCTCCTTACCATCAGGGCATGTGATCAGGTGGGAGGTGGACAATCAAGAGATCATTCAAAGCACAAAAAGGTCAGTCAAGTTGCCTCAAGGCAAGCCAAGAAGCCTTTCATGTCTCATACCATCTCAATTGATCATCCACAACCTCAAGGATAAGAGATACAATAGGAGATTGAAGCATTACATCCTACACTATGCAAGAAGTCCAAAAATTGAAGGAAAATCCTCAAAAGAGATAGCTCATTGATTCAAAATCATCCTCAAGTGGCATTTCTCATCATCCTTTAAGAGGATACACAACATACTCTGAGGAATTTGGATTTGGAAGATGTGTAATTTCCTCCTAACCAAAGGGGGTCAGAATTAGGGTTTACAGTAAAATCAGGGAATCTGTGATTTTTTGGACAAAACTTGATGTCATGGTATTCTACATGTTCTTAAGTGTATGTGTATGGAAAATTGCCTCTCAATTGGTTTTAGAAGTGGTTCAATTGGAAGAAAGATAAAAAATCAGGAAATTTGGGGCAAAGTCAAATAATCAGAGGAAAAAGTCAACTCTTGACTTTTTGAGGCCAAATTCATGAAATTCATGTTATATGTGTCCAATGTGCAAAATTTGATCAAGAAACTCCAAAGGAATCATGAAAAAATCAAGATGTGGAAAGTTGCCATTTTTGGGTGAAGTAGGGTTACTAAAAATAGTAAGTTTTGGCCATTTTGCATCAGAGTTTGAACCAAGGCCATTTAAAATTGAAGCATCAAATGAAAATTCCACCAGGCCACAACAAAATGTCTTGCTTTAAGCTTCAAATCCATGTGTAGAACATCTCAATTGGATAAATATTGAGGGAGATATGATGGATCAAAGTTGGAAGAAAGTAGGCCAAAACTAGGTCATGACCAAGAATTTTCAGGTCACGCGCACATCATTTCCTCAAACAGTTGGTGTGCCAAAAGTCAAGCCTAATTTCTCCAAGAAGAAAGCTCCAAATGAGAAAATTTTCAACATCAAAGTTGTTCTTTGTAGTGTCATCTTCAATATTGATGTTGGGAAAATTTTGAATTGATCAAGCTATGAGTGAGTTATAGTGGTCTCAATTTAGTGTGTTCAGACTGAAATTCCATGCACCAAGCTGCCATGCCATGACCTACTTCACACGCCTACCACATAGTCCCCAAACTTTGATGTTCACAGCTATTTTCAAGCCTCTTGCACATCTCATTTCAACTCAAGTCCAACACCAAAATTGCTCCATGATATTCCCTCTTTCATTTGATCCCAAAACCTTCTCAAACCATTCACAATGCAGAGGAAAAATCATCTTTAAACTACCATGTTCCAACTGATTCCAAGCTGCTAAAAAATCAGAAATGAATGTTGTTGATTGTCACATTCCCACGCATGCTTGATCACACTCTCCATCCATTACCATTTTAAACCAAACACTTTTTACATTCACCATGTCACGTGCTTCATTATGCATGAGAAGGGAAAGAATGAAACTTGCTGAATAAGTTTATGCTACATAGCCGTGCCATTGGAATTTCATTTTCATCTCCACCATAGTTCTTCATAAACCAGCTGCACCATATCATTGCTCTCCCTAACTAACTTGACTCAGTTAGTTAGGGATGACTCACTCAAACCATTGTGACTCAGTTTAACCTTGGTTAACTCACACTATAAAGCCAAATCTCACCTCACAACTTCAGTTTTCAACCACATTCTCTCAAAAACACTTCAGAATTCTCCTCTCACTCTCTCTGATTTTTCTCATCTTCCTCTCCACGATTTCATCTTCATTGTGATTTCATTCCTCATGGCTTAGTGTGATTGAATCAAGAACAGCAAGAATAACTCCATTTATGCAAGCTTAGCCTCACTGCAATCTTGGTATGCTTTCATCAATACGTGAGTCAGAGGCATTTATTTTGCTAAAGGTGGAAATCTAGAAGCTGAAAGTATCAAGCTCTTCCCTGGTCTTCTCAACATCTCAAGGTTCTCCACATTTTCAGGTTTCATCATGCACTTTTCTTCATTCGATTCTCTTTAGTTTTGATTTATTTTTGCTGTTTTAAGCTTGATAGAAGCTTTACTCCAACCGGCTAGTTGATAGGCCTTCTAAAGGCTTAGTTGCAAAACCTAGGGCATAAATTGATCTCCTCTGTTCTTGCTATGTGTGTGTTTTTTGTGGATTTCATGAGCATATCCATGATGTACGTGAGCTCAGCATCATTTTGATATACGTTTTGTGCATTTTGGTGAGGTTCAAAAGTTGCAGGTGGTGGCTGTTGGCCGGAGAAGGTGACCGGAGGTCCCCTCCGGCCGGTGACTGTTATGACTAGGGTTTATGCACGTTTTAATCTTGTCCACTCATTTTCCATGATCGTGTGGTCCAAAAGTTGACAGCACATTAAAATTCACGTGCAAATCATGTGCACTATTTCTGAATTTACTTAAACATTGTGTGGCATGGTACATGGTAGCGAGTGTGTGTCCTCATCCGCATGTGTTGGATCTGCGTACTTTGACTTTGGCTTGACCTTGACTTGATCTAATGGCTATTGATGAGTCAATTTTGTTGACTGGAGTGCATGGTTACTATGGTGTTTTGCGCGTAATTGGACCTATGACAGATTGTTATTTACACCCCACGCTTCTAAGGCCCAAACGAATTGAACTATGGATTTGCTATGTTTGCACCCCATTCACATTGCATTTCATATTTTATTTTCATTTTTGCTACACGTTTCATAATTGATTTTTAAAAATATCAAACATCAGCATAAAATTCCACAAAAATTCATGAGTATCACTAAAACATTTAGGAAATTTTCCATGATTTTATTTCTTGATTTTATGACCTTTTTACCCCTGGTCCATAATTTTCTTTGAATTTCCATTTAGATGCATTCTAAGCATGATACATGAATTTGTTTAATTTTGTTCTTAATCATTAAAAATTGTTTTGATGCTCTTCTTTTTGTATTGAGTCATTATCATCTTGAGGTATGTTAAGTGATTTTATTTGATTTTTTAGGTCAGTTTTATGGCATGTTTGGTGTTCACTTTTGTGCTACTTTGTATGATATGTCTATGTGACCTAAGTGCATTGTTTGACATCATTTTACCTTGGTTCTTTGCATGCTACTTTGATATGTGATTCATCTCTGATTAGTGAACTTCAATACCATGCTGGCATAATTTTCATGAATCCATTTGGTCTTTGTTTGATGCATTACATTGGAAGTATAATCCATGGCATGTCATTACAACTTTAGTGCATGTTTACATGAATTCTTTTGTGCACATTTGTATGAGCATTTGCATATGTTATGAGCCATTCATATGATATTATAGGTCTTTGATACACATTATAGGTCATCTTTACATGTTCATTTCAATTTGAACTTTGTGCATCATTAACATGTATTGTTTGCACTTTCTTTTTGAACTTTCATTTCAATTCTTCTTATATTACTTCTTGAATGTCTTGAAGTTGATTCATAAATACTTTTGAGATGCTTATAAACCATTTTCCATTTAGTTTCAATTCTGGTTGTTGATTTACATGTTCCATTTATGCATGTCCTCTTCATTTCTTTCCATCTTTCATCTACCTCTTCTTCTTGTAACATGTTTAAATGCTAATGGAGGATGTTTGTTGCCTATCCACTTGAGTTTGATTGATGATATTCACTTGTTCTCATATGATGTACATTCTGGTTGTGGCTCTAGGATTTGGTTTCTCATTTAATTCTTTTGAGTTTTATGATGCATTACATGTTCTTTTACTTCTTATACTTCTTATACATATTTACTAA
Organism: Lathyrus tuberosus; assembly: GCA_022829125.1. NCBI lineage: Eukaryota > Viridiplantae > Streptophyta > Magnoliopsida > Fabales > Fabaceae > Lathyrus > Lathyrus tuberosus. Next base: position 7,207,741 of record JALAZF010000256.1, read on the forward strand.
CCATGTAGGGGCTTTGGTAAGTTTCAATTGAGTGTGGATAAGGAATCCACATTCAACTTCTATCTTTTCTCTTTTACAATTCCATTTTATGTTTTGTTAAGCACTTATGTGCTTTCTTTTAATAACTCATCACTTTCCCTTTGTGAATTACAATTCATCTTCTACTTTAGAAGTGAATTGTTTAATTCATTCTTTCTTTAGACTTTAGGTTGAAACCTCACAAACCTTAGGATCACTCCCTTAACTAATCAATTAGGATTGAGTCTTAGTCCATATCGATTTTTACCTTTATCCTCCCTTGAGTCTCTTTTCTAATCTCAAAGAAAATTCAAAGTATCTAATAAAGGTAGGCACTTATTGCATTTAGGCCTTTCATATAAAGAAAAGATTATAAGGGGTCTTCTCTTATAATCTTAAAATGTGTAGCATATGGCCCATCTTAGGTCAATGTGTTACATATTTGATCTTGTATGAGGGACTTAAATGCAATACTTGTTGAAGGTGCAAATAATAAAAAACACTTCTTCACTTCATAATCAACAAAACACTTAATAAACACAAGTATGCTAGTGTGTTTGAACCTTGACAATTGGAACTAAGTGTGGGGGTCTTCTTCATATTTAGTGTACTTTCTTACTCATTCCATCTTGGAATGTGAGAAGGTACACATTCCAAGGACTAAGATTTGGATACACTATCATATGCAAACAAATAACAAAACACTTCTTTCTAAAAGACAAAAACAAACAATAACATCTTTCCTTCGGGAATTCTTTTCTCACCTCATTCACTCTTAGCGTACGAACGCACTTCTACTCGTTCTCTTGCAAGACGGTAACGCACTCGGACCAGCGAGCCTGCAACACCTGAGCTAGAACGTAAGCCGTTCTCTAAAAAACGCAAACAATCCATCCCTAGTGAGGGGAACTACGCCGCTCTGATTCTCATGCTCCCGATGAGATACGTAGGCAGTGGGGTAGGGCCCATGCGAGCACTTCTTTTATTTTCCCTACATTTGTTTCCCGTTCCTTTTCTTTTCTTTCTCCTTTCTTTCTTTCAGTTCCTTTTCCGGTATCCTTTCTTCACACCCTTTGATCGAAACAGCAAGCGTGGATCCCATCGGGTACGATGGACGTGAGGGGGTGCTAATACCTTCCTCTCGCGTAACCGACTCCCGAACCCAGTTCTCTTGGTCGTAAGACCATGCTTTTCCTTTCTCTCAGGTTTACGCGGTGTTTCCTTTCCCTCTCTTGGGATAAATACACATTGCTGGCGACTCTGTTTCGGTGCCACTTTCGCGTTTGTACTTGGATGAAAATCCCGGGAGCGACAGCTGGCGACTCTGCTGGGGACGAACCCAGAATCTCTGGTTTCCTTAGCGAGTCAATCCTAGCGCTTGTCTGCTTTTCTTTCATTGGGTGTTTACTGTTGTGCTATATGTTGCTGTTTATTTATTTTACTGTATTTACCGCATTTTAGCTTTGCATATCATATATTATATTGTGTTGCACTGTTTTGTCTGTTTGGCGGGATGGGTGTTCTGAGAGATAAGCTCGCTACCAAGGCTTGAGTACATACATAGGTATTAGAGTGGATAGTCATGACGCTTGCGTGGTGGTGACCACGTATTGTTGTTCATGAGACCCACAACCAGACGAGGTTCTATCAGGAGCTTTCTGCTACTGCATGTTATGCAGGCCAGTGGTTATTCTCTTGAGGAACTGTCGACTCTGGTGACCATTCCCGAGGACTCAGTTGCGGCACTCCTCCCGAGATGTGACAGTGGCAGACCACATTTCGTGGCAAACCCATTGCACATTTTCGATCCGAGGACCCAATGCTGGGAACTTGCTATAGGACATCCCTTTTTGAAAGAGAATCAGCGGAGGCACTCCTCGATTGGCGATAGTACTGTACCCTGAGGGATGAATGTACTATTGCTTCTCGACCTCAGTGCCAGAAGCTGAGGACCTTTTGTTTTGGAGAATCAGTTGAGGCCTCCTCGATTGATGATGATGCCAAACCAGAAATGGTGAACGTATCATCATTTCTCGACCTGAGAGCCCGGGATACTGAACATCCTAGTACTCACATGTGAGAAGGGCGGGTTGTTTACAAGTTTGCAGGTAACCATGACCTCCTACATACCCGTTTTTTCTATCATCAGTGCACAAAAAGGAAGTTTCATCCTATTGTATTCAGATGGTTCTTATCTATGGTTCTATGTTAGTCTCAGAGCTACACTGACACCGTTCACAGTTCAGCACAGACACCTGATTCCCTGATCACATTGCCCTTTGCATTGCATTATCATATTTTAACATACATGTTTATTCATTTCCAGGTGCATATATTACCCTTGATTCCAGTCATCAGGTCCCTGCAAAGATGAACACTAAAGAAAGGAAGAATATCATCAGCTATAAGTTCCTTACGCCTACTTTAGGCCCTATTGTTATGCTGAAGGGAATGGCGAGCCCTGCAGTACGAGAAGCTTTTGAAGAGAAATATGGGTGGATTTTATCTATGGTCCGTAATGTCAGTGATTATGAAGCCAGAGGTCTCCATACGTTGATGCAGTTCTATGATCCGCCTCTGAGATGTTTTGTATTTCCAGACTATGTGTTGGTTCCTACCTTGGAGGAGTATTCCAACATGTTGGGGATTGCTATCAAGGAGGAGCCCCCTTTCTTTGGATCGGTGGGGGATCTTGACTTTGGGAAGTTGGCTGGTGCTCTTTATTTGAGCAAATCAGAGTTAAGTGACAATGTCTCCAACAAAGGAAAGATTCGTGGTTACAAGCTGGAATATCTGATTAAGAAGGCCCAGGAAGCAGCTAAAGGCGAGAATTGGCTTGTTTTTAATGCTTTGCTAGCCCTTTGTATATACGGCATAGTGTTGTTTCCCAACGAGCCGGATTTTATTGATACAGACGCTATACGAATATTCATGATGAAGAACCCGGTGCCAACGCTACTGGGAGATCTTCACTACTCGTTTTACAACCGAAACGAAAAGAAAAGAGGAGGGATAATTCGCTGTTGTGCACCTTTGTTCTATAAGTGGTTCGCAGGCCGTTTACCACAATCAGGGGCTTTTGTGGATTCCAAAGATTCTCTAGAGTGGAAACAGCGTTTAATGGGATTGGTGGCCAAGGACATCGTATGGGTAGATCATGGGCTGATTGGCAAGAATATTATCCACAGCTGTGGTAAGTTCCCTAACGTTCCACTAATAGGAAGACTGGGTGGGATTAACTACAATCCTTCTTTAGCCATTCGACAATTTGGGTATGCCCTGACAGGTCCGCCTATTAAGAGAGATGTGGAGGAGTCCCTCTATTTTCATACATCAGATGGATGGGAAGCAGCACAGAAAGCTTCTGAAAGCTGGGGTAGCGTACTGAAAAAGGGGAAAGTTACTCTAGGAAAGCCTAACAACCGGGTTTATCCAGCATATGAAGAGTGGGTAAAGAAAAGAGTTGAAGATTTTCTCTTGCCTTTTGGTAAGGCACCCCTTTTGTATCCGGAGAATGAGAAAGCAAGAAGCACTGCTACGGTGGAAGAAGTTGACAAGTTGCAAGCCTTGGTGAAAAAGCTCCAAGGAGAGAATTCCGAGTTGAGTAGCCGTCTTCAGAATGCTCTACATGCCAACAAAGAGCTGGAGCGGAAAGCCCAAGATGCTGAACAAATCCTAACTGCAAAAGAAAAAGACTTTGCCGGAAGAGCCCAACATTTCTGGAAGATTAGTAAAGGTGCTGATGATGCTACTCAAGCCCACAAGCAAACCAAACAGGCGTTAGCACAGACCAAAGAAAAGTTAACAAAGTTTCAGCACGCTTGGGACGAAGTTAGGATAGAGAATGCTGAATTACAGGAACAATTGCAGATTAAGGACGAAGAGCTTGAAAAGGCGCATGAGCAGAGGAGAAAGTATCGGGAAAGCCTCGGTAAGAGTCAAGAACAGCTAGAAGAAGCTAGAGGTGAGCTGAGGAACACCAAGAAAGAGCTTGAAGAAGTCATGATAGAAAGGGAGATACTCAAGACGCAAGCTGGCATAAAGAGACACAAAGGAGTGTGTGATGACGAGGCTCTGATGCTGCATATGGGTTCCTTAACTGAAGCTCTTGAGAAAAGGGATGTCTTGATCAAAGAAATGATTGAAAAGCCGAATCACCAGCGTACCCGTATACTTTTTGAGGAGATCAAATACTCAAGTGATAAGCTGAAGGGTGTGGAATTGTCAGACTGATGTTCTTTTCCTTATATTTTGTTATTAATGGTTACCATCAGGCTTGTTGATGGATCCATTTTTCCTTGTATTGCAGTTGCGGTTGAATCTTTCTTAAATGTACTTGAATACTTCGTTGAATGAGTATGAGCAGTTTTATTCAGAATTATTCCTTATCAGATAGCTGCACACAAGTTCATGACCACGACACGTCTCTTTATATCACAATTTCTGGTCTTCAGATTTCTGTGGTTGGATTGGAATCAGGGTATAAAGCACCTCGGAAATGACAAACATGGCATTGCATGGCATTGCATATCATTTTGCATTTTTTGTTACTTGCTTTTCAGGTACTCGTTGCGGGGTCTCTAACCTTTATTTGGTTTCAGGCAGTATAGCGGAGAGTCATATTCACCGATATTCGACGCGAAGGAATCAAGTAAGAATCATGGATCAAGTGCAAAGTGATTTGGCTGAAATGAGGGCGCGTATGGACCAGTTCATGACCCTCATGACTGGCATGGCGCAAAATCAGGAGAGATTGAGGCTTCTGGTAGAGCGTCCAGACAATGGGCCCGAAGGTGATTAGCATGACAATTCACAGGGACATGGCATTCCTCCTCCCGGTGGCAACCCTCCTCCTGGTGGTAACAATCGGGGTAATGGAAATGGTAGGCATGCTGGTGTTACTCTTGAAGATACTCTGGAAGACCAATTTACTCTGCTGGATGCTGATGTGGGTAATCAAGGGGATCGAAGGTATGATGAGTTAGCAGAGAAGATCAGGGCCATAGAATGCAAGAACTCTATGGGTATTGATGTTACCAGCTTAGGGCTGGTCTCAGGAGTCAGAATTCCCCCTAAATTCAAGCCTCCCACTTTTGATAAGTATCACGGCAATGCGTGTCCCCAAACGCATCTTCAAGCTTACTTTGGGAAGATTTCAGCCCATACAGATGATGAGAAGCTATGGATGCACTATTTTCAGGACAGTCTGGCGGGGGCGTCCTTGACCTGGTACATGAAGTTGAATAGAGCTGCTGTGAAGAATTGGAAAGATCTGGCAGAAGCGTTCCTGAAGCAATACCAATATAATATTGACATGGCGCCCAACCGCACTCAATTGCAGGGATTGTCCCAGAATGCCAAGGAGAGTTTCAAAGAATATGCACAGAGGTGGAGGGAAATGGCTGCCCAGGTCCAACCTCCCTTGTCAGACAGAGAAATGGCAGATATGTTCATGGGCACCTTGCAAGGGGCCTATCTTGACAGATTAGCTGCTTGTCCGTCGACTGGATTTGCTGATATTGTGATTGCGGGAGAAAGAATAGAAAGTCTGTTAAAGCTTGGAAAGATCCAGGATGTGAGTGGGGCTGGCTCTTCGGGGACGAAGAAACCGTTTGCTAGTAACCAGAAAAGAAGAGAGGGTGATACGAATGCTGTGTTTAGAGGACGAGGCAGAGGGCGTTCTCGAGCTTATTATCAGGTAGATGCTGTAACAATCCCCACACCGTCTGTTCAGAAACAACAACCCCAACAACAAGTTCAACAGCAACAACCTTTTTTCCAGCAAAGGTCTAGACAGAGGGATCGTAAGATGGATCCTCTCCCTATGACTTATGCTGCGCTGTTGCCCCGGCTACTCGAGTTAAAGTTGGTAGAACTCCGTACTATGAAAGCTCCGGTTGCTGGAAACCTGCCACCTAACTTCGATGTTAATGCTCGTTGTGAGTTCCACTCAGGTGCTCAGGGACACTCCATTGAAAAATGCTGGGCTTTCCATCATAAAGTACAAGATTTGATTGATGCTAAAGCCATCAATTTCTCTCCCGCTCCTAATATTACTCAGCATCCCATGCCTGATCATAGTGCAGCAAATGTGTACGCTATTGAATATGGGAGGAGATTGAATTTGGTGTTAGACGTTCATCAAGTGAAAACTTCTTTGTTGGTTGTAAAAGATCGTTTATTGAAGGGACAGGTGTTCCCGGGCTGTAATCAAGATTGCTCTGAGTGTATGAATCAGGATAACGGCTGCGATAAGTTGAAGATGGGTTTACAGAATCTGATCGATGAAGGATGTCTACAGTTCGACAGAGTCGTGAAAGACACTGATGAGATATCAACCGTGACCATCTATTACACTCCCGCTGAGATTCAAATGCCGGTCAATGCAGTTCCCGTGGCGAGTGTTGCGCCAGAAGGGCCCAGTCCTGTCACTATCACGGTGCCAGGACCAATTCCGTTCACATCTACGAAAGCTATCCCATGGCACTATGGGGCAGATGTATATTACGAAGGTAAAAAGCAGGAAGTTGAATCATCAATCAGCCCAAATATTGATAACGTAGGGGGTGTAGGGGGCTTTACAAGGAGTGGAAGGTTGTTCGCTCCCCAAACCTTGAGAAGTGATAAAGAGGCAGAAGCTGCAGCAAAGGCTAAGGGTAAACAGGTGGTTGAAAGTGCGCCTACACCTGAAGCAGAGACAAAGATTACTTTTGATAAGGAAATGGAAGAATTTATGAAGATAATCAAGAAAAGCGATTATAAGATTGTGGACCAACTGAATCAGACCCCTTCAAAGATTTCAATCTTGTCACTATTGATGTGCTCTGATGCGCACCGGCAGGCGTTGTTGAAAGTGTTGAAGAGTGCGTACGTGCCACAAGAAATTACTGTTAATCAGCTCGAGGGCGTAATCTCCAATGTTAATGTTAGCCATGGCTTGGGCTTTACAAGTAGAGATTTGACGGTTGAAGGAAGAAACCATAATAAGGCTTTGCATATCACGATGGAGTGTAAGGGCGCAGTGTTATCTCATGTACTGGTAGACACTGGTTCATCACTTAATGTCTTGCCCAAGAAGGCATTGATGAAGCTGGAAGTTGATGGTTTGATCTTAAGGCCTAGTGAATTGGTGGTCAGAGCATTCGATGGAACTAGACGATCTGTGTTTGGTGAGGTGGAATTGCCCGTACAAATTGGACCACAGGTATTCAAATCCACGTTCCATGTAATGGACATACAACCTGCATATAGCTGCCTATTGGGGCGCCCTTGGATTCACGGAGCCGGGGCTGTGACTTCTACTCTACATCAAAAGCTGAAGTATGAGTTTGAAGGGCAGGTTGTGACGGTGTGTGGGGAAGAAGACATCTTTGTGAGTCACTTGTCCACGTTCAAGTACATTGAAATGGATGGGGAAATTCATGAGATGCTGTGCCAATCATTTGAAGCAGTCAATATTGACGATGCACCTGAGTCTTCTTCTGTACCAGTTGGGGCTGGTACCTCTATTTCATCTTACAAACAAGCTGTCGAAGTCGTCAGGGCAGGCAACGCCCAAGGTTGGGGCAGGTTGATAGAGACCCCAATGAAGGAAGACAAATTTGGTATTGGTTATCATCCCTCTACAACTTCAGATGCGGGGGGCAGAGGACCCATTACTTTCAATAGTGGGGGAATTATCTACATGGACCAGTCTTGTGCAGCCACAGAGGATAGTGTTGACAGTAATTGTGACCTGGACAACTGGGTACGCCCTCATGCTTCGGGACAACAAGTGCAGAACTGGTTCGTTGAAGAAGTCATCCGGGTTACTCTTCAGACAGAGTAATTTTTCTTTGTTTTTTTTCTAACCATAATGCATGTCAAAATCTTGCGCTTTGCCCAAGGCGTATAGATTCATTTGTAGGGCCACCATGGTTGCATTTGCAATGTTTAATCATTAATAAAGGACGTTTTGCAATCAAATTTTGTTCTCTGTCTTTCAGTTTTTATTTTTGCACAAAAAATATAAAATGGCAATGTTTCATTTTCTTTTGTTTTGCTTAAAAATAAATTCTAAAATAAGGCATGAACCCGTTCATGCAGACTTGATCCTCCGGATACCACTGATAACGATTTTGATATGGCCATGTATGACTTTGATAATCCGATTTATCAAGCCGAAGAAGGGGATGAGAAAGATTGTGAACTTCCTGAAGAACTGGCCAGATTGTTGAAACAAGAGGAAAGGGTCATCCAGCCTCATCAGGAGACTGTAGAAATCATCAATATTGGTACCAAGGACGCCAAGAAAGAGATCAGGATTGGTGCCAGCTTGCAAGCAGATGTGAAGCAAACTTTGACGGAAATGTTGCGCGAGTATGTTAACATCTTCGCCTGGTCGTATCAAGACATGCCGGGGTTGGATACGGATATTGTCGTGCACAGACTGCCAGTAAGAGAAGAATGTCCGCCAGTCAAGCAGAAACTTCGTCGGACTCACCCCGACATGGCTTTAAAGATTAAGGAGGAAGTCCAGAAGCAGTGGGATGCTGGGTTTCTTGCTGTGACAAAGTATCCTCCATGGGTAGCCAACATCGTGCCAGTACCGAAGAAAGATGGAAAAGTGAGAATGTGTGTGGATTATCGAGATCTTAATAAAGCTAGCCCGAAAGATGATTTTCCACTACCTCATATTGATGTGCTGGTCGATAATACAGCTCAGTTTTCAGTGTTCTCATTTATGGACGGTTTCTCCGGGTACAACCAGATCAAGATAGCACCTGAAGATATGGAGAAGACCACGTTCATTACTCCGTGGGGTACATATTGTTATAAAGTAATGCCTTTTGGGTTGAAAAACGCAGGGGCAACGTACCAGCGGGCGATGGTGACATTGTTTCATGACTTGATTCATAAGGAGATCGAATGTTATGTAGATGATATGATTGCCAAGTCGAGAACAGAAGAGGAACATCTGATTAACCTGAAAAAGCTGTTTGAAAGGTTGAGAAAGTTCCGTCTGAGATTAAATCCAAACAAGTGCACGTTTGGGGTGCGTTCTGGAAGGTTACTGGGTTTCATTGTGAGCGAAAGAGGAATCGAGGTTGATCCTGCCAAGGTGAAAGCAATACAAGAAATGCCTGAACCGAGAACAGAAAAAGAGGTTCGTGGTTTCTTGGGTAGATTGAACTACATTGCAAGGTTCATATCTCACCTAACAGCCACGTGTGAACCAATATTTAAATTGTTAAGGAAAGATCAAACGGTCAGGTGGAATGACGATTGCCAATTGGCATTCGATAAGATAAAAGAATACTTGCAGGAACCTCCGATTCTAATGCCTCCAGTTGAAGGGAGACCGCTGATAATGTATCTGACAGTGCTTGAAGGATCCATGGGTTGTGTTCTCGGTCAACATGACGAGACAGGTAGGAAGGAGCATGCTATTTACTACCTGAGCAAAAAGTTCAATGATTGTGAGTCCCGATACTCAATGCTTGAAAAGACATGCTGTGCACTTGCATGGGCCGCTAAGCGATTGAGGCAATATATGGTTAGGCACACGACCTTGTTGATTTCAAAAATGGATCCTATCAAGTACATTTTCGAGAAACCAGCATTGACAGGCAGAGTTGCACGGTGGCAAATGGTCTTGACAGAGTATGACATTCAGTACACTTCACAAAAGGCCATCAAAGGAAGTATCTTGTCCGATTATCTTGCGCAACAGCCGATGGATGATTACCAACCCATGAAGTTTGACTTCCCTGATGAGGACATCATGTTTCTCAAAGCTAAAGATTGCGAGGAACCCCTTCCGGAGGAGGGGCCAGACCCTGAATCCAAATGGAGTCTGATGTTTGATGGGGCTGTCAATATGAATGGGTGCGGAGTTGGAGCAGTTCTTATCACGCCGGAAGGTGTTCATATGCCTTTCACTGCACGAATAACTTTCGGATGCACCAACAATGAAGCAGAGTACGAAGCTTGTATAATGGGGATCGAGGAGGCGATTAATCTACGGATTAAAACCCTTGATATATTTGGTGATTCAGCTTTGGTAATCAATCAAGTGAAGGGGAGTTGGTACACGCACCAAACAAATCTAGTGCCGTATAGAGATTATACAAGGAGATTGCTGACGTTTTTCACAACAGTGAAACTGTACCACATTCCTCGAGATGAGAATAGGTTCGCTGATGCCTTGGCCACTTTGTCTTCCATGATCAAAGTGCAAGGATGGAACCATGTACCTAAGATTGAGGTATCCCGCCTTGACAGACCAGCATTTGTGTTTGCGGTCGATGCAACGTCTGATGACAAGCCATGGTTTCATGACATTAAGTGTTTCTTGAAAAGTCAAGAGTACCCGTCCGGGGCATCGTCCAAAGACAGGAAGACGTTGAGAAGGTTAGCTGGTAGTTTCTTCCTGAACAAAGATGGCGTGCTGTATAAAAGAAATTTTGACACGGTCCTGCTTAGATGTGTGGATAGACATGAAGCAGACTTGTTGATGATTGAAGTGCACGAAGGCTCTTTCGGTACCCATGCCGGAGGGCATGCAATGGCTAAAAAGTTGTTAAGGTCGGGATATTATTGGTTGACTATGGAGTCAGATTGTTGCAAATATGCCCGCAAATGCCATAAATGCCAGATCTACGCAGATAAAGTGCATGTACCTCCAAATCCGTTGAGTATCATGTCGTCGCCTTGGCCGTTTGCCATGTGGGGCATTGATATGATCGGAAAGATTGAGCCTACAGCTTCCAATGGTCATCGTTTCATCTTGGTGGCAATTGATTACTTCACCAAGTGGGTTGAAGCCGCATCCTATGCCAATGTTACAAAATAAGTGGTCGCTCGTTTCTTAAAACGAGATATCATTTGCCGATATGGAGTTCCCGAAAGAATCATTACTGATAATGGTTCTAATTTGAACAATAAGATGATGGCTGAGTTATGCCAGGACTTCAAAATCGAACATCACAATTCTTCTCCGTACCGCCCAAAGATGAATGGCGCGGTCGAAGCGGCCAACAAAAATATCAAGAAGATTGTGCAGAAGATGGTTGTCACGTACAAAGATTGGCATGAGATGTTACCATTTGCTTTGCATGGGTATCGAACGTCGGTACGCACGTCCACTGGGGCAACCCCATTCTCACTTGTATATGGTATGGAGGCAGTACTACCAGTTGAAGTGGAGATTCCGTCCCTCAGAGTCATGATGGATGTTAAGCTAGATGAGGCTGAATGGGTACGAGCCAGATTTGATCAGTTGAGCCTTATTGAGGAAAAGCGATTGGCGGCTGTATGCCATGGGCAACTATATCAGCGCAGAATGAAACAGGCATTTGACCAGAAGGTGCGTCCTCGGGTTTATAAAATCGGAGATGTGGTACTCAAAAGGATCCTTCCTCCCAATACAGATCACAGGGGCAAATGGACTCCTAATTATGAAGGTCCATTCGTGGTTAAAAAGGTCTTTTCGGGCGGAGCTTTATTGCTTACAACCATGGATGGCGAAGACTTTTCATCCCCTGTCAACTCGGACGTAGTCAAAAAATACTTCGCATGAATAGACCCGCTGGATAATAAAAATAAAAAAAATCCAGGCAAAAAAGGGCATCCCGGCGAACCAAAAACAGAATAAGGTTCGGGCAAAAATTAGGGATATAATTGAAAAAAACTTGTACACCCGGTAAGTTGAAAACCCGAAAGGGCAACTTAGGCAAAAAAGGGTATCCTGGTGGATCGAAAACCTGAAAGGGCGGTCCACACAAAAGAGGGATTTAAGCAAATGACTATGGTCTGAGTTATCTATCCCCCATTACCGTTTGAACAACTGACGTTCTGAAGGATAGGGATTGGTCTGATCATTCCTCAGAAGGCAAGGTCGGGGAGTTTTGAAGACATACTGGTCATAACAGAATGGAAACTCAGTGGAATTCCGTTTTCACATTGCCATTAGGATAGTTTCTTTTCTCAATTTTCAGCGATCACCTCTTTCCAGGGATTGCTTCCAGATGTAATTGCCTATTCTGGGCTCTCAGTCAATAAATTAAATTTCAATAAAAAGCTTTCTATTTTTGTTTTATTGCTTTGTTTGCAAAAACGTCTTAATTTTTGATAAAACATTGCATTTGAAAACATGGCAGCCTTGCAATAACATGCGCAGAAAAAACATTTGAAATTACTTCGAATGTTGAATACTCCCGGATGGTGGATTCTAGCCACGCAATATTCGGGGCATGTGGGCATATTCTTTTGTTGCAGGTAGCAGGTGCAGATGATTTTAAGCACAAGACCAGCAATAAATCACCCCACGCAAAAGACTGGGGCAATTATGGGTAAGGAGATCGGCGTTCATCGGGTCGATCTCAGTGAATTAAGTTCAACTGGGTACCGTTGTATCTTATTAAGTCGATTCTCTCATTCAGTACTTCCAACAACTACAAGCTTTTCTGTGTCGATAACGGTCACAGGTTCCCCAAAAGAGTGGTCTCGTCGACACCGAAACGGATGGTCATTATCCCCGTTGAAATCACTAGGAGTTTGAAGAGGCTAAATCTTCTGTAAAATTCTCTTATGACATCCTCTTCGGGGACAAATTGTTGGTTTTCTTAAGCATGGGGCATGTTGTTTCCCCAGCATGAAGTGTTGATCACCCCCCAGTAGAGTTTGATGGTCATTATCCCCAGCGAAGTCGCAGGAGTTTGAAGAAGCTAAATCTTCTGTAAAATCCTCTTATGACATCCTCTTCGGGGACAAATTGTTTGGTTCCCCAGCATGAAGTGTTGATCATCCCCAGTAGAGTTTGAGGACAGTTGGTCTTCTGTAAAATCCTCTCAAAAGGCATTCCCCAACACGAGACGCTTTAAAGCAGTTTGCTCCAGCAGAGTTTGTTATAAACTCGTCATCCCCAACGGAATTGTCTAAAGGAAAGCTCGCCTAACATGGGGCATTGTAGTACTTATCCTAAGCTCGACAGTCACATTCTTCAGCAGACTACTGTGGATTTGCTTTGGGTTTCCCCAACAGATCTCTAAGGACTCTTTCTAGCAAGTTGCAGTGGAATGTTCTAACCAGGATTTGCATATCCCTGGCAGAGTAGCCATGATCCCCAACAAGATTGTGTCTCTGGTAATGATCCCCCACAGAGGTCAGCATCGAATCTTGTCAGCAATACTCCCCAGCCGAGTTATAAGGTTGATAATCCCTATAAAGGATCTTGGGTTGAATAAATCCCCAAGCAGAGTTTTAATGGCTCATTTCCCCAGCAGGACGTCATTTAAAAATTCTCATCCCCAGCGGAGTTGCTGTGACCAGAATCCAGCCCCAAACAGATGGAATAATTCCTGGCAGAGTCATCATTCCCTCATATCTTAAAGTCCAACAGTGGATTGGCAAAAGTCCGTCTTCGGGTGGCAAAAGTCCAACAGCGGATTGGCAAAAGTCCGTCTTCGGGTGGCAAAAGTCCAACAGTGGATTGGCAAAAGTCCGTCTTCGGGTGGCAAAAGTCCAACAGTGGATTGGCGAAAGGTCCATCTAAGGGTGGCATATTCCAAAAGTCCAACAGTGGATTGGCAAAAGTCCGTCTTCGGGTGGCAGAAGTCCAACAGTGGATTGGCAAAAGTCCATCTTCGGGTGGCACGAAGCTGCAAAGTCCACCAGTAGCGTGGCAGGCCAGTAGTCGTCTGGAATTGCATAAAAGACATTATTAAAGTCCACCAGTAGTGTGGCAAGCCAGTAGTCGTCTGGCGTCGTTCAAAAGACATTATTAAAGTCCACCAGCAGTGTGGCAAGCCAGTAGTCGTCTGGCGTCGTACAAAAGACATTATCAAAGTCCACCAGCAGTGTGGCAAGCCAGTAGTCGTCTGGCGTCGTTCAAAAAGACATTTTTTGAAGTCCATCAGCAGTATGGCAAGCCAGTAGTCGCCTGACTTCGTTCAAAAGACAGATCTCTCTGACAGCGTTTCATCGAAGATTCAATCCAGCAGTCTCGTTGGGTTTATATCCCTTTTCTTCTTCATCATCCAGAGCAAATTTTTGGTTATATTTGGTATTCAATCACTATATACCTTGAAAGTCCGAAAGCAATTGCTTTCAGGCATTCAGGTCTACAGCGCTTGAATAGGGGCAGCTGTAATACCCCAAAATTTGCTCTCCCCTTTTGTCATCATAGCATGGCGTTATCATTTATCATATCATATCCACCTCATTAACATTGCATTACATTTAACATAGAAAAATGAAGCATGGCATCCTCCTTACCATCAGGGCATGTGATCAGGTGGGAGGTGGACAATCAAGAGATCATTCAAAGCACAAAAAGGTCAGTCAAGTTGCCTCAAGGCAAGCCAAGAAGCCTTTCATGTCTCATACCATCTCAATTGATCATCCACAACCTCAAGGATAAGAGATACAATAGGAGATTGAAGCATTACATCCTACACTATGCAAGAAGTCCAAAAATTGAAGGAAAATCCTCAAAAGAGATAGCTCATTGATTCAAAATCATCCTCAAGTGGCATTTCTCATCATCCTTTAAGAGGATACACAACATACTCTGAGGAATTTGGATTTGGAAGATGTGTAATTTCCTCCTAACCAAAGGGGGTCAGAATTAGGGTTTACAGTAAAATCAGGGAATCTGTGATTTTTTGGACAAAACTTGATGTCATGGTATTCTACATGTTCTTAAGTGTATGTGTATGGAAAATTGCCTCTCAATTGGTTTTAGAAGTGGTTCAATTGGAAGAAAGATAAAAAATCAGGAAATTTGGGGCAAAGTCAAATAATCAGAGGAAAAAGTCAACTCTTGACTTTTTTAGGCCAAATTCATGAAATTCATGTTATATGTGTCCAATGTGCAAAATTTGATCAAGAAACTCCAAAGGAATCATGAAAAAATCAAGATGTGGAAAGTTGCCATTTTTGGGTGAAGTAGGGTTACTAAAAATAGTAAGTTTTGGCCATTTTGCATCAGAGTTTGAACCAAGGCCATTTAAAATTGAAGCATCAAATGAAAATTCCACCAGGCCACAACAAAATGTCTTGCTTTAAGCTTCAAATCCATGTGTAGAACATCTCAATTGGATAAATATTGAGGGAGATATGATGGATCAAAGTTGGAAGAAAGTAGGCCAAAACTAGGTCATGACCAAGAATTTTCAGGTCACGCGCACATCATTTCCTCAAACAGTTGGTGTGCCAAAAGTCAAGCCTAATTTCTCCAAGAAGAAAGCTCCAAATGAGAAAATTTTCAACATCAAAGTTGTTCTTTGTAGTGTCATCTTCAATATTGATGTTGGGAAAATTTTGAATTGATCAAGCTATGAGTGAGTTATAGTGGTCTCAATTTAGTGTGTTCAGACTGAAATTCCATGCACCAAGCTGCCATGCCATGACCTACTTCACACGCCTACCACACAGTCCCCAAACTTTGATGTTCACAGCTATTTTCAAGCCTCTTGCACATCTCATTTCAACTCAAGTCCAACACCAAAATTGCTCCATGATATTCCCTCTTTCATTTGATCCCAAAACCTTCTCAAACCATTCACAATGCAGAGGAAAAATCATCTTTAAACTACCATGTTCCAACTGATTCCAAGCTGCTAAAAAATCAGAAATGAATGTTGTTGATTGTCACATTCCCACGCATGCTTGATCACACTCTCCATCCATTACCCTTTTAAACCAAACACTTTTTACATTCACCATGTCACGTGCTTCATTATGCATGAGAAGGGAAAGAATGAAACTTGCTGAATAAGTTTATGCTACATAGCCGTGCCATTGGAATTTCATTTTCATCTCCACCATAGTTCTTCATAAACCAGCTGCACCATATCATTGCTCTCCCTAACTAACTTGACTCAGTTAGTTAGGGATGACTCACTCAAACCATTGTGACTCAGTTAACCTCACTCAGTTTAACCTTGGTTAACTCACACTATAAAGCCAAATCTCACCTCACAACTTCAGTTTTCAACCACATTCTCTCAAAAACACTTCAGAATTCTCCTCTCACTCTCTCTGATTTTTCTCATCTTCCTCTCCACGATTTCATCTTCATTGTGATTTCATTCCTCATGGCTTAGTGTGATTGAATCAAGAACAGCAAGAATAACTCCATTTATGCAAGCTTAGCCTCACTGCAATCTTGGTATGCTTTCATCAATACGTGAGTCAGAGGCATTTATTTTGCTAAAGGTGGAAATCTAGAAGCTGAAAGTATCAAGCTCTTCCCTGGTCTTCTCAACATCTCAAGGTTCTCCACATTTTCAGGTTTCATCATGCACTTTTCTTCATTCGATTCTCTTTAGTTTTGATTTATTTTTGCTGTTTTAAGCTTGATAGAAGCTTTACTCCAACCGGCTAGTTGATAGGCCTTCTAAAGGCTTAGTTGCAAAACCTAGGGCATAAATTGATCTCCTCTGTTCTTGCTATGTGTGTGTTTTTTGTGGATTTCATGAGCATATCCATGATGTACGTGAGCTCAGCATCATTTTGATATACGTTTTGTGCATTTTGGTGAGGTTCGAAAGTTGCAGGTGGTGGCTGTTGGCCGGAGAAGGTGACCGGAGGTCCCCTCCGGCCGGTGACTGTTATGACTAGGGTTTATGCACGTTTTAATCTTGTCCACTCATTTTCCATGATCGTGTGGTCCAAAAGTTGACAGCACATTAAAATTCACGTGCAAATCATGTGCACTATTTCTGAATTTACTTAAACATTGTGTGGCATGGTACATGGTAGCGAGTGTGTGTCCTCATCCGCATGTGTTGGATCTGCGTACTTTGACTTTGGCTTGACCTTGACTTGATCTAATGGCTATTGATGAGTCAATTTTGTTGACTGGAGTGCATGGTTACTATGGTGTTTTGCGCGTAATTGGACCTATGACAGATTGTTATTTACACCCCATGCTTCTAAGGCCCAAACGAATTGAACTATGGATTTGCTATGTTTGCACCCCATTCACATTGCATTTCATATTTTATTTTCATTTTTGCTACACGTTTCATAATTGATTTTTAAAAATATCAAACATCAGCATAAAATTCCACAAAAATTCATGAGTATTACTAAAACATTTAGGAAATTTTCCATGATTTTATTTCTTGATTTTATGACCTTTTTACCCCTGGTCCATAATTTTCTTTGAATTTCCATTTAGATGCATTCTAAGCATGATACATGAATTTGTTTAATTTTGTTCTTGATCATTAAAAATTGTTTTGATGCTCTTCTTTTTGCATTGAGTCATTATCATCTTGAGGTATGTTAAGTGATTTTATTTGATTTTTTAGGTCAGTTTTATGGCATGTTTGGTGTTCACTTTTGTGCTACTTTGTATGATATGTCTATGTGACCTAAGTGCATTGTTTGACATCATTTTGCCTTGGTTCTTTGCATGCTACTTTGATATGTGATTCATCTCTGATTAGTGAACTTCAATACCATGCTGGCATAATTTTCATGAATCCATTTGGTCTTTGTTTGATGCATTACATTGGAAGTATAATCCATGGCATGTCATTACAACTTTAGTGCATGTTTACATGAATTCTTTTGTGCACATTTGTATGAGCATTTGCATATGTTATGAGCCATTCATATGATATTATAGGTCTTTGATACACATTATAGGTCATCTTTACATGTTCATTTCAATTTGAACTTTGTGCATCATTAACATGTATTGTTTGCACTTTCTTTTTGAACTTTCATTTCAATTCTTCTTATATTACTTCTTGAATGTCTTGAAGTTGATTCATAAATACTTTTGAGATGCTTATAAACCATTTTCCATTTAGTTTCAATTCTGGTTGTTGATTTACATGTTCCATTTATGCATGTCCTCTTCATTTCTTTCCATCTTTCATCTACCCCTTCTTCTTGTAACATGTTTAAATGCTAATGGAGGATGTTTGTTGCCTATCCACTTGAGTTTGATTGATGATATTCACTTGTTCTCATATGATGTACATTCTGGTTGTGGCTCTAGGATTTGGTTTCTCATTTAATTCTTTTGAGTTTTATGATGCATTACATGTTCTTTTACTTCTTATACTTCTTATACATGTTTACTAACCATGTAGGGGCTTTGGTAAGTTTCAATTGAGTGTGGATAAGGAATCCACATTCAACTTCTATCTTTTCTCTTTTACAATTCCATTTTATGTTTTGTTAAGCACTTATGTGCTTTCTTTTAATAACTCATCACTTTCCCTTTGTGAATTACAATTCATCTTCTACTTTAGAAGTGAATTGTTTAATTCATTCTTTCTTTAGACTTTAGGTTGAAACCTCACAAACCTTAGGATCACTCCCTTAACTAATCAATTAGGATTGAGTCTTAGTCCATATCGATTTTTACCTTTATCCTCCCTTGAGTCTCTTTTCTAATCTCAAAGAAAATTCAAAGTATCTAATAAAGGTAGGCACTTATTGCATTTAGGCCTTTCATATAAAGAAAAGATTATAAGGGGTCTTCTCTTATAATCTTAAAATGTGTAGCATATGGCCCATCTTAGGTCAATGTGTTACATATTTGATCTTGTATGAGGGACTTAAATGCAATACTTGTTGAAGGTGCAAATAATAAAAAACACTTCTTCACTTCATAATCAACAAAACACTTAATAAACACAAGTATGCTAGTGTGTTTGAACCTTGACAATTGGAACTAAGTGTGGGGGTCTTCTTCATATTTAGTGTACTTTCTTACTCATTCCATCTTGGAATGTGAGAAGGTACACATTCCAAGGACTAAGATTTGGATACACTATCATATGCAAACAAATAACAAAACACTTCTTTCTAAAAGACAAAAACAAACAATAACGTCTTTCCTTCGGGAATTCTTTTCTCACCTCATTCACTCTTAGCGTACGAACGCGCTTCTACTCGTTCTCTTGCAAGACGGTAACGCACTCGGACCAGCGAGCCTGCAACACCTGAGCTAGAACGTAAGCCGTTCTATAAAAAACGCAAACAATCCATCCCTAGTGAGGGGAACTACGCCGCTCTGATTCTCATGCTCCCGATGAGATACGTAGGCAGTGGGGTAGGGCCCATGCGAGCACTTCTTTTATTTTCCCTACATTTGTTTCCCGTTCCTTTTCTTTTCTTTCTCCTTTCTTTCTTTCAGTTCCTTTTCCGGTATCCTTTCTTCACACCCTTTGATCGAAACAGCAAGCGTGGATCCCATCGGGTACGATGGACGTGAGGGGGTGCTAATACCTTCCTCTCGCGTAACCGACTCCCGAACCCAGTTCTCTTGGTCGTAAGACCATGCTTTTCCTTTCTCTCAGGTTTACGCGGTGTTTCCTTTCCCTCTCTTGGGATAAATACACATTGCTGGCGACTCTGTTTCGGTGCCACTTTCGCGTTTGTACTTGGATGAAAATCCCGGGAGCGACAGCCATATGTAGTAAGACATGTCTTCTCTGGTGGAGCCTTATTACTCTCAACTATGGATGGCGGAGATTTTACGTCCCCTGTGAACGCGGATGTAGTCAAAAAATACTTTGCATAAAAAAGGACCCGCTGAACATAAAAAGAAGGTTCAGTAAAAAATGGGGCATCCTGGCGAACCATAAAAAGAAAAGGTTCGGGCAAAAATTAGGGATAAAAAGAAAAAGAAATTAACCCGCAAGGTTAAAAACCTGAAAAGGCAACTTTGGCAAAAATGGGTATCCCGGTGGATTGAAAACCCGAAAAGGGCGATCCAGGCAAAAGTTAGGGATTTAAAAGCAAAGACTACGATCCGCGTTCGATCTGTGATCACTATTCACACTTGGAAAATTTGAAGGAAAGGAATCAGTCCAGTCAGTCATCTTCAAAGGCCAAAGTATCTGCGGATAAACAAGTCATATGGGTTATAGCTGAGTCGAGTCATGGTGGATATCTGTTCCCCCACATTGCCGACATGTGTATTTTCTTTTACTTTTTGCGCAATTACCTCTTTTCAGGAATTGCTTCCAGATGTAAATGCCTATTTACAGGCTGATCATTCAATAAAGTTTGCATTTCAGTCAAAGAGCTTTTGTTTTTGTTTTACCTGTTTTGTTTGTGAAAATGTCCAATATTTTTTATAAACATTACATGTTAAAATGTTGAGCTCTGTGAAACAAGTTGGAAAACAGTGGCAATTGCTTAGGCGACAGTCACTATGATGATAATCAAAGTAATCATTTTTGCAAGTAGACCTTTCTGTTAGTTTTGCAGGATGACAGGTGTACCTCCCCAGTAGAGCTCTCCCCAACTTTGAAGTCTGATCATCCTCAGCAGTTTATTACTCTTCCCCATTAGAGTATCGAGGGTCGTCTTCCTCAACAGAGTATAAAGAGGTAATTCCCAGAGCGGAGTCGTTGAGGATCGTCCCCCTCAGCAAGATATAAGAGGTTTTCCCCCAGCCAGAGTTGTGATTTGGCTCACCTTTCTTCAGCAGGTGGTGTTTCCCCACAGAGTATGGGGCAGTCGTTTTTCCCCAGCTAGTCAGGAAACATGTGTTTATCCCCTAGCAGAGTGGATGTTGACAACTACTATTTTCCAAGCAGATGTGCTGATGATGATCTGTACTCTTCAGCAGGATAAAGATGCTCGTATCCCCAAGCAGAGTCTGGTGGTGATTGGTATCCCCAGCAGGTCTTAAGTCCAATCGTTTTTGGCAGGCGTCAAAGCCAAGTTCTGAAGTATTTGGTGATCCCCAGCGAAGGAGTTTCCATCTTCAGTATTCATCTCCCTCCCCAGCTGAGTGGGTATTCTCTCGGAGTTTCGTCCATCTCCAGCAGAGTTGTTGATCTTGATATTCCCCAACAGAGTGGGTATTCTCTCGGAGTTTCATCCATCTCCAGCAGAATTGGTGATTGTGATCTTCCCTAGCAGGGTGAAGTTTTCCTCAGCATTGTTATTTGGTTTGATGACAATGTAGTTTGTCGTCCTCGGTGGAGTTGCTTCTGTTCTCAGCGTTTATTTCGCTGGGACGGTCTTTTGCATTGCATAAGCATTTTTTGCATGGCATCCTCCTAAATGCGTAGCATTCCCACTTCGTGTGGAGAATTACGGCAAAATTCAAACATATGCATCCGAAGCATAAGCCAGGTTTGAGTTTTCCTTCGTCAGGAAAGCCGGATTTCAGGAAGATATCTTTTGACTTTACTCCACAGGTGTTGGGTTTGGTCATTCAAAGCAATATTTTACAGTCCCACGGCAGAGTGTTTTGCCCGGATTGTGAACCCATGATCTCTTTTCACCCCTTCCATCTAGGTGGTCTTTTGATTCATCCCTTCAAGGTTTTTACCGTCAGACACTCGTCCGTGTTTCCTTCGGCACCCGTCCGTGTTTGAACCTTTTTGTTTCAATACCCGTTCGTATTGACCTTTTGATGACACTCGTCCGTGTTTCCTTTTACACCCGTCCGTGTACATTTTTCGATACCCGTCCGTATTGAACCTCTTTACACCCGTCCGTGTACCTTTTCGATACCCGTCCGTATTGAAACTCTTTACACACGTCCGTGTACCTTTTCGATACCCGTCCGTATTGAACCCTTTTACACTCGTCCGTGTACCTTTTCCGATACCCGTCCGTATTAAACCTCTTTACACCCGTCCGTGTACCTTTTCGATACCCGTCCGTATTGAAACCCTTTTACACCCGTTCGTGTACCTTTTTCGATACCCGTCCATATTGAACCTCTTTACACATGTCCGTGTACCTTTTCGATACCCGTCCTTATTGAAACTCTTTACACCCGTCCGTGTACCTTTTCGATACCCATCCGTATTGAACCCTTTTACACCCATCCGTGTACCTTTTCGATACTCGTCCGTATTGAAACTCTTTACGCCCGTCCGTGTATCTTTCTGATACCCGTCCGTATTGAACTTTTTACACCCGTCCGTGTACCTTTTTGATACTCGTCCGTATTGAAACTCTTTACACCCGTCTGTGTACCTTTTCGATACCCGTACGTATCTGATATCTTTGATTCCTTAACACCCGTCCGTGTTTATCCCCAGCCTAGCTAACACTCGTTTGTGTTTATTTCATGACATTTCAATACATTGTTTGTATTGGTTTCCAACACTCGTACGTGTTGTGACAGTGCAACATTTATTGCTTGTTCCCCAGTGGAGTCGTTCCTCCTTTGAAGATTGCAAATTTCAGGTTTCTTTTGGTATTCAATCTCCGTGAATCCTTTGAACGCATGACAGCCGTTGCTATCATACCTTCAGGACCAAGTTGATTGAATAGGGGCAGCTGTAACACCCCAAAATTTGCCTTCTTGCTTTTAGCTAACTGGCTTATGTTTCTTTGCATTTCTTGCATTAGCATTTGTGCATAGCATTGGTTCTTAACATGGGATCAAGGTACTTGGTTCATCTCAAAGGAGTCTCAAGCCTCAAGATGGTTTGAGGGGTTCATCATATCATCATAAGATCAAGATTGGCAAGAGATTTCAAGTGAACCACACTCTCCTAATCAGATGGTCCAAATTAGGGTTTTGGTTCCAAAAGGCTTCTTGGTGGGTTTTGCTTGTTCAAATACATTCTCATGAGGTTCTACATGCTTACAAGCACTCATGGAGGAAGACTTGGCTAGTGATTCATTGTGGAAGATGTTCAGTGGATCAGTTACTTGTGAAGTAAGCAAAAGTCAACAGTTCAAAAGGAAAGTCAACCATGGGTTTTCAAGGGTCCAAATCATGTTTCCCAAGTCCATGTACCTTTATTTGGTCAAGGAATAGCATGGATGACATTATTCTTCAAGAATCAAGAGTTTGTGCAAAAGTTGCTAAATTTGGAAAATGACCTATAATGAGAACTTTCCATTTTTTGCAGTTTTTCCACCACATTCAACTTGACTTTTCATCATCAAGGAATCTTCAAATGAATTTTCCTCCAACATGAAAGTTGAAGATCTTTCTCTCCCATTTCCAAAAAGTACTAGATTGTCTCCATATCATTTGTGGTTCTCAAGTTATGATCAAAAGACTCAAGGTTGGTTTTTAAGGTTTTCACATGGTTCATCTTTTTCCACCTTTGGCATCTTGGTTCAAAATGACTTGTAATGACCTCTAATGCTTCAAGTCACATTACAACATTCAAGTACACCCCATGAGGATCATTTTTTACCCTTGAACCAAGTGGATACGTGCCATGTTTCTCACTTATTTCACAAGTAAACAATTTGCAAATTGATTCATATCTCACAAATTAAACCATTTCAAAGCCCAAATACAATTCAGGTGTGATTAGCAAATGAAATGTGAGTGATTCATCATGAAAGGCTTGCCCATGCACGTGTGAATCAAGTGGTACAACACAAAGTGCAAATTTGCATAAACCATCCAATTTCATTAACCAAGGGATTAATCAAGTTTTAATTGTGATCAGAGCTCTAATGGGATGTATATAAGCTTACTCATGCCTTCACAATTAGGTCATGCACTCTATTTTGTTCAGAATCTCTTTTTTCTCACCCAAACTTTCTCTCTTCGAAACTCATTCATTACAAGGGTTTCTGAAGAAATTTTTTCATATTTGTGACCTACACACTTGGTAGAGTAAGAATCGACCATTGGTTTGAGCTTAGAGTGAGGATTTCATCAAGTTCGTGTTCAAGTTGCTCAAGTTTAAAACCTTAGATCCAGCCAATTTCAAGCCTCTATTCGCATTTATTTTGCAAATAGAGCTCAAAAGAGGAAGATCTGCAGCTTTTGGAAGGAGTTCTTGGTGTATTTCGAGCTCTACAAATTTCAGGTTAGTGTGATTTTCACCATCATAGAACTCATTTTTTTTGGTGTGCAAAATGATCCTCATGCTTCACTGATGATGCTGATGTATTTTTTTGTGAGTTTGGACGTGTAACATGTGTGTATTTTGGAGTTGAAATTGTAGATCCATTTATGTTTTCCTTCGATTTGCACTGTGTGTTTGTTATTCGATGAAATGAATATGATATATGAAATCCTTGTTGAATTCTGGTTGGAATGGTATACTTGTTTGTGAATTCTGGAAAATTTTGGTTGGATCTCGGTTTGGTGTCACTGGAGAAGGTGAGCGAAGCTAGGGTTCCGGCACCGGGTTTGCTTTTCAGGTCGTCTGAGATTTGAGTGGAGAAGATGAAATCACAGCCGTCCAAGGGTTAGATCTGATGGTTCAGATCTTGCCATTTCATTTATTTTTCTGGTGTTTTATTTAATGTGCGTGTGTGCCACTCTATCATAGTTATCATGTGCCTCAGATCTGGACCCCTCATCATGTTTACTTGTGTTTTGATTGATTTGATATGGAATGTTGGATGGATCTGATGGTGGTGATTCAGCCAACGCATTAAAAATTTCATGTGCTGTTCACGTGTTTCGTTTTTTATTTTTGAATGATTTGGTATGTGCGCGTGTATCATTGTTATTGTGTGCCTTGTGATCTGATGCATTAATCATGACTACTTTAATTTTGGTTGACTGAATATCATGCGTTGGATTGATCTTGTGGCTGATGTGAGTTGACTGAGTCCTTATTTTTTTGTTTGGTACGCGCTGATGGATTATTTAACTTGGGCTTGCTTTTCCCACCCCCCTGTTCAGCCCATTTTATATTTTTCAACGTGTAATTTGCTTGTGTTGCACCCCTGTCTTCATTTTATTTTCATTTTATTTTATTTAATTGTTGCATTTTTATTTTTATTTTTTAAAAATAGTTTGATGCATCTAAAAATCACCAAAAAAATCATGATTCATCCTTAGGGTTTTATAAAATTTTGGAAAATTTTATTTTCCATTTTTATTTTATTTTGTGCCTCTGAATTAATTATTTAATTAATTTCTTTTTGGATTGTTTCATATATGCACACCCTTCCTTGTTGATTTTTGTTCTCATTATCTATACATGATTTGCATCTCATTATTTTTGCATTTGTTAGAGGACATGTTGAGGTTCCTAAAAATATTTTTCTCATATTTTGAAACTCTTTTCATATTGCATTTTAGTCCCTCTCTTTTGCATATTGAGTCATGTTTCCTATGTGATCTTTGCTTAATTGTTTGAGGCACTTAAACTTTGAATTTTTATGAGATCTTTTGACATGTGATTGGCTTCTGAATTAGGTCATTTGAGTTTTAATTTCACAATTTTTGAATGTCATTTGATATATGTTTGGTTATTTGTGCTTAAATGACTTATGCATGACTATATCTTGACACTTCTTTACACAAATTGATTTTGCCATGCCTAATTGATTGAATTTCTTCTTGATTCTTTGCATGAGCATTTGGTATGATGTTTACCCCTGGTTGAGGTCCCTTGTGACCAATTTTTTTCCATTTGTGAATCATGTTTGGGTATGTTTTAAGTAATTGGACTTTGAGTTTCCATTTGTGGATTACTTTGGTGCATGTCTTGAAGGTGTTGCTTGATAATTAACCTTGTATGACTTAAGTTTGGTTTGGTATGATATTGATGCATATGCTACTGCCTCTTGAGCTCCTTACTTGGTTTTCATTTCACTTGAGCATAGTTGAATGCATTTGGTTTGAATTGTATGATAAACATCATTACCATTTGCTTTGTAACTTCTTTGGATCATAATGCTTCATGATATGGATCACTTTTGAATATATAAATTGTTGATGATAATATGATCTTGGTTCTGACTTGCTTTCATCTTCATCTTATCTTTCTCATTCCATTTTGATATGAAGTCCATGTATGCTTAATTGTGTATTCCATAAAGTATGCTTGCCTTTTTTTCATGATTATCTTTGCATGCTTACTTGAGATTGTTTTGCATTGATCCTTGAAACATTTCTGATGATTTGAGTTGGACATTTATGATGTGATGTGCTTGCTGTCATTTATTGTATCTCATCTTCTCCTTCTCTTTCTCATTCTTCTCTTTCACTCTCTTCCTCCCATGAATCTCAAGACTTGTTTAAGTCTTGGATTCTCTCCCTTTAGAGCTACCTAGTCCAACTTAATTTTTGATTAAGCTTGGAGTAGGATTAGCATTAGGTTTTAGGTAGTCGTCTTTCCTAAGCCTCACTAACCATAGGTTACCCATGCATGATAACATTAGGACTCTTAGTTTCCCTTTAGAGTTTCCTTTTGGGTCTTCTCTCTTCTCATCTCAAAACTTCTTGAAAACATTTAATAAAATATAACGTATATTGCGCTCGAGCCTTAAGTGTAGGAAATGAAGAACGAGGGGTCTCCCCTCCTCTTCTAGAGTGTTTAGCATACGTCCCATTTGGGGGCGACCATGCGATTCACTTGTTCCCGCATGGTAGACTTTGGTGCAATGTAAGTTACGAACTAACTTAAAACACTTCTGTCATAAAAAACACCAAACAAATTCAAATATTTTTATCCTTCGGGATTGTTGGGTTTCAAACTTCTTTTTTCAGAAAAGAGCTCGTCGCTCACGTAAAAAACACTTACCCATCCGTGGTCGTACCCACGAACTACATTAGCTCTGATTCCTCTCTCTCGTCCGATTGAGGATATGTAGGCACAAGACAGCGATTGTCTTGGCGAGCAACCTTCCCCCACAGTTCCCATCCAAACTACGTTGACTCTGACTTTCCCATTGCACTGAGGGAGTACGTAGGCCTAGGACAACGATAACGCCCTATCGAGTCACTTCTTTTTCTTTTCTTCTTCGTTTCTCCGTTCTTTCCGTTCTCATTTCTTCTCCGGTCCAGTAGCAATGTAGCTTCAGACGACGACACCCTCTGATGTAGACAACAAGCGTGGATCCCATCGAGTACGATGGACGTGTTGGGTGCTAACACCTTCCCTTCATGTAACCAACTCCCGTACCCGTTTCTCTTGGTCGTGATACCATGTTCTTTCCCTTCCCTCAGGTTTATGCAGTGTTTCCTTTCCCTCTCTCGGGATAAATACACATTGCTGGCGACTCTGTGTTTTTCCGCGCCACTCTCGCGTTTGTACCGTTGGATGCGAATCTTTCGGGAGCGACACTCATCCTTAATTTTTGATTAAGGTGAGGTAGGATAAGCATTAGGTAGTGCTATCCCTCTCTTTTCTTTAGGCTTAGGTGTTCATTATACCTCACACAACCATAGGATCTCCATGCATGATAACGTTAGGATTACTAGTCCCCCACTTAGACTATTTCCTTTCTTAAACCCTTTGAGTCTCTTTCTCATCTCAAAACAAAAGGTAAAAACATATAATAAAGGATTAACATACATTCTGCTTGAGCCTCAAGTGTAGGAAATGAAGAACGAGGGGTCTCCCCTCCTCTTCTAGAGTGAGTAGCATACGTCCCATTTGGGGGCGACCATGCGACTCACTCGTTCCCGCATGGTTAACTTTGGTGCAATGTAAGTTACGAACTAACCTCAAAACACTTCTTCTTAAAAGACAAAAATAGACAAACAATTCTCTTCTCATCTTCCTTACTCCCTTCGTAAAGGATGCATCACGTCCGTTCTACCGCAAACAGGTAAATGCCTAAGACTCCGTACAACAAGCTGCGACACCTAACTGCTGGAACGCACGCCTGGACGTATTCCATTTAAAAAACGCAAACAAAGCAAAGCCATCCCTATTGAGGGGAACTACGTCGCTCTGATTCTTGCGTACGAGCGGGATACGTAGGCAGGAGATCGTGCGAGATCTCTCCGAGCACCATCCTTCTCTTTTCCCCCCGAACCGTAGTCCGAACTACGTTGACTCTGACTTTCCCATTACACAAGGGAATACGTAGGCCTAGGATGCGACGTCCTATCGAGTCACTCCTTTTTCTTTTCTTCCTCGTTTCTTCGTTCATTCCCGTACCTGTTCCTTCTCGTGTCCAGTAGCAGTGGAGCTCCAGACGACGACATCCTTTTGATCGAGACAAGTAAGCGTGGATCCCATCGAGTACGATGGACGCGTGGGGGTGCTAATACCTTCCCCTCGCATAACCGACTCCCTTACCCGTTTCTCTTGGTCGCAAGACCATACTTTTTTCCTTCCCCTCAGGTTTATGCAGTGTTTCCTTTCCCTCTCTTGGGATAAATACACATTGCTGGCGACTCTGTTTCCGCGCCACTTTCGCGTTTGTACTTGGATGAAAATCCAGGGAGCGACACCCCAATCCTCTGCGAGCACTTTCTTTTCTTTCTTTCTTTCTCCCTTCTCTTCTCTCTCCTCTTCTTTTAGCTAGAATCCTTTAGATAAATAACCCATCCAAGCCTAGAAGAAAGCAAAATGGTTCCCGTCGAGTACGACGGATGCGTAAGGTGCTAGTACCTTCCTTTTGCATAACCGACCCCCGTTCCCGTTTCTCTTCCCCTTGGGTTTTATCGATATTTTCCTTATCCTTTGGGACTAAATAAAGTTCGGTGGCGACTCTGTGTTATCTTTGAGTGTGCGATTCACTCAGGTATAAACCAGCCATCTTCAGTTGGCGACTCTGCTGGGGAGTTCTTGCTCCTGAGTTTCGTCTCCTTTTGCTTGTCTCCTGGCTAGGTGGGACTCCCCATCTTCAGCTGGCGACTCTGCTGGGGAGTTCTTGCTCCTGAGCTTCGCCTCCTTTTGCTTATCTCCTGGCTATGCGGGACTCCCCATCTTCAGCTGGCGAGTCTGCTGGGGAGTCCTTGCGCTCGCAGGTTGGGGTCTCGCCTAGTTTTTTTGCTTTCTTTCTTTGCTTGGGTGTTTGTCTTTTGCGCTTTACTCGCTTTATTTTATGCTTTAGCTTTATGTTTATTTACTGCATTTCTTTACTGCTTTGAATATTCATATGCTGCATATTCTGGATATCTGCTATTTTCTGCTATTGTTGGGATGGGTAGATATTATTGGAGAGAAAAGTCCTAACACTGGGCTTAGTATACACATAGGCTATAACATAGATAGTCGTGAGGCTTGCGTTTTGCGTGTTGGGTTATCACGAGAGCCACATCCCAGATCGTGATTTGCTTGAGAATACTTCTGCCCTGTGAGAATTCACTACGGCGGGGGATTTTCATTCTGAGTCCTATGGTTTGGGCGACCTTTCTAGGGACCACCTTGTTATGTCTAGATCACACCTGTGAGGGGGATGGGTTTTGCAGGAAACCAAGCCACTTCATACCTTTGTTCTCTCACGATAGATCTTCCCAGCTACACAGAGCTACATGGGCAGATTATCCAGAAGATGTTGCATCCCTGATTTACATTATTGTATAATGTTATTGCATAATGTTATTGCATCATCATGTATGCTGAACTTTTGAACTTGAGTTATGGCATCATTGTAGGTACCACATTGTCGAGCATGAGTTATTGCATCATCATATGTATGCTGAACTTTTGCATCATCTAACCTTCGCATCATTGGGTGTTGTATATCTCATTTGCATTCCACCTGCATAAACAAAACATGCATACATACATTTGCATTGCATACCTTTAAACTAGAGAAAGCTCACTTTCTTCCCTTCATCAGCCCAAAGACAACGATTCTCCGAAGCCGAAAGCCAAAGGATCATGGAACAGGTTGGGTTTGAGAGTACGATGCACAAGGAAGGTAAGGTTGACATGGTTGTGGAACTACTTCTGGACAGTATGACAATAAACTCCTCGGATCAGGTTATGAGGGATGAGAAAGCCCATAATGGACCAAAGGTGGATGAGATCATGAATATGGATGCAAGCAATCTACCGATTCACCCCTTGTCTAATCAGAAGACCACTGAAGGCAATCAGAAACAAAAGCGTAAGCAAATCAGCAAAGGGAACAACAATCAAGGGAGGAGACGTCCTCGTCATGATCCAATTCCCGTGACTTACACGCATCTATTGCCTGTTCTGATTCATGCTGGGGCAATTGTTCCTAAAGAGATCGAGCCAGCCAAGTTTTCTTATCACCCTAAACATAATCCTAATGCCACATGTGGATACCATGCTGGATATGTGGGGCACTCTACAGAAGCTTGTGTTGTCTTTAAGAACAAAGTCCAAGAGCTCCTCGATCAGAAGTTGCTTTGCTTTATAGAGAAGCCTTGCCAGAGTTATGCACCTATGATTGCTGAAACATCTGCTGAAGCTAAGAATAGAGGTCCTCCTACTCATGTTCAGATTCCTCCAGTTGTTCAACATGTTGGGCAATACCCCTACCAAGGTTTTCAGTCTGCTAACCTTGGAATACCTTTTGCCTATCCTGGGGAACCCTCTATCGTTGCACCCCCAGTTGCTTATCCTGGGGCACCCTACACTCCGTATGGGATCCATTTTGGTCAGACTTTAATCGGATGGTTAATCCTGGTTTAATGCACCCTGCTCAAGTGTTTCCGTAATACGCTACTCAGCAGATTCATCCTCAAGCACCTCTGGCTCCTACATCGTACTATTCCTTCCCGCATATTACCGCAACCCAACATCAACAGCTTCCTCAGACTCATAATCAGCGAGCCCAAGGCCGAGAGCGCCAGAACCACCGCAAGCCCTAGAATAATCTAGAACGAAGGAATGCTCCTCTAGATCCGATTCCTGTGACATACACTCAACTTCTCCCATGTCTAGTTAAGAACTCGCTGGTGATTCCCAAAGCTCTGAAGCCACCTCCAGAGCCATTCCCACCTGGGTATGATCCCAATGTGCAATGCATATATCATACTAGGTCGGCTGGACATTCGAATGAGGAGTGTAATGCTTTCAAAGCTAAGGTTCAACAGTTGATTGATAATAAGCATTTAACCATTCAAGGTGAGAATCTGTGGGTGAACGGAAATCCTGTGTCTGTGTAAGGGCCAGATTGCAAAAGCATCCCTTGAAATAATTGATCAAGCCTGAGAGCACTTCCTCAACATCGGAAATCATCATGTCACTACATCTTTTCCATTTTGTAATCTTTTTGTTTGTGAAGCATTGTTCACTTGTAAAACTTGCTTGTTTTCATATGGTAATAACAATGAAATGAATATGCATGTTTTGAATAAATCCATTCATGTTCACTCATACTTTTTATCTGTATTACACATTTAATCAAGCAAAATCAAAAAGAGAATGATGAAATCAAAAAGACATGAAATCACTATTTGTATGCTTTTGAATAAAACCTTGCTGACGATGTAAGGCATTGGTTCCATTCCCAAACACTGGAGTTATAAGGAAGATAATCCCTAGTCAACCCCTTTGGGCCTTAAAGTAGGAGTTTCTTCCTGTATACACAAACCCTCAATCTTAACCAGGGGCAGGGTAGTCTTCAGTTAGTTTGACCATGCGTTCAAATTTCAAAAGAGGAGTATCCCATTCTGAGGATCAACCACATCTTATCCCTCGTAAGAGGTCGGAAAATCACAAATCCACAATGGTTGTCCCTCACCGACCAAATGAATGAGGCAGTCACAACTCACCCTAACAAATCAAATAAACACATGTCACACGATTTTGTTCGAGGAAAAAACAAATCCAAATCACAAAAGCAAAAAAAAAAGGGCAAAAGAAAAAAAGCCCACTAAGTCAAAAACTCAAAAACAAAGGACTTAGGCAAAAATTAGGGCATCCCGGTAGACTGCAAATTCAAAATAATCAGTCTACGCAAAAATTAGGGAAAACAAAAAGAACAAAATAAAGAATCAAAAGAGAAAATTCCTCAATAAGAACAAGTTCGTGTGATCATGTGACAAAAACAAAAGGTGAGTGGCTGCCGCTCCAAAACCCTTGTCGGTTCCTTCACCGTCACTTCTACCATTCAAAACCCTTTTTGAAAGGTGAACGTTTGTGTCAAACTAGCTGAACGTAGGACTGGAGAACATCAAGGAGAATGGGTGGGGTAAAATATTTTTTGAGCCTTATATCCTTTCTTTCTTAAACCATGAACCAGGCCAGTTACAACCCTCAAAAGACCTAACTGAAGCAGGGTTTATTTCGAAAGCATACTACAGTGGGATCATGTCGAAACAGACTCCCAAAGATTTGCTTATCATTTGTGCCGATACTGACATGGCACTCTAAATGGTGATCCATTCACTATATGTCATAATTTTAGTGAACATACTTGGATTTCAAAACTGACATATGCATGACACTAACATTATCATTTTCAAAACAAACACTTTTTACTTGCGAACAAGCACTTGACATCAAGAAGGTTTCCACAATGGAAAGTTTGATCACCTCAAGGGGCAAAGCGCCTGAAAATGCCGTTGAGCAAAAGGGCAAGCCGCTCTAAGATTCAGCCAATCTAGGGAAATCACGTCGAGATTCGACAAATCTCTCAAAGATCAGTTGGTCAGGGGCATTCCTCCAAAGATCGATCAGACAAGGGAGAAATCACTTCAGAGATCACATTGGGGCAAATCATCCCATGAGCAAGAAATCAACCTCTCTAAGAGACAGTTAATTAGGGGCACACTATTCCGATACACTGGGGTAAGTCGGATTAAGATCATCCTGTGACACAACTGTTTCCTACCGTGTAGCTGGGGCAATCCATGCAGATACCCAACAGACTGGGGGACAAAGATAGGCTACCAAGGTACAAGTTCTCTCCCTATTTTGAGACAAGAGCAATGGGGTATCAACAACTACTGATCCTGAAGTAGGTGTCGGGGAATCACGTCTTTATGGATACACCCTAACCTCAACTCTTCCGCCTCCCACAACAAAAAACACTTGACAGATTCACTTAAACCATTGCATAGACCATTCTCATGCATTAATCATGTCGCTTCACTCATACGTATCATCATCTTGCATAGCATGAAACCTTGGCATAAGCACGATCATACTTAACATCTCTTTAAAAACCTGATTACTGACATTCTGCATTTAGTAATCATCATTGCATAACATTACATCCTCAAACGCATAGCATATTCATCAAGATAGAGCGTTACGCCATACAGGTTCAAACATGTGTCCTTATCCAATTCCAAGTTCTCGGGTGATGGTCAGTTCCCGTCTGATTTATTCAAACTTTTCTAGTTCTCGTCTGGCCAACTTTTCCAAAGTCCAGTTCTCGTCTGGAAAGCTTTTCAAAGTCCAGTTATTGCTTGGCAAACTTTTCAAAGTCCAGTTCTCGTCTCGCACACTTTTCAAGTCCAGTTCGCGTCTGGAAAACTTTTTCAAAGTCTCTTCCTTTCCTTTGGTTCATCCAAAGACCTTTCCTTATTCTTTGGTCAGTCCAGAACCTGCAACTTGCGACATTGCATCTTCACCGCTGCATACCATGATATCAAGCATCATGTAAGACACATACACAGCATATGCATCAAGCATGTTCCCTTTCTTTTGACTGATTCATCTCCCAGCAGATATTCAGCCTAACTTCGCACTTATCAACCACCAAAACATTCAACCCTTCTTTTGTCGCCATCGGCAAATTTTCGAGCTACTATTTTATTTAATCCCCTTTTACCTTGAATCATCGAAAAGCTGGCGCAATTCAAACATTCAGGTCCAAGAGGATTAAATAGGGGCAGCTGTCATAACCCGAAATTTGACCTTTTTTTTCTTTTTTGCATCAGCATGTGCATTCGTATCGCCGGCATAAGCATTCGTACATTTTTCTCTATGATTTTGTTGCAGTAATATTCTAGTTTTCCAAGCCCGATTAATCACATCCTCATGAAGTCATCACATCATCAACAGAAGCACAAAATAAGGGTTTCCATGCCTATTTATCAAAGCACGAGGTTGGAAATCGGAACCGTGGCCACAACACCATTTTCAGGCAAAATTGGGCATATTTTGGTCTGGTTAATCGATTAACCATTTGCAGTGCAATTATGTTAATAGATTAACCAGTGTAAATTTGCTATTTTTCAAGTGTTAATCGATTAACACTTTGCAGTGCAATTATGTTAATCGATTAACACGTGCAAATTTTGCATAATTTGCTGCTTTTTCAAGACAGCAACTTTCTTTCCACATTTTGAGATTCTACATTGGTCTAGTAGCATGTGGAACATTATGGAATCTTCAAGAATTCACCTACATTTGTTCCAATGTATCATTTTTAAATAGGTACACCATGTTCCTTGATCTCTAAGCATATCAACCTATGGATGTTGGAACTCACATTGGGATTGTTACCGAGTTGATCCTAACTAACCGAGTTAACCACCTTAACTCGGTAAGTCAAGTGCAACTACCTCCTAGCCTAGTTCCAAACCCAAAGCTAAGTCCAAAGCTAGCTCTAAACCTCTCACACTCCAAACCAAAAGTCTATATAAACCAAACTTCACTCATTTCACAAACCCTCCACAACCATTAACATAATTTCATACTTTCTTCACTGTCTATTCTCTCACATTCTCTCTGAATTTTTCTACTACTTCTTCATCTTCATCACAATTCTCTTCCAAAACCTCACCAAAGCTCAATTTCTACATTAAAGGATAATCACTTTTACATCAAAAGTGATTATCTTTTGAGATTAACCTTCATCACCATTCCATTCTGTAAGTTCCTGGATTGGCTGGAATTTTGGTAAAACAACAAGGTGTTCAATGCCGATGTCATGGTGTTGATGTTGCAGCATTGAGTCTTAGTACTGGGTTGTACTAAGTTGTGAAGGTTAACTATGTTTGATGTCATAACATTGAACTTAACACTGGGCTGTGTTAAGGTTGCTAGTTGCTGAAGTGGATGTCTGATGTCACATAGGTGATGTTGTAACATCAGACCTGTAGAACTGAAGCTAATGACAGCATGGGCTTGTTGTTATTAGGGTCGCGTATTAGCTGGAATTGTGGAGAGTGTTGACTCGTTGGATGAGAATATCTTGGGCTAGATATTTTCTGTTACATGGGAGATTTGATTGCAGGTTTGTTGGAGAATTAAAAGGTGGAAGATTTAAAAAGATTTTGGGGATAAAATCTGTTTTAAAAGATTCAGTTTTTAATTAACAAATCTGATCAAATATTGTGACAAATCCAATCCAAATTCAAGGAGCTATATAAAGCGCACAAGACCAAGGAAGAAGGTACAGAAAACAGATTGAAGATCAAGAGCTGGAGGCTTAGAGACTAGGGTTTGTTTAGAGTACTTGTAATCACACTATTCTAGGTTGAATAGGTGTTGAATTTTCTGTCCTCTCTAGAAGCTGTGAAGTAATAGAGAGTTGTTGATTAATCGAAGCTAGGAAGCAAGATCAAGGGATCTCAAAGAGGTTGTTCTTTGAGTGTTTTAGGGGATTGAGTAGTGTTCTCATATCTAAGTGGTTTCTTAGGTAGAAAGTCACTAGTAGAGTATAAGTTTAGGAGATTGTCAACTGGTGTGTTGAGTCTGTAAATTATATCTACAAGTAGTGAATTTCATCCCTGGCTTGGTAGCCCCCAGACGTAGGCAGTTAGACCGAACTGGGTGAACAATTCCTTGTGTTTTCCTGTTGCTTATTCTGTCCATTATTGCAGAGTGTGTTGTTGTGACATCGCACCTTAACATCACACGTCTGGTACCAGAATTTTAATTGGTATCAAAGCAGGCATCCTGTCTGTCTCTGGGTGAGATCTAGGGAAGTTACTTTCTGGTGAAAGATGGACAAAGAGGTTGGAGGATTCGTCAACAGACCCCCTATCTTGGATGGCTCAAACTATGAGTATTGGAAGCCTAGAATGACTACTTTTTTAAAGTCATTAGACAGCAGAGCTTGGAAGGTTGTCATTAAAGAGTGGAAAGCTCCAGAGGTATGTGAGAAAGATGAGGCTGGCAAGGATAAAGAAGGCACCTCAAAGCCTAAGCCTGAAGAAGAATGGACCAAGGAAGAAGATGAGCTTGCCCTTGGGAATTCAAAAGCCCTAAATGTTATCTTCAATGGGGTTGACAAGAACATATTCAGGCTGATCAACTCATGTGAAACTGCTAAGGCTGCTTGGGATATTTTGAAGGCTACTCATGAAGGCACATCTAGAGTTAAGATTTCTAGACTTCAGCTTCTAACATCTAAGTTTGAAAGCTTGAAGATGAAGGAAGATGAGACTATTCATGACTTCCACATGAGTGTTCTTGAGCTGTCAAATGCATCCAGTGCTCTTGGTGAGAAGATGACAGAAGAGAAGCTGGTGAGAAAGATGCTTAGGTCCCTCCCTAAGAAGTATAAGATGAAGGTAACAGCCATTGAAGAATCTTAAGACATCAGCAAGATGAGAGTTGATGAGCTTATAGGATCTCTTCAAACATTTGAACTTGGGCTGAATGAGGAAGAACCAGAAAAGAAGCCCAAGAGTATAGCCTTAGTCTCCACTCCTGCAGCAGCTAAAGATGATGAGTCCCAGGAGGATCTGCCTCAGGCTATAGTTATGTTGGGAAGGCAATTCAACAAAGTGTTCAAGAAGATGAACTATAACTACAGGCCTAATGTCAAGAACATCTCCTCTGACATCAGTAAGTCAAAAGAGAAAGATGAAGAGAAGACTGTCCAAGATAAATGTGTTCAGTGCTTTGAATGTGAAGGGTATGGACATGTCAAGAAAGAGTGTCCCACATTCTTGAAGAAGCAGAATAAAGGCTTGACAATTTCCTGGTCTGACTCTGACAGTGAAAGTGAAAGTGAGTCAGCAAAGCATGTTACAGCTTTGACAGGAATTATTGAATCTGATGATGATAGTGATGGAGAAGTCACTTATGATGAGCTAGCTTCAACCTACAGAGAGCTGTGTTTTAAGAGTACTGAAGTCTGTCAAGAAAACAAGTGCCACAAGCAACAGATAGCTCAGCTTGAGGATGATAAAGCTGAATTGGAGAAAGAAGTCCTATGTGTCAAAGCTCATCTTGAGCATATGACTAAAACTGTTAGAATGTTGAACAGTGGTACAGCCACTCTTGACAAGATACTCCAGTCAGAAAAAGTTGCTGGAGACAAAGTTGGGATAGGATATGTGGCCGAAGACAAAGGTACCTCAGAAGCAAGTACTTCAGGTCTAAAGAAGGAAGAGTCACAAACTGTGCCTCAACATCAGCCAAAGAGGCAGAATCTTACTCCCAAGGAAGCTGATGTTTCACAACCTAAGAAGATTGAGAAGAATACTGGTCATAATCAGAAGAGAAAGCAGCCTCAAGGTGCTAGACAGTATATGCCTCCCCAATATCATAGGAGCATGAAGGCTGCAAGGTACAAACAGAACATGTCAGAGCAGATGTCTCAACATCAGGAAAACTGGTATGGATCTGGTTTCAACAATGCTGTACCTTATAATTATAGGAGGAGGAAGCCTCATCACCATGGGAGACAGCCTAGAAGACAGCATCGTCAGTTCAGGAGACAATCTACCTATGGTAAAAGACATCAGCACGATAGAAGACAAGCTAACTCTGGAAGGAGAAGACAACATTATGAGTGGCAGCCACAGCTTTATCATCAATGTGGGAGAAGGTTTAACCACTTCAGAGATGATAGAATCAGATGTTTCTATTGTGGAAGGTATGGACACATGCAGTACTCTTGTTACAAGCTGCATGGATACCCTCAGCCTCAAAACAGAGGGAGAAAGCACAAGCCCAAAGTTGTTAAACAATGGGTACCTAAGGAGAAGGGGAAGTGCTTATTGGCTCAGTTGTCTGACAAAGAAGCAGAAGAAGGAACTTGGTACTTTGACAGTGGATGTTCAAAGCACATGACTGGATCCAAGGAGAATTTGGTGGAGATCATGTCTGGGCATGCTAACAAGGTTGTCTTTGGTAATGGAGAAGAAGGAGTTGTAGAGGGAGTTGGAAGAGTGAAAAATCTTGATGGACTCACTCTTGATAGTGTGATGCTTGTCCAAAAGTTGGATGCTAATCTGATCAGCATAAGTCAGCTATGTGATGAAGGGTACAAAGTCTGCTACTCAAAGGATGAGTGTCTGGTGACAAGTGAGAAGGATGAAGTGGTCATGAAAGGAGTCAGAACCAGAAACAATTGTTATTCTTGGATACCCATAAGGGTTAGCCCCACTGTGGATGACAAGACTGATGCTTTAACATTAGGTTGTGACATCAAGTATGAAGGGATACTGAAAGGTCAAACTGAGCTAATGAGCTCTAGGGTGAATCATTTTAAATTTTTAAAAGGAAAGGTTTCGTGGAGGGAAAACTTTAGTAATTGGAACCAAAATCAGGGGCCTTACCATATTAATATCACATCAAGACCTTCCAAAACCATCTCATCACAACGCCCCATCTTCCTAAATCTCAACAACATAGAGAGTTTTGTTCTAAACCTGGTCTGTTTCAAAGGAATGATGTCTTCCAAGAACTCTGAACCGGCACGAACTAGGGTTCCCTCCGAAAACGACCTAGGCAATGATGAACACGGTTCTGGTGCTCCTTCCGAGTCAGATAACCCTAAAACCTCCCCTACGAATAAAACTGAAGGCAGGACATCATCATCCCAAGCTGTTGAAGAGAAGTTTAATGTAGACTTGGAGTTGGAACAGCTTACCACCAAAATCCTGGAGAAGGGGATACGCGTAAAAGGGATTTCTGTCCCTCTAAGGCAAATGGCTGCTGAGAAGGTCGCCACTCAAGAGGACAAAGATCTTCAAAAGGATGAGGGTAAAGATCCTGATGTCAATGGTAATGTCAGAACATCATCCCCTAGGGAAGCTAGTCACAAGGGTAAAGAGAAGGATCAGGTCGAGGTCATTGAGATTGAGGACTCATCTGGTGATGAGAAAATTGGAAGAAGGAAGGACAAGAAAAGGGCCTCAAGTAAAGATTCTCCAAAATCGTGGAGCAAAGTTGACAAGGAGGGCAAAAAGAGGAGAATCAGTAAAGAGTCTGAGTCTGAGAGCGATGCTCAAGACATCGACCCAACTGATAATCAAGTGCAAAATCACTATGGAGCCATGTGGAATTATGTGCCTCAAAGAAAGATTGCACTGGAAAGAGAGGTAGCTGCAGAAGACACTGAAATTACTGACCTCATTGAGTGTGCTGGTCTGCGAAGGACTGTGACGGGGTTGACCAATTGTTATGATGGTCTGGTCAGAGAATTCATAGGTAATATCTCTGAATCTATAAACAACAGCAAGAATCGAGCCTTCAGAAGAGTTACCATCAGAGGCAAATGTGTATGGTTCTCTCCTAAAGTGATCAATGGCTACTTAGGAAGAAGTGAGGAAGAATGTGAAGAATTGGAAGTCTCCAACAATGTGATATGTAAAGAAATCACTGGTGGTCAGGTAAAAGTTTGGCCAGAAGATGGAAAGCTGCAAACCAGGTTGTTGAGTGTCAAATATGCCATTCTGCACAGAATTGGTGCTGTCAACTGGGTTCCTACCTGGCACAAGACCACAATTTCAGTTGAATTGGGGAAGATAATCTATGCTGTAGGGACAAAGCAAAGAATTGACTATGGCTCCTACATCTTTGATTACACTGTTAAGCATGCTGCTACTATAAAGATACCAATTGCTTTTCCCTTCCTCATTTGTGGGATTATCTTATCTCAACAGCCTGGAATTCTACAGCATTGGGATATAGCTTGCACAAGGAAGCCTGCCTTGTCAGTCCATTCCAAATTGTTTGAAGTGAAACATGTTTCTGACAATGTCAAGACATCTGCTTCAACATCACAACAGCAGCCAGCCAAGACAGGGTTAATTTCAGAACTGGAAGAGGCTTGCAAGGAGTTGGATGAAGTCATCAAAGTTAGTACTGAAAGGAAACAAAAATTTGAAAGACTTGTCATGACTCTGAAAATGGCAGCAAAGGAAGGTGGAGCAGTCAACACTAGCAAGGATGATGAAGGACCTGGTGATAAAGGAGAAAGTGAGGAGCTCAGCTCTGATGAAGACTAGCTTACTACCTTGCTGTTTTTGGTAGTTAGTAGTTTAGTTTTCTTGTTTTGTTGTTTTGCACTTAATGTGCTTGCCTGTGTAATTTGAATATTGTGCTGTTTTTTTTGCACCTTTTTTTGTTCTATGATTTGTTTTTCCTATTTGCTGACTGTGAGGCTAACAATGAGGGCTAGTTTAGGACTAACTTTATTGGGATAATTGTCTAATTATGGCTAAAAAGGGGGAGAGTTAAAAATTTGCCATGAGGAGAAGAGTAGTTGCTGCTAAAAGAATAAAAATAAAAGGTGTTTAGTTGAAAAGTAATGATGCAACTGTGGAGGGGGAGTATAGACAGCATAGTTGTGGAGCTGCTAGTGAAGTATTCATAGCATTGAAGAGTGCAGAGTGCAGCAAAGCAGACATCAAGGGGGAGATGTGTTGCATATTGTGAGCTACTGAACAGCTGTGATGCTGGTTCAAGTTTTTGAGGGGGAGCACCAATTGGCTGTTGTCAATAATGAAGATGGTGCTGCAGCAGATCAAGTAATGAAGACTATATGAAGATTGTCAAACAGCTGCAAGTTGAAGTTTCAAAATATTGAAGATATTCCGCTGCTGAAGTCTCTGAAGATGCAGAGATTGTTTTAGCCAAAATTAGCCAAAGGGGGAGATTGTAAGTTCCTGGATTGGCTGGAATTTTGGTAAAACAACAAGGTGTTCAATGCTGATGTCATGGTGTTGATGTTGCAGCATTGAGTCTTAGTACTGGGCTGTACTAAGTTGTGAAGGTTAACTATGTTTGATGTCATGGGCTTGATGTCATAACATTGCACTTAACACTGGGTTGTGTTAAGGTTGCTAGTTGCTGAAGTGGATGTCAAATGTCACATAGGTGATGTTGTAACATCAGACCTGCAGAACTGAAGCTAATGACAGCATGGGCTTGTTGTTATTAGGGTCGCGTATTAGCTGGAATTGTGGAGAGTGTTGACTCGTTGGATGAGAATATCTTGGGCTAGATATTTTCTGTTACATGGGAGATTTGATTGCAGGTTTGTTGGAGAATTAAAAGGGGGAAGATTTAAAAAGATTTTGGGGATAAAATCTGTTTTAAAAGATTCAGTTTTTAATTAACAAATCTGATCAAATATTGTGACAAATCCAATCCAAATTCAAGGAGCTATATAAAGCGCACAAGACCAAGGAAGAAGGTACAGAAAACAGATTGAAGATCAAGAGCTGGAGGCTTAGAGTCTAGGGTTTGTTTAGAGTACTTGTAATCACACTATTCTAGGTTGAATAGGTGTTGAATTTTCTGTACTCTCTAGAAGCTGTGAAGTAATAGAGAGTTGTTGATTGATCGAAGCTAGGAAGCAAGATCAAGGGATCTCAAAGAGGTTGTTCTTTGAGTGTTTTAGGGGATTGAGTAGTGTTATCATATCTAAGTGGTTTCTTAGGTAGAAAGTCACTAGTAGAGTATAAGTTTAGGAGATTGTCAACTGGTGTGTTGAGTCTGTAAATTATATCTACAAGTAGTGAATTTCATCCCTGGCTTGGTAGCCCCCAGACGTAGGTAGTTAGACCGAACTGGGTGAACAATTCCTTGTGTTTTCCTATTGCTTATTCTGTCCATTATTGCAGAGTGTGTTGTTGTGACATCGCACCTTAACATCACACGTCTGGTACCAGAATTTCACATTCTACTGGATTTTATGGAGCTTCAGTAGCTTTTGGATTCATCTCAAGTGATCACTTCAAGCTTCCTCGGTGATAATTCTCATTTCGGAGTTTCCGTCGCAATTTGCTCGGTTTCGATACGTTTCGGCTATAATTGAAGATTCCTCTGGTTTTCTTTGACCATCTTCATCATCTTGCTATTATACTTGAGTTTCTGGAGTTCTATTAAATTTTGGATTCATCTCAAGTGTTTGCTTCAAGATTCTACAGTTCGAATTTGCATTCCGGAGCTTCGTCGCAATTTGCTC
This sequence comes from Lathyrus tuberosus, assembly GCA_022829125.1. Classification (NCBI taxonomy): domain Eukaryota; kingdom Viridiplantae; phylum Streptophyta; class Magnoliopsida; order Fabales; family Fabaceae; genus Lathyrus; species Lathyrus tuberosus. The sequence continues at coordinate 7,249,438 of JALAZF010000256.1, forward strand.
GGTTTCGATACAATTCGGCTACGATTGAAGATTCCTCTGGTTTTCTTTGATTATCTTCATCAATAATCCTTTGGAACAATTACTAAGGCACATCTCAACCTTGTAGGTTGGTGGATCTCATTCATTTTACTGTTTCGATCGTTTTCACATCATTTGCGATGTAGTTTCGATGTTTTTGCATGTGAATTGATTATGCCATGGCTTGATCCTTGATCTTGAGTGTTTAATTGATTCTATTGTTGATTATTTGATGTTTCTAAACTTGATTTTTTGTGCATAATTGTTTGCCCTAGCATTGGAGTGATTACACAATCAATAAGTTGGCCAAAAGCACTTTTTAAAACTATTTTTTTGCCTCTGCAGTAGTGTTAATCGATTAACACTTTGCAGTGTAATTATGTTAATAGATTAACCAGTGTAAATTTGCTGTTTTTCAAGTGTTAATCGATTAACACTTTGCAGTGCAATTATGTTAATCGATTAACACATGCAAATTTTGCATAATTTGCTGCTTTTTCAAGACAGCAACTTTCTTTCCACATTTTGAGATTCTACATTGGTCTAGTAGCATGTGGAACATTCTGGAATCTTCAAGAATTCACCTACATTTGTTCCAATGTATCATTTTCAAATAGGTACACCATGTTCCTTGATCTCCAAGCATATCAACCTATGGATGTTGGAACTCACATTGGGATTGTTACCGAGTTGATCCTAACTAACCGAGTTAACCACCTTAACTCGGTAAGTCAAGTGCAACTACCTCCTAGCCTAGTTCCAAACCTAAAGCTAAGTCCAAAGCTAGCTCTAAACCTCTCACACTCTAAACCAAAAGTCTATATAAACCAAACTTCACTCATTTCACAAACCCTCCACAACCATTCACACAATTTCATACTTTCTTCACTGTCTATTCTCTCACATTCTCTCTGAATTTTTCTACTACTTCTTCATCTTCATCACAATTCTCTTCCAAAACCTCACCAAAGCTCAATTTCTACATTAAAGGATAATCATTTTTACATCAAAAGTGATTATTTTTTTAGATTAACCTTCATCACCATTCCATTCTACTGGATTTTATGGAGCTTCAGTAGCTTTTGGATTCATCTCAAGTGATCACTTCAAGCTTCCTCGGTGATAATTCTCATTTCGGAGTTTCCGTCGCAATTTGCTCGGTTTCGATACGTTTCGGCTATAATTGAAGATTCCTCTGGTTTTCTTTGACCATCTTCATCATCTTACTATTATACTTGAGTTTCTGGAGTTCTATTAAATTTTGGATTCATCTCAAGTGTTTGCTTCAAGATTCTACAGTTCGAATTTGCATTCCGGAGCTTCGTCGCAATTTGCTCGGTTTCGATACGATTCGGCTACGATTGAAGATTCCTCTGGTTTTCTTTGATTATCTTCATCAATAATCCTTTGGAACAATTACTAAGGCACGTCTCAACCTTGTAGGTTGGTGGATCTCATTCATTTTACTGTTTCAATCGTTTTCGCATCATTTGCGATGTAGTTTCGATGTTTTTGCATGTGAATTGATTATGCCATGGCTTGATCCTTGATCTTGAGTGTTTAATTGATTCTATTGTTGATTATTTGCTGTTTCTAAACTTGATTTTTTGTGCATAATTGTTTGCCCTAGCATTGGAGTGATTACACAATCAATAAGTTGGCCAAAAGCACTTTTTAAAACTGTTTTTTTGCCTCTGCAGTAGTGTTAATCGATTAACACTTTGCAGTGTAATTATGTTAATAGATTAACCAGTGTAAATTTGTTGTTTTTTCAAGTGTTAATCGATTAACATTTTACAGTGCAATTATGTTAATCGATTAACACTGAACCAGAATGCCATTTTCATGCTTTTTCAAGTGTGTTTGCCATGCTTTCTCATTCTAACTTCCATGGATTGATATGCTTGATATTTATGGATGTTTTTAATGTTGTTAACCTCTGTTTAAAGTATATTTACATTAATTCAATGATTGATTTATCAATTCTTACAATTATGTGTGTTCTTGATTTTTGTTTGAACATGCTAATTCTTGCACTTTCTTTGACTACATTGATACATGATTTGTGTTGTATTTTCAATGTCATGTGGTACTGTTTTGCACTCCCTCTCTTTTATTTGCATGAAGTTTATTCTTCATGGATGAACTTAATCTTGCATAATCAATAATTTACACCTTTTGCTTTAATGATTTTCCATTCTCTTTGGAAAGTTGTTAGCATAACATTCCGTTTTGATTAGTTAATCGAAACCATGTTTCGATTAATTGATCCTTCCCTTTCCCTCTCTTTAGGCTTCCTTTAGAGCTCTTTCTCTCTTTTCCTCCCGCGGAGTTGAAGATTCATACGACGACCGATGCACGACATTGGAGCACTGTACAACTTGGAGTTGTTACGCTGTCAGTTTCAACTTCTGCACTACACCCTGTATGTTAGAAAAGGAATGAGAAGGGAGAATTCTTACTCTCATTCTGACCACTTCAGGTAGGGGATGAATGACCCCGTGCCTGGATTAGTCACCTCTATCCTCGGGCGGTAGCGTATCTTCTTCCCCAGTCGAGTCGATCCTCGATCACTCTTATCTCTTTCAACCAGTCTTTTGATCTATCACCATTCCCTTGGTTCACGATCATTAGCAATCCTCAGAGAGTCAATCTCTTGCCCTTGTTCAATACCTCTCCCTTGTTCTCTTCAAGAGGGTTTCAATTACCTTTTCTTGTGGCTAGTCACTTCTTTTGTTGATTCCCCATGAGAGTTGTATTAATTCTTCCATTGGTTAATCGTAGTCATACTGTTAAAACCAATTCTCTATCCCACTCTTTCTTCGATTAAACATAGTTTTCCTATTAAACACCGAAACTCTGGCGAAGTTCGCAACCTTCTCTTGGTTCTTCTCCCTTTGATTGGTTAACCATTGCTTGTCAATTAAAACACCAATTTGCGCTCCTTCTCAGTTAATCACAGTCTATCTGTTAATACTGAGTTCTTCTTGGGTTAATCACCATCTCTTGGATAATCACCCGCCTCCTCATTTAACCACAGTCCATCTGTTAAAACACTGAGTTCCTCTTGGGTTAATCACCTATTCTTGGTTAATCACCCTTTTCTTCAGTTAACCACAATCCGTCTGTTAAAATACTGAACCTTTTTCGAGTTAATCACCTTCTCTTGGTTAATCACTCGCTCCTTTCGGTTAATCACAGTCCGTCTGTAAACACCGAATCCCCAATAGTTGGCAACCTCCTCTTGGTTTGAATACTTGCATCTTTTGGTTAGTAACCTTTCTTTGGTTCGAATACCCTTTCTTCGGTCAGGTACTGCTTATTCAGTCAGTGTACCGAACTCCTTTGGGTCACGACCTTTGCTCGGTCCTACACCCGTCCTTTGGGTCACGAACTTCGCTCGGTCCTACACCCGTCCTTTGGGTCACGACCTTCGCTCGGTCCTACACCCGTCCTTTGGGTCACTGCCTTCGCTCGGTCCTACACCCGTCCTTTGCGCCATAACCTTTGCTCGGTCCTACACCCGTCCTTTGGGTCACGACCTTTGCTCGGTCCTACACCCGTTCTTTGGGTCACGACCTTCGCTCGATCCTACACCTGTCCTTTGGGTCACGACCTTTGCTCGGTCCTACACCTGTCCTTTGGGTCACGACCTTCGCTCAGTCCTACACCCGTCCTTTGGGTCACGACCTTCGCTCGGTCCTACACCCGTCCTTTTGGGTCACGACCTTTGCTCGGTCCTACACCCGTCCTTTTGGGTCACGACCTGTCGCTCCCGGGATTTTCATCCAAGTACAAACGCGAAAGTGGCACCGAACAGAGTCGCCAGCAATGTGTATTTATCCCATGAGAGGGAAAGGAAACACTGCATAAACCTGAAGGAAAGGATAGAGCATGGTCTTGCGACCAAGAGAACTGGGTTCGGGAGTCAGTTACGCGCGGGGAAGGTATTAGCACCCCCACGCGTCCATCGTACCCGATGGGATCCACGCTTGCTTGCTTCAATCAAAGGGTGTAGAAAACTGGAGCTCCGCTGCTACTGGAAAGGAAAAGGAACGAGAACGGAAAGAAACGAAGAAACAAATGTAGGGAAAATAAAAGAAGTGCTCGCATGGGCCCTACCCCACTGCCTACGTATCTCATCGGGAGCATGAGAATCAGAGCGACGTAGTTCCCCTCACTAGGGATGGATTGTTTGTGTTTTTTAGGAACGGCTAACGTTCTAGCTCAGGTGTTTGCAGGCTCGCTGGTCCGAGTGCGTTACCATCTTGCAAGAGAACGAGTAGAAGCACGTTCGTACGCTGAGACTGAGTGAGGTGAGAAAAGAATTCCCGAAGGAAAGACGTTATTGTTGGTTTTTGTCTTTTAAGAGTCTTTTCATTTGTTTGCATACGACAGTGTATCTGGATCTTAGCCATTGGAATGTGTACATTCTCACATTCCAAGATGGAATGGGTAAGAATGCACACTAAGAGTGAAGAAGACCCCCACACTTAGTTCCAATTGTCAAGGTTCAAACACACTAGCATACTTGTGTTTATTAAGTGTTTTGTTGATTAGGAAATGAAGAAGTGTTTTTTATTATTTGCACCTTCAACAAGTATTGCATTTAAGTCCATCATACAAGATCAAATGTTTAACACATTGACCCAAGATGGGCTATATGCTATACATTCTAAGATTACAAGAGAAGACCCCTTATAATCTTTTCTTTATATGAAAGGCCTAAATGCAATAACTGCCTACCTTTATTATATGTTTTGAATTTTCTTTGAGATGAGAAAAGAGACTCAAGAGAGGAGAAAAGGTAAAACCTATATGGACTAAGACTCAATCCTAATTGAAGATTAAAGGGAGTGATCCTAAAGGTTTGTGAGGTTTCAACCTAAAGTCTAAAGAAAGAATGAATTAAACAATTCACTTCTAAAGTAGAAGATGAATTGTAACTCACAAGGGGAAAGTGATGAGTTATTAAAAGAAAGCACATAAGTGCTTAACAAAACACAAAATGGAATTGTAAAAGAGAAAGGATAGAAGTTGAATGTGGATTCCTTATCCACACTCAATTGAAACTTACCAAAGCCCCTACATGGTTAGTAAACATGTATAAGAAGTATGAGAAGTAAAAGAACATGTAACGCATCATAAAACTCAAAAGAATTAAATGAGAAAACAAAACCTAGAACCACAACCAGAATGGGCATCATATGGACAACAAGTGAATATCATCATACAAGTGCAAGTGAATAAGCAATAATCATCATCCATTAGCATTTAAACATGTTACAAGAAGAAGGGATAGATGAAAGATGGAAAGAAATGAAGAGGACATGCATAAATGGAACATGTAAATCAACAACCAGAATTGAAACTAAATGGAAAATGGTTTATAAACATCTCAAAAGTATTTATGAATCAACTTCAAGACATTCAAGAAGTAATATAAGAAGAATTGAAATGAAAGTTCAAAAAGAAAGTGCAAACAATACATGTTAATGATGCACAAAGTTCAAATTGAAATGAACATGTAAAGATGAACTATAATGTGTATCAAAGACCTATAATATCATATGAATGGCTCCTAACATATGCAAATGCTCATACAAATGTGCACAAAAGAATTCATGTAAACATGCACTAAAGTTGTAATGACATGCCATGGATTATACTTCCAATGTAATGCATCAAACAAAGACCAAATGGATTCATGAAAATTATGCCAGCATATTATTGGAATGCCTAGGTCAGAAATGCATCATACATCAAGATAGCATGTAAAAATTCAGAGCAAAATGACTTCAAACAAAGCAATTAGGTCAAATTGAAACATCATGCAAAGTGGTGCAAATATAGGCATCAAAACATGTAATAAATTGACCTAAAAAATCAAACAAAAATCATCTAACATGCTTCAATGTATTAGTGAATCAATGCAAAAAGAAGAGCATCAAAACAATTTTTAATGAGCAAGAACAAAATTAAACAAATTCATGTATCATGCTTAGAATGCATCTAAATGGAAATTCAAAGAAAATTATGGACCAGGGGTAAAAATGTCATAAAATCAGAAAATAAAATCATGGAAAATTTCCTAAATGTTTTAATGATGCTCATGAATTTTTGTGGAATTTTATGATGATGTTTGATATTTTTTAAAAATTAAAAATTAAACGTGCATAAAATGAAGAAAATAAAAGGAAATAGAAAACAAGAGTGGGGTGCAAATATAGTAAACCAACAGTTCAAAGTGTTTGGGCCTTTTAACAAGGAGGTGCGAAAAGCAAAGGTTTCAGGGTCCATTTGCGCGTGGAACACAATAGCAAACGTGCACTTTCAGTCAAATAAAGTCAAACAATGATCACCATCGGATTGAGTCAGGTCAACAAACGAGTCAAAGTAGGCAAGATCAATGCACACACGTGAGGGAACACAATTACTAACATGCACTGCGCCACATTTTGTTTAAGTGAAATCAGAGATGGAGCACGTGAGGTGCACACCTTTTTTAATGCGTTGGCCAATCCTACACCACACGATGCAAGTAAATCCACGGTCACGATTAAAACTGCAAACCAAACCCTAACACATGATCACCGGCCGGAGAGGGACCTCCGGTCACCTTCTCCGGCCACGCACCACCGTCTGCAACTCTCACATGTCCCAGAAATGCACAAATATTATACCAAAATGAAGCTGAGCTCACGTAGATTAAGAATTCACAATTGTTTTTCACATACCAAGCACACACATAGAGAACAGAGGAGATTAAATCATGCCCTAGGTTTTGGATCTAGGCTTCTAAGAAGCTCTATCAACTAGCCGGAGTAAGCAGAGCTTCTATTAAGCTTAAATTAACAAAAACAAGCTAAAATTAATGAAAATCAACTGAAGCAAAGTTGAATGATGAAACCTGAAAATGTGGAGCAATTGGAGATGTTGAGAAAAACCAGAGAAACGCTTGAGGTATTGAGCTTCTAGATCTTCAACCTTAGCAAAATAAATGCTACTTGATGTGGAGATCTTGAGAACAAAACAGAATTCCAAACTGTGATGATGTTATGCTTGGACAATGGAGTTTTCTCTTGAATGTTCTTGCTCAGAATGGATGAAGATGATTGAGAAAGGAAGAAAAATCGTGCAGAATCAGAGAGAGATAATGGAGAGAATGTGAGAGTGTTTGAGAGAAAGAGTGAGAATGAAGTGTTCTCTCAGAAATGTGAGTGAAATTTGGTTTTATAGTGTGAGTTAACCAAGGTTAAACTGAGTGAGGTTAACTGAGTCACAATGGTTTGAGTGAGTCATCCCTAACTAACTGAGTCAAGTTAGTTAGGGAGAGCCATGATATGGTGTGGCTGGTTCATAACAAACTATGGTGGAGGTGAAATGAATTGAATGGAAAGGCTGTTGTATCACAAAACTTGTTCAGCAAGCTTGTTATTTCTACTTTCATGCATAATGAGGCACGTGCTATGGTGTGTATGAAATGTGTTTGGTTTAAAAAGGCAATGGATAGCTGGTATGAATAATGCACGTGCAATCTTGTAACCACAACATCAACAACATTGGTTCTGTTTCTGATTTTTTATGACAGTTGAGAACAATGGAGATATGGTGACTTGATGATGTTTTCCTCTCTACTCAATGATTAGTTTGGTGAGTTTTTGGATTCATTTGAAAGAGGGGATGTAAGAGGACATGCTTGGTATGAAAAATGAATTGAAATAAGGCTTGGCAAAGGTTGAAAAATGACTTGGAATACACAAGTTTGGGAACTGGTTATGGGGCGTGGCAAGCAAGTCATGGCATGGCAACTTGGCACACAAAATTTCAGCACAATCAACATGACTTTGAACCAATATATCTCCACTATAACTTGATCAAATGGAATTTTGTCCAACATGAGTATTGAAGATGACACTACAAGGAACAACTTTGATGTTGAAAAGTTTTTCATTTGAGGCCTTTAACCATGAGAAAAATGAGTGGACATTTGGCCCACCAACTGTTTGTTAAAATGACTGCGCGCGTGCCCTGAAAATCTTGGTCATGACCTAGTTTTGGACCTACTTTGCTCAAACTTTGATCAATCATATCTCACTCAATTTTTATCCAATGGAGATGTTCCACACATGGATTTGAAGCTTAAAGCAAGACCTTTTGTTGTGGCTGAGTGGAATTTTCATTTGATGCCCCAATTTTAAATGGCCTTGGCTCAAACTCTGATGCAAAATGGCCAAAACTTACTATTTTTAGTAACCCTACTTCACCCAAAAATGGCAACTTTCCACATCTTGATTTTTTCATGATTCCTTTGGAGTTTCTTGACCAAATTTTGCACATTGGACACATGTAACATGAATTTTATGAATTTGGCCACAAAAAGTCAAGAGTTGACTTTTTCCTCTGATTATTTGACTTTGCCCCAATTTCTCTGATTCTTGATCTTTCTTCCAATTGAACCACTTCTAAAACCAATTGAGATGCAATTTTCCACATACATACACTTAAGGACATATGGAATACCATGACATCAAGTTTTGTTCAAAAAATCAAAGATTCCCTGATTTAATGGGAAACCCTAGTTTTGGTGCCCACCTCCTAGGAGAAAAATGTGCAGTCTTCAATTTCAAATTCCTCAGAGTATGTTGTGTATCCTCTTAAAGGATGATGAGAAATGCCACTTGAGGATGATTTTGAATCAATGAGCTATCTCTTTTGAGGGTTTTCCTTCATTTTTTGAACCTCTTGCATAGTGAAAGATGTAATGCTTCAATCTCCCATTGTATCTCTTATCCTTGAGGTTGTGGATGATCAATTGAGATGGTATTAGACATGAAAGACCTCTTGGCTTGCCTTGAGGAAACTTGATTTACCTTTTTGTGCCTTGAATGATCTCTTGATTGCCCACCTTCCACCTGATCACATGCCCTGATGGTAAGAAGGATGCCATGCTTCATTTTTCTATGTTAAATGCAATGTAATGTTAATGAGGTGGATATGATATGATAAATGATAATGCCATGCTATGATGACAAAGGGGAGAGCAAATTTTGGGGTATTACAGCTGCCCCTATTCAAGCGCTGTAGACCTGAATGCCTGAAAGCAATTGCTTTCGGACTTTCAAGGTATATAGTGATTGAATACCAAAAATAACCAAAAATTTGCTCTGGGTGATGAAGAAGAAAAGGGATATAAACCCAACAAGACTGCTGGATTGAATCTTCGATGAAACGTCGGAGAGATCTGTCTTTTGAACGACGCCAGACGACTACTGGCTTGCCACGCTGCTGGTGGACTTTAATAATGTCTTTTATGCAATTCCAGACGACTACTGGCCTGCCACACTACTGGTGGACTTTGATAACTTCTTTTATGCAATTCCAGACGACTACTGGCCTGCCACACTACTGGTGGACTTTGATAACGTCTTTTGAACGACGCCAGACGACTACTGGCTTGCCACGCTACTGGTGGACTTTAATAACGTCTTTTGAACGACGCCAGACGACTACTGGCTTGCCACGCTACTGGTGGACTTTAATAACGTCTTTTGAACGACGCCAGACGACTACTGGCTTGCCACGCTACTGGTGGACTTTAATAACGTCTTTTGAACGACGCCAGACGACTACTGGCTTGCCACACTACTGGTGGACTTTAATAATGTCTTTTATGCAATTCCAGACGACTACTGGCCTGCCACGCTACTGGTGGACTTTAATAATGTCTTTTATGCAATTCCAGACGACTACTGGCCTGCCACGCTACTGGTGGACTTTGCAGCTTCGTGCCACCCGAAGATGGACTTTTGCCAATCCACTGTTGGACTTTTGCCACCCGAAGACGGACTTTTGCCAATCCACTGTTGGACTTTTGCCACCCGAAGACGGACTTTTGCCAATCCACTGTTGGACTTTTGCCACCCGAAGACGGACTTTTGCCAATCCACTGTTGGACTTTTGCCACCCGAAGACGGACTTTTGCCAATCCACTGTTGGACTTTTAGCTGCTTTGCCACCCGAAGATGGACTTTTGCCAATCCACTGTTGGACTTTTGCCACCCGAAGACGGACTTTTGCCAATCCACTGTTGGACTTTTGCCACCCGAAGACGGACTTTTGCCAATCCACTGTTGGACTTTTGCCACCCGAAGACGGACTTTTGCCAATCCACTGTTGGACTTTTGCCACCCGAAGACGGACTTTTGCCAATCCACTGTTGGACTTTTGCCACCCGAAGACGGACTTTTGCCAATCCACTGTTGGACTTTTGCCACCCGAAGACGGACTTTTGCCAATCCACTGTTGGACTTTTGCCACCCGAAGACGGACTTTTGCCAATCCACTGTTGGACTTTTAGCTGCTTTGCCACCCGAAGATGGACTTTTGCCAATCCACTGTTGGACTTTTGCCACCCGAAGACGGACTTTTGCCAATCCACTGTTGGACTTTTGCCACCCGAAGACGGACTTTTGCCAATCCACTGTTGGACTTTTGCCACCCGAAGACGGACTTTTGCCAATCCACTGTTGGACTTTTGCCACCCGAAGACGGACTTTTGCCAATCCACTGTTGGACTTTTGCCACCCGAAGACGGACTTTTGCCAATCCACTGTTGGACTTTTGCCACCCGAAGACGGACTTTTGCCAATCCACTGTTGGACTTTTGCCACCCGAAGACGGACTTTTGCCAATCCACTGTTGGACTTTTGCCACCCGAAGACGGACTTTTGCCAATCCACTGTTGGACTTTTAGAATTTCAAAATTGAATTACTCTCTGCCTCTGCGCCAGACATCTCTGCCGACTCTGCTGAGGAACCACAATCAATGATTTAATCTCGGAGACTCCTAAAAGGATAATATCTCTGCTGGCGAATGGATGAACAATCCGTCTGCTTCGAATTGTCAAGCTTGCCAACAATAAATTGGACTTTAAGATATGAGGGAATGATGACTCTGCCAGGAATTATTCCATCTGTTTGGGGCTGGATTCTGGTCACAGCAACTCCGCTGGGGATGAGAATTTTTAAATGACGTCCTGCTGGGGAAATGAGCCATTAAAACTCTGCCTGGGGATTTATTCAACCCAAGATCCTTTATAGGGATTATCAACCTTATAACTCGGCTGGGGAGTATTGCTGACAAGATTCGATGCTGACCTCTGTGGGGGATCATTACCAGAGACACAATCTTGTTGGGGATCATGGCTACTCTGCCAGGGATATGCAAATCCTGGTTAGAACATTCCACTGCAACTTGCTAGAAAGAGTCCTTAGAGATCTGTTGGGGAAACCCAAAGCAAATCCATAGTAGTCTGCTGAGGAATATGACTGTCGAGCTTAGGATAAGTACTACAATGCCCCATGTTAGGCGAGCTTTCCTTTAGATAATTCCGTTGGGGATGACGAGTTTATAACAAACTCTGCTGGAGAAAACTGCTTTAAAGCGTCTCGTGTTGGGGAATGCCTTTTGAGAGGATTTTACAGAAGACCAACTGTCCTCAAACTCTACTGGGGATGATCAACACTTCATGCTGGGGAACCAAACAATTTGTCCCCGAAGAAGATGTCATAAGAGGATTTTACAGAAGATTTAGCCTCTTCAAACTCCTGCGACTTCGCTGGGGATAATGACCATCAGTTTCGGTGTCGACGAGACCACTCTTTTGGGGAACCTGTGACCGTTATCGACACAGAAAAGCTTGTAGCTGTTGGAAGGACTGAATAAGAGAATCGACTTAATAAGATACCACGATACCCAGTTGAGCTCAATTCGTTGATATCGAATCGTCGTGACCGACCGTCGACCGAATGATGGACTTAATCAGTGAACATTGTGACAAAGGGGTGACCACCTTTCTCGAACATGATTGCCCCAGTCTTCTGCATGGAAGTAAGTGATTACTCGTCTAGAAGACATGATCCCGTGATCTCGCAAAGGCTTCAATTTTGCCTTTGAGCCTAGTATGAGGCTGCTACCTGCAAGCAAAGGATATGCACGTACACCGCGTGCGAGATATGACTTCTGCAACTGAGAAAATCTAACTCTGAACCACCACTTGTTGGGGAGAAAGGCTTGCATGCAATCTCTTGCTGGAGAACATTATTAATGAAGCCTACTGAAGACGGGGACCAAAAATGCCTTGGGTTGGAATGCCCCTTAGTTTCACTCCTTTTGGCTGATTGACTGCATATGCGTGACCAACTGTTTTTCTTCACTTGTCCTAAACCAACATGGTCCACCGGAAGAAATTGTCCCAAGAGGATTTTACAGAAGACTTGACATCCAAAACGCTTCAATGTCTTCAAACTCTTGTAGAGATTCGTTGGATCTCGCCGTAACTGCCCCAGACCGCATGGATTACTTAGAAGAAGTCATCGCATGGGGATTTTACAGAAGACTTGGCAAGCTCAATGCTTCAGTGTCTTCAAACTCTTGTAGAGATTCGTTGGATCTCGCCGTAACTGCCCCAGACCGCGTGGATTACTTAGAAGAAGTCATCGCATGGGGATTTTACAGAAGACTTGGCAAGCTCAATGCTTCAGTGTCTTCAAACTCTTGTAGAGATTCGTTGGATCTCGACGTAACTTCCCCAGACCGTATGGACTACAGAGGAATTCACCTTGAAAAGATCCATGAAGAATCTCATACCACCGTGGGATATTCTGCCTCGGTATTCTGAAACCTGGATGGGCTGATTAGTTGTCTGGATGGACTAACTTCTCGTGCTTTTGGGATGGCCTGCCTCAGTATGACCCTTGAAGTGGTTTTGCCCCAGTTTGGCTGAACTCTAAAAAGATTTCTCGACGTAATTGGCTCAGACCGGCTACACCTTAAAGAGATGATTCGACGTGACTGCCCCGGATCGACTACGTCTTAACACAACTTGTTGGGAAAGCTCCTGCTCAACAAAGTTTCCTGAGGAGGTACCACTGGACGTGACTGCCCTTTGGGAGTTTTAGGATTCTCAACTCGGCAAGATTAAACTTCTGGACTGGATTTCCATATGTAAACTTCTTTTGATGTCAAACAAATGTATGCAAGCAGAAAATGTTTTATTCTGAGAATGAAAATTCTAATGCAACACAACATGTTAATCTCGAAGTTTTACTAAAAAGATGTAGCAAACCCTTTTGTGAGCGAATCACGGGTTAGGATACGACATTAATTTTTGAAAGAAATAATGCAATGCACATGCAACACCAACAAAGATCTTTTAGCACAACTGATAGGAGTCAGGAACGCTATCTCTTGGTAGTATACCTTCGAAATAACCCTGTTTCAATTAGGACTTTTGAGGGTTGTAACGGGGCCTGGTTCACGGTTTTGAGAAAAAAGGATTTATGGCTCAAAGTTTATTGGTGCCCACCCACTCTTCGTGATGTTCTCCAGTCCTACGTTCAGCTAATTTGCACAAGCGTTCGCCTCTCAAAAAGATTTTGTGATCTTTAAGGAAACCATGATACTGATGGTTTGACACCTAATGCGGCTTTGGATTGACAGTCACCCCTTTGTCTTTTGTCCATAGTCACACGACTTTGTTCTTGCTCGAGGATTTTCTTTTGTAATCCTTTTGTTTTCCGCTTTCACATTCTTTTGCTTTTTGATCCCTAATTTTTGCCTGGACTGATTCTTTTGAATCTTTAATTTCAGAGTCCAGCGGGATGCCCTAACTTTTGCCTAAGTTGCTTGTTTTCAAGTTTCAACTTAGCGGGCTTTTTTCATTTTTTCATTTTTTATTCTTTTTCCTTTTTTCTTGAACAAATCGTGTGACACTGGCTTGTCTTGACTTGATTGGAAAGGTCGTGACTGCCTCACTATTTGATTGTTGATGGATAACCATTGTGGTTTCACATCTCTTGCCCTCTTGACGGTGGAATAGAAGGTAATGGATCCTCAGATGCACACTCCTTTTGAAATTTGAATGCTTGGTCAAATTAACTGACGCCTACCCTGCCCCTGGGTTAAATGTGAGGGTTTTTTCGTACGAAAAGAAACTCCTACTTCAAGGCTCAAAGGGGTTAACGAGGGTCTATCTCCCTTATATCTCCAGTGTTTGAGGAGTTGAAACAATGCCTGTACATCCTCAACAGGGTTCTTATTCCAAAGCACACCGTTAGAGATTTTTGCGTTTTCAGACCATCATTCTCCCTCATAGAGTTTGAGCAAGAAAAATGGTATTGCAGTACACATTAGCATTAAATGAGTAAACACAAATGAAATTCTTCAAGAAAACATATTCATTGCATTAAAATCCTCATACCAAATACAAACAAATTTTAACATGCGAACAATGTCTGAACGAACAAATAAAGACTACATATGAAAATGCAGCAAGGAAAATAAAGATTGTCGTTGTTGAGGAGGCTTGGCTCCGTCTAGACTGACCACTTCTGGTGATGTTCTTGTAACTTTGAGCACTCACCATGGTACAGAAGCTTCACCTTGTGGGGTACCGTCTGGGGTGATAACCTTTGAGTCAATCAAATCCTGCACCTTGTGCTGGAACACATTACAGTTATCAAGTGTGTGCCCAAATGTTCCTGAATGGAACTCACAGCTAACACTCATGTCATAGTCCGGAGGAATGGGGTATGGCACGGGCATGGCCCTTCTCAGCTGGATTTGCGAACTTTTGAGCAAACGAGCCAACAACTGACTGTACGGAATAGGAATAGGATCAAATGTCCTATTGGGCTTCCTTGGTCTGAGTAGCCTCCGCTGCTGATAATCTTCTTGCTGCTGGTTCGGGCACCCAACCTGGCCCTGCACTTTCCTTTCTGCATTCGGCTGAGGCACAAATAAGGGTTGCTGACATAGGTCTTCTGCAACACAGGGTTGTGGAAGAGATCCCTGACGCGAGGTAGACCCTTTGGAAAAGGAGAGAGTCCTCAGTTCCCTTGCAACAATGGGAGTGACATCACTTGGTTTACCAGCACCAACTGATGCAAACTTGATTGCCCCTGAATCAATTAGCTCCTGGACTTTATGCTTGAACCTGGTACAATTCTCAACATTGTGACCAGGTGCCCCAGAATGGAACTCACATCTAGCCTTAACATTAGGTCCCAGAGGAATCTTCGTGGGCAACGGTCCCAAACTTACACACTCAACCAGCTTGAGCTCGAGCAAGTAAGAAAGCAATTGCGCGTACGAAATCGGAATGGGATCGAACTTCCTCTTAGGCCCCTCTGACTTAGGATCCTCTTGGAAATCAGGAAGTGACTGCTGATGCGAGAGCTCTGAACCTTTAGCTTTCAGAGGAGATTCACGAAGCAATCCATGATCTAAAGCATATCCCAAAGAGATGGGAGGAGTAGAGACCTCTGTTGTGGAAGCTGGCACATGATCATTTTCCTTTTTTAACACCTTATTCAAGATTTCCATGACCAGGCCCATTTGAATCTTCATCTAGTTGACTTCCTCCCTCAGTAGTTCCTGACCTCGGGACAGTGCCTGAATGTCCCCCATAAAATGCCCCAATTGGGCCCTCACCTCAGCCAAATCCTTCTGCATTTGATCCATGATTCTTACTTGATTCCTTCGCGTCAAATATCGGTGAATATGATTCTCCGCTATACTGCCTGAAACCAAATAAAGGTTAGAGTCCCTGCAACGAGTACCTGAAAAGCAAGTAACAAAAAATGCAAAATGATATGCAATGCCATGCAATGCCATGTTTGTCATTTCCGAGGTGCTTTATACCCTGATTCCAATCCAACCACAGAAATCTGAAGACCAGAAATTGTGATATAAAGAGACGTGTCGTGGTCATGTGCTTGTGTGCAGCTATCTGATAAGGAATAATTCTGAATAAAACTGCTCATACTCATTCAACGAAGTATTCAAGTACATTTAAGAAAGGTTCAACCGCAAATGCAATACCAGGAAAAATGGATCCATCAACAAGCCTGATGGTAACCATTAACAACAAAATATAAGGAAAAGAACATCAGTCTGACAATTCCACATCCTTCAGCTTATCACTTGAGTATCTGATCTCCTCAAAAAGTATACGAGTACACTGGTGATTCGGCTTTTCAACCATTTCTTTGATCAAGACATCCCTTTTCTCAAGAGCTTCCGTTAAAGAACCCATATGCAGCATCAGAGCCTCGTCATCACACACTCCTTTGTGTCTCTTTATGCCAGCTTGCGTCTTGAGTATCTCCCTTTCTATCATGACTTCTTCAAGCTCTTTCTTGGTGTTCCTCAGCTCACCTCTAGCTTCTTCTAGCTGTTCTTGACTCTTACCGAGGCTTTCCCGATACTTTCTCCTCTGCTCATGCGCCTTTTCAAGCTCTTCGTCCTTAATCTGCAACTGTTCCTGTACTTCAGCATTCTCTAACCTAACTTCGTCCCAAGCGTGCTGAAACTTTGTTAACTTTTCTTTGGTCTGTGCTAACGCCTGTTTGGTTTGCTTGTGGGCTTGAGTAGCATCATCAGCACCTTTACTAATCTTCCGGAAATGTTGGGCTCTTCCAGCAAAGTCTTTTTCTTTTGCAGTTAGGATTTGTTCAGCATCTTGGGCTTTCCGCTCCAGCTCTTTGTTGGCATGTAGAGCATTCTGAAGACGGCTACTCAACTCAGAATTCTCTCCTTGGAGCTTTTTCACCAAGGCTTGCAACTTGTCAACTTCTTCCATAGTAGCAGTGCTTCTTGCTTTCTCATTCTCCGGATACAAAAGGGGTGCCTTACCAAAAGGCAAGAGAAAATCTTCAACTCTTTTCTTCACCCACTCTTCATATGCTGGATAAACCCGGTTGTTAGGCTTGCCTAGAGTAACTTTCCCCTTTTTCAGTATGCTACCCCAGCTTTCAGAAGCTTTCTGTGCTGCTTCCCAACCATCTGATGTATGAAAATAGAGGGACTCCTCCACATCTCTCTTAATAGGCGGACCTGTCAGGGCATACCCAAATTGTCGAATGGCCAAAGAAGGATTGTAGTTAATCCCACCCATTCTTCCTATCAGTGGAACGTTAGGGAACTTACCACAGCTGTGGATAATATTCTTGCCAATCAGCCCATGATCTACCCATACGATGTCCTTGGCCACCAATCCCATTAAACGCTGTTTCCACTCTAGAGAATCTTTGGAATCCACAAAAGCCCCTGATTGTGGTAAACGGCCTGCAAACCACTTATAGAACAAGGGTGCACAACAACGAATTATCCCTCCTCTTTTCTTTTCGTTTCGGTTGTACAACGAGTAGTGAAGATCTCCCAGTAGCGTTGGCACCGGGTTCTTCATCATGAATATTCGTATAGCGTCCGTATCAATAAAATCCGGCTCGTTGGGAAACAACACTATGCCGTATATACAAAGGGCTAGCAAAGCATTAAAAACAAGCCAATTCTCGCCTTTAGCTGCTTCCTGGGCCTTCTTAATCAGATATTCCAGCTTGTAACCACGAATCTTTCCTTTGTTGGAGACATTGGCGTCTAACTCTGATTTGCTCAAATAAAGAGCACCAGCCAACTTCCCAAAGTCAAGATCCCCCACCGATCCAAAGAAAGGGGGCTCCTCCTTGATAACAATCCCCAACATGCTGGAATACTCCTCCAGGGTAGGAACCAACACATAGTCTGGAAATACAAAACACCTCAGAGGCGGATCATAGAACTGCATCAACGTATGGAGACCTCTGGCTTCATAATCACTGACATTACGGACCATAGATAAAATCCACCCATATTTCTCTTCAAAAGCTTCTCGTACTGCAGGACTCGCCATCCCCTTCAGCATAACAATAGGGCCCAAAGTAGGCGTAAGGAACTTATAGCTGATGATATTCTTCCTCTCTTTAGTGTTCATCTTTGCAGGGACCTGATGACTGGAATCAAGGGTAATATATGCACCTGGAAATGAATAAACATGTATGTTAGGATATGATAATGCAATGCAAAGGGCAATGTGATCAGGTAATCAGGTGTCTGTGCTGAACTGTGAACGGTGTCAGTGTAGCTCTGAGACTAATATAGAACCATAGATAAGAACCATCTGAATACAATAGGATGAAACTTCCTTTTTGTGCAATGATGATAGAAAACCGGGTATGTAGGAGGTCATGGTTACCTGCAAACCTGTAAACAACCCGCCCTTCTCACATGTGGGTACTAGGATGTTCAGTATCCCGGGCTCTCAGGTCGAGAAATGATGATACGTTCGCCATTTCTGGTTTGGCATCATCATCAATCGAGGAGGCCTCAACTGATTCTCCAAAACAAAAGGTCCTCAGCTTCTGGCACTGAGGTCGAGAAGCAATAGTACATTCATCCCTCAGGGTACAGTACTATCGCCAATCGAGGAGTGCCTCCGCTGATTCTCTTTCAAAAAGGGATGTCCTATAGCAAGTTCCCAGCATTGGGTCCTCGGATCGAGAATGTGCAATGGGTTTGCCACGGAATGTGGTCTGCCACTGTCACATCTCGAGAGGAGTGCCGCAACTGAGTCCTCGGGAATGGTCACCAAAGTCGACAGTTCCTCAAGAGAATAACCACTGGCCTGCATAACATGCAGTAGCAGAAAGCTCCTGATAGAACCTCGTCTGGTTGTGGGTCTCATGAACAACAATACGTGGTCACCACCACGCAAGCGTCATGACTATCCACTCTAATACCTATGTATGTACTCAAGCCTTGGTAGCGAGCTTATCTCTCAGAACACCCATCCCGCCAAACAGACAAAACAGTGCAACACAATATAATATATGATATGCAATGCTAAAATGCGATAAATACAGTAAAATAAATAAACAGCAACATATAGCACAACAGTAAACACCCAATGAAAGAAAAGCAGACAAGCGCTAGGATTGACTCGCTAAGGAAACCAGAGATTCTGGGTTCGTTCCCCAGCAGAGTCGCCAGCTGTCGCTCCCGGGATTTTCATCCAAGTACAAACGCGAAAGTGGCACCGAACAGAGTCGCCAGCAATGTGTATTTATCCCATGAGAGGGAAAGGAAACACTGCATAAACCTGAAGGAAAGGATAGAGCATGGTCTTGCGACCAAGAGAACTGGGTTCGGGAGTCGGTTACGCGCGGGGAAGGTATTAGCACCCCCACGCATCCATCGTACCCGATGGGATCCACGCTTGCTTGCTTCAATCAAAGGGTGTAGAAAACTGGAGCTCCGCTGCTACTGGAAAGGAAAAGGAACGAGAACGGAAAGAAACGAAGAAACAAATGTAGGGAAAATAAAAGAAGTACTCGCATGGGCCCTACCCCACTGCCTACGTATCTCATCGGGAGCATGAGAATCAGAGCGACGTAGTTCCCCTCACTAGGGATGGATTGTTTGTGTTTTTTAGGAACGGCTAACGTTCTAGCTCAGGTGTTTGCAGGCTCGCTGGTCCGAGTGCGTTACCATCTTGCAAGAGAACGAGTAGAAGCACGTTCGTACGCTGAGACTGAGTGAGGTGAGAAAAGAATTCCCGAAGGAAAGACGTTATTGTTGGTTTTTGTCTTTTAAGAGTCTTTTCATTTGTTTGCATACGACAGTGTATCTGGATCTTAGCCATTGGAATGTGTACATTCTCACATTCCAAGATGGAATGGGTAAGAATGCACACTAAGAGTGAAGAAGACCCCCACACTTAGTTCCAATTGTCAAGGTTCAAACACACTAGCATACTTGTGTTTATTAAGTGTTTTGTTGATTAGGAAATGAAGAAGTGTTTTTTATTATTTGCACCTTCAACAAGTATTGCATTTAAGTCCATCATACAA
Source organism: Lathyrus tuberosus (assembly GCA_022829125.1). NCBI lineage: Eukaryota > Viridiplantae > Streptophyta > Magnoliopsida > Fabales > Fabaceae > Lathyrus > Lathyrus tuberosus. Next base: position 7,269,187 of record JALAZF010000256.1, read on the forward strand.
GATCAAATGTTTAACACATTGACCCAAGATGGGCTATATGCTATACATTCTAAGATTACAAGAGAAGACCCCTTATAATCTTTTCTTTATATGAAAGGCCTAAATGCAATAACTGCCTACCTTTATTATATGTTTTGAATTTTCTTTGAGATGAGAAAAGAGACTCAAGAGAGGAGAAAAGGTAAAACCTATATGGACTAAGACTCAATCCTAATTGAAGATTAAAGGGAGTGATCCTAAAGGTTTGTGAGGTTTCAACCTAAAGTCTAAAGAAAGAATGAATTAAACAATTCACTTCTAAAGTAGAAGATGAATTGTAACTCACAAGGGGAAAGTGATGAGTTATTAAAAGAAAGCACATAAGTGCTTAACAAAACACAAAATGGAATTGTAAAAGAGAAAGGATAAAAGTTGAATGTGGATTCCTTATCCACACTCAATTGAAACTTACCAAAGCCCCTACATGGTTAGTAAACATGTATAAGAAGTATGAGAAGTAAAAGAACATGTAACGCATCATAAAACTCAAAAGAATTAAATGAGAAAACAAAACCTAGAACCACAACCAGAATGGGCATCATATGGACAACAAGTGAATATCATCATACAAGTGCAAGTGAATAAGCAATAATCATCATCCATTAGCATTTAAACATGTTACAAGAAGAAGGGATAGATGAAAGATGGAAAGAAATGAAGAGGACATGCATAAATGGAACATGTAAATCAACAACCAGAATTGAAACTAAATGGAAAATGGTTTATAAACATCTCAAAAGTATTTATGAATCAACTTCAAGACATTCAAGAAGTAATATAAGAAGAATTGAAATGAAAGTTCAAAAAGAAAGTGCAAACAATACATGTTAATGATGCACAAAGTTCAAATTGAAATGAACATGTAAAGATGAACTATAATGTGTATCAAAGACCTATAATATCATATGAATGGCTCCTAACATATGCAAATGCTCATACAAATGTGCACAAAAGAATTCATGTAAACATGCACTAAAGTTGTAATGACATGCCATGGATTATACTTCCAATGTAATGCATCAAACAAAGACCAAATGGATTCATGAAAATTATGCCAGCATATTATTGGAATGCCTAGGTTAGAAATGCATCATACATCAAGATAGCATGTAAAAATTCAGAGCAAAATGACTTCAAACAAAGCAATTAGGTCAAATTGAAACATCATGCAAAGTGGTGCAAATATAGGCATCAAAACATGTAATAAATTGACCTAAAAAATCAAACAAAAATCATCTAACATGCTTCAATGTATTATTGAATCAATGCAAAAAGAAGAGCATCAAAACAATTTTTAATGAGCAAGAACAAAATTAAACAAATTCATGTATCATGCTTAGAATGCATCTAAATGGAAATTCAAAGAAAATTATGGACCAGGGGTAAAAATGTCATAAAATCAGAAAATAAAATCATGGAAAATTTCCTAAATGTTTTAATGATGCTCATGAATTTTTGTGGAATTTTATGATGATGTTTGATATTTTTTAAAAATTAAAAAGTAAACGTGCATAAAATAAAGAAAATAAAAGGAAATAGAAAACAAGAGTGGGGTGCAAATATAGTAAACCAACAGTTCAAAGTGTTTGGGCCTTTTAACAAGGAGGTGCGAAAAGCAAAGGTTTCAGGGTCCATTTGCGCGTGGAACACAATAGCAAACGTGCACTTTCAGTCAAATAAAGTCAAACAATGATCACCATCGGATTGAGTCAGGTCAACAAACGAGTCAAAGTAGGCAAGATCAATGCACACACGTGAGGGAACACAATTACTAACATGCACTGCGCCACATTTTGTTTAAGTGAAATCAGAGATGGAGCACGTGAGGTGCACACCTTTTTTAATGCGTTGGCCAATCCTACACCACACGATGCAAGTAAATCCACGGTCACGATTAAAACTGCAAACCAAACCCTAACACATGATCACCGGCCGGAGAGGGACCTCCGGTCACCTTCTCCGGCCACGCACCACCGTCTGCAACTCTCACATGTCCCAGAAATGCACAAATATTATACCAAAATGAAGCTGAGCTCACGTAGATTAAGAATTCACAATTGTTTTTCACATACCAAGCACACACATAGAGAACAGAGGAGATTAAATCATGCCCTAGGTTTTGGATCTAGGCTTCTAAGAAGCTCTATCAACTAGCCGGAGTAAGCAGAGCTTCTATTAAGCTTAAATTAACAAAAACAAGCTAAAATTAATGAAAATCAACTGAAGCAAAGTTGAATGATGAAACCTGAAAATGTGGAGCAATTGGAGATGTTGAGAAAAACCAGAGAAACGCTTGAGGTATTGAGCTTCTAGATCTTCAACCTTAGCAAAATAAATGCTACTTGATGTGGAGATCTTGAGAACAAAACAGAATTCCAAACTGTGATGATGTTATGCTTGGACAATGGAGTTTTCTCTTGAATGTTCTTGCTCAGAATGGATGAAGATGATTGAGAAAGGAAGAAAAATCGTGCAGAATCAGAGAGAGATAATGGAGAGAATGTGAGAGTGTTTGAGAGAAAGAGTGAGAATGAAGTGTTCTCTCAGAAATGTGAGTGAAATTTGGTTTTATAGTGTGAGTTAACCAAGGTTAAACTGAGTGAGGTTAACTGAGTCACAATGGTTTGAGTGAGTCATCCCTAACTAACTGAGTCAAGTTAGTTAGGGAGAGCCATGATATGGTGTGGCTGGTTCATAACAAACTATGGTGGAGGTGAAATGAATTGAATGGAAAGGCTGTTGTATCACAAAACTTGTTCAGCAAGCTTGTTATTTCTACTTTCATGCATAATGAGGCACGTGCTATGGTGTGTATGAAATGTGTTTGGTTTAAAAAGGCAATGGATAGCTGGTATGAATAATGCACGTGCAATCTTGTAACCACAACATCAACAACATTGGTTCTGTTTCTGATTTTTTATGACAGTTGAGAACAATGGAGATATGGTGACTTGATGATGTTTTCCTCTCTACTCAATGATTGGTTTGGTGAGTTTTTGGATTCATTTGAAAGAGGGGATGTAAGAGGACATGCTTGGTATGAAAAATGAATTGAAATAAGGCTTGGCAAAGGTTGAAAAATGACTTGGAATACACAAGTTTGGGAACTGGTTATGGGGCGTGGCAAGCAAGTCATGGCATGGCAACTTGGCACACAAAATTTCAGCACAATCAACATGACTTTGAACCAATATATCTCCACTATAACTTGATCAAATGGAATTTTGTCCAACATGAGTATTGAAGATGACACTACAAGGAACAACTTTGATGTTGAAAAGTTTTTCATTTGAGGCCTTTAACCATGAGAAAAATGAGTGGACATTTGGCCCACCAACTGTTTGTTAAAATGACTGCGCGCGTGCCCTGAAAATCTTGGTCATGACCTAGTTTTGGACCTACTTTGCTCAAACTTTGATCAATCATATCTCACTCAATTTTTATCCAATGGAGATGTTCCACACATGGATTTGAAGCTTAAAGCAAGACCTTTTGTTGTGGCTGAGTGGAATTTTCATTTGATGCCCCAATTTTAAATGGCCTTGGCTCAAACTCTGATGCAAAATGGCCAAAACTTACTATTTTTAGTAACCCTACTTCACCCAAAAATGGCAACTTTCCACATCTTGATTTTTTCATGATTCCTTTGGAGTTTCTTGACCAAATTTTGCACATTGGACACATGTAACATGAATTTTATGAATTTGGCCTCAAAAAGTCAAGAGTTGACTTTTTCCTCTGATTATTTGACTTTGCCCCAATTTCTCTGATTCTTGATCTTTCTTCCAATTGAACCACTTCTAAAACCAATTGAGATGCAATTTTCCACATACATACACTTAAGGACATATGGAATACCATGACATCAAGTTTTGTTCAAAAAATCAAAGATTCCCTGATTTAATGGGAAACCCTAGTTTTGGTGCCCACCTCCTAGGAGAAAAATGTGCAGTCTTCAATTTCAAATTCCTCAGAGTATGTTGTGTATCCTCTTAAAGGATGATGAGAAATGCCACTTGAGGATGATTTTGAATCAATGAGCTATCTCTTTTGAGGGTTTTCCTTCATTTTTTGAACCTCTTGCATAGTGAAAGATGTAATGCTTCAATCTCCCATTGTATCTCTTATCCTTGAGGTTGTGGATGATCAATTGAGATGGTATTAGACATGAAAGACCTCTTGGCTTGCCTTGAGGAAACTTGATTTACCTTTTTGTGCCTTGAATGATCTCTTGATTGCCCACCTTCCACCTGATCACATGCCCTGATGGTAAGAAGGATGCCATGCTTCATTTTTCTATGTTAAATGCAATGTAATGTTAATGAGGTGGATATGATATGATAAATGATAATGCCATGCTATGATGACAAAGGGGAGAGCAAATTTTGGGGTATTACACGACCTTCACTCAGTCCTACACCCGTCCTTTGGGTCACGACCTTCGCTCGGTCCTACACCCGTCCTTTGGGTCACGACCTTCGCTTGGTCCTACACCCGTCCTTTTGGGTCATGACCTTTGCTCGGTCCTACACCCGTCCTTTTGGGTCACGACCTTTGCTCGATCTTACACCCGTCCTTTGGGTCACGACCTTTGCTCGGTCGTACACCCGTCCTTTGGGTCAAGACCTTTGCTCTGTCCTACACTCATCCTTTGGGTCACGACCTTTGCTCGGTCCTACACTCGGCCTTTGGGTCACGACCTTTGCTCGGTCCTACACCCGTCCTTTGGGTCACGACCTTTGCTCGGTCCTACATCCGTCCTTTGGGTCACGACCTTTGCTCGGTCCTACACCCGTCCTTTGGGTCACGATCTTTGCTCGGTCCTACACCCGTCCTTTGGGTCACGACCTTTGCTCGGTCCTACACCCGTCCTTTGGGTCACGACCTTTGCTCGGTCCTACACCCGTCCTTTGGGTCACGACCTTCGCTCGCTCCTGCATCCGTTCTTTGGTTGATCATAATTCTTATCTGTTAAAACTTCTTTTCTCCATATAGTCTTAATCCCTTTCTTCGGTTAACTACTGCCAGACAGTTAACATACCGAGTCCTCTTTTCTCTTGGTTTTAACACCATTCCTTTGTTTGTATCCTAGTAGGGTCGCTTACCCTCGAATCCCCAGCACACTCTTTATTTTCTTACTCCTCTGTGGAGTCTCTCTATTCCCTTTGTTCCTTTATCTTCTTGGTTTCGACACCACTCTTGCATGTTATCCTTAGCACAGTCTTTATTCTTTTCCTTTGCACTTCTTTCCTGATTTCCTTTGTTTGTTTCCCTAGTAGGGTCGTTACCCTCTGATTCTCAGTCTTAGTTTCTTTACTCCCCAGTGGAGTCTCTTTATTCCTTTTGCTCTCTTGGTTTCGACACCACTATTGTCCTTTACCCTCAGCACAATTATTATTTATCCTTTGCTCTTCTTTTCCTGGTTTTGACACCATGTCTTTTTTGCGTCCCCAATGGATCTTTCTCCATCTCTTATTCTCTTAGTTTTGACACCATTTCTCTTTTGTTCCTTGCACAGCCACTTTAGTCTCTTACTCCTCAGTGGAATACTCTTTTTTGCCTTTTGCTCTTCTTTCTTGGTTTTGACATGATTTCTTTGGAATCCCCAGTGGAATTTCCCTCTTTCTTTTGCTCTTGGTTTTGACACCACTTTCCTTTCCTTTTCCTTTTCTGTCTTAGTTCCACGAACTACGGAAGCTCTGATTTTGCATTCGTTCGAATGTATGATACGTAGGCACGAGATCGCGATGATCTTGGCGAGCACACTTCCACCCTTCTTTCTTCCTTCTTCTCTGTCCCCTGGTTCCATGAACTACGACGCTCTGATTTCCTCATTGCACTATGAGGATACGTAGGCACGAGGGCCCCAATCCTCCGCGAGCACTTTCTTTTCTTTCTTTATTTCTCCTTTCTCTTCTCTCTCCTCTTCTTTTAGCTAGAAGCCTTTAGATAGATAACCCATTCAAGCCTAGAAGCAAGCAAAATGGTTCCCGTCGAGTACGACGGATGCGTAAGGTGCTAGTACCTTCCTTTCGCATAACCAACCCCCGTTCCCGTTTCTTTTCCCCTTGGGTTTTACCGATATTTTCCCTGTCCTTTGGGACTAAATAAAGTTCGGTGGCGACTTTGTGTTATCTTTGAGTGTGCGATTCACTCAGGTATAAACCAGCCATCTTCACCTTGCAAGGGCAATACTATGAAAAGCTGATCAGCATTGTGTCTTCAGGATTCTCAGACATGGTGGTTGTTGGTGAAAGAATTGAAGAAGGTTTGAAAAGCGGAAAAACTCAAGGAGGTTTTAACAGCCAGGCTGGAACCAAGAAGCCTTTCAATAGGTACAAGAAAAAAGAGGGTGAAACAAATGATGTCTCTTCTCATGGGGAAAAAACACATCAGAGGACGCCTACTTCAGTACCTTACTACCAAAACTCGTATGTTGCAGCTGTACAATATGCTCTTGTGCCTTATCAACAAGCTGCTCCAACTCCTGTTCCTGCTCAGATACCTCAACAACAAAATCCCTATCATCAAGTTGTTGTCGTTGCACCTATTCCATACCAGCATCCGACTTACCAACAACAACCGTCATATCAACAATAAGGGTATCAACAACAACACTTGAACCAACAGCAACGCGCTCCATAACATCACCAGCCTAACCAACAAAGGGTGAGGAGGCCATAGAGACAATTTGATCCTCTTCCTGTACCATATGGCCAAATCTTCCCTTTTCTGCTAAAGGATGGACCAGTTCCCTTGAGAGATCTAGCACCTCCAACTGTTATCCATCCAGGATATGACGTCAACACTCACTGTGAGTATCATATGGGTGCCCCGGGACACACAATTGAGAATTACAAAGCTTTCAAGCACAAGGTTTAAGACTTGGTTGACTCGAAGGAGCTCACCTTCACAACAAACAATCCAAATGTTGCAATAAACCCCATGCAACCACACATGGCCCGTCAGTGAATGCTATTGAAGGGGTTGTTAAAGACAAGCAGCGCAGTCTCTGAGGAAGCTAGCTCAGTAGCAAGTCAGTTAGGAAGAGTTCAAGTCCTCAAATAAAGGCAGTCATTATGCCATGTTTCCATTTTTGCATTCTTGTATTTTGTTCTTGTTTGTCTAAGTACTGGTTAAGTTGAACATTGTTATTTGTATTTGGTTTTATTAATAAGATGATTATGCATGTTTTAAATTAATCTTTTCGTATTCACGCATATTTTCTCATATTATCGCAAAATACACAAAAAAAATATATTCCCCGTTTCACTTTCTTTATCAAACTGTTATTTTAGCAAAGATTGGAGGGAGGATGATGAAAACGAAATACCTATAACTGTTGTGGTATGCTTTCGGATAAGATCTTACTGATGATGTACAAGCATTGTTTCAAATCCCCAAACACTGGAGAGATAAGGAGTTAGTCCCTAGTTAACCACTTCGAGCCTAGAAGTAGGAGTTTCTTTCGGATCTATAAAACCTTACGCTTAACTTGGGGTAGGGTAGTGTTCAATTAATCTAACCGCGCATTTAAATTACAAGATGAATACATCTCATATAGGGATCAACCACTTGATATTTGTTCATAAATGACTTGGCAATCATAATCCTTCAGCAAAATAAAATTGAAAAAAAAAAAAAAAGAAAAAGCCCGCTAAGTCGAACACCCAAAGAAGAGACTTAGGCAAAAATTAGGGTAATCCCGGTGGACTAAGGTTCAAGAAGCAGTACAGGAAAAAGTCTGGGATCCAAATAAATCAAAAAAGGTCGTGTAAATCCTCAGCAAAAAATAGAATAAGATTCAGTGACCACCATATCCAAAATCAAAATGGTTACTGACATCCAAAAAAACAAAATAATGACTTCCATTTCAAGAGAACCTTGAATCATCGCGTTCACTCTTACACTGTCAAATCCCTTTTGGAAGATTAATGTGTGCAGAATTAACTGAACGTAGGTCTGGAGTTCATCATGAAGAAGGGATGGGTAAAAATACTTTTTGAGTCTTATATCCTTTGTTTTAAATACCCGTGAACCAAACCACGTTACAACCCTTAAAAGACCTAATTGAGGCAGGGTTTATTCTGAAAGCATATTGCAGCAAGGTTGCGTAAACTGACTCCTAGAGATTTTCTAAAGTGTTGTATTCTCGCTGTATCTTTCATACACGTGCTTAATCAGCACTGCGTTTGGACTAATGGTCCATTCACCATACACTTCCACCTCATTCCAATAAATGATTTTTTTCAAAACATGCATGAACATCGCTTTAAAATTACCATTTTAGAATGAACAATTTTTAACTGCAAATCAGTATTGACATCAAGGATATTCTAACAAGGGGCAATTAGAGAAGAACTTGAACTTTCGTTGGTGCTGACACAAATCGAGACTACCTCAATAGTTGAATTAGGGGCAAATCATCTCAAAGGCTCAATCAGGGGCAGACTTCTACCATGTCCAGACACTGAGGTAAAGCATGTCATGGTAACTCTCAAAGTTCCCCAAGAGAATTCTTTCAAGAACCCAACAATCTGGGACAAAGCAAGTTGTAAAGAGATAGGTCCCATCTCTACCTTCAAGTTGAACAATCAGATCTTGCTAAACACTGGCAACCATTCATGGCAGAGCAAAAGCATGATCTTTAGGCATTGATTACGTCGCTACACTCTTTTTCAAGCCATCTTGATCCTCATGCATAAGAGTTATGGTTCTCTCAGGAACGGACACAACTTGTCAATAATTGATCAAACTTGGAAAGCCAGAGCATTTGGTTTCATTCTCCGATCATAGCATCGTCAGAGATCGAGTGTCAGGGAGTCAGCCCTAACCTATCCAATCACCTATTTGCATTCAAACATCATATGTGTTATACGCATCATTGCATACATGAGCCAAAATTTATGTACATCCCCAGCATTTTCATCCATACATACATCTCAGTGCATTAGCATTTGCATTATATTCCGATATGGAATACTTTTCACAAAATTAAACATGCATACATGCATAAGTCAGGATCCGGGATCAATCACGAGATTCCAGGCCGATCCTCAGCTAAGCCAATGGGTGTTCCCCATTAATTTGTTCTCTTCAACCTTTTATTGATAAAGTTGTTCTCTTTGGGTCGGATCATTCATTGGTGTTCCTCTAAGCAGAGTTATTACCAGGCGTTGTTCAGTGGGCGTTCCCCGTTGATTTGTTTTCTTTAACCTTTTGTTGATCTTCCTAAGCTAGGCTTACTACCATCCTTTTGGTGATAGCAAGATTCATGGTTTCACTTTCATCCTTTTGGTGATAGTGATCATTAAAGTATGTGTTTGTTATCATCCTTTTGGTGATACCAAACTTTGTTGACCTTACTTTCATCCTTTTGGTGAGGGCGGTCATGGAAATTATGTGCCTACTAACATCCTTTTGGTGATATCAAGCTTTGATGTTGTTGTTTTACCTTCATCCTTTTGGTGATGGTGATCATTTGAGTCGTGTGTCTACTATCATCCTTTTGGTGATAGTCAGTTTGGCTGTTTAATCTTCTTACCTTCATCCTTTTGGTGTTGAGAATTTACTATCATCCTTTTGGTAATAACGAATTGTGATATTACCTTCATTGTAACACCCTTTTCTACCCTACAGATAACACAACGGATTAAACATAAAATCATCAATTAAATTAAATAACCTCAAAGGGTGCACATTTCTCAATAAACATCAATTAAAAACGTTTGCTCCGTAAACAATGGGGTTTCCTCAAAATAATTCAAAATGCCTTCAAGGGCAGCAGATCCACCATAACCACAAAAATCCCACAAAAGGGTTTATTACAATAAACCATAGTCATCAAATAACAGCCAAATAAAACTCAACATGGTTCGACTCAATGACCTAACCCGATTTTACACTATCAGAGCAAGACCCTCTACATCGACCAAAAGCAAAATAATACTTCAAAAGTTCCTCGAAGCATCCACGGCTAATCGTGATCATCTGCACGTTACCCACGTGGAGGCAACATTCGAACAGGCAGGGTGAGTAACACAATTCATTATAATCAATATAAAATGAGATATGCATAAAAATGGTGTCATCATCATATTCAACATCATCATAGTCATCAAATGCAATATCAAAACACAACATCATAAATCACAACAATATGCCACATAAATGCAATGCACAACAAGACTCATGCATGTGGTACCAATCGTCACAATCGATGGACACTTAGGCCATCACCCTCCAAAGATCCCCGTCAAATAGGATCGGTTCCACACAAGAACCGGAGCATGTCATAATCCACTTAATGCATGATACACAAAGTCAATAATCATAATCATCAAAATATCATCATGTGCATCATCATTCATCAAAACATCATGTTATTCATGTCATCAAATATACACCAAAACATCACAAAGCATCATCATATAATCATCAGTAACATCACAGTAAACCATTAGAAAAACCACAGCGTCAAATCTCAAAATAGTACAGCATCAGAAAACAATTTTCGCGAACAGCAGGCATTCGCTGCTGAGTTCGCTTTGCGAACTGATTCGCCGGGACCTTCGCTTTGTGAAGCTAACAGCGAGTCTCCAATCCCCACAAACCAGTTCAATCCCACATCCTGTCTCACTCGCTACTCTCATTCATTTTGCGAAGCCCTTCGCTGGGGCATTTGCTTTGCGAACCCACTACCTCACTTCCCAGAATTCATCTTTTTCATCACACAGTCATCGCGCATTCGCTGCGCTACTTGCTTTGCGAATGTTGGCGAACATTTGCCTTGCGAAGCATTCGTTCGCTTTGCGAACTAGCGATTTCTGCCATCGCTGCTACGCAACCAGTAGCATTCCAGCCCCAAAACCTTCACGATTTCAACGTCGATTTTACCCAAAAACATCCCAGAACAGTCCTAAAACATCTTGGCACTTAAAGGCATAAAATCTACGACCGTTAGGTCGATTAAATTCACTAACCTAACTCAAAATACCTAAACCTTCACAAATTCTCAAGATTCCCATAAACCTCTTTCGCCACAAGGTCGAAACATCATCGACCGGGAAATCACCCTCAAGGTCTACTTTGTCAGGTTTAATTCAACCCTTAATAATCGACTCATAAAACACCCTCAAATCGTCAATAACTCATAAACCCTTCAAAAACCCCAAAAACCTCAAAATCCACGCTTAACACATCACTCCCTATATTGAAAACAATGAAAGACAATACTCCTCATACCTTAGATTGTCTCTTCGGAGCTTTCTCTATCGATTCTTCGGAAATCTTCACGAATCCTCGCTTTTCCTTCTTTTTCCTCAGAGCTCTGCACTTTCTCCTTAATTTCACGATCTAACAAAATGAATCATATTCCTCCCAATTCCTTTTTGTTAAACCCTTGGGCTTTCAAAATGGGCTTTCCCCATAATACCCTCACTAATCCTTCTCAAAAGTCCATCTTGCCCTTAATTCCTCTAATATTATTTTAAATAAATAATAATACTAATATATTCATATTATATACTATTATTTAATTAAAATAACCAAAACTCTACCAAAATACCGACATCGCCACAAACCACCAAAATTCACCGAAAATTCACAAATATTATATTTAAATAAATTAAATAAATATTCTTAATAAATTTGGGGTGTTACAACTCTCCCCCACTTACAGAATTTTCGCCCTCGAAAATTACCTCAAATAAATAGAGTCAGATACGACTCCCTCATCTGATCTTCGCGCTCCCACGTCCAACTCTCGCCAGCTGGTCCGTCCCACAACACCTTCACCAAGGTTATGTCTTTACCATGCAGTTGCTTCGTCTCTCGACCGTCAATCCGCACAGGTAAAGCTTCCACTGTCAGATTATCCCGCACTTGTACATCATCCATCTGAATCACATGCGACGGATCTGGAATGCACTTTCTCAACTGAGACAAATGGAACACGTCATGCAAATTCGCAAGTGACGGCGGTAAAGCAATTTGATAGGCTACCTCTCCTATCCTCCACGAGATTTGATACGGACCAACAAAACATGGAGCGAGCTTCCTAGACTTCAAAGCATGACCCACACCAGTCACTGGCGTCACCCTCAAAAACACGTGATCTCCCTTTTGGAATTCAAGTGTCTTCCTCCTCTTATCATGGTAGCTCTTATGGAGACTCTGTGACGCTCTCATCCTTTCTTGGATCATCTTAATCTTCTCGGTCATCTCTTGCACAATCTCAGGTCCGAGTACAACACTCTCGCCTGACTCATACCAGCACAAACGAGCCCTACACCTCCTTCCATACAAAGCTTCATAGGGCGCCATTCCAATACTAGCATGAAAAACTATTATTTTACGTGAACTCAATCAACGGAAAATGGCTATCCCAAGATCCTCCATGATTCAACACACAAGCTCTCAGCAAATCCTCTGATGATTGGATAGTCCTTTCTGTCTGACCGTCCATCTGTGGATGATAAGCAGAACTCATCCTCAACTTAGTACCCAACGCATCTTGCAAACTATTCCAGAACCTCGATTTAAACCTCGGGTCTCTATCCGACACGATACTCGAAGGTACCCTATGTAACTTCATAATCTCCTCAATATACATCTCGGCCAACTACTGCATAGGATAATTAATCTTCATCGGCAAGAAATGAGCTGATTTAGTTAATCTATCCATGATCACCCAAATGGAATCATTTCCCTTAGCAGTCTTCAACAATCCCACCACAAAATCCATGGAAATACTATCCCATTTCCATTATGGAATCCTCAATGACTGTATCATACCTAAAGGCTTCTGATTCTCAACTTTCGACTTCTAACAAGTCAAACACGCATAAACAAACTCCGCGACATCCTTCTTCATACCCGGCCACCAAAACAACTTTTTCAAATCTTGGTACATCTTCGTAGCACCGGGATGAATACTCAACCTACTTCGGTGTCCTTCTTCAAGAATGCTCTTCTAAATATTTGGAACATCTGGAACACACACCCTGTCTCTAAACATCATCACGCCATTCTCGTCAATTCGGAATTCTCCTCCGTTACTTTGGTTGATCAAAGTCAACTGGTCAACTAACTGCAAGTCAGATTGTTGTCCCACTCTGATCTCTTCCAGAATACCACTAGTCAACTTCAACATCCCTAACTTCACACTGTCAGGAGTCTCCTCACATACCAAATTCAAATCTATGAATTGCTCAATTAATTCCAGCTCTTTCACCATAAGCATTGACATATGCAATGACTTTCTGCTCAATGCATCAGCCACTACATTTGCTTTGCCCGGATGATAACTCAAATCAAAATCAAAATCCTTTAACAGCTCTAACCACCTTCTCTGCCTCATATTCAATTCTTTCTGATCAAATAAGTACCTCAGACTTTTATGATCACTGAACACTTCAAACTTAGAGCCAAACAGATAATGTCTCCAAATCTTCAGCACAAACACCACAACGGCCAATTCCAAGTCATGTGTAGGATAATTCCTCTCATGCACCCGCAATTGTCTCGAAGCATAGGCAATAACTTGTCCATTCTGCATTAATACTCCACCAAGACCCATCTTCGACGCATCACAATACACCACAAAAGATTCACTCGGATTAGGCAAGATCAACACTGGAGCGGTCCTCAACTTCTTCTTCAATTCCACAAAGCTCTCTTCACATGCTACATCCTACACAAAAGCTTGACCTTTTCGAGTCAACTGAGTCAAAGGTAATGTCAACTTACAAAATCCCTCGATAAACTTACGGTAATAACCCGTCAATCCCAGAAAACTTCGTATCTCAGTAACAGACTTCACAGTCTCCTAGTGTAACACAACATCAATCTTGGAAGGATTTACAAAATTTCCACCACTTGAAATCACATGGCCAAGGAAACTCACTTCCTTCAACCAAAACTCACACTTCGACAACTTTGCATACAACTTCTTCTCCTTCAATACTTGCAACACAGTTCTCAAATGCTCATCATGCTCTTCTTCAGACTTAGAATATATCAGAATGTTATCGATGAAAACCACCACAAACTGATCTAGATACTCATGAAAAATCCGATTCATATACTCCATGAACACACCAGGTGCATTGGACACACCAAACGGTATCACAGTGTATTCATAGTGACCATACCTCGTTCTGAAAGCCGTCTTCGGGATATCACCAGGCTTAACACGAATCTGATGATAACCAGACCTCAAATCAATCTTACTAAACACACAAGCACCTACTAACTGATCCATCAAGTCGTCGATTCTCAGAAGTGGATACTTATTCTTGATAGTCACTTTATTCAACTGCCGATAATCAACACACAATCTCATACTTCCGTCTTTCTTCTTCACTAACAGCACAGGAGCACCCCACGGAGAAACACTTGGTCGAACAAACCTCTTCTCAAGCAATTATTCCATTTGTTTCTTCATTTCACCTAACTCAGAAGTTGACATCCGATAAGGAGCCATCGACACTGGACTCGTACCTGGTACTAAGTCCACTGCAAACTCTACTTCATGTTCTGGAGGCAAATCACTGATGTCATCTGGAAACACATCTGGAAATTCACATACAACAGGTAGGTCGACACTTGTAGCTTCACGATCAATCTGCAATGATGCAAACATTGCAAACACCAAGGCTTCATCTTCCACAAGTTCGTCTACTTGCTTCACAGACAGGAACATCAACTCTCCACTATCACCAAACTTAGGAAACTCCACAGCCATAGTATAACAGTTTATATGAACGTGGTTGAACTCCAACCAGTTCATTCCAAGGATTACATCAATTTGGTGCAAGGGTAAACACACCAAATCCATCACAAAACTCTTCTAAAAAATCGTCAAAGGGCATCTCAAACACACAAAAGTAGTAATAACAGAACCATTAGCAGGAGTCTCTATTAGCATACTACCATTTATATTAGACAACTTCAAACCCAATCTATTAGCACATTCAAGAGAGATAAAAGAATGAGTAGCACCAGTATCAATCATAGCAACCAACTCGATATTATTAATAAAACAAATACCTCGAATCAGGTTGTCCTTCTCTGACACTTCTGCACCACTCAAAGCCAACACTCTGCCACTGGTCTGAGCATCAGTAGCCGTCTTCTTCAGTTTCTGACACTTGGTACTAATGTGACCCTTCTCACCACAATTGAAACAAGTTGGATTCTCATCCTTGCAATCAGTAGCTCTATGCCCCTTCTTGCCACACTTGTAGTACCTCAACACGCTATTAGTACAAACATCGGCACAGTGACCTTGCTCTCCACACCTATAACACTTCCCAGAAGCGGGAGCTGCTCCCCCACTTGTCTTTTTCCCATCTGAAGCCTTCTGCTTCCCTTTGTCAACTGAAGTCTTATAAGGTTTCCCCTATACCGCCCTTTCTTCTCACTCAACTGCTTGTAGTGAGCAGATCGAGCTCGATTATCCTCATCATAGATTCTGCTCTTGTCCACCAACTCAACAAACCTGCGGATCTGTTGATACCTAATACCTTGCTTAATCTTTGGTCTCAGCCCATTCTCAAACTTGAGGCACTTGGACATCTCAGCATCAGCACGGGTGTAGTGAGGACACAACTTCACCAACTTCTCGAACCTCGCAGCATACTCTGCAACAGTCATGTCGCCTTGCTTCAGCTCAAGGAATTCTACCTCTCTCTTACCACGAGCATCCTCTGGATAATACTTTCCTAGAAATTCCTGCTTGAACACAACCCAGGTTATCACAGTGCCAACCTCTTCTAGCCTCTGATGGGTGTTATCCCACCAGTCCTCAGCCTCTTCTGACAGGATATGAGTTCCAAACTGAACTTGCTGCGCGTCAGTACATCCCATCCCTCAGAAAATCTTCTCAATCGCCTTCAGCCACTTGTGTGCACTTGCTGGATCGTGAGTACCCTCGAACTCCGGCGGATTGTTCCTCTTGAACTCCCCCAAAGCACGAAACTCATCTGGAACTCCACCATTCGGATTGAGTTACGCCACAACATTAGTAACTGATTCCAAAGCATCAGCAATAGCACGATCATTTCTTCCAGCCATCCTGCACACCACCAACAAGGTTAGAAGAACTAAAACATCGACAGTGTACACACACTTATCGACTGACAGAGGACTGACATCACGTAAAAACCTGGGCGGACGGACCGACCTGCTCTGATACCACTAATGTAACACCCTTTTCTACCCCACAGATAAAATCATCAAAGGGTGATTAAACATAAAATCATCAATTAAATTAAATAACCTCAAAGGGTGCACATTTCTCAATAAACATCAATTAAAAACGTTTGCTCCGTAAACAACGGGTTTTCCTCAAAATAACTCAAAATGCCTTCAAGGGAAGCAGATCCACCATAACCACAAAAATCCCACAAAAGGGTTTATTACAATAAACCATAGTCATCCAATAATCCATAAAATAACAGCCAAATAAAACTCAACATGGTTCTACTCAACGACCCAACCCGATGTTACACTATCAGAGCAAGACCCTCTACATCAACCAAAAGAAAAATAATACTTCAAAAGTTCCTCGAAGCATCCACGGCTAATCCTGATCATCTGTACGTTACCCACATGGAGGCAACATTCGAACAGGCAGGGTGAGTAACACAATTCATTATAATCAATATAAAATGAGATATGTATAAAAATGGCGTCATCGTCATATTAAACATCATCATAGTCATCAAAGGCAATATCAAAACACAACATCATAAATCACAACAATATGCCACATAAATGCAATGCACAACATGACTCATACATGTGGTACCAATCATCACAATCGATGGACACTTAGGCCGTCACCCTCCAAAGATCCCCGTCAAATAGGATCGGTTCCACACAAGAACCGGAGCACGTCATAATCTACTTCACATCCACACAATGGGATGGAAGCCACAAATATACCGAAGTCTAACATCATCATCACTGGACCGAAGTCCTAACATCATCACCAGAATATGCTATGAATGCATGATACACAACGTCAATAATCATCATCATCAAAATATCATCATGTGCATCATCATTCATCAAAACATCATGTTATTCATGTCATCAAATATACAACAAAACATCATAAAACATCATCACATAATCATCAGTAATATCATAGTAAACCATCAGAAAAACCACAGCGTCAAATCTCAAAATAATACAGCATCAGAAAACAATCTTCGGGAACAGCAGGCATTCGCTGCTGAGTTCGTTTTGCGAACTGATTCACCAGGACCTTCACTTTGCGAAGCTAATAACGAGTCCCCAATCCCCACAAACCAGTTCAATCCCACATCTGTCTCACTTGCTACTCTCATTCGCTTTGCGAAGCCCTTCGCTGGGGCATTCGTTTTGCGAACCCACTACCTCACTTCCCAGAATTCATCTTTTTCATCACACAATCATCGCGCATTCGCTGCGCTTCTCGCTTTGCGAGTGTTGGCAAACATTTGTCTTGCAAAGCATTCGTTCGCTTTGCGAACTAGCGATTTCTGCCATCGCTGCTATGTAATCTGTAGTATTCCAGCCCCAAAACCTTCACGATTTTAACGTCGGTTTTACCCAAAAATATCCCAGGACAGTCCTAAATCATCATGGCACTTAAAGGCATAAAATCTACGACCGTTAGGTCGATTAAATTTACTAACCTAACTCAAAATACCTAAACCTTCATGTTAGTTTCTTGGATTGGCTGGAATTTTGGTAAAACAAAGGTTGTTCAATGTTGATGTCAAGGTGGTGATGTTGCAACATTGAGTCTTAACACTGGGTTGTGTTAAGTGTTTAAGTTGGATGTCTGATGTCACATGCGATGTTGTGACAGCAGGTCTGCAGAATTAATAACATCAGGTTTAGTGATGTTGTTAGGGTTTGCGTTTTAGATGGAATTGTGGAGAGCAGGTAGTCTTATTGGATGTGAATATCTTGGGTTAGATATTCTCTGTTGCATAGAGATTTGATGCAGATTTGTAGGAGATTTAAAAGGTTGAAGATTTGAAAAGATTTTGGGGATAAAATCTATTTTGAAGATTCAGTTTTAAATAACAAATCAGATCAAATATTGCAAGGGGTCCAAGCCCAATTTAGGTGGCTATATAATGCGCATAGATCAAAGGAAGAAGGTACAGAAAACAGACAGAAGATAGGGAGATTTAACTGGAGGTTAAACATTATCTTTGTGCGTGTTTTTGTATACACCATTCTAGTGTGAATTGGTGAGTTGTGTTTTGTCCTCTCTAAAGCTGTGAAGCAAAGAGAGTTGTGTAACTTGATCAAAGCTGTGAAGCAGGATCAAGGTTTCTCAAAGAGGTTGTTCTTTGAGTGCTTTAGGATCTGAGTAGTGTTCTCATATCTAAGTGGTTTCTTAGGTAGGAAGTCACTAGTAGGAATTAAGTTTAGGAGATTGTCAACTGGGTTGTTGAGTCTGTAAATTAATTCTACAAGTAGTGAATTTCATCCCTGGCTTGGTAGCCCCCAGATTAGGTTGTTTGAACTGAACTGGGTTAACAATTAAGTGTGTTCTTCTGTTGTTTATTTTGTCCATTGTGCAGAGTGTGTTGTTGTAACATCGTGTGTGACATCACACATATCTGGTACCATAATTTCAATTGGTATCAGAGCAGGCATCCTGTCTGTCTCTGGGTGAGATCTAGGGAAGTTACTTTCTGGTGTAAAGATGGACAAAGAAGTTGGAGGATTTGTCAACAGACCCCCTATTTTGGATGGATCGAATTATGATTATTGGAAGCCAAGGATGATCACCTTTTTGAAATCCTTGGACAGCAGGGCTTGGAAGGCTATCATTAAAGAATGGAAAGCACCTGTTGTGTTTGAAAAAGATGATGCTGGGAAAGATAAAGAGGGCACCTCAAAGCTGAAACCTGAAGAAGAATGGACCAAGGAAGAAGATGAGCTTGCCCTTGGAAATTCAAAATCCCTAAATGCTATCTTCAATGGAGTTGACAAGAACATATTCAGGTTGATCAACTCATGTGAAGCTGCTAAGGTTGCATGGGATATTTTGAAGGCTACTCATGAAGGTACATCTAGAGTTAAGATGTCAAGACTTCAGCTTCTAACATCTAAGTTTGAAAGCCTGAAGATGAAGGAAGGTGAGACTATTCATGACTTCCACATGAGTGTTCTTGAGCTGGCCAATGCATCTAGTGCTCTTGGAGAGAAAATGTCAAAAGAAAAGGTTGTAAGGAAGATTCTTAGGTCACTTCCTAAGAGGTACAAGATGAAGGTGACTGCCATTGAAGAAGCACAAGACATCAGCTAGATGAGGGTTGATGAGCTCATTGGATCTCTTCAAACATTTGAGCTTGGGTTAAATGAAGAAGAACCTGAAAAGAAGCCAAAAAGTATAGCCTTGACTTCAAATGCTCAAGAAGAGAAAGGGAAGAGTACTGAATCCCAGGAGGATTTATCTCAGGCCATAGCTATGTTGGGAAGGCAGTTCAACAAGGTGTTCAAGAGGATGAACAATAACTCCATGCCTAATGTCAAGAACATCTCTTCTGACATCAGCAAGTCAAAAGAGAAGGATGAAGAGAAGACTGCCCAAGATAAAGGAGTTCAGTGCTTTAAATGTGAAGGTTATGGACATGTCAAGAAAGAATGTCCCACATTCTTGAAGAAGCAGAAGAAGGGCATGACAGTTTCCTGGTCTGAATCTGATAGTGAAAGTGAAGGTGAGTCAGCAAATCATGTTAGAGCCTTAACAGGAACTGTTGTTTCTAATGATGATAGTGATGGAGAAATAACTTATGAGGAGTTAGCATCTACTTATCAAGAGCTGTGTTTAAAAAGTGTTGAGATTTGTCAAGAAAACAAGTGTCACAAGCAACAGATTGCTCAGCTTGAGAATGTAAAAGCTGATTTGGAAAATGAGGTTTTGTTGATTAAATCTCAACTTGATCAGATGACAAAATCTGTTAGAATGATGAACAGTGGTACAGCTACTCTTGATAAGATTCTTCAGTCAGAGAAAGCTGCTGGAGATAAATCAGGTATAGGATATGTGGTTGAGGAAAAGGGCTCTACGGAAGCTAGCACTTCAGGAACAAAGAAGGAGATGTCCCAACCAATGTCTCAGCATCAAACAAAGAGACATGATTCTACACCTAAGAAGGTTACTCATCCACAGCCTCAGAATGTTGAGAAGAAGAATGCTCATCATCAGAAGAAGGTACAGTCTCAGGGAGCTAGTCAGTATATGCCACCTCAATATCACAAGAGCATGAAGGCTGCTAGGTTCAATCAGAACATGGTTCATCAACATCAGGGGAACATGTATGAATATGGATACAACAATGTTGTGCCTCATTACTATGGAAGAAGGAAGCCTCATCACCATAGGTAACAGTTCAAAAGACAATATCCTTACCATAGAAGACAGTCAAACTATGGTAGTAGAAGACAACAACCTTATCATAGAAGAAGAAATCAACACTATGGATGGCATCACCAGCAACATCATCACCATGGTGGCAGAAGGTTTAACCACTTTAGAGATGACAGAGTTAGATGCTTCTACTGTGGCAGATTTGGACATATGCAGTTCTCTTGCTTCAAGCTTCATGGTTATCCAAATTCTGCTCCTCAACCCAGACAGAAGGAGGTCAGGCCCAAAGTAGTAAAACAATGGGTTCCTAAAGCTCAGGTCACATGTCTATTGGCTCACACATCAGATGGACATTTTGCTATGGATGCATGGTACTTTGACAGTGGATGTTCAAAGCACATGACTGGATCCAAGAAGCATTTGGTAGAGTTCAATCCTTGCCATGCAAATGATGTTATTTTTGGCAATGGTGAAAAAGGAGTAGTAGAAGGAGTTGGAAGAGTGACGAATCATGATGGTCTTACTCTTGATAATGTGCTCCTTGTTCAAGGGTTGAGTGCTAATTTAATTAGCATAAGTCAACTTTGTGATGAAGGTTACAAGGTAAGCTACACCAAAGATGAATGTGTGGTAGCTGATGAGCAGAATGAGGTAGTGATGAAGGGAGTAAGATCCAAAGATAATTGCTATCAGTGGATACCTCAAGTGGACAGCTTATCTAGTGATGTTAAGGTTGATGCTGTAACATCAGATGGTGACATCAAGTGTGAAAGTATGGTGAAAAGTCAATCTGGGTTAATGATTTATGGTGCTGTCACTCCTAAGTTGGATGATGTGTTAAAAGCCAACTTGAGTAGTCAGTTATGTGAGCAAGATGAAGGAGTCAACAATGCTGATGGAAGGATCAAAAGCTGTGACCTTAAGAAGTGTTGGGAGCTGAATACTTGCAAGGCCAAGAAAGATGACAACCTGACTAATGACTCCTATAGTTCAGAAGAAAAATTTCACAAGTTGACAATCCTTAGGTTGGAAGATGCAGATGCTAGAGCTGATGTTAAAACATCTCAAGTCAAGAAAGGTACTTCTAGCCTTAAAATAAAGAAGAGTGATGATGAACTAATTGCAAAAGTGGTTCCTGGGGTTGCTAAACGACTGAAATCAAGGAAGAGGAAAGCTATTGAGTCACCTCCAAAGATGAGAACTGATAAGCAGAAGATCTATGTGGATGGTACTACAAAATCCAAGAGTAAAGTGTTCATCTCTTCCAGAAATAGGAAGATCAGAGATAAGTCTGATGATAATGTCCAGGATATCTCTCAAATGAAGGAAGGCGTTGTTGTTAGAACTTTTGAGAAAATTCAAAAGGCCATACTAGATAACATTCCTGTGCTTTTCATAAAATGGTGGAAGTATGTTCTGGAAAAAGAATTTGGTATAGATACTCTGGATATGGTTGAGTTTGCTAGGATATGGTTCAGAAAGGGTGTGGGAACTTATGGTATTCAGGTGTGTATGAATAAGTTGCTCTAACTGTGTTTTATTGGGAGCTTCTTGAAGGACTTCTTTGTGCAATGAGTCCTTTGAACGGTGATGAGAAGCTGATGTCCCAAAAGATGTTATAACATCATGTTTGCTGGTGGTTATATCTGGAAGATGATTAAGATTGGACATGTGGAGTTGGATGCTCTAGCATTTTTTATCAGAAGAGGTGGAGATTATGGTCATGTGGTTAGTAGTTTGTTCTGGCAAAGCATGACTACTGTCTTTGAAGACTTCACCAGTTTCAACAACTACTGGTGGATGTAAGGATAGAGGAATTGTGATCTCTTGAAGAGACTGGATCTCAGTAAAGCTTATAAGTAAGCTGAGAATTTGTGGAGTTTGTGACACAGTGTTGAGTTTGGATTATTTTGCTGATAGTAAATCCAGTAGTGGAGCATATGTAATTCCCTGGTGTCAAGAGTGTCATGAGTATCCTTGGTGAAGGATGTCTTTGTTCTGGATCCGAAGCTTAGTGCTAACATTATATCTAAGGAGCATCTACATAGTCATACGGGAGAATGATGAAGTAGAAGGTTTGCCTTGGATGGTGAAGATGAATTGTATGATAGCCTTTGGAGAAAGGGAAAGTGGTACCAAAATGTATGTACTCAGAAAATATGCTCAATTGTTCATCTCCATCTAGAGCATTTGTTAATCATGATAGGGGGAGTACTTGTCTATGGATTTTGCAACTAAGGTGCATTTATTGTGAAGATTGCATGCTGATCAAGCTTGTGGAGATTGGTTGCCTCTTATGAGGATATAATGTCAGATAACATGTTATGACATTAGGCTGTTGATTGGTGTTTTGGTGTGGCCTTGAATGGTTCTAGTCATATGAAGCAAATTGTTTGAATCTTGTGCACACATGCTTCTGAGGAGATGTCTGAAGACAAGATTGAATCATGGCCTTGAATAGATTGTACACTTGTCTTGGTGTGTGTTATTCTAAGTGTGAGGAGTTGACTTAGAGTTCAGTGGAAGGCATTGTGTGTGTGCTTCAGATCTTGTGGATGATTGTGTGAAGCCTTCATAACTGGATGGATGAAGAATATGTCTGGATTTTCAAAATATGGATATTGCTGACAGAAGAAGTATGGTTTTGTACAGGGTGTCATAGGAGATTTAACTTGTTGAGGTTTATCCAATTGTGGCTAAAAAGGGGGAGAAATAGCCAAGTGAGCCAAGAGTATCAAAGAGTACAAATGTCAAATGCTGCTAAAGTGATGTGATGCAGAAGTGCAGAAATTCAGGGGGAGTAATTGCTGATCTGCTGAACAGCTGTTATGCTGGTTCTTGTTTTGAGGGGGAGAAGTTTTTGAACAGCTGTATGCTGGTTCTTGCCTTGAGGGGGAGATTTACCCCATGTTGCTGGGTTGTGTTGAACAGTTGGTTGAAGATGGTGCTGCAGCAGAGTTTTGTGTGAAGTGAAGTCTTTATGTATTGAAGATGCTGCTGCTTGAAGTTTCAAATCTATTGAAGTTTATTCCGCTGCTGAAGTCTCTGAAGGTGCAGAGATTGTTTTAGCCAAAATTAGCCAAAGGGGGAGATTGTTAGTTTCTTGGATTGGCTGGAATTTTGGTAAAACAAAGGTTGTTCAATGTTGATGTCAAGGTGGTGATGTTGCAACATTGAGTCTTAACACTGGGTTGTGTTAAGTAGTGAAGTTGTTCAATGGTTGATGTCACATGGGTGATGTCACAACATTGAGCCTTAACACTGGGTTGTGTTAAGTGTTTAAGTTGGATGTCTGATGTCACACGCGATGTTGTGACATCAGGTCTGCAGAATTAATACCATCAGGTTTAGTGATGTTGTTAGGGTTTGCGTTTTAGCTGGAATTATGGAGAGCATGTAGTCTCGTTGGATGCGAATATCTTGGGTTAGATGTTCTCTGTTGCATAGAGATTTGATGCAGATTTGTAGGAGATTTAAAAGGTTGAAGATTTGAAAAGATTTTGGGGATAAAATCTATTTTGAAGATTCAGTTTTAAATAACAAATCAGATCAAATATTGCAAGGGGTCCAAGCCCAATTCAGGAAGAAGGTACAGAAAACAGACAGAAGATAGGGAGCTTTAACTGGAGGTTAAACATTGTCTTTGTGCGTGTTTTTGTATACACCATTCTAGTGTGAATTGGTGAGTTGTGTTCTGTCCTCTCTAAAGCTGTGAAGCAAAGAGAGTTGTGTAACTTGATCAAAGCTGTGAAGTAGGATCAAGGTTTCTCAAAGAGGTTGTTCTTTTAGTGCTTTAGGGATTGAGTAGTGTTCTCATATCTAAGTGGTTTCTTAGGTAGGAAGTCACTAGTAGGAATTAAGTTTAGGAGATTGTCAACTGGGTTGTTGAGTCTGTAAATTAATTCTACAAGTAGTGAATTTCATCCCTGGCTTGGTAGCCCCCAGATTAGGTTGTTTGAACTGAACTGGGTTAATAATTAAGTGTGTTCTTCTGTTGTTTATTTTGTCCATTGCGCAGAGTGTGTTGTTGTAACATTGCGTGTGACATCACACATATCTGGTACCAGAATTTCACTTCACAAATTCTCAAGATTCTCATAAACCCCATAAACCCCTTTTGCCACAAGGTTGAAACATCATCGACCGGGAAATCACCCTCAAGGTCTACTTTGTCAGATTCAATTTAACCCTTAATAATCGACTCACAAAACACCCTCAAATCGTCAATAACTCATAAACCCTTCAAAAACCCCAAAAACCTTAAAATCCACGCTTAACACATCACTCCCTATATTGAAAACAATGAAAGGCAATACTCCCCATACCTTAGATTGTCGTTCCGGAGCTTTCTCTATCGATTCTTCGGAAACCTTCACGAATCCTCGCTTTTCCTTCTTTTCTCTCAGAGCTCTGCACTTTCTCCTTAATTTCACGATCTAACAAAATGAATCCTATTCCTCTCAATTCCTTTTTGTTAAACCCTTGGGCTTCCAAAATGGGCTTTCCCCATAATACCCTCACTAATCCTCCTCAAAAGTCCATCTTGCCCTTAATTCCTCTAATATTATTTTAAATTAATAATAATACTAATATATTCATATTATATACTATTATTTAATTAAAATAACCAAAACTCTACCAAAATACCGACATCGCCACAAACCACCAAAATTCACCGAAAATTCACAAATCTTATATTTAAATAAATTAAATAAATATTCTTAATAAATTTGGGGTGTTACATTCATCCTTTTGGTATCGGTGATCATTAAAGAGGGGAATTTACTCTTATCTTTTTGGTGATAGCAAATTGTGATATTACCTTCATCCTTTTGATGTCGATAATCATTAAAGTTGGGACTTTACTATCATCCTTTTGGTGATAGCAAATTATGTCGTTACTATCATTCTTTTGGTGATAGCAACTTGTGTTGTTACCTGCATCCTTTTGGTGTCAGTAATTTTTGAAGATTGAGAACTTACTATCATCCTTTTGGTGATAGCGAGTGGTGTGTTTTTACTGTTATCCTTTTGGTGATAGAATCGTCATCCTTTTGACACCGGTGATCTTTAAATTTGGGAGAAAATTATGTTATCACCTTCGTCCTTTTGATGTTGGTGATCATTACAATTGTGTATTTACAATCATCCTTTTGGTGATAGCAATTGGTGTTGTTACCTTCATCCTTATGGTGTCGGTAATCCTTAAAGATTGTGTACTTACTATCATCCTTTTGATGATAGCGAGTGGTGTATGTTCACTATCATTCTTTTGGTGATAGAACCGTCATCCTTTTGGTGTCGATGTTCTTTGCAGTTATGATCCCACCAATGTCCTTTTGTCAATAGCGATCCTTGCAAATTAGTGGCCTTACTGTCATCCTTTTGGTGCTAGCAAGAGTCATTTGTGCTCTAACCATCATCCTTTTGGTGATGGTGTTTTTTGTCATTCTGATTTAACCTTCATCCTTTTGATGTTGATCTTTGAAAACGATCGAGTTAACTATCATCCATTTGGTGATAGAAAGCTTTGCGTATTGATCTTACTGTTATGCTTTTGGTAATAGGAAGGTTCAGTGTGATAACTATCATCCTTTTGGTGGTAGCGATCTTTGTCATTTTGAATCACTCATCATCCTTTTGATGATGGTTGTTATCATTTTGGTAATAGCAATCGGTGAGTCGTGGGTACTACTATCATCCTTTTGGTGATGTTGACCTTAGTCTTGATGCCTAATCACCATCCTTTTGTTGATGACAGTCGTTAAAGTTTAATAATCGTTATCCTTTTGGTGTTGGCAATTTTTGAAGTCATTATGAGTTTACTATCATCCTTTTGGTGATAACCAGCTTGGTTGATCTTACAGATATTCTTTTGGTATCAGCGATCTTTACAGTTTTGATTTTATCGTCACCCTTTTGGTGTCGTTAACTTCTGTCATTGTAAGTTTCAGTGTCCACTCGAGGGTCGACATTGATTTGGTTTCTTTTAAAAACCCATCACACTTTCCTTCTTAGACAAAATTCGGGGTCTTTTCATATTTAATTATCTTCCACCATGAATGTATGAAGACCGTTATCATTCATACCTTATGGTTCAAGTTAATTAAATAGGGGCATCTGTCATACCCCAATTTTGTCCGAACATTTTAGATTTTTCAATTATCTGTTTTTATTTTAATTTTTCATCATTTGTACAGCATAACATGCATTTCATCTGGCATAGTGCTTAAAATGTCAACCTAATTTCTCAGATTTACATATAGACTAGTCAAACTAATTTTCAACTGTACCTAAAATCAGTGAACGAAAAATGTCAAAATTAAGCTTGGAAATGCCAGTGATATTAATCTACATTTCACATAGTTTAACCTGGCGTGCCCATTTTATTTTTTCGACTATTTTTCGGGCACGTTTTGATTAGTCTAAGTAGTTTAACCGGTCAAAATATATTTCAAAATCTGACCAAACGTTGTATTTTTCTGAGTCGTTTATTTTGCGCTGATCATTTTGGTGTATTCATTTTATTTTTTCGAGCACTTTTTTTTGTCCGACTTTTTATTTGTTTTTTTAATTATTTTATTTTTTAGTTAAATAATAATTTTAATTCATTTTAATTGTTTGATTTTATTTTATTTCTATTTTGTCATCAATTCTTCCCTTTTAAAAAACATGATTTTTAATTCTTTTTATTCTTGTCTAATTATAAAAAACACAAAAACATGATTTTTAATTCTTTTTATTCCTGTCTTATCATAAAAAACAAAAAAACATGATTTTTAATTCTTTTTATTCTTGTCTTATTATAAAAAACACAAAAACATGATTTGTAATTCTTTTTATCATTCTTGTTTTATTGTTGAAAACTTAGTACTATATATATGTGCATTGCATAAGGCAAAAAAGGAGAGAGGATAAAAAAAAGAGACAACAAAAAAAAACATCAGTCCCCTCATTGTTCTCCCTCTCTCTCTCTCTCTCTCTCTCTCTCTCTCATTAAAACAAAATAAATAAATAAAAGAGAGGTCGTACTTCATCTTCACACAAGCTCATGAATAACAACAACAAAACCATTTTTCTTTCAAGCTCATAACAAATCCGTAAAACACCATGAAAGTCTCTACATAACAAACTGAAACATCCGCAATCATGCACACCTTCGACGCCGTTCAGCCTATGTTTGTGGTAGCTTTCTCTTATCCCTTTCGTTTTATGTTCATAAAAACTTTTTATTGATTTTGTTTGTTTTAGTTTTTAGAAATATTTTTATTAATATGTTAGGTGTTTAGAAATTTTTTTTCTCTTTTTATCAAAACAGAACTTTTTTAAAAATAAAAAATGACAAAATTTTAAAAAAATATAACAAGCATTTTATCTTAATGTTTGTGATTGATTTTCTTTTACTTTGTTTATATTGATTTATGTGGGTTATCTGATTTTATTATTTATTTGTTTTGTTTGTGATTGTTTAATTATCTTTATTGCTTTTATTTTCCATTAGCTAGAAAAAATAATTAATTGAATAATAGATAAAATACAACAAAAATACATAAAATTATCTCTTTTTAAAGAAAAAGGAACAAAAAATAATAAATACTCGATCCAACGTCGAGACATTTTTTCTCAAGTCAAAACCAATAAGCTCATTTTATTTTCGTGCTTGCGCTTATTTCTTTAATTGAGTTTACTTATAATCTTTTCATTTTATCCTCATCCGACAAAATGTATCCGTTCCAATTAAGTGTAATAATTTTATCGCTTTAATCTTGATTGTATTTTAATGTTTTATTCATCTCTCACTTACACGCTCAAACCATTTTCATACTAATTTTTGATTCAATATCGAGCCCATTTTCAAACCCTGTAAGTCGATTGTTTCTACGATCGCCCTCAACCAAACCCAAAACATTCTTGATTCATATATCAAATCATACCCCAACTTGTAAGTCGACTGCTTTTTAGCATCGTCGTCAACCTCATGCACACACTTTCTCTCTTTCTTTAATTGTGGTTTCGTTTACTAGGAGAACCTTTAGGGACTAGGAATCGACCTAACTTTTCTCAAACCCTTGATCTAACGTCAAGTGGTTCCTTCCCTCATAAGTCGGTTGCCTTTTGCAATCGCCATCACGCAAATTCAAACCTCGATCTTTTATCGAGTATTTTAAAACTAAAATCCCTTTTCTCAAAAGAAATCAAAAAATACTTTAATTATATCTCTAACCTATTTCCAAGATCTAAAAAACATTTCACAAATCTCAAACCATTTTTTCCTCTTGGATTTTCCATTTAAAACTTTTCAATAAGGACATGCTCCTAGCATCGTCCATAAAAAACACACAACAAACCATAAACCTTTTCAACACGAACTACAGAGTTCTGATTCCCTCTGGGATACGTAGGCACTGGGTTGAAAACTCGGACGAACTCAATAATAATAAACTCTTATTTTCCCCCAAATATTCATTCATCCATCATTCCCTTAGCAAGCTTATAGATAACAAATACCTTTCATGCCTAGACAACTTAGACGATTCCCATCGAGTACGATGGATTTAGGGAGGTGCTAATATCTTCTCCTTACATAACCGACTTCCGAACCCAACATGGTTGCGATGACCATACCATATCCTTTATCCCGCGGGTTTTCTCGATATTTTCCCTTTCCCTTTGGGGAATAAATAAAGTTTGGTGGTGACTCTCTGTTAGTCCATCCGCGAACTTTCTTTGCGAGGTCGTATTTTTCGAGGTACGACAAAAAATTCTTGCTATAACTACATTACAAGATGTCTCTAGAAAGTGTGGCAATATTTTTAAAAATGATTACGAGGATTTGAAATGATTTGTAAAAAGTATCATGATCATATGAAATGAAAAGGTACGCAATGTTTCGTAATTTTTTTTGAATGTTTCAAACTTCAATCGAATGTACTAGTATGACAATTGATTACTTCACATCCAACGTTCATAAAATATAAATTTTGCAATGGACCAATCAATTGAGAGGGACAATTAATCGATTGAATAAGTTGAGAAATAGACCCCTCAATCAATTATAGTAATGAATTAATCGATTGATGCTTTTGATTTTTCACTTTTTTCGTTTTACAAGGAACACAACAATCAATTGAGATATATGAGCAATCAATTGACTCACTTAAAAACATGAAATTACCCTTATTTTCCCTTGGGTATTTTTGGGGAACTAGGGGATATTACATTTGTCGCAAACACATGTCTTGCGTATATCCTCCGGGAAGATCTAGAGTAATCTCTACCGGAGAAGTCTCTGACGCCTATGCATGCATTGTAGGTTGTGCTTTTATCATCCATGTTCAATGGAAGATGAAGGGGATTAGAGTATGAGTGTGGCCCATGTTAGTTTTATTGGGGCTCAATGGTGGGTGCCACTGAACTGGTAAAAAGTACAAGAGTTCATGTTCGCCCTACAAGGGCGCAGAGACTAAGATGCCTTAGTAGGTTTATAACACGATATGGTGGTTAAAGCTTGACCACGACGGTGAGAAGCCTTATACGGTGGTGTTTTGAGGTTGTTTATGAGACCTGCTCACTTGAGGTGAGAGGCTCTGATGATGATCAGTGATGCTTGGCAACAAGCATATAGTTACAGGTAATCGTGTGTTAAGACTGCAGTGGGTGTTGTGTTATTTAGGTTGTAGAGAAAGTGTATCACTTAGAACTATATTTTCTCCCTTTGAGGGGAAGTGTATTTATAGAGGCCTCTAGGGCCTAGAATTTTCTTGGGAAGGGTCACCGCCCACTTAGTCAATGGTGGACAATTGAATACCTATTTCCAAGGGAGACGTGGATAAGTTAATAACTTGGACATTTCTTTTCCCAAGAAAAGTCTTACCTCATGTTTCCTACGTAGGGGCGAGGCGATACCTCCCCTTGAGCAAAATTTTATCGTCGCCTCCTCTGGGACGGTTTAAGGACATCTCCATAGGCGAGATGGCAATACCTCCATTTGAGCGACATTCTATTGTCGTCTCCTTTGAAACGATCTAAGAATTTTGCCCTAGGCGAGGCCTTTTACAAATATATATATATATATATATATATATATATATATATATATATATATATATATATATATATATACTTATCGGATCTGAAAAGGATCAGCAGCCAGCAACACGTCGTGAGCTCCTAATACGCCGGTGGTGGAGAAGAGGAGGGGGTGTACCTGCAAGGTTCTCCGATGCTAAAGTCAGTTTCAGCAAGAGAGAAATTAAGTACAGAGAAAGGTGTGAGAATAGAATACTCGAACCTCTAGTGAAAGAGGGTATTTATAATGTGCCCCCAGCGCTGGGCCAGCGGTTACTTTGCATTGGGTTGAATTGTTAGGCCCAATACGAATAACTGCCAGGATCTACGTGGCGTAGGGAAGACCAGCACATGGTTTTAGCCCCTAGGTCAACTGCCTCATGATCTTTGAAAGTTAGGTGACATGTTCTTTCGGATGCATGTAGTTGCCTGATGACGTGTCCCCGTGTAGGGGGCACGTGGAGACCGTGGAGGAGACGCGTGGGCGCTCCCCGCGTGACTTGATGAGTTGGGCCTTCATTGGGCCCTCCCTGACGGGGAGATGGGTTGGGTCGTGCTCGACAGTGAGGCACCCTCTTTCCCAGTCCAGAACAGGAGCCCCCAAGTTGTTGCTCCGAAGCAGGTGAGTAATGACTTAAGAGTCAGTTCTAGTGTAGAGGAGAGGTGTAGGACTTGCCCGGAGGAACGTCGCGCGTGCCCGAAGCGCTGAGCTCGCAAGACAATGCGCGTGGCTAGGTGTAAGAACCACTAGTCGCACTCGGCAAAAGGTCGATGATAGGGTCGACCAAGCGTTCACCATGTGGACAGGTGCTCGCGGGGAGACCCGTCCATCGGGCGTCGTCGTGGCTCTTTTTCTGCCTCTCCCGGAGAAACATTCTCGGAAGCGTAGGGGTCAAACATTGCGGCCGACTATGTGATGAACACAAAAGGGAACGCGCGCATCTGATCTCGAGCGGGAGATGGATTTGAAGGGACACACGTGGTATATTCTAGGGTCACGTGTCAAGAGCAATAAATGCCTAGGACGACTATGAGTAGGGGTAATTGAGTGCCTAGGTGATGCCTCGCTTCCCGTGCTAGGGCTTATAAATAGGGGGAGGTCCACTTCATTTGACACTCCCCTCTATTCTACTCAGAAAGTTTCCCCAACTCCCTCAAAATTCTCTCTGCTCTCCAAAGTACGTCCACCGTCACAGCCGCCATCAGCCTTTCTCCACCGTCCAAAGTCTTCTTCATTCAAGTAAGTCCTTGCTCCTTTTCCAGATTCTATGAATTTTATGAGTTTTCTAGGGGTTTCTTGAACCTAGGATTTTCCGGTGATATTTTTGTTGAGTTTATGAGGTTTCCAGCGAACTGATGAAGTTCCCGGCGAACTCATGAAGTTTCTGGCAGAGCCATGAAGTTTTCGGCGGACTCATGTTTCCGATGAAGATGTCGGGGAGTTCGTGAGTATTTTGGGAAACTTCATGGGGTTTCCGGTGAAGGCCTTGGGCACCTACGATGAAGGCCTCGGGGAGCCCTTCTCCCGGCGAACGCGTGAACATCGTGACGAAGTCTCTTATCGAGGAGGCTTCCCATGTTGGACCAGATGGATTTTACGCATTGAGGAG
Source organism: Lathyrus tuberosus (assembly GCA_022829125.1). Classification (NCBI taxonomy): domain Eukaryota; kingdom Viridiplantae; phylum Streptophyta; class Magnoliopsida; order Fabales; family Fabaceae; genus Lathyrus; species Lathyrus tuberosus. The sequence continues at coordinate 7,301,290 of JALAZF010000256.1, forward strand.
GCTTTCTCCCGAGGAGGGAAGTTCACTGCTCTCCGTCGAGGAGAGTTTCCTCGTGGATGAGTTTTCCTTGGCGAGGGTTTTGGTTGGGGAAGTTTGTCGAGCGACTCATCGCCCCTTTCTTCGCCCTTTCACTTGACTTGCGGTGGAAGGCTGGATTTGATCTTTGATGTCGAATTCACCATTTTCCTATGTTTCTAAGGTAAAATGGCTGCAAAGCTGAGAGCATCATTATGATCGATGAGGAAGTCGAGCCCGACGTGGCCGTCGAGCAAGTCGGGGTCAAGCAAATCCGCACGCCTCTAGATTAGGCTGGCCAGTAACCTCTCAACACCGCATCGCGCTTTGCCCTCGATGGCTTGGACACCTTCGCGACCGTCGAGAATCTCGCTGAGGATGCCTCTCCAAATTGGATGGTTTACAAGCCCAGAGAGACGCACCAGATATGCTCGTCGTTCAAAGGGATGTTGTTCCCAATGTACGAGTTCACGTTCCGGGATACAGGGCTTCATCTGCCCTTTAGTGACTTCCAAAAGGGGTGTTCCAATGGTTACATCTGGCGCCTTCACAACTTCATCCCAACGCGATTGCGTTCGTGCGAGCGTTCGAGCTCGTGTGTCAATATCTTTGCGTTGGTGCCACACTCCCCTTGTTCTTACACACCTTTCACTTACAACGACAATCCGTCCAAGGCCGACATAATTGGGTATCCCTGAAGTAGCCGAAGAAGTTGTTCAGGGCATACCAGGATTCTATCTGTACCTTTAAAGACAGATATTTCATTGTGAAGCCTGTGTCGCATGAGGTCGTTGACTCCCTGTACGACCTTGTGATCAAGGAGGAGGACGGGCAACAAGTGGAGGCTTTAAACGCGAAGTTCCCTCTTGAGTGGGAGGAGGACCACTTCGACAAGGGTACGAACAACTACATCATCAAGCCCAATGCTCTGAACGTCGAGGATCGACTCGCTTATGGGAAGATAGTCGAGTTCGTCTCCAGTTTCACTCCTGCTAAGTGTGTCAACAAGGACGGGAGTTTTATTCTTGACGAGCGCGGGGAGGCTCGCCGCGAGTCTCGGCTAATCAACACCAAGGCCCTCCTCGAGCGCGGGTCTGACGAGGAAGCATTGAGGTTCTTAGGTAGTGAGTGTTTTCTTCGCTCGCGCGCCAGCTTATTTTTCTTCGCCATATTGACTTGTTTTCTTTTTTTTGTTGCAGGCCAGATGTCGAGCATCCAGGAATGCGTGATGAAGCTTGTGACGACCAAAGGCGCCAAGAAGGCCACCAAGGGCCGCATTACCCAAGTCCAGCAGATGGCTCAGGCTGACCAACAGCCCAGGGGTTCTTCCTCTCCTCGGGGAAGTCAGTCCCCGGTCCCTCAAGATTCTCCGGCCAAGAAGCAACATCTTGAGGAGTCTGGTCCCGTCGACCTCTTGAAGGGTGTTGTCGGGGAAAGATTCGTGTTGCCTTCCTGTCACCTCCACCGGGAGCTCTTCAGCGGGGATAAATATTTGATCATACCCGCAGAAGAGTCCAAAGCAATCATGGGGGTCGACAAGGTGAGCAGGAGGAAATCTCTGTGCGAGGACATGGCGGCCATGATGAGGGTTTTTGAGACGGCCCTGGTCCTTAATGATGAAACTAGCCCCTCCTCCGAGCTGAAAAAGTTGCGGGAGGAGAATATGATCCTTGAGGCGGAGATGGACAAGGCAGAGACCGACCTGCTTGACTACCAGTAGAAGTATGAGGCCCAGGTGCTCCTTCTCAAAGATATAAACGAGATGCAGGGCCGGCTGAGGAAGGCTGAGGAGGAGATGGGTCAACTCCGGGCTAAGGTTGCTGACTTGGAGTCCACTACACGCCTATGCTGAGGATGAAAGTACTGAAGAGAAGCTCTTGGCCACCCGGGGCGATTTAGCTTCCCAGATTAGGGTGCTCGAGAAAGATTTCCTGGGCACCCTTGAGGTGGGTTTCAACATGGCGGTGGAGCAACTTCAGATTGTCAACCCCAGGCTCCAATTTGTGACCGACGGGATCAGTCCATTCCACTGGGTGGTCGACGACCAAGTCGTTGCTCCCGATGTGTCCGACAGTGGTGTTGACCAGAATGACGGAGAAAACCGACCCGAGAAGGAAGCCGTTGTTTAATTCTTTAGTCGTTTGGCCTGCGCATCACATTTGATTATGAGTTTGTCTAGCCCGTGTGCCGTAATTTGTAACATGACTTTGCTAGGCCTGCGTTCCATGGGTTTGATATCACCTGGCCTGCGCGTCGTGGTTGTAATGTTTGTACAATGGGTTTTGCCCACTTTAATGCATTGTTTCTTTTTGTTTAGGATGTTCGTATTTGTGTGTGATGTTGTATGTCGAGTACCTAACTTCCCCGTGAATATGCAATATTGCGCTTAACTGTTTTCATTAAGTGATTAGGGACTTTGCTCGACTTAGTTGGTCCTCGACAGTTAGGGGTGGGAATAGGCCATGCCAACTAACAGGGGCCTACGGCCTAGCCTACATAGGCTTAGGCTAGACCAGGCTTTTTCTTAAATAGAAAAGCCCTAGGCTTTTTTATAAGCCTATTTAGCTAAAGAGGCTAGGCCACAGGCCGTAAGAAATGCCTTTTAAGCCTATCAGGCTGACCTATTTAAGAAAAAATTAATAAATTTATTATTATTATATTCTATTTTGTACTTTGAATTAAAATACGAAAATAAAACTTAGTTATCTTGAAGAACTTATGAAAATAAGTTGAAAAAACATTATAAACAATGTCATAAGTTGTTGTCATAAGTTTTTCTCATAAGTTATCTTCAACAAATAATATCACCAAACTTATGCTAATAAGAAAACTTGAACGAGACAATGAAAACAAACATTTAATCTCATTGATCTTTTAACTTGTTAGTCTATTTAACATTAGTTAAATTTCTTATTTACAAATGTTCAAATGAAGTAGGCTTTTAAATAGGCTAGTAGGCTAATCAGGCCTTCGAAAATGCCAGGCTTAGGCCTAAAAATAAGCCTATGATAGGCTACAGGCCAGACTTAGGCTTTGAATTTTTTAGCAGGCCAGGATCAGGCTTGGAAAAGCCTAGCTCGGTCTAGCCTATTCCCACCCCTATCGACAGTGCAGAGAACTGGTCGAGTGGTCGAAGTCGGGCTCCGACCGACGACGAAGCTAAGAGCTCGATCAAGGTCTTTGCTTCACGGCGTAAACTTCCCATCGCGAGCTGGGCGTTCTGCCTAATTGGCACGACAACGCTAGAGCTCGGTTGAGGTGTCCCCGTCGGATCAAGAGTTCGCTCGCACACACAAGAGCGGGCTCTTGTTTTTTTGTTTTCCTGTTTAGGAGTCGCGCTTGTACCCTAGTGCGCTTCTGTGGTCGGGACACACTTCGTCGTGGTGAAACCAAGTACGTCGCGGGCAGTGTTTAACTGTAATACTGTTTAAGCTTTTCAGCATTCCATGGTCGAGCAAGTTCCTCACTGTTCAGGTTTTTGAGGTAGTAGGCCCTGTTTTCGGTTCTTGTGCAGACGCGATAGGGGCCCTCCTAGTTCGCAGCGAGTTTGCCCTTGCGCGAGTCTTTCTGGTTCCTTCATAGGACTAGGCTTCCTACCTGGAAGTCGCGTTTGATGACTCTGCTGTCATACCCTAAATTTTGACCCAAAGATTTTACATCATTTGCATATCATATGAATATACTTTCATGCATCACTAACCCATCACAAGTACAAAATATGTGTGCTTACTTACTTCACAGGTTAGGTGATCCCCCTAAAGCTCAAGTAGATGAATTATCAAGGGAATAACATCATATTCAACACCATAAGTCACTATATCATCCATGAAGATCAAGAACTTTCACTCATCAAAAATCAAGTGCAAAATTGCATCATGACAAGCTCATCATGACTCAAGACCCTCAGTGTACCAAAATTAGGGTTTTGACCTAATTCAATCCCTGGGATGACTTGAGGAGAAAGGCATGACCCAAGACCTCAAGATATGTTTCAAATGAATCATGTTATCCTATCCATATGGTTGGAGTGATTCAAAGAACTTGATTCATAAATAATGCAAGAATTCAAATCCATTTGAGCCATAAACTAGGGTTTTTGATGAAAAGTCAACCATACCTTTGTGTCACGGTGAGAATCGGATACCACGCTATTGGATTAACTTGAATCACAAATCTTTGAAATTCACCACCGAACTTTGATTTATCCAAAGGAAAGGGTAAAGATAGAAAACCCTAATTGCAATGTAAAACAATGCAAGAGATCTAAGGTTCGGGGGTTGGTCATACCTAGGGAAGGTGCTAGCATCCTAAGTATCTGCAGTACTCTACAGGAACCTCTTGTTTTATTGTGTTATTTGTTATTTCCCAAAGGGTAAAGATAGGTAAAGACCTAAGGTGCTATTCCTAAGTATGTTCGCCAAGACATCGCATCTCGTCCCTACGTATCCTGACGGAAATGGAATCAAAGCATTCGTAGTTCCCGTCAAAGGGTAAATAAAGTTTGTTTGATTTTAGGATAAAAGGCAAGTCGTAATTTTAAGGAGAATACTCGACTTAAACCACCACAAACATCTGGAAGATAAACCTTTGCTTCACATTAAGAGAAGGGCTCCAACTCGGATACAGAGTCGACGAGTATGCCACATACCTCTCCTAAGTGGAAAATAATCTACCTCCTTCTCAGCTATGTCATGGGGTAGGAGAATCACATCTCAGCTAGGGCTGACTTAAGTCTAATTCTCTCATGGGAGAAAAGGGGAAACCTATTGTAAGTTGTCATTCAAAGGATTGAGAGCCTAATGTCTAATCCTAATTCAACTTATCAAAGAGAAAGTTGAATCAGGATGTCCTAAGGGATCATGTGAGTCATACAGGTCCAACAAGCAATAAATCATGTATCAAGAATAGTCATCAAGCACGGGTATCAAAATCATGATAGAAATCAACCAACAAGTAAATGTCAAGAAATTTACAAGAAATAGATCGCATCTTCACAATTCATAAACTTAAGTCAAGGCGAACTCTCAAACTAAGATTGAAGATTTGTCTCAAACCAAAAGTTAATCACAAGCTAAATTAATCACCAATTATAACCCAAAGCAATTCACAAATTTTAGATTAAAAATTAATCAAAAAAATAAAAATTAAAAATTAAAAATAATCACTAATTCTAAAAAAAAATCAATCACTGATTTAGATTAAAATTTAATATCAAAAACAAAATAAATATCAACATTGACAAAATCAACATATTAAAATAAACCAAAATTTTTAAAAATTAAAAAAGATAAAAAGAAAAGATCAAACTAAGATGAAGGGTGCCAATTGGAATTATGGTGTGCTAAAATATAAAAAACACAACTTGGGCCTATACAGCAAAGCCCAGCAAGCCTAATCCCATTTCTTCTTTCTTCCCCTCACGGGTAGTGTTTCCTACGCGAGGGGAACTATGGCTGATACATTGTGGAGATGTCAGATGGAGAAGAAGAGGAAAGGGGGAGAGGATTGGCTGCCTTTACTGTTGTGGAGCGACAATATCCGCCGCGCCACGACCTATGGCAGAGATTAACCTACGCACTCCTCTCGCTCTCTCAATTCGACGTCGTCGCGATTTCGGGTTCGCAATCGACGCTAATTTGCAACAAAGTCAGAATTATCTCAATCCAAGCTATACGAGGTTAAAAGAATATGAAGATTTACCTGAAGATCGATTAGAGGTATGATTCGAAACCTTCAGCTTTCGACTTTTTCTCGTTTCCGCGTGTCGTTGTACACCGTGTATGCTTGTGATCCTTTTTCATTCCCCGCAGTGTGCGTATGTGATGTGTGCGTCTTTGTGTTGATGTGTATATGCTTCTTTTTGCTGGGAAATTTCACTGCCCTTTGTGCGTACGATGGCTGCTGCTATTCTCAATTTTCCTGTCCCTTTTCTTTTCTGTTGTGTATGATGCTGATATGCTCCTTCTGCATGATGTTCTTTTGATATTGTAACTTGTGTGCGTACTGATATAGCTTAGAAACCGCGTATCCTCTTTCTGCCAATGCGTATGAACTGCTGTTTGTAAATGATGTGATTTTTGTATGAATGTTCACTGCTTCTGACCTCTACTTTTATGTGTTTGAGTATGTGATGGTGTGAATTTTTTTCTTGTTCTAAATGTGTGTGTTAGTGTATGTTGTGACTCTGTGGATCTTGTGGCTTTCACAAGTGTGGATGTGCGTGGTTTGTTTTTGATTTGTGATCGCTCAACCGTGTGTGTACTGTCCTTTTTATAGCCATTCAAAAAATCGGATTATGTGGTTTTGTATTGATGAATGATGATTTTCTTTCCATTTTCTGCGTTAGCATGTTTGGGATTGGGTTCATGAGAATTTCCTTTTTCAGCTTGTCATGTCGGCACGGCTTTGGAAAGGAATATCAAACTGTTATATTGTGATTCTTGACCTGTTTATGCTGGACTTTTTGTGCCAGAACAATGATTTCTTATGATTGAATGCTGATGTGATAATGATTCGTTTGCATCAAATAATTACTTCCAAATGCAGGCTACTGAATTCTGGTGCATCTTTTGCAGAACTTCTTGAGGAGCATTACTAAATGGAATTGAATCCACCTTTGTGGATCTCGATTAATCCTCGAAAGCCGGTGTTGAATTGTAAGTATTCCAATGAATATTTCTAGCATGGATAGATTAAGAAATTCTTCGGTTGCAGGTGTCAATCCCTTAAAGAAAATCTGAGGCAGAAACCAGTCTGGAATATCATGATCAGGGCATCTTCTCAACAAGTCTTGAAATCGCTCCTTGGCCTCGTATAATGATTCAGACTCAAACTGAGCAAATTCAACTATATCTCTCCTCATTTTCATCAATCTTGATAGAGGAAAGTACCTGGCCTGGATCATGGTAACAAGCTGGTCCCAAGTTGTGATTGATCTGGATGGCGGTGACCGGAACCATAACATCGCCTTATCATTCAGAGAAAAGGGGAATTATCGCAATCTGAGACCATCTTCATAGAGTCCATCACATTTTGTGGTAGAACAGATTAGTAGAGAATCTTTTAGATTCGTATTGGGGTCTTCGGACGGTAACCCGCCAAACTGACAGGATGTCATGATAAAAGAAATCAAAGATGGGTCGATCTCGAAACTAACATCTTCATCAACAAGAGGAAGGAGAATGCAACTTTGTATCTCCGAAGGCCTCAAGTATTCCCTAAGGGTCATTTCGAGTTTCTCTGTCATAGCTATAAAAGTAGCCATGGAGAAGTTGTTACTTTGTTATTACTTAATCAATTCAATATTCATTAAACACAATCATCCAGCATCTCTTATAATCTCTAAACTTTCTTTGTGATTTTAAACGTTGGATTGCACATGCTTTTCGTAATTTTGTAATTGCTCATGCTTTTCTTAATTGCACATGCATCTCTTATAATCTCAAAAATGGTCGTGTGGAAAGCTTGTAATTGCACATGCTTTTCTTAATTTTGTAGTGTAGATGGGCTTTGGGCTTTGGATTGGTTTCTTGCAATTTCAACATCCTCCAATCTTTCTGTTTTTCTATTGTTCGTATGGCTTAGTATGTATAAGCGCAATGAATGAAGGAATTGGATTTTTGTTGAGAAAGCATCATAACATTTTCGCGAACTTGTCAAGCTCATTTATCCTTTGTATAGACCTTAAGAATAGTGTGAATAAAATACTGCACCAACCAATGATCCACTTGCAAAAAGTTTGATTGCCTTGGCTACTCAAATTAACACCACTATTTAGCATGGAATCACTTTGAATAGTTCTTGAATTTTTTGAATTTTTTTAGAATTAATGAACATCCATTTTGCGAAAGAATCGAATCTTGGAAGGACATCTCGACTTTGAAATGAATTTTTTTTGAAACATTCCTTCTATGACTTGCAAATCAAACTTGACTTGAAACATATCACAAAAATCTGAATTTTGGCCAAAATGAGCTTGAACACTTCTTGAAAGTATCATGAGACACGACCTACAATCATTCAGAACCATTTTGAAATATGACTTAAAACCGACTTTAAGTAACTCTTTTGTCACGAAATTCATTTTCGACCAAACCTTAACAACCTTGATTGAATTGAACTCGCAGACCCACTTGTAACAATCTTCAATTAAACCTTAATTCCACCCCCATCCACGAATAACTTGTATTACAAGTAGTAAGCATAATGAATCCTTTGAACGAGTTCTTGGGGAAAGTAGCTTGTCATGCCACCCTAATTCATGCTCTGGAGAATCTTTGAAGAAGATGAATCTTGGAATGAAGCCTCAACCATATGATCTTTTAACCCTAATCCTCTTGCTCATGATGATCTGGCCTCACCAATGACCATGCCCAACACCATTGGACAGAAAACCCTAATTCTCCTTGAGACATACATAAAGGCCTTTGAGACATTCTGAGTGAAATGGCCAGTAAGAAATCCTAGGACCTTTTGAATCAAAGTCCATTGGTCACTGTCGCTCCCGGGATTTTCATCCAAGTATAAACGCGAAAGTGGCGCAGAAATAGAGTCGCCAACAATGTGTATTTATCCCAAGAGAGGGAAAGGAAACACTGCATAAACCTGAGGGAAGGGAGAAAGCATGGTCTCACGACCAAGAGAAACGGGTAAGGGAGTCGGTTACGCGAAGGGAAGGTGTTAGCACCCCACACGTCCATCGTACTCGATGGGATCCACGCTTGTTATCTCGATCAAAGGGTGTCGTCGTTTGGAGCTCCACTGCTACTGGAAAGGAGAAGGAACGGGAACGGAAAAGAACGAAGAAACGGGGGAGAAGAGAAAAAGAAGTGACTCGATAGGACATCGCTCGTCCCATGCCTACGTATTCCCTCGTGCAATGGGAAAGTCAGAGTCAACGTAGTTCGGACGCGAACTATGGGGGGAGGTTGCTCGCCAAGACATCGCCGTCTTGTGCCTACGTATCCTCAATCGGACAAGAGAGAGGAAATCAGAGCAGTCGTAGTTCGACCTAACGAGGTCGGTTAGTGTTTTTTATGAGCGATGTTAAGTTCGCGTCCGGCAGTTAGGGTCGATGCCTGTTTGCGACGAGACGGAAGTAACATGCCCTTTTCTGAAAATGATTTGAGATTAGCAATCCCGAAGGATAAAAAGATTTGAGTTTGTTTTTGTGTTTTTTAGACAGAAGTGGATTGAAGTTAGTTCGTAACTTACATTGCACTAAAGTCTACCATGCGGGAACGAGTGAATCACATGGTCGCCCCCAAATGGGACGTATACTAAACACTCTAGAAGAGGGGGGGACCCCTCGTTCTTCATTTCCTACACTTAAGGCTCGAGCGCAATATTCGTTATATTTATTAAGTGTTTTAGAAGTGTTAAGAGATGAGAAGAGAAGACTCAAAGGAAAAAAGAAAAAACTAAGGGGAATTCTATCCTAATGTTATCATGCAAAGGTGGCCCTATGGTTGAGGTTGAAAGGGAAACGTCTACCTAAGTTAGAATGCAAAGGGAAGCCTAACGCTAATCCTACTCCAAGCTTAATCGAAAATTAAGTTGGACTAGGTAGCTCTAAAGGAGTAAATCCAAGACTTAAACAAGTCTTGAGATTCAAGGGAAGTGAAGGAGTGAAAGAAAAGAAGAAGAAAAGGCGAGTAAAACAAACAAGCAGCAGCTACAACAGCGCCTCTGCACCTGCACAGCGGTTAAAAACCAACAAACACACCAAACAGCATTCAACAGCCCACGTTCAGCACACAAAACAAATGTAAAAGGTCAAACATCAGCACATACAACAACGCATATGCACTAAAACAACAGTGGAAAATAGGACAACACACCATGCATTTGAAAACAAAATACTCATGCAAGCAATGATTGCAAATAGACACACAAAGCACGACAAACCAATCATAAAGGTTGCAAGTATCAAGAATGAATAACATGATCATGCTAACAATTCAAGAACAATTACTCAATAAAGTTGCACAAATCAAACATCGATCAAAACATCATGCATAAGCAACCATGGAAGCAAACAACAATCATGCATCATATGTCCAGCAAGTTGAGCATCAATCAAGAATTAACACTATTCAAATGTGTGTGCATCGTGTTTATCGCATCAATTAATCAACAACACAAACATAAACATTCATCGATGAAAACCAAGACTCGCGTGTCGAAGAATCGTGTTCATGCAATGGTGTGAGATGAAACAGCTTATAATTAATCCACAAATCATCAACATATCAATCCATAAAGTTTAGAGATGAAAAGGATCTCAAACAAACAAGAAAATGCAAGAAAATCACATTCTGCAGCAGTGGTAACCGGTTACAGCATAACTGTTAACCGGTTACTCTGGGACAGTGGTGAAAAAAATCAGTTTCAAAAGCACTTTTCAGCAGCAAATCACTTATGTAATCATGTTCAATGGCCATGTAATCAACAATGCACGAAAATCAAGTTCAGAAACAACATTCAAACATCATTTAGATCCAATAATCATCAACATCCACAATTAAATTCACACAAATGAATAAAAACACGCCAAAAATCATGGATCTACATTGTGAAAGTTGCAATTAAGCTAAAATGAGTATGGATATGAAATTAACCAACCTACAAAGCTGAGATTTGCTTTGGTGAGTGTTGTAAACAGAATTTGATGAATCCAAGTAGAGAAATCCAAGATCCACAAGCTCCTTGCACTCAAAAGTTGAAGAACCAAGCAAATAAGCAACCAAAACTCCAAAACCACTTCCAAAAATCACTTCTGAAAAATCAGAACTAGATCCAAACGAAAATCCAAGTTGAAAGGCAGAAATGTAGTGATGATGAGAGGCTTTAGCTCAAGAATTAACAAGTTCTAACGAAGAACTTGTTAACCTTTGAAAAAGAGCTTTGAGTGTGGTTGAAAATGGAGGTTGAGAGTGAAAAAGTGAGAGAGAATTGAGAGCAAAATTCTGAAAAAATGAGAGTGAAAAATGATCTAAGGTGGAGAGGTTTGGAATGAATTGGTTTAAATAGAAGCTAGGTTAGGAATTCAAATGTGGTTTGGAGTGAGGTTTAGTGGGTGGAAATTAGGGTGAAAAGTGGATTAGGAAATGAAATGAGGAATTAAAGTGGAAAATGTTGGAAGGAATTTGAATTTTGGATGGAAAATGATGAAAATATCAATTCTAGATCCTCCCCCCACGTGCACATGCCAAGCACATGATCACAAATGATGCAATTAGAATTTCCCAAATTTTGCCCAGAGTAACCGGTTACAGCACATCTGCTAACCGGTTACTCAGTTCAAAAACTGAAAAAATGCGCAGAAAAACCAAGGGGTAACCGGTTATCAGATACGCTGTAACCGGTTACTTAGTGCAAATTTTGAATTTTGGCGCCTTTTGGAGGGAAACTTGGAAAAGTGACTTCTGATAGCTGTTTTGAACTCGTTAAACCTCTGAAACTCAAAATTTGATATTGCTACTGAGTAGCACTTGGAATGAAACACAAATTCTTGCTGACACCTCAGAATATCCTGTTGAATTAATAATGCCTGATGCCGAATAATTAATCAAAACTGACTGCCAGGGTTTCTGATCACCAAATCATTTAATGAGCAAAATAAATGCTCAAAAAGACTTGGAAAGCTATCTGCTTGGCCTTGAACACTGTTAAAAATCATACTGGAACTGATGACGCCTTGAACTGCTAGAGAATACCTTGATCCCATGCCCAAAAGAAAATGCAAATGCAAAAATGACAATGCAAATGAAATGAAGCATAAGCCAGTTAGCTAAAAGAAAAGAGGGCAAATTTTGAGGTGTTACAGTCATGCCTTGAAGTACTTAACTGTGAGAACGAATATCAACTCCACTTGAAACCAATGTTCCTGCACAAAACTGTTAGTAATAAAGCACGCAAATTTGCGGGATGATGCACAAAGAGGTGGGATCTTAGGGTTAAAATTAGGGTAAGACAGATGCCCCTATTTAAGTTTCTTCTATCCGGAGATATGGAGATTGAAATCTTCATCTCGACGTGATAGGAGAGACTTAAATACAAACACGCACAATTTTTGGCCCTAAGATGTCACAAGATGCACATGATATGACATGAAATGACATCATATGAAGAATGCAAGACAAATATCCCGTGGAAAAAAGATGTCACAAGGGATAATTGTATACAGAAAATGCTGAAACACAGTTAAAGAAAGAAAGACCCCGACGAAAATGACTTAGCAAAGCAAGACTCCGCGGGGAAATATCCAACTCCACTGAGGAAGAGACTATCAACTGACAATCACAAGGCAGTCTAAACAAAGGTATCTCCAAATAAAACAAATGTGTGTATTGCCTACTACCAAGGATATGGTAGCCTAAACAACAGGAAAGAAACTTGAAAGGAAGGATAACCTACTACCAACAGATGGTAGCCTAAACAAAGGTATCCAGTTGAAATAAAAGAACGTATATTACCTACTATCAAGTACATGATAGCCTAAACAAAGGTAATAGACTAGAAATGAGAGATCGCCTACTACCAAACACGGTAGCCTAAGCACAGGTGTCCGACCCAAAAGAAAGGTGTGTTACCTATTATCAAACATATGATAGCCTAAGCAAAGGTAAACACAAAAGGAAAGATAACCTACTACCAATCATGGTAGCCTAAGCAAAAGTATCTGACCAAAATCTGATAGACATATTACCTACTATCAACACATGATAGCCTAAGCAGAGGTAATAGACTAGAAATGAGAGATCACCTACGGTAGCCTAAACCAAAGGTGTCTGACCAAAAGAAAGGTGTATTACCTACTATCAAAACACATGATAGCCTAAGCAAAGGTAAACACAAAAGATATAACATATTACCTACTATCAAACATATGATAGCCTAAGCAAAGGTAATAGACTTAAAAGAAGAGATCACCTACTGCCAATCATGGTAGCCTAAGCACAGGTGTCTGACTCATAAAAAAAGTTGTATTATCTAATATCAAACTTAAGATAGCCTAAGCAAATGTAAACACAAACGGAAAGATGGCCTACTACCAAGCTTGGTAGCCTAAGCACAGACATCTGTCCAAAATAAGCTTCCATGATCAAGATTGATTTAACTTCTTCTTTAACTAAATGATTCATTTAGAAAGAGTAAAAAACTTCCCCGACACTTCAAGGTTGTATGCCATGAGCATGTCTCAGTTCTTCCTGGAATGGTGAATACTTATGAGAGAATATCTTCACAGGGGATCAGAACTTCACTAGAGATTGAAGACTTAAATCCATAACTTATTGGAGATTAGGAAATATCATTGGGGATCTTCAAAAGAGATGCAAGCTGGTTAATTTGTAAAACATGTCTTCTCAAATATAGAGAAATATCAATTGAATCTTCATTAAACTTCTCGGAGCGATGCCGTTTGATGGAGTAAATGGAATAGTGGATTCACTGGGGAGAACATCACTGAGGAGCAATATTGAAATTGCATGGGAGCAAATAAAATCCTTGTATCAGGAATTATCAAATAAAGAGAAAACTTGTAAAGTCTTCAATAAACTTCTCTGACGGATTTCCTGAGAGATGCCATTTGATGGAGAACAAGTTGATAATCTTGATAACTTATGGGAATAGACAAACTGTATTAAAAAGGGACTGCCATTTGCCATTCGTATAGAAAACATGAGAACAAAACAAGCTTCTCAAATAAAGAGGCTTTCATTTGTCGTCTGGGTATGAGTTCCAAGAAGATGCTATAACAACACTGTTGGAGAAATATCTTGTCTTCAATGGAGATCTTTAAACAAATTCTTTCCCGAGAAGACAAAGTACAAAATAAATACACACCCGATCTAGGTTCAACATCCTAGAGAGACTCAAAATTGTGATTGTCAGGGACCAAAGTTTAACCCAGGAAATAACTGAAGAGAAGCGGTCAAGCAAGACTCTATCCAGTGAGGAATGAACTCAACTGGGGAAAACTAAAGCAACCATCTTCCACGAGGATCGAACTCAGTGGGGAATTAGAAAAGATGTGCTCTTTCTACTTAGGGCTGACGACTCTACTTGGAGGGAGAAGACAAACCCAGTCACTTAGGGATAAACACAGCCAAAGTGAAAGAACAAAAATGCAAAATGCACACATGCCATGTATCTATATGAATGAATGTATGTCATGTTATGGTTATGCTGACAAAACAAACAAGGAGAAGTATAGAGATGAAATAAACATCTCGACATGGATACTTGGCCAATATTTCTAAGATAAGAACATCACTAGGGATGAATGGGAGGCCACATATGGGATCACAGTCCTGCTTCAAGGCTTCAAATCTCTGGGGAAAAGAGAGCACTCCACTTGGGGAGAACATCATGACTTCACTTAGGGGACCGTCAAGATGAATCTCGCTACTCTGTTGGGGGTGAGGAAGATCCACTGGAAATGGATCAAACTCATAATCGAAGAGACTTTATATGGGATAAAATAAATATCCACGACGAACAAAAGTAGTCTAAATGAAAGTTGTAAATAGAGATGCTAAAGCTGAGGCCTAGCAAGGGATAAAATAAATATCCACCTTAATGGGGGAAGCTTGGATCAACAGTAGCTGCAGATGTCAGAGTTGAGACTTCATGGGGATGAAATAAACATCCACTTCGCTGGGGAAGTTTGAAGTTGTAAGAAATCCACTGAGGAGTGAAATAGAATTCACTTCATTGGGAAGGTTGAAACCAAGGAAATTCACTAGCGAATGCTTAGGTTACCAAGTGGGGAAATCTTGCATTAAACCTGCCATAACTGCTTGAAGTATAGATTCACCGGGGAATCGTCATGACCACCTGAAGTAGAAACTTACTGGGGATATGGTGAAGAATGTTGTGAGATTAATGTAGTTCTGCATTGATGAACTGTGTGGTAGTTTCCATTTCAAACAACAGTTGTTGTGAATGGATAAAATAATCTTCAATTATCAAATTCCCCCAGATCACATGGTTTATGAGGAGAAGTCATTCCAAGAGGATTTTACAGAAAACTTGGCATCCAAGATGTTCCAATGTCTTCTAACTCTTGGAGAGATTTGTCGAATCTCGACGTAACTGCCCCAGATTGACTGTATTCTGTATAACCGAGTCTTCAAACTTGCCCCTTAGGGATGGTCAGACTGTGAATGCAAAACTGAGAAACAACTTGTCCCTGGTCAGCAGAGTGTTCAGGAAACATGCCCTTGGATATGATCATTTATTTGAAATGATTCGCCATTTACTCATCAGAGTTTCAAGTCTCAAAAGATAAAGCTCATCGTTGATGCTCGTATGTAAGCTTCTATGATGTCAAGCAATGTTAACAAGAAGAAAATGTTAATTTTGAAACTGCTAATGCAACATATATGTTTGTCTTGAAGTTTTTTTTAAGACATCGTAATAACTTGTGATTGAATCGCTAGTTAGGATATGAATTAATTTTATTTTACAAAACCAACACAAATTTGAGCATAGCTTGTAGGAGTTAGGAAACTTCATCTCGTCGAGTATGCTTTCAAAACAAACCCTACTTCAATTAGGTCTTTTGAGGGTTGTATCGTGGCTTGGTTCACGGTTTAAGAAACAAAGGATAAAGGCTCAAAGTTTATTTGTACCCACCCATTCTTCGTGATGTCCTCCAATCCTACATTCAGTTAACCTGACGCGAGCACTCATCTCACAAGAGGATTTTGATATGGTTGAGAAAACATCGAGGCTTTGGACATGGCAGTCACTTACCTTTTCGCTTTTGGTGTCCGATCACACAACTTTGTTCTTTACTGAGGATTCTTCTTTGTGATCCTTTGTTTTTGCTTTTCGCATTTTTCCATTCCCCAACTTTTTCCTAGAGGGAATCTTTTGGATTTGAATTTAAAGTCCAGCAGAATGTCCCAATTTTTCCAAAGTCTCCTTCATAGATTTTGACTTAGCGGGCCTTTTCTTTTTTCATTTTTGTTTTTTTTTGTGATTTATGAACAAATCGTGTGACTCTAAGTCATTTTGATATGTCGGAAGGATTGCAACTGCCCTACTCTTTAGATAGTCGAGGGATAATCATTGTGGATTTGACTTCCAACCTCCTAATGTGCGAGGGATAGATAAAATGGATTCTCGGATGTTCACTCCTCCTTTTTTGAAAGTCTAGGTGCTCGATCAGCTTAACTGAAAACTACCCTGCCCCAGGTTAAAATTGAGGGTTTTTTATTTGGAAAAGAAAACTCATACTTCAAGGCTCAAAGGGGTTAATGAGGGTCTACCTCCCTTATATCTCCGGTGTTTGGGGATTTGAAACAATGCCTTACATCATCAGCAGGGTTTTACTCAAAAGCATACGACAAGAAATCTTGCGTTTTTTATTTCGTTATCCTCCCTCCAATTCTTTATCAAAGCAAGAGATTGGGTAAAATTAGCATTATAAAACATGAAAAAGCATTTTATGAGTGAGTTCGAATGGATTTCTTCAAGACAAACATATTCATTGCATTAATCATTCAAAACAAACAAGTTATTACATGCAAATCATGTTTTTACAATCAAAGGAAATAACAACAAATGCAAGCAAACAAACAAACAGCCTGATGAGCTATCCTCTTGATTTCAACGGCTTGAAAGGAATTTCTTAAGTCTTCATATTCATCAGCATAAAGGTGCTCCATTCATAACTGGGCTTCCTCCCTTAAAGGTCAGCACTTCGTCGTTGATCATCTCTTGAAATTTTTCTTGGAAAACCTTGCACTCCTCAATCGAAGGCCCCACTGCTCCATCATGAAATTCACAACTGGCATTTGGATTGAACCAAGGAGGGCGAGATTTCACGGCTCTGGTCTTTCAGGGTGTCATCATCGAGTTACGGGCAAGGTAAGACCACAATTGACTGTAAGTCATTGGGATTGGATCAAACTTCATTTGGGCATGACTCTGACGTGTTCTCTGACGAAACTGTGATTGACAATTCGGAATTACCTGAGCGGCAGGAGCAACATCAATAGGAACTTTCTTACCACCCTTCGGCATGGTAGCATCGTATCCATAAGACACAGGAGAGGATTTCTTACAGTTACAAGTAATTATCACTGGTTCTGGCATATTAAAATGTGGAACTATGACATTCACCCTTTCTCTAGTGATATGAAGAAGTTTTTGATCCAACATATCTTGGAGATCCCTCTTCACAACAGAATATCCACGAGGATTCCTTTAACAAATTTTGCAAGAATAATGATTATGCTTATAGTGGGTAAGCCTACACAAATCGATGTGCATATCCACCAAAGATCCTTTTATTGAATTCACGTCAGAGATACGGTATTCTTCGAGACGTCCTTCCACAGCGTTTCCATACTTGGGTAATAGACTTGTTAAGACATTGGGTCCAGAATCTTCAAAAGACAAAATACTGCTTTGCACTAGCTTTTGCACTTCAGCTTTCAAAGCAAAACAATGTTCAATGTCATGACCGGGTGCCCCTTGATGAAATTGACAAAAATGATCAGACTTAAACCACCATGGGAGATTCTTTGGAATGGCCGACGGAGTCCTTGTTTGCACCAGATTCTTCTGTACTAAGCAGGATATAATTCAGAACAGGCCATCGGGATCGGGTCAAACTGATCCACGTGCTGTTTACTTTTGCTATGAGATCCTCCACGTTTCTCTTGCGAAATAGCATTAGCAGCTTGTTCCTTTTTCTTGGGAAAACCCTCCCCAAGCTTCTTAGGGTTGCTAGAAGCGCAAATGGGAACCACAGAAATGGGCATTGACATGATTTCAGAAATTACGGTCCTTTGAAGTGGAGTTTGAGAAATATGAGGAGAAGGTTGATTTTGAGTAGCAACCAGAGTTTTAACCAAAGCAGTGAGCCTTTCCATACTAGCCCTCAAAGCAGTTACTTCCTTACGGACTTCATGATTTCCTTGCTCAAGGTTATTCATCTTCTTTCTTTGATTGGCCCGAGTGCCGTACTGATGAATTAGCTTGTCTCTAAGGAAGGAAGAAGCAAGAGTGAGAACCTGGGATGTAAAGAATGCAATGCAAATGATGTATGCAAATGCGCAATGCAAACAGATGCAATGTAAAGAGTTTCGCGGAACTTAAATATTTGCAAACATCAAGGATAGGTATCAAAATAAACTCATTTTCATTAATTAAAAGTGAGGATTACAATTTTAGCACTTCTTACAAGAGTAAAAAAGCTAAATAAAAGCTAATAAAGCCCTAAGGAAGTTCTCCTAATAGCCTTGTATTGAGCTTCTTGATCTGCCCCTCCAACCGAGTCTTCTCGAGAATAAGTTTATCCACGATCAGCTTCCAACGAGTCGACTGAGGGCTAGAGGAAAATAAATCCTCTTGCGCCTTCCTCTTCTTGCAACAGAGTACTTCTTCACTCTTTAACTGTAGTTGTCTCTGGAGTTTAGCATTCTCTTTAACGACCACTTGATACTTGTTCTTCCAAGCATCTCCTTCTTGTTGCGCTTTGCTCAAAGCGATCTTCAACTCTTCTACTTCAAACATGAAAATTCGAATGAGTTCTTTCTTTAGGGTCATGGGCTCTTATCGAGGATAAGGCATCTTCAACTTAATGACCCTATCTCAGACCCATTGGAGATAGGGTTCTAGAGAAACACAATTAGGCTTTCCTAAGTCTTTCTTCCCTTTCTTATGCAAATAGCGCGAAGCAACCACAATCTTCTCCTTAAGCTCTTTGCTACCTTCACCATCCTTGAAGAAAATACCCTCCACATGAGCACTATTGGGCTTGTCTTTCAAAGGATATCCTAGCTGACGGCGAGCTAAGACTGGATTGTAGCTGATTCCTCCTTTGGTACCAAGAAGAGGTACATTAGCAATGTCCCCACAGCGATCAATGATTATTACCCCCTCATAGACATGATTGTACAAATCAATGTCAGAGTGAGTAAGAGCCATAATCTTTTGTGACCACCAACCATCCTTGAGATTCCAAAAAGAGCTGTACTTGGGCAAGTGAGAAATAAACCACTGGTACAATAACGGCACACAACATGTAATCATTCCCCTATTATGAAAGTTCCTTAGATGAACAGAATGATAAGCATTTGCTAACAGAGGAGGTACTGAATTCTTCTTCAGAAAAATCTTGATAGCGTTGATATCAACGAAGTCTTCAAAATTGGGAAAAAGAAATACACCGTAGATAAGTAGGGCAAGAGTAGCCTCAAATGCATCCATGCTCAGATGATCAGCATAATACTGAGCTCTTCCTATCAGAAAATCTGTGGTCAATCCAAAGACTCCGCCTTTAGCAGTCATATTGTATTGAATGTCAGATAATCTTAAATGTGTAGCCTTGGCAATGTCTTTCTCTTTAGGGTCATTCTCCAAGATAGGAAAGGGAGATTCCTCAAGAATAGGCAAACTAACCAGATGAGAATATTCCTCCAATGTAGGCATAAGCTGATAGTCGGGAAAGGTGAAACCGTGGTAAACCGGATCGTAGAACTGAAGTAGTGTAGAGAGAAGTCCATTGTCCATCTTTATCTTTAATAGTGATAACAGCTTCCCATACTTATTCTTGAAACCTTCGTGGTCTGTAACCAAAGCTCCCAACCTCCTTAGGTTATCCAGCTTAGGACTCTTGTAAGTCCATGATCCTATGATGTTTGCAAACAAAAGCTCTGAATTCCATGAAACTCTTATGAAAGTGATGCTTATGAATGCATGTATGGATGAATACACAAACACAGGTATACACGTATTCACATATCCACATATACACATGCAAATAAACAAGGGCCTAGGTTTGAAGATCACAAGCATGGAGCCATGGTCTACCCATTCCAAGAGGTATGTACTATGGGTTCATTTGTACCTGCACAACGGGTTCTACAAAGCTCCCAGAGTCATAGATAAATCTTTTGGATATTATCGTCTTGAACGACTACTCATGCCACCTAATAATATTCTCAAGATAAACTCGTCTGAGTGTAGTATCGCATGACAACCACCACAGGTCTACACCTGGATGATGATCACTGCACTACGTCCTAAAAAGGATAAGAGAGGTGAAGGGATACTAAGGTCCTCAGATTCACGAACTCCCAGGTCGAAAAAAGTAATGCCAATATGACTACTCACATGACATCAGTAATCCCAAAGGGGTCTCCACTGAGCATGGTTATATCATATGTTAATCATGTTAGGACTACTCCCAACAGTTAATTATTGATTATACCACAATCCTATCATAGGTGTATACTCAAGTCCGGGTTATGACTTATCTTACCGCTCAAAAGGTTACAACCTTGCAAACAGAAAAACCCAAGCAGACAGATATATACAAATATACAAAAAAATAACACATATAAAACAAGTTAGGTGTAACCCTCTTAATGAGAGTCCCAAGTGAAGTCGCCATTTCTATCGCTGTGAGAATCAGACACCAAGCTATTAGATTAACTTGAATCACAAATCTTTGAAATTCACCTCCGAACTTTGATTTATCCAAAGCAAATGGTAAAGATCGAAAACCCTAATTGCAATGTAAAACAATGCAAGGGATCTAAGGTTCGGGGGTTGGTCATACCTAGGGAAGGTGCTAGCATCCTAAGTATCTATAGTACTCTACAGGAACCTCTTGTTTTATTGTGTTATTTGTTATTTGCTAAAGGGTAAAGATAGATAAAGACCTAAGGTGTTTTTCCTAAGTATGCTCGCCAAGACATCGCATCTCGTGCCTACATATCTTGACGGGAATGGAATCAGAGCATTCGTAGTTCCCCTCTAAGGGTAAATAAAGTTTGTTTGATTTTAGGAGAAAAGGCAAGTCGTCATATTAAGGAGAATACTCGACTTAAACCACCAAAAACATGTGGAAGATGCACCTTTGCTTCACATTAGGAGAAGGGCTCCAACTCGGATACCGAATCGACGAGTATGCCACGCACTTCTCCTAAGTGGAAAAGAATCTACCTCCTTCTCAGCTATGTCATAGGGTAGGAGAATCACATCTCAGCTAGGGATGACTTAAGTCTAATTCTCTCGTGGGAGAAAAGGGGAAACCTATTGTAAGTTATCATTCAAAGGATTGAGAGCCTAATGTCTAATCCTAATTCAACTTATCAAAGAGAAAGTTGAATCAGGATGTCCTAAGGAATCATGTGAGTCATACAGGTCAAACAGGCAATAAATTATGTATCAGAAATAGTCATCAAGCACAGGTATCAAGCCCAATACCCAGGTTTGAGTGTACACACAGGATTAGAGGGGAGTAGTGTGGTTTGCGTAGCGTCTTGTTACATTTAGTTTACACAAAATCCACATCCAGACGAGGTTTTCTTGGGAGATATTTTGAGTTGCGTGTCTTGTGCATGTCAGGGTGTCGACCTAGAGAACTTATGACTTTAGAGACCGATCATTGGAAATCAGTAGAGGCCCCCTTGAGGGGTAATAATGCCAAACCATAAATGGTGGACGTATTATTACTTTTTGACCTGAGAGCCTGAGAAGCTAAGGCCCATTAGGAACCTTTGTTCAAGACTAGATCACACCTGTGAGGGGAATATTGGGTCTTTTTGCGTCATATTATGCACCGACACAGAATTATATATGCAGATATGCAGATTATTCAGATTTAATTATTCAGACTGTACTGGATTCTTGATTCTGGTGTTGCATATCATTTCATCATATCAAATTAATTTTTACATATGCATTAAAAACTATTTTTGCATGAATTGCATTCCTCCATGCACGCATATGCATGTCCTTCATCCAAAGATCCATTCACTTACTCTGACCATTTCCGCCTTGTAGCAAGACGACGACTCGACATCGGTATTTCACTCGCTTAAGCAAATCCAAGATCATGGATGACTTCGAAGCTGAGAACGCTGCCTATAAGGAAACTCTGACCCAATTTCAAGGTCAGATGTATCAGTTTCAGACCAACATGGATGTTATTATGGAGTTCCTTCGTGCTCAGAAGGACACCGCTGCTGCTGCCACCATCGTTGCAACTGCCACTAATGCAACCGTTGTCACCCCTGTTGTGATTGTTCCTCTTGTTGTTACTATTATTCCTGCTTTTGTTTCTTCTCCTGCTACTGTTGAAGTGCCGGTTGAGCCTGTGATTCAGGATGTTGCTCCTCCATCAAACTCTCAATCTGGTTTGAACAAGATGCCTGCTGCTTTTCCTTGGGGCATGCCTCCGAATTTCACTCCTCAGATTGCAAATAGTGGTGCCTTCATACCATATCAGCCTTTTGTTGTACCCATGCCTAATGGAAATGCTTCTGCATATCCGTGGGGTATGCCTACTCCGGTTCCACCTCCAGTGTTGAGTGATGATCATGAGAATCTTCAGGTTCAGACTCGTCAGACTCCTGTGTTGGTTGACATCAAAACTCTTGATGATGATGAGCATGTGTATAGGGGTCCTCCTCTTCATGTTCCGGTTTCATCCCAAGGTGCTCAAACTGATGTTCAGAATTTTCATTTTGGAATGCTTTACTCTGGGAGATCTTCAGTCGCTATGGTACATCCTCAGATTATCCGTTTGGTGTTCAGATGGGTCAGAATGCTGGCCAGATGGTTAATCAGGGATTGGTATATCCTTCTCAGTTTACTACTCCACAAGTACATGCTCCAGCCGCATCTCAGCTGCCAAATCCTCAAGTCCTTATCAGGCCTGTTGATCAAGGTAGACCTGCTAATTACAAGTTGTTGGAAGACCGTATCAAAGCTATTGAAGGGTTTTCTGCTTTTTGCATGGAGGCCAAGGACTTATGTTTGGTTTCAAATGTTGTATTGCCGTAGAAATTCAAGATACCTGAGCTTCCGAAGTATAAAGGTTTGAGTTGCCCATGTAGTCACATCACTGTGTATTGCATGAAGATGGCATCCTATATTGATAACGATGAATTGCTAGTTCATTATTTTCAAGATAGCTTGTCTGGTGCTTCGTTGGATTGGTACATGGGTTTAAAACGCAACAAAATCCGTACTTGGAGGATCTGTCTGAGGCGTTCTTGAAACAATACAAATATAATCTTGATTTGGCGCCTACTAGATTGCAGTTGCAAAACCAGTCTCAACGCTCAGCTGAAACATTTAAAGAGTATGCGTAAAGATGGCGTGAGATGGCATCTCGGGTGCGACCAACTCTATCTGATAACGAGTTGGTCGACATCTTTATGGGTACATTGCAGGGATCATACTATGAGAAAATGGTGGATAGTTCTTCATCGAACTTTGCTGACATCGTAACCATTGGTGAAAGGATTGAGAATGGGCTGAAGACTGGAAAGATTTCTGGAGCTGCTTCCCAGCAGCCGGTCAACAGAAAACCTCAGAACAGTCATTCAAAGAAGAATGAGGGTGAAGCCAACGATATGACAGCTAAAGTCTCTCCTCAGTATCAAGCACCCATGGCTCCCATGCCTTATTATCTGTATCCTTACATTGCTGCTGCACAATATCAACAACCGCCATACCAGTATCACCCACAACAACAATTTCAAAATGCTCAGAATCAACAACAACCGCAACGTCAACAACAGTCCCAACAAAATAACAAAAATCAGCAAAATCAAAACCGGCAAAACAACAACAATCAAGGAAATCGTAAGCGTCCAAATTTCGATAGAATTCTGGTGCCATACACTGAATTGTTCCCTTACTTGGTTCATCAAGGGTCAATTTCTCCCAAAGAGATCACACCTGCAATTCCTCCATTTAATCCGAAGCATAATCCAAATGCGTCTTGTGCTTATCATTCTGGATACATAGGACATGCGACAGAAGACTGTATTGTTTTCAAAACCAAGGTTCAGGAGCTCATTGATAGAAAGATTTTGACTTTTGTTGAGGAAGGTCCTAACATTCAGCACAATCCATTGCCCAATCACGGTGGACCTGCGTTGAACATGATTGAGGATAATTCAAGGGCTGAATTGATCATGGATGTTGACAAGGTAAAGACCCCGATGACTGTGGTTATCAAGAGATTGAATGAGCATAGGTTGTTGAAAGGGCTGCACGGAAAGTGTCAGATTTGTGATGATAATCCCAATCAGTGTTGAAGGCTGAAGGGTTGTGTCCAAATTTTAATGAGTCGAAGTGAAGTTCAATTTTCCCGAGCTAAGTCTGTTGAAGAAGTCGCTACTATCGAGCCATTCACCATCATCTATAGGAAGGTTCTTGCTGAATCCCCTAAAAAGAAAATACAACCTATCGTTGTATGCCCGCCAAAGCCATTTCCGTATCATAATTCTAAGGAGGTACCATGGAAGTATGGGTCTACTGTGTTTTCTGGAGGTCGGAAGATAAGGTTTGCAGAATCTGAGATTGTGAATGTAACCACCGCTAGAGGTATGACTCGTAGTGGATGGGTGTTCGCTCCGAAGGTTACTACAAAGCCTGTACAAGTTCCAACTGTTGTTCCTCCCAAGGAGAAGCCTACATCTGCAACCCCTAGTGTTCAGCAAAGGGCATCTACTGTTGTACCAGTGCCAACTATTCCGTCTGAGGATGTTACAAAGAGCAAGGAGACACTTGATGATCAAGAGTTCCTTAAGATGATCAAGAAAAGTGACTTTAAGATTGTGGATCAGCTGGGGCAAACGCCCTTAAAGATATCGATCTTGTCCTTACTCATGAGCTCGCCCGCGCACAGATCAGCCTTGTTGAAAGTTTTAAACACTGCCTACGTGATGCATTATATATCCATTGTCGGGTTCGATGATGTAGTGGCTAACATAACTGCAAGCAGATACTTGGGCTTTAATGAATCAGAATTGCCTCCTAAAGGAACTGTCCACAATCGAGCATTGCACATATCCATAACTTGCATGGACGCCTTATTATCTGGTGTTCTTGTGGACACTAGGTCTTCTCTCAATGTGATGCCTAAGGGTACACTGAGCCAATTATTGATGGAAGGGAGCGAGATGAGGTCGAGCGCTTTAATTGTCAGAACCTTTGATGATTCTCGAAGGCAAGTTATTGAAGTGGATTTACCCATTAAGGTCGGACCGCATTTGTTTACCGTTACTTTCCAAGTGATGGATATAAATTCCACATACAGTTGCATATTGGGTCGCCCGTGGATTCACGTCGCAGGGGCCGTTACTTCCACTTTACATCAGAAATTGAAATTCATGTTTGACGATCAATTAGTCATCATCTGTGGTGAAGAGGATTTGATTGTAAGCGAATTGTCATCCTTCCGATACATCGAGACTGATGAAGGTATAGATGAGGTTCCGTTGCAGTGTCTCGAGTTCGAAGATGTCAGTTCTGCTTCAATTAGTCAAAGTAGATCATCGAAAATGACCTTGTCATCCGCCAAGAGTGCTAAAGAAACCGTCGAGAAAGGGGCCTTGCCTGGCTGGGGGCATGTGATTAACGTGGTTGAAAAGCATAATCGTTTTGGATTGGGTTATAGTCCTGGTCGACAATCTAGCTCACATGGTCAGAAGCAGTGCAACTTAATAAAGTTCAATAGCGTGGGTTTCCAAAAGGGTGACATCGTGGCAGCCATTGATGATGTTGGTCCTAGCAACCAGATTACAAGCTTTGTGCGCAAGTGCCCGTCGGGTTTCAAGCTCAACAAATGGACATCTAATGTGATTCCTGTGGTTTTTCCAACAAGCATGTAATGCATTTTATTTTCTCATTCCCTCGTCCTCGCCCGAGACGAGTGGATAGCTTGTAAAGGGCCTCCTGCTTTTGCAATATTATGTGATCAATAAATAAAAGTTTTTTGTATTCAAATCATGCTCTATTTTATTTCTTTATTTTACTTTTCCACAAACAAACGACAAAAGTTTCTTTTATTTTCACTTTTTCAAAATAGCTCATTCTAAACATATTCATAAACATGCAAAACAAATAATTGCATTGATAACAACATGGAAAACATCCATTATAATTATGAGATTCCAATTAACCAAGCCGAAGAAGATGGTGAGAAAGACTGTGAATTACCGGCTGAACTAGCAAGGCTCCTTGAGCATGAGCAGAAAGAGATTCAGCCGCACAAAGAGTTAGTGGAAGTTGTCAATCTTGGTACTAATGATGTCAGAAGAGAAGTCAAGGTTGACACATCCCTTGCAAAATATGTACACTCAGAGTTGGTCAAGATTTTGAAAGAATATGTTGATATCTTCGTCTGGTCTTATCAAGATATGCCTGGGTTGGATACCAACATCATTGAACATCACTTGCCACTCAAGCCCAGATGTCCTCCTGTTAAG
The DNA here is from genome assembly GCA_022829125.1 of Lathyrus tuberosus. Taxonomy (NCBI): domain Eukaryota; kingdom Viridiplantae; phylum Streptophyta; class Magnoliopsida; order Fabales; family Fabaceae; genus Lathyrus; species Lathyrus tuberosus. Next base: position 7,327,560 of record JALAZF010000256.1, read on the forward strand.
CAGAAACTCAGAAAGATTAGACCCGACATTGCACTTAAAATCAGAGAGGAGGTAAAGAAACAACTTGATGTTGGGTTCCTCGCCACTTCTGAATATCCTGGATAGATTGCCAACATCGTCCCGGTTCCAAAGAAAGACGGGAAAGTCAGAATGTGTGTGGGTTATCGAGATCTCAATAAGGGAAGCCCAAAAGATGATTTTCCTCTGCCTCATATTGATGTCTTGGTAGATAACACAACGCAGTTTTCTGTCTTTTCATTTATGGATAGTTTTTCAGGAAATAATCAGATCAAGATGTCCCAGCTGATATGGAAAATACTGCTTTCATCACGCCATGGGGTATATATTGCTATAAGGTCATGCCATTCGGTTTGAAGAATGCAGGGGCAACATACCAACGTGCCATGACAACCCTCTTTCACGATATGATCTTGTAATACCCTAATTTTTACCCCTAAGATCCCACATGTCATTTGCATTTTTGCATACCATAAACAAGATCACAAATTAGTTCCCTCTTTGATAGGATTGTGCCTTGCAGGGATCTTTGAGTTTGTGTGCGTTTTATTTGTTTAATTTGTTTATATTTTACTAACTATTAATTAAAAGCCAAAAATATTTTGTTTTCTTTCACTAACATTTTCAGGGGAAGAACAGGTTAAAAATGCCAAAATAACAGTCCCACAGCTCGAATGAATTTTATCTGAGAAAATTCAAAGTTGATTTGCAATTAATTCAAAAATTATCTGATCAAGAGTTTCCAAGATTTAATTGGTTATCATTCAAGGGACTCCAAGGTTCATGTGTTTATTTCCATGCCTTCTTTGACAAGCAAGAAAATCGAGCCAGAGCCAAGACAACACATCAAAAAGCCATTTTTTCCCCATTTTTCACTGTGTTAATCGATTAACCTAATTGCAATGTGAAGTGGTTAATCGATTAACACGTGCAATTTTTGAAAAAATGTGCCAAATTCAAATTCTGCAGGAATTGGCACCAATTTTCACCATTTTGATCACATGTGGAATATTATAGACCATCTCATTTTATTTCCCTACATCACTTTGATCATTCCCCACCATGTACCATCACTAATCACCATTCTTTTGTGATTTCCCTCCAAATTTGAATTCCAATCCTAATTTTGATCATCCAAGCCTAATTCCAAACCACCAAATTTCCTAAGCCTAAATTCTATGGCTTCATTTTATTCATTCTTCAAGCTTTTGATAGCCAACAAATCCCTTGCATTTTCTCTCCCCAAACCACAAATTCACCAAAAGCTCAATTTCTTCTTTCATAAGTTAGTAAGAATTCATATTGATTCTTACTAATTTAGAGCTAAACCTTCATCATTTCTTGTTTTTGTTCATAGATCAAGGTTTTGGAGTGTAGATCTTGCTGCAATTTGGAAGGATTTTCTGCTTTGGATTGGTAATTCACTTTTCACCATTGTTGAAGCTTCATCTTCATCTTCCATAATGTAGATCCTTTGTTGATCTTGTTTGCTTGATCTTTGGATCTTGCAATTTTTGTTGATTGCTGGTTTTTGCTGCTGTTTTACTCCAAAATTCGTGCACAATTGAATCCTTGATCCTAAGATGTTTGAAGAAATGAGTGATCAAGGATTTGGCAAATTTCAAACTGATTTTCTGCTGTTTTCACAGTGTTAATCGATTAACCAAAACATGTACATTTAGGTTAATCGATTAACAGTTTGTTTTTGCTCAAAAAACTGGAATTTTGCACTGGTTAATCGATTAACATAATTACATTGTGAGTTGGTTAATCGATTAACCAGCCTCCAGAATGTGAGAAATGCTTGTTTTTGGGGCTGTTTTGGTTCCTTTTCCATTTTCTTCCCATTTCCTTTGTTCTTAGCCTTAGATCACATATTTGTGTGGTTTAATTTGGTTTTCTCTTCATCTATTTCTTTTTCTTTTTGATCGATGAAAGTCTAAAGATCTTGGAATTCTTTTGTTGAATTTCGATCGAGACGAGATCGCTACCACTTTTCTTTTCGTGCGGTATTGCTTTCGGATGACGATCTATATATCGTTCATCTAGCATACATTAGCACAAAGAGCTATTGACCGACCTCATTGTGGGGTAATTACTCCGTAAATTACTCGGCGATTGCTTAACATAGCGCAATATTTGTTCCGTATCGGAAAACTTTCAAGAATGGTTGATTATTTGTCTTATGGTTCAAAACTCATGAAACTTGTTGTTAGGAGGCTTTGGTCTTATCAATCCTCTAATGAGTTCCATAAAGCTTGACCTAAGTGCAATTATTCAATTGTTATTGATCACTAACACTAACAACTAATCACTAACTTACTAACAATATTTTGTATTAGTTTTGTCTATGTTTCCTTCTCGCTCCCTATCTCTTTTATTTTTTTTATGCTTCATTTCATATCATGTTTATGCTTCCGCAATTTTTCCTTTGTCCGTTGGACACATGTTTATGCTTCCGCAATTTTTCCTTTGTCCGTTAGACACATGTTTATGCTTATGCCTTTTTTTCTTTGTCCATTTGGACTTAAAACATTAATAAAGGCTTAAACCATAAAAAACTTAATTCTCCTCATCTTGGACTATTGGTTACTATCCTATGCTTTGGAGTGATCTCATTATGGACCTCTTTTGAAGTAATATTGGACTTATGGACCTAGAATTAGGACTTCTTATCCCTTTGCTTGGAGTATTGATTGAAGACTTTCCTTTATTGGCCAATTTGCTTAAGGATGGAATTCTTTTAATATTGCTTTGAAGTGGCTCCATTTTGGTTAGATCCTTCTTTTCCCTAGCCTTTACTTTATGCACTAGGATAGTCACTTCTTCTCCTCCCCATTCTTAAATTTTCAAAATCTCCTCTCTCTTTTTCAAAACATTCTTGTTTTCAACTTAAAACCGCTTTCATAATAAAACCTTGACTTTTGTCAAGTGACTTTTAAAGCTTCGTTTTATTTAATAAATGTCAATCTATCTTAACCATACTTTGACCATTTCATGAAAACATAAAAAATATAAAACTCACTCAAATCTTTTGTGCTTTTATGCACCCTTTTTTCTTTTAAACTCTTTTTCATAAGTTTAGACATGATTCATTTCTTTAAGCGGAATTATTCGCTTAGAAATGACGACTTGTCTTTACATTAAAAATCAATCATAACAAACAAATTTTTTGTTCTTTGTACCATGAACTACGGGGTTTTGATCCTACATTGCACATCGTGGGTACGTAGGCATGAGGTGATAAGTCTCTCCAAACACAAAAAATATTAAAAAATAATTCTCCTCTCATCTCCTCAATCTCTTTACAAGAAAACCATTTCAAACCAAAAAGCGGTAGATATTTCAAAGGGTTCCTATAGAGTACTATAGACGTTTTGGGTGCTAACACCTTCCCATTGCGTAACCAACCCCTTACCCATTCTCTGTTTGTTCTTGTGTTTTTAGAACTCTTTAGGTTTTGTTCGCTCTTTTTCCTTTCCCTTTGTGGATAAAAATAAAAGTGCAGTGGTGACTATTACTTAATTTTGAGTTAAGTTAATCAATAGCTTACACTCACAAATTTCCCCGCTACAGAAAAGTGGCGACTCTGCTGGGGAGCTTCTCCCTTGAGGGGTTATCCTACTTTGATTTATTTATTGCTTTTTGTCTGATTTGCTTGTTACTTGTTTGTTCTGTTTGGGAGTTCCTTTGTGTGTGAGATAGGTTCTATACCCGGACCAGAGTGCACTTTGAGATAGGAGAATCATATAGTCAAGGGAACTTTGAAGGAGTTGAATCCTGAAAAAGAAGAACTTGGGAATCTATCCACTCGGTGGTTGCCTCTTTGGAATTACTGATGCCGATCGAGCGATCGAGAAGGCATTACTTTTTCCATAGAAGCCTATAACACTGAGGACCGTAGTAACCCTTAACCCATCCTAGACTTTTTAGGATCGTAGCGCGGAAGCTATGAAGATGCAAATCTAACTTAGCTGTCACGCGATGCTACACTCAGGTTAGATTCTCTTGATGATAACTACCAACCTCCGAGCAAATCGGTGTGCTGGTGTGTCTGATAGTGGATTGTGGACCCTGGGCACTTTGTTAGAACCGTTGTTTTCTGCAGGTACAATGAAGACAAAACCTTAGTACATACCTTTGTGGGATTGGTTCTTACCCCTGGCTTCATGCTTGTGACTTGAACCTTGACCCGTGTGCTTTGTGTGATCTTGTTTGTGGTTGTTGCATCCATGCACTCATGCATTCATGAGCATTCTTTTGGGAGGTTTCAAGGAACTTAAAGGTGTTATTGCAAACATTGCAGATACTTTTGTTATGGATTTTGGGAGGAGAAGTACCAATAAGTACACTTTCAAGAGTCCTAAATTAGAGGGTTTGAGAGAGCTAGGATCTTTGGTTGTTGATACCAAGAGGTTTGAGTCCAGATATGGAAGGCTTTTATCTCTCTTGAAGGTTGATATGGCTAAAGGATTGGTTGCTACTTTGGTTCAGTTCTATGACCCTTTGCTTCATTGTTTCACCTTTTCTGATTATCATTTGGTACCTATGCTAGAGGAGTATTCTCTCCTGCTTGGTTTTCCTGTTTATGGTCGGATTTTCTCTGGTTTGGACCCCGCTCCCGAGCATGATGTTATTGCGAAGGCTACTCACTTGAAGGTTTCCGAGATTAAGCCTCGTATAGATACCAAAGGAAAGATTCTTGGGTTACCCGCTAAGTTCTTGATGGATAGAGCTCATCACTTTGTTAGTGTGAAGAACACAATTGCTTTTGAGGTTATTCTTGCCTTGCTTATTTATGGATTGTTCCTATTCCCGAATGTTGAGAACTTTGTCGACATCAATGCTATTCAGATCTTCTTGATTGGGAATCCAATTCCCATTTTGCTTGCCGATGCTTACCATTCTATTCACCTCAGGAATTTCCATGGTGATGGGATGATTATCTGTTGTGCGCCTTTGCTTTACAAGTGGTTTATTTCTCACTTGCCGAAGACTGCGGCTATCTGGAATCTCAAGGATGGTTTATATTGGTCGCGGAAGATCATGTCTCTCACTCATTCTGATATTGATTGGTGTAGTCGTGTTCCTTCTGGAGCGATGCTTATTGATAGTTGTGGTGATTTTCCCAACGTACCTCTTCTTGGTACAAAGGGGGGAATCAACTACAATCCGGTGCTGGCTCGTCGTCAGTTGGGATATCCTTTACGAGAGGTACCGAAGAACATCCATTTGGCCGGTCTCTTTTTCAAGGAAGAAGAATCTCAGGTCGCTCTCAAGAGAGAAATTGTGGAAGCTTGGTGCAGCATTCATAGAAAAGGAAAGGAAAGTTTGGGAAATCCGAATTTTGTCTCTTCGGAACCTTACCTCCAGTGGGTTAAAAATAGAGCTATTACTTTGAAGATGCCTTATAAGCGTCAAGAGCCTTTATCTCTAACTGATAAGAAGCATATTCTCTACTTTATGGAAGACAGAGAGAAGCTTCAGATCGCTTTGACCGAGATGCAACAAGAGAGAGATGCTTGGAAGAACAAGTATCAGATTATTGAGCTAGAAAATGCAAGGCTTCAAGCGCACTTCAAGAAGAAGAATGAAGATGAAGTTTCCAACAAGAAGAGAAAGGCACAATAGGATTTATTTTCCTCTCGCATTCAGCCAGTTTCTGATATTCCGAAGAGTTCAGAATCTCCTTGGAAGTTGATAGTCGATAAGTTGCTGATTGAGAAGACTCAAATGCAGGCCCACATCAAGAAGCAGAAAGATAGAGCTGGGACTTCTTCTCATAGGATTCTCTAGGGATCTAGTTTTCTTCATTCTCTATTTGTTTTAGGATTCTTGAATTTGTACTTCCGAGATGTAATCTTTTCCATCATTAATGAATGAGATTTTGGTATTTCAGATAACAATGTTTGCAATATGCCTTATATTTCCTTGAAACTTTGCATTTGCATCTTGCATATCAAGCATCATCTTTTGCATAGTTTCTTGCCTTTTCCAGGTGTCTTATTGTTTCCCTTTGGTCTTCATTCAGCCAAGCTGTCGCACCAGTATAATACTCGAGCTAATCTGAAGAAAAAGATGGATCAATTGCAACAAGAGAACCGTGAGCTTCGTGAAGAAGTATCAACTCTAAAGGATGGTTTGGAAAGACTCACTGCTATGATGGAAGCTCTGGTGGCTGCTCAAAATCAGCCACCACCACCTCCTCCTCCGCTTTCAACTCCTGTGTAAAGGACAATCATTTCTGAGATTTCTCTACGCCCATCTCTGTGGCGCCTGCTAGTGTTCCTCAATACTCCATGCCTCCTGGTTTCCCCTGGGGCATGCCTCATAACTTTGTTCCTGAAGGTTATCAACCACCACCACCTCCTGAAGTTCCATATGTTCCTACCGTTCAACCTGTGATGACTGTGCCACCGCCTGTGGTTCACATTGTTCCTTTTGGTGAAGAGCAAATTTTCCATACTGCTCCAAGTGAGAATGCCAGTGCGTATGATAGAATGGAAGAGATTCAAGACCAGTTTGCTGAAATGCAGAAAGAGATAAAAGCTCTGAGAGGTAAAGAGCTGTTTGGAAAGAATGCTCATGAGTTATGCTTGGTTCCAAATGTAAAGATCCCGCATAAGTTCAAGGCCCCTGACTTTGAAAAGTATAAAGGTAACTCTTGTCCATTGAGTCACTTGACTATGTATGCTCCTAAGATGTCGGCTCAGAAGGATAATGATCAGCTTCTCATTCACTACTTTCAAGATAGTTTGTCTGGTGCTACTTTGAAATGGTATATGGGACTTGATAGTGCTCGAATCCACACTTTCGAAGATTTGGGTGAGGCGTTTGTGAAACAGTATAAGTATAATGTGGATATGGCTCCTGATTGTGACCAGCTTCGGGCAATAGCTCAGAAAGATAAGGAGACATTCAAAGAATACGCGCAAAGGTGGTGCGAGATTGCTGCTCAGATCAGCCCTCCTTTGGAAGAGAAGGAGATGACCAAGATTTTTTTGAAAACTCTGAGTCCTTTCTATTATGAACGTATGATTGCTAGTGCCCCGAGTGATTTCACTGAGATGGTTAATATGGGAATGAGATTGGAAGAGGGTGTCCGTGAGGGACGTTTGTCGAAAGATGGCAATTCTACTGGAAGTTCCAAAAAATATAGTGAAGGATTTGCCAAAAAGAAAGAAGGAGAGACCAATGCCGTTTCTCGAGAAAGGTATAGAAGACCTCATGATAGGAACAATCAGCATCAGCAACATGTTGCATATGTCACTCCTGTTATCAGTTCAGCTCCTGTTGTTCAGGCAGCTCCTGCTCAGCAACAACGTTCTAATCAGCCAAACAGTCAACGAGGCCGTTTTCAGAAGGATTTTGATCCGATTCCGATGACATACACAAAATTTATTCCTTGTCTAATTAAGAAGAATCTTGTTCAGACCCGTCCACCGCCTGCTGTTCCAAAAGATTCACCATGGTGGTATAAGCCTGAGGCTCATTGTGCTTTCCATCAGGGAGGAGCTGGGCATGATACTGAGAACTGTTATCCATTGAAGATGGAAGTTCAGAGATTGGATAGGAGCGGTATTTTATCTTTTGAAGATTCCAATCCTAATGTCCAATCGAATCCGCTGCCTAATCATGGCAAGGCGTCTGTCAATATGGTTCAAGATTGCCCTAGTGAAGATCATTCTACGGCTGCGATTCTTGAAGATGACCCTGTAGGTTACATCCCATTTGGTTCTGAAGATGATGTCATTCCTGCTGAAGACTGGGAGCCTTATTTGGAAGATCCCGGGTATATGTCCCCGGAGGATGCATAAGTGCCTTTTTATTCCCCTCTGAAGAAGTTTAAGGAACCTGAATATGAAGTCAGTGCCATCATTGAAGAAGATGAAGAGGAAGAACTTCCAAATTTCGTGACACATGGACAAGTCTGCTAGAATTGGATAGTTGTTGATGTTCCCACTGTTGTTCATATTTCAAAGTAATTTGTTTTTGTTTCTTTCAAAAATCCTTTCACTCTGCCCAAGGTGAAAGTGAATTTGTGAGGGCTTTGTTTCAAATTTTATCATCATCAATAAAATGTTATTTTGTTTATCCATATTATGTTTTCCCTTTTTGCTTTATTTCTGAAAAATGGTAACATAAAAATCCAAAAATAATAATAATGTGATGATCACTTTTATCTGCATGATACTTGCACTTTTTGTTTATATTCTAAAATCAAACATAAATCATTGTGCAGATTGATTGTTAAACCCATTGAAAATAATGACACTATGCCCCCTCCCAACTTTGAGTTCCCTGTGTTTGGAGCTGAAGAAGAGGATATTGAGGAGATTCCAGATGAAATTTCTCGATTGCTTGAGCATGAGGAAAAAGCCATTCAGCCTCATGAAGAGCTATTGGACTTGGTGAATTTGGGTTCAGAGGATGATGTAAAAGAAGTCAAGATTGGGGCACTGCTTCAGTCAGATGTTAAGAAGAGGATTGTGGAGCTTCTTAGAGAATATGTTGATGTGTTTGCTTGGTCTTATCAAGACATGCCTGGCCTTGATACTGATATTGTGGAGCATAGATTGTCGTTGAAGCCTGAATGTCCACCGGTGAAGCAGAAATTGAGAAGAACTCATCCCGACATGGCTGTGAAGATCAAAGAGGAGGTTCAAAAGCAGATTGATGCTGGTTTTCTTGTGACTTCTGAGTATCCTCAATGGGTGGCCAATATTGTGCCTGTTCCAAAGAAAGACGGAAAAGTCCGAATGTGCGTTGACTATAGAGATTTGAATAAAGCGAGTCCAAAAGATGATTTTCCACTGCCACACATTGACATGTTGGTAGATAATACTGCTAAATTCACTATCTTTTCATTTATGGATGAATTTTCCGATTATAATCAAATAAAAATGGCACCCGAGGATATGAAAAAACATCATTCATTACACCATAGGGAACATTCTGTTACAAAGTGATGCCCTTCAGTTTGAAAAATGTTGGTGCAACGTACCAGAGAGCTATGACCACTTTGTTCCATGATATGATGCATAAAGAAATTGAGGTCTATGTGGATGATATGATTTGTAAGTCGAAGACTGAAGAAGATCATATTGAGTACTTATTGAAGCTGTTTCAACGTTTGAGAAAGTTTAAGCTCCGTTTGAATCCTAATAAATGCACTTTTGGTGTCCGTTTTGGAAAGTTGTTAGGCTTTATTGTCAGCCAAAAAGGCATTGAAGTTAATCCTGATAAAGTTAAAGCCATTCAGGAAATGCCTGCGCCCAAAACAGAAAAACAAGTAAGAGGATTCTTGGGACGTTTGAATTATATCTCCCGATTTATATCCAATATGACTGCCACATGTGTGCCGATCTTCAAGCTTCTTCACAAAGATCAGGGTTGTGTCTGGACAGAGGATTGTCAGAAAGCTTTTGAAAGAATTAGAGTATCTGCTTGAACCTCCAATTTTGTCTCCTCCCGTGGAAGGAAGACCTTTGATCATGTATTTGACTGTGCTGGAAGAGTGTATGGGTTGTGTCCTGGGTCAACAAGATGAATCTGGTCGAAAAGAGTTTGCCATTTATTATTTGAGCAAGAAGTTCACTGATTGTGAGTCTCGGTATTCAATGCTTGAAAAGACATGTTGTGCTTTAGCTTGGGCTGCCAAGCGCCTCCGCCAGTATACGTTGAATCATACGACTTGGTTGATATCCAAAATGGATCCAATCAAGTATATCTTTGAAAAGCCTGCTTTAACTGGGAGGATTGCTCGTTGGCAAATGTTGTTGTCAGAATATGATATCGAGTACCGAATTCAAAAAGCAATAAAAGGAAGTGTTTTGGCTGACCATTTGGCACACCAGCCCATTGATGATTACCAACCTATCAGGTTTGATTTTCCTGATGAGGATGTGATGTATCTAAAGGTAAAAGATTGTGAAGAACCATTACTTGATGAAGGGCCTGAGACTGGATCCTGTTGGGGTTTGATTTTTGATGGAGCTGTTAATGAATATGGCAATGGTATTGGGGCAATAATTGTTACTCCTCATGGTTCTCATATTCCTTTCACTGCAAGGTTGATGTTCACTTGCACAAATAATGCGGCTGAGTATGAAGTGTGTATTATGGGCTTGGAAGAAGCTATTGATTTAAGAATCAAGATTCTTGATGTATATGGAGATTCAGCCTTGGTGATTAATCAAATTAAAGGAGAATGGGAGACACGTCAACCTGATTTGATTCCTTATCGAGATTATGCAAGAAGGTTGTTAACTTTCTTCAATAAAGTTGAGTTTCACCATGTACTCAGAGTAGCAAATCGAATGGCAGATGCCTTAGCAACTATATCCTCCATGATTATGGTGAATTGGTGGAATGATGTGCCCAAAATTGATGTTATGCATCTTGACAGACCAGCTCATGTGTTTACGGTTGAAGAGGTTGTTGATGATAAACCGTGGTATTATGATATTAAATGCTTTCTTCAAAATCAAGAGTACCAGCTTGGGGCATCTAAGAAAGATAAGAAGACTTTGAGAAGATTGGCTGGTAATTTCTTCTTGAACGATGATGTGCTGTATAAAAGAAATTATGACATGGTCTTGCTCAGATGCATGGATAGATATGAAGCAGACATGTTGATGAAAGAGATTCATGAAGGGTCTTTTGGGACTCATGCCAATGGGCATGCAATGGCTAAGAAGATGTTGAGGGCAGGTTACTATTGGCTGACAATGGAATCCGACTGTTGCAAATTTGTGAAGAAGTGCCATAAGTGCCAGGTTTATGCTGACAAAATTCATGTACCACCAACTCCTCTCAATGTTATCTCTTCTCCCTGGCCTTTCTCCATGTGGGGCATTGATATGATTGGAATGATTGAGCCTAAAGCGTCGAATGGACACCGTTTCATATTGGTGGCTATTGACTATTTTACCAAGTGGGTTGAAGCGGCATCATATGCCAATGTGACCAAGCAAGTAGTGGTCCAGTTTATCAAGAACCAAATCATTTGTCGGTATGGTGTTCCGAGCAAGATTATCACTGATAATGGGTCGAAGCTGAATAACAAGATGATGAAGGAATTATGCGATGAGTTTAAGATTGAGCATCATAATTCTTCTCCCTACAGACCTAAGATGAATGGGGCTGTTGAAGATGCTAATAAGAATATTAAGAAGATTATTCAGACGATGGTTGTTACTTACAAGGATTGGCATGAGATGCTCCCTTTTGCTTTGCATGGGTATCGTACATCCGTCCGCACTTCAACAGGGGCAACCCCTTTCTCTCTTGTTTATGGTATGGAAGCAGTGCTCCTGGTAGAGGTTGAAATCCCTTCTATGAGAGTTTTGATGGAAGCTGAATTGTCTGAGGCTGAATGGTGCCAAAGCAGATATGACCAGTTGAATTTGATTGAAGAGAAAAGAATGACGGCCTTGTGTCATGGCCAATTATATCAACAGAGAATGAAGAAAGCTTTTGATAAGAAGGTCCGACCTCGTGTGTTCGGAGAAGGCGACCTCGTGCTCAAAAGGATCTCGACTTCTACCAATGATTCTAGGGGTAAGTGGACTCCTAATTATGAAGGCCCATATGTTGTTAAGAGATCCTTCTCTGGCGGTGCATTACTTCTTACAACTATGGATGGTGAAGAGTTTACTAGTCCTGTGAATGCCGATGCAGTCAAGAAATACTTCGCCTAAAAAAATAAAAGAACAGCTCGCTAAGTTGAAAACCCGAAAGGGCGGCTTAGGCAAGAATGAGCGTCTCGGTGGGCTGAAAACCCGAAAGGGAGGTCCAGGCAAAAATTAGAGACAAAAACAGAAATAATCATCCCGGTAGATTGAAAACCTGAAAGGGCAATCTAGGCAAAAGTTAGGGATTCTGGCAAGTAACTGCATTTGGCCAGTCTTGATCATTTGAAAGCAATATTGTCTATCAAGGTTTCTGTTTCAATCATCCTCGGCTGAAGTTTTGAGCACATTAGAATTCAAAGTTGTTAGGGAGAATAGTGGTCATTGTATTTCAATGTAACCCTTTCCATGTATTTACCATTTTTCAAACTTTGTAATGATCCATGGAATTACGCCATTTGTGGACTTCCATTCTATTAATAAGATTTGGGCCTTTGTCCCTTTGTTTGCAATTCTTATTTTGTTTCTGTTTGCAAAATTTCATTTATCGCTGATGATGATATTTGAAACAAAATGTGAATAAATGATTTAAATGCTTGAAAATTATAAAAACATTTTCCTTTGATTTATGAATATAAAAAAGGAATGTCAACGGTTATTCCAAGAATGGTAGGATCAATGTCTTCTTCAACAGGGTTCGTTCTCGCCCCTTTGGTGGAATTTATTAACAGATCCCCAGTAGAGTTTGTTGATATTTCCTCAGCAGAGTTTGTTCCTATGAATGTGATTAGTTGTTGATAAGATGATGGGTTTGTTATGATGTGTTGAATTCATAAGGTCCAGTGCTGTTTGGTTTCTCCCCAGCTAGGTCTTGATATGAATCCTCTCCAGCTGATTATGTTATGGTCAGGCAGTTGAGTAGTTTTGAGGTCCACTTCTCCTTAATGGTGGTCCCCACACAAAGATTTATATTTGCCGTCCCCGGCCAAAATCATATGAGGAATCTTCACTTAGAGTTTTACCCTCTAGATGTGTTGTTGTTGCTTTGGTTATCCCCAAACAGAGAGCAATGTTATTCTCTTCTAAGATGCATTGACGTGGTGATCGCTTGTCTTGTTTCATCTTGTCTTGTGGGTGCTTTTCTCTCTAGGTTGTTCTACCCAGTGATTTATCCTTGATGATTCTCCAACGGAGGCAGTGTATTATCATTTCCAATCATAAAGCAGTGAGGTTAATTTCTCATTTCCCCCGGCAAGTCCAGGATGTACTTCTCTCCCGATTGTTTTTTCAGAGATTTATCCTCCTAATGAAGATTATGCATCACTATTGTGGTTATTCCCCAGTGAAGTCGCTGATGATATCTTTATTCAAGGATTATTGATACACTAGTTACCTGTTGGGTTTTCTCTCACTCGTGATGAGTATTGATCTAAAATCCCCCACAGTTTGACCTTTTGCTGTTTTCCCAGCAAGTCCAAGATGCTTTGCTCAGAATTGGTTAATCCTCTGAGAGTGTTCTTATATCTCCAGCAGATCTGCCTTGTTTTCCCAGTGGATTTTTGCATAGATGTTTATATGACCACAATCCCCAGCGGATTCATTCTTTATTTCTCCGCAGCAGATCTCTTCGCCCTTTTGAAATGGAAGTTCCTATGAATTTTTATGATCCCCAGGAAAATTCAGAAAGATTTGGGTTGTATGATTCCCCGACACATTTCCTGCCATCCTCAAAGCAGAGTTTATGTTGTTATCCTCTTTGTGGATCATCTATGTTAGAAGATTGATATTTGGGTCTTTCCCCAAGGAGTATCTTCTTTTCTCCAGCAAGATTTAAGCCTTGTAGTAGGATTTATTTTACTTTGATGACTTTTGTTTATCCCTTGCAGGATTTCTTCAGCTAAATTCCTAGCAGAGTTGCTAATGATATCTTCACCTTGTTGAGATTAGCCGAGTATTTAGTGGTGTTGTGATGTTTATTCCACCCTCTGTTTATTCTTTATGTCTGTTTTGTCAGCATATTCATACTCATAAGCATTGCATGCGTATTCATTTGTTGTGCATAGCATGTTGTTGTTGCATTGTGCATTTTGCATTTGTGTTGGTGCTTCTTTGCTATTTGGTGTTGTTATCCCCGCAGAGCGTGTGTGTCCTCCCTCCATTTAGAGTGTCTACCTGTAAGCAGAAAAATGCCTATCTTTGTTAACTCCCCACTGAGTTTATTTCTCGTGGAAGATTTTGATTCAACTTCCTCTCTAGTTCATTATATGGATGGAATTAGTCCCCAGTTGAGATATTTCCTCCTCGGGATGAGTCTTGTTTGACCGTTTCTCTCCAGCTTGTTCCTGGATTGAACTTTGGTCCCCTGCGCTATTTTTTTGGATCTCTAGGCTGTGAAACCTAGATTGAGAGTGCATTTATTTTGCACCTTTGAGGATTTTGCGCCCTTCAGCTGAAATCTGCGTATGATTCCCCTTTTGGAAGGTTCAATACTGTTTCGTGGTATTCCTTTATTTGAGAAGCCTGAGGCCATGCAGTTAATACCCTTTGTGACTCCGATGAATGGTAAGTGTCTTTGGTTTGGTGGGACAGTTCGTTGTTGAGATTTTGTGACTCCAATGAATGGTAAGTCTCTTCGGTTTGATGGGATAGTTCGTTGTTGAGATTTTCTGACTCCGGTGAATGGTAAGTCTCTTCGGTTTGATGGGACAATTCGTTGTTGAGATTTTGCGACTCCAATGAATGGTAAGTCTCTTCGGTTTGATGGGACAGTTCGTTGTTGAGATTTTGTGACTCCAATGAATGGTAAGTCTCTTCGGTTTAATGGGACAGTTCGTTGTTGAGATTTTGTGACTCCAATGAATGGTAAGTCTCTTTGGTTTGATGGGATAGTTCATTGTTGAGATTTTGTTACTCCGATGAATGGTAAGTCTCTTCGGTTAGACGGGACAGTTCGTTGTTGAGATTCTTCTACTCCGATGAATGGTAAGTCTCTTCGGTTTGATGAGACAGTTCGTTGTTGAGATTTTGTGACTCCAATGAATGGTAAGTCTCTTCGGTTTGATGGGACAATTCGTTGTTGAGATTTTGTGACTCCAAAGAATGGTAAGTCTCTTGGTTTGATGGGACAGTTCGTTGTTCAGATTTTGTTACTCCAATGAATGGTAAGTTTCTTCGGTTAGACGAGACAGTTCGTTGTTGAGGTTTTCTACTCCGATGGATAGTTAGTCTCTTCGGTATGCTAGAGATAGTTCATTGTTGAGGTATTGTGTTTCCCCAGTGGAGCCTTGTTGTGCTAAGTCTTCCCTGTTGAGTTATATCCTTGTTGTGTTATGGTTTATTTCCATATACAATTATCCCCAGTTTGAATCTTTTCCTCAGCTGAGTCCCATTAGTTGTGCGGTGTGTTCCCCGGCTAGTTGGTGGTCTCCTATGATGTGTTTCCCCGGTGGAGTTTTCTTTCTCCCATTTCTTCATTCTGTTTATCTCCTGTGGCATATTTTCCCCACAGTGGTCTTGTGTCTGCATATCATTTGCATAATCATATCATTTTGTGGTCTCTTAGGGCCAAAAATTCGGGTTTATTGTTATATTTCAGTCTCTTCTATCTCGTCGAGACAAAGATGTCAATCTTCTTATCTCCGGATAGAAGAAACTTAAATATGGGCAGCTGTAATACCCTAATTTTTACCCCTAAGATCCCACATGTCATTTGCATTTTTGCATACCATAAACAAGATCACATATTGGTTCCCTCTTTGATAGGATTGTGCCTTGCAAGGATCTTTGAGTTTGTGTGCGTTTGATTTGTTTAATTTGTTTATATTTTACTAACTATTAATTAAATGCCAAAAATATTTTGTTTTCTTTCACTAACATTTTCAGGGGAAGAACAGGTTAAAAATGCCAAAATAACAGTCCCACAGCTCGAATGAATTTTATCTGAGAAAAGTCAAAGTTGATCTGTAATTAATTAAAAAATTATCTGATCAAGAGTTTCCAAGATTTAATTGATTATCATTCAAAGGACTCCAAGGTTCATGTGTTTATTTCCATGCCTTCTTTGACAAGCAAGAAAATCGAGCCAGAGCCAAGACAACACATCAAAAAGCCATTTTCCCATTTTCACTGTGTTAATCGATTAACCTAATTACACCGTGAAGTGGTTAATCGATTAACACGTGCAATTTTTGAAAAAATGTGCCAAATTCAAATTCTGCAGCAATTGGCACCAATTTTCACCATTTTGATCACATGTGGAATATTCTAGACCTTCTCATTTTATTTCCCTACATCACTTTGATCATTCCCCACCATGTACCATCACTAATCACCACTCTTTTGTGATTTCCCTCCAAATTTGAATTCCAATCCTAATTTTGATCATCCAAGCCTAATTCCAAACCACCAAATTTCCCAATCCTAAATTCTATAAATAGAGGCTTCATTTCATTCATTCTTCAAGCTTTTGATAGCCAACAAATCCCTTGCAATTTCTCTCCCCAAACCACAAATTCACCAAAAGCTCAATTTCTTCTTTCATAAGTTAGTAAGAATTCACATTGATTCTTACTAATTTAGAGCTAAACCTTCATCATTTCTTGTTTTTGTTCATAGATCAAGGTTTTGAAGTGTAGATCTTGCTGCAATTTGGAAGGATTTTCTGATTTGGATTGGTAATTCTCTTTTCACCATTGTTGAAGCTTCATCTTCATCTTCCATAATGTAGATCCTTTTGAAATTCTGGTATAACAGATCCTAGATGTCCTACATGATGTCGAGACATCTGGTCTGACATAAACAGCAAGGCAATTATAGATAATTAAATAAGTTGCTGAAAAGAAAAGTGCACACAGAATTTGTTCACCCAGTTCGGTCTAACAACCTACATCTGGGGGCATACCAAGCCAGGAAGGAAGTCCCCTATTAGCAGTATTAAATAACAGACTCAACAATACCTGTTGACAATCTACTCACTTAATCCCTACCCAATGACCCTTCTACCTAAGTTCTCCCTAGGTAAGAGACTCCATCTCACTTCCAATCATCACAATGATGTCTAGCAGTCAACATCTCAGTTACTGCATCAACAACTTGATTTCCAACAACTCTCCAAACACATAAAACTAGAGGACACACTCCTATAACAATACCTAGACATGATCCTCATGACTAAGAACAATGCTTAGAGTTGCTTAACAGCTTCCTCTAGGAACACTACATCTCTTACCTACAGGCTTAGAGATAAACATGATGACCATCCCACAAACCGGGTGGTTCATCGACCAACACAGCCCTTATTATCTACATGATGGCTGGCTTCCCAAAACTAGGTTACAATGCTTCTATTTATAATCTATTTCCCAACTGGATTTGGGCCTTCAAATCACAACAAATCAGCTGCTCCAAATCTGCAAAAGATTCTGCTACTAAATAGATCTTCAATCAAATCTTCAATTAAATCTTCAATTAAATCTAATTATTCTCCATATCTTTTTGCATGAAAATAGTAACAATATCTGCTCAATATAAGATTGCAACAGAATATATTTGTCCCATGATATTCGCCTGCAATCTCTCCACCAGATCTTCTCAAGACACACTTAAACAAATGCAGCCCTAACAAAACACATCAGACTGATGTTCTGATGTTTTGTCAACTGATGTCAAGACATCAGGTTTAACATCAGCATACAAAACTGCAACCCTTCTGAACTTAACATCAACTCAATGTTAAGAACTCATGTTAAGACATCAGACATATGACATCATTAACAACACCATTGTTTTACCAAAATTCTAGCCAATACAAGAACTAACACTTTTGTTGATCTTGTTTGCTTGATCTTTGGATCTTACAATTTGTGTTGATTGATGGTTTTTGCTGCTGTTTTACTCCAAAATTCATGCACAATTGAATCCTTGATCCTAAGATGTTTGAAGAAATGAGTGATCAAGGATTTGGCAATTTTCAAACTGATTTTCTGTTGTTTTCACAGTGTTAATCGATTAACCAAAACATGTACATTTAGGTTAATCGATTAACAGTTTGTTTTTGCGCAAAAAACTGGAAATTTGCACTGGTTAATCGATTAACATAATTACATTGTGAGTTGGTTAATCGATTAACCAGCCTCCAGAATGTGAGAAATGGTTGTTTTTGGGGCTGTTTTGGTTCCTTTTCCATTTTCTTCCCCCTTCCTTTGTTCTTAGCCTTAGATCACATATTTGTGTGGTTTAATTTGGTTTTCTCTTCATCTATTTCTTTTTCTTTTTGATCGATGAAAGTCTAAAGATCTTGGAATTCTTTTGTTGAATTTCGATCGAGACGAGATCACTACCACTTTTCTTTTCGTACGGTATTGCTTTCGGATGACGATCTATATATCGTTCATCTAGCATACATTAGCACAAAGAGTTATTGACCGGCCTCATTGTAGGGTAATTACTCCGTAAATTACTCGGCGATTGCTTAACATAGCACAATATTTGTCCCGTATCGGAAAACTTTCAAGAATGGTTGATTATTTGTCTTACGGTTCAAAACTCATGAAACTTGTTGTTAGGAGGCTTTGGTCTTATCAATCCTCTAATGATTTCCATCAACCTTGACCTAAGTGAAATTATTCAATTGTTATTGATCACTAATACTAACAACTAATCACTAACTTACTAACAATATTTTGTACTACCTCCGGTCCTTTTTATAAGGAACATTTCACTTTTTTAGATTCATTAAATAATTAATGTATCTGGTCTATAATGCAGACCAGATACATTAATTATTTAATGAATCTAAAAAAGTGAAATGTTCCTTATAAAAAGGACCGGAGGGAGTATTAATTTTGTCTATGTTTCCTTCTCGCTCCCTATCTCTTTTATTTTTTTATGCTTCATTTCATATCATGTTTATGCTTTTGCAATTTTTCCTTTGTCCGTTGGACACATGTTTATGCTTCTGCAATTTTTCCTTTGTCCGTTGGACACATGTTTATGCTTATGCCTTTTTTTCTTTGTCCATTTGGACTTAAAACATTAATAAAGGCTTAAACCATAAAAAACTTAATTTTCCTCATCTTGGACTATTGGTTACAATCCTATGCTTTAGAGTGATCTCTTTATGGACCTCTTTTAAAGTAATATTGGACTTATGGACCTAGAATTAGGACTTCTTATCCCTTTGCTTGGAGTATTGATTGAAGACTTGCCTTTATTGGCCAATTTGCTTGAGGATGGAATTCTTTTAATATTGCTTTGAAGTGGCTCCATTTTGGTTAGATCCTTCTTTTCCCTAGCCTTTACTTTATGCACTAGGATAGTCACTTCTTCTCCTCCCCATTCTTAAATTTTCAAAATCTCCTCTCTCTTTTTCAAAACCTTCTTGTTTTCAACTTAAAACCGCTTCATAATAAAACCTTGACTTTTGTCAAGTGACTTTTAAAGCTTCATTTTCTTTAATAAATGTCAATCTATCTTAACCATACTTTGACCATTTCATGAAACTATCTTAGCAAAACTATCTTCCTTGCTCATGAACCAGAAAGTATCTTCCCTAGATCTCATCCAGAAACAGACAGGATGCCTGCTCTGATACCAATTGAAATTCTGGTATAACAGATCCCAGATGTCCTACATGATGTCGAGACATCTGGTCTGACATAAACAGCAAGGCAATTATAGACAATTAAATAAGTTGCTGAAAAGAAAAGTGCACACAGAATTTGTTCACCCAGTTCGGTCTGACAACCTACATCTGGGGGCATACCAAGCCAGGAAGGAAGTCCACTATTAGCAGTATTAAATAACAGACTCAACAATACCAGTTGACAATCTACTCACTTAATCCCTACCCAATGACCCTTCTATCTAAGTTCTCCCTAGGTAAGAGACTCCATCTCACTTCCAATCATCGCAATGATGTCTAGCAGTCAACATCTCAATTACTGCATCAACAACTTGATTTCCAACAACTCTCCAAACACATAAATCTAGAAGACACACTCCTATAACAATACCTAGACATGACCCTCATGACTAAGAACAATGCTTAGAGTTGCTTAACAGCTTCCTCTAAGAACAATACATCTCTTACCTACAGGCTTAGAGATAAACATGATGACCATCCCACAAGCCGGGTGGTTCATCGACCAACACAGCCCTTATAATCTACATGATGGATGGCTTCCCAAAACTAGGTTACAATGCTTCTATTTATAACCTATTTCCCAACTGGATTTGGGCCTTCAAATCACAACAAATCAGCTGCTCCAAATCTGCAAAAGATTCTGCTACTAAATAGATTTTCAATTAAATCTAATTATTCTCCATATCTTTTTGCATGAAAATAGTAACTATATCTGCTCAATATAAGATTGCAACAGAATATATTTGTCCCATGATATTCGCCTGCAATCTCTCCACCAGATCATCTCAAGACACACTTCAACAAATGCATCCCTAACAAAACACATCAGACTGATGTTCTGATGTTCTGTCAAATGATGTCAAGACATCAGGTTTAACATCAGCATACAAAACTGAAACCCTTCTGAACTTAACATCAACTCAATGTTAAGAACTCATGTTAAGACATCAGACATATGACATCATTAATAACACCATTCTTTTACCAAAATTCCAGCCAATACAAGAACTAACACCTTTGTTGATCTTGTTTCCTTGATCTTTGGATCTTGCAATTTGTGTTGATTGCTGGTTTTTGCTGCTGTTTTACTCCAAAATTCGTGCACAATTGAATCCTTGATCCTAAGATGTTTGAAGAAATGGTGATCAAGGATTTGGCACTTTTCAAACTGATTTTCTGCTGTTTTCACAGTGTTAATCGATTAACCAAACATGTACATTTAGGTTAATTGATTAACAGTTTGTTTTTGCGCAAAAAACTGGAAATTTGCACTGGTTAATTGATTAACATAATTACATTGTGAGTTGGTTAATCGATTAACCAGCCTCCAGAATGTGAGAAATGCTTGTTTTTGGGGCTGTTTTGGTTCCTTTTCCATTTTCTTCCCCTTTCCTTTGTTCTTAGCCTTATATCACATATTTGTGTGGTTTAATTTGGTTTTCTCTTCATCTATTTCTTTTTCTTTTTGATCGATGAAAGTCTAAAGATCTTGGAATTCTTTTGTTGAATTTCAATCGAGACGAGATCGCTACCACTTTTCCTTTCGTGCGGTATTGCTTTCGGATGACGATCTATATATCGTTCATCTAGCATACATTAGCACAAAGAGCTATTGATCGGCCTCATTGTAGGGTAATTACTCCGTAAATTACTCGGAGATTGCTTAACATAGCACAATATTTGTCCCGTATCGGAAAACTTTCAAGAATGGTTGATTATTTGTCTTATGGTTCAAAACTCATGAAACTTGTTGTTAGGAGGCTTTGGTCTTATCAATCCTCTAATGAGTTCCATCAAGCTTGACCTAAGTGCAATTATTCAATTGTTATTGATCACTAATACTAACAACTAATCACTAACTTACTAACAATATTTTGTATTAATTTTGTCTATGTTTCCTTCTCGCTCCCTATCTCTTTTATTTTTTTTATGCTTCATTTCATATCATGTTTATGCTTATGCAATTTTTCCTTTGTCCGTTGGACACATGTCTATGCTTCCGCAATTTTTCCTTTGTCCGTTGGACACATGTTTATGCTTATGCCTTTTTTTCTTTGTCCATTTGGACTTAAAACATTAATAAAGGCTTAAACCATAAAAAACTTAAAACATTAATAAAGTCTTAAGACATCAGACATATGACATCATTAACAACACCATTGTTTTACCAAAATTCCAGCCAATACAAGAACTAACAATCTCCCCCTTTGGCTAATTTTGGCTAAAACAATCTCAGCCTACACCAGAGATACCAGCCGCGGAAAAACACCATACAAACTAACATCAACACACAACTAGCAGCAGCAACTCCCCCTCAAAACTAGAACCACAACAGACAACTAGGAAACAACTAGGCTAACTCTCCCCCTTTTTAGCCACAATTGGACAAACTCTGAATCTGCCAACCAATATACTCAGAACAAAATCCAGACTCAACAGCTACTTCTGTACATTCTCTCCCCCTTTTTGGCCAAAAATTGACAAACATTGGTGTAAATGTATACTTCTGATTCAATCCATTGACACACAAATCTATAGAACCAGGTCTACGCTGTCAAGTACACCATGAACTTCACCAGTAACACAATGTCACGACATCTTGTCTGACATTACAATCTGGATAAACAACTTCTTCAACAAAAGATCAACTCTCCCTATCTAAGATAATCAGCGCTCCTTTGCAAGAAGAACACCTTAAATGAATGGAAAACATAAGACTCATCTTCATGTCTTCAAGAGCGCACCCTCTGTTCAACACACCTGCTGAACGCATTCACAAAATGCTTAATCCTTAAACAATCCAAGTACCACACTAGTACAGATAGAAGTTCTCCCCTTATATTTCACAACTGATGCTCCTTGACCAGTACATCATAGCATTTGGAAAATCCAGACACAATCATCCACAAGTTCTGAAGCACACTCACAATGCCTTCCACTGAACTCTAAGTAAACTCCTCTTACTTAGAATTAATAACACACATCAAGACAAGTGTGACATCTCCCATCAACAAAGACCCTCACAATTTTTTTCCAAAACTGCATAAAACTGTCTTCAGACTTCTCCTCAGAAGCATGTGCGCACATGATACAAACAATTAGCTTCACATGGCTAGAACCATTCATGTCCACACCAACATGCCATCCAACAACCTAATGTCATAACATGTTATCTGACATTATCTCCTCATAAGAGGCAACCAATCTCCACAAGCTTGATCAGCATGCAAGCTTCACAATATATGCACCTTTGCTGCAGAATCCATAGACAAGTACTCCCCCTGTCATGGTTAACTAATGCTCTAGATGGAGATGAACATTTGAGCACACTTGCTGAGCACATTCACATATTGTACTTTCACTTTTGGAGAACACAACTAAGTATCCTGACTTGTTTGACATTGCTCACAGACTCCACAAATTCTCTGCTTTACTGAGATCTAATCTCTTCAAGAGATACTTGTAGCAGAAGAAGGAACAACTCTCAAAAAAATGTTCTGATCAGATCACATCACAATCCTTCTACCATTACATCCACCAGTAGTTGTTGATACTAGTGAAGTCTTCAAAATTAGTAGTCATGCTTTGCCAGAACAAACTACTAAAAACAAGACCAGAATCTCCACATTCTAATTCACATAGTTAGAAAAATCTCTTCTGACAAAAATGCTTGAGCATCCAACTCCACACGCACACTCTTTCTGAAGCAAAGAGTTCAGACTGCAAATTAGTATACTCACATGATTCCCTCTTGGTTTGTTCACATGCTCCAAAACTCCACATCTTGCCAGGCTGATCAACTACTCTCTAGCATAACTTGATAATAGGACTATGTCCCCTTCACAGGCTTTTCTTCTGCCTTTAGCGATACACATCCAATCATCTATCTTTGTCATTTGGATCAATTGATGAATATCCACATTCAGACTTTCAAGCAATCAATACCTGATCTACTTCAGTCTTCTCTACATTCTCCTTCCAAAGCAGACCTTCTACTTCATCATTCTCCCGTATGATTAGGTAGATTATCTTTAGATACAATGTAGGTAATCATCCCAGATAATGTCCTATCACAAGTTAGAACATCTTCCACACACCAACACGTCAACACCATGATTCTTGATATGCTCCACCGACTGGACTTACTCTAGCATAGTAATCCAAAGAACCAGAGGAATAAACTCTCATCCACCTTCAAGAAAAATAATCTCCTTAAGTCTTCAACTCATCACCCTTCAGCCCAAGAGTAACTTGTTCCAAGATAATCCTCAATAATAACCAGCTGCCACACTCTAATTATCTTGATTCTTCGAATTCACTTTTGAGATCAACCAAATGCCACAGTTTGATCACCTCAAGCATGAATCCTCATATGAAAACAGTCAAATGCCACATTTTGACCTTTTTCACGTTTGTCAGAACTCTCACAAAGATATCCTGATCCAACAAGGAAACCAGATCTTCAAGTCACATGTTCCAATTGCTCAATAGCAAACACACTTAGACTCTCTAAGCCATGGTCATGTAACATCTTCTCCTTCCTGCAGCTCCCGTAAACTGCCATGAGAACGATCTTTTTGAAGCATCCTATTGTTCATTCCTGTAGATCACCTTATCAAAAGCTGATGTGCCACATCACCAGTTAAGACTTCTGATGTTAAGCTAGATGTCAGAACATTATGTCACCCAACTGTTGAATTCAGCTCTTCCTTCTGCCACTCAGAAGAACCTCCTCCCTTTGCAAAAACAGATTTCCATGCTCTCATAGACTTGATTCAACAATCAAGTTTGAGTAGACAACCTCCATCCTGCTTAGAAACTCCAAAGACTTCAAACCTACCACATCTGAATCTTTAGAAAATAAGTAGTCCAAGACTACCCCATAGCAATACTAAAGAAGGTCACTTCCCTTAGTAGAGCCGTCAGTAGAAAGCCAGAGATAACTGCCACTTATCCTCGACCTTCACAACCAGAGTAAACACCATGCTCCAAACCACTTAGATCAGAAATAAACTGATCCAAGCTGAAACCAACAAGATTATGATGTCTTCATAGTCTTCCGTCTTCATCTTCAACAGCACCACCATCTGGACAAGTCATTCACAATACTTTCTAGGAACAGATGCTAAGAAATAATCCCAGGTCAACACCTAGGCGACTTGTGAACGAATGTAGAACCCCTCCCATGATTCTCCAAACCTCTGATGAAAAGATGTTAAAACAATTGACAGAACATCCTTAATCTTGTCTTTCAAGGATAATCAATTAAATACTTGTGAATATCACAAATAGCAATTGATCTTAAATCCCTGTGGTTTAACCCTTCTTCAGATTCTAGCATCTGCTGAATCTTCTTCATGCCAACCATTATGACAACCATTCATACCACAAAAGCCTTCCAGGTTAGGTCAGTGTCTTGATCTTTCACTCCACCCTGAGCAAAGAATTGAAGTGATGTTTCAACATCAGTTCCGACATCAGTCTAAATCACATTAAACATCTACTAGGATTTGGAGACTACAACCATAATAATCCACACATATCTCTTGCAGCGAACACACGAGAACATATCAACACCTGATCAACTTCCAAGATCAGACCAACAAGACTGCAGTAACTTGCATAACACACTCTTCCAGAAGCTTCTTCTTATAAGCACAAGGTTCAGACCTCTTGTCTAACTTAAGAGTGATAACATACCATAGACAATCTGCTACTTCCAATCCTTCAAGCCACTAAATTGAAAGAGCTCATGCATACACCAACTGACCACAGGCTGATTTACACTGCTACTACACACAAACTCTTGGATGCATTTTCCCTATAAAATTGTCCTCAGACATTTTAGTTTAAACAGGGATCATCTCCTTCTCTTCTGCTATCAAGATTACTACCTTTTCTTCAACCAGCTCCAGCATCTCAAAAATTGTTCAACTTCACAGCTTCAGTGATCCTTCAAAACAACTACAATCTAATAGGACTTTGACTCAGCATTTACCATAAACTGATAATGTGTAGTGCGATGTCGAGACATTAGGATGACATATCAAGCTCAACTTCTTTCTTGATGAAACTTCCTCCAATTCATGATTTTGAAAATCAGAAACATGTATCTTCACAAGAGAATTCATCTTCAGATATACCAGAACTACATTGGACACCATAAATACGCTTAAAAGATAACTTATCAAGATCTTCACTCCTGCATGAAAGATTCACTACTACAAAACGGCAAAAAAACAACGCCAGGTTTACAACGGCATCCTATACACCGTTCTTATAGTGCGTACTGGATGCGCGCACATTATTTTAATTAGAAATCTCAAGGGTATAATAACGGTTTTTATGAAAACTGTGGTGATACAATCTAGCTATCATGGGTTCGAACCTCATCGCCCTCAAATAGTCTATCCCTTTGATGTAAATGCTCCCTTTTTAAGTTTTATTAATATTTAACTAAAAACTAATAAGGATATCACGACGGATATTTATCAAAACCGTTGTTACAAATTGAAGCTTCTTTTTATGTATTTTAAACACCAAGTATATATATCAATTTATCCATTGAAACAACCCTAACACCAACGTCGTCACCATTGTCGGGAAGAAGACAACAACAACAACAAAGTGTTCTACTTTAAGGTGTTGCAATGTCACATTTGAAGACAAAATCATCCAAAGGTGTTTCTACGTCTTGTTCCAGTGTCAAATCTCGATCTGGAAATTTTTGTGGTTGTGATGGTCGTATGGTTTCGTATCAATGCAAGAAGGGACAAAATAAAGGAAGGCTTTTTTGGAAATGTCCATTTTGGAGGAGCGATGAAACATGTAATTTGTTCATATGGGATGAAGACGTGGGAGAAAGAGATGGAAATGACGATGAGAGCATTATGAAGTCAGAGTTGGAAGCTGTGGGCTACCTGAAGGTTATGTATGAGGATTTAAAGAAAAAGAACAAGAATTTGAAGAACAAACTGAAATCAGAGATATTTTCTGGAAATATCAAGATGTTATGTTTTTTTTGTCTCCTTTATGTTTAATATTTACTTTGTTATGAAATGTAATAGTTAAATTAGGGTTCGAATTACATTGTTGATGTTTAAATTACAGATGCATTATGAATTACATTGTTGATGTTTAAACTGCAGATGCATTAAGTTAGAAGTTAAGGAGCACCTTTTCTTTTTTATTTATTTTAAAATTCATAAATAAAAGGGTTATCACTACGGTTCTTCTGGTTAACCGTAGTGATATATTTATAATAAATAAATACCTATGTATATGGTTTTTATTTATTTTAAAATTCACAGATAAAAGGGTTATCACTACGGTTATTCTGGTAAACCGTAGTGATATATTTATAATAAATAAATACATATCTATACGGTTGTTATTGTTAACCATTGTGAAATAGTTTACCCATATATAAGCGAAATAACTTTCACTTAATTAACAGTAACGCCGTTGCCTTCAAAGTGAAACCCTAGAACCCATTTTTTCTCTTTGTTTTCACCATTAGCCGTGAATCTTGTGCTTCATACATTAAGGTATTCTTCTTCTTCCATCTATTGTTAGATATTTCCCATTATCTCGTTTGTTGCATGTTGTTTTTGTTGATTGTTCTCATTTTTTCAGATTCGTTTTCACTACCTTAACAAAGACCATACTTTGGAAACTTCATAATGTTTGTGTTGTTATGGAAAAATGTATAAGAAGCATGAAGCTATGATGGAAACTTCATCCACCTTGTACCTTTTCTTCATAGCATCACGAACAAGATGTTAGTAAATGAAGAAGCAACCGTGTAAGCAAACTTTATCTAGTTTTAGAAGCAATGAAAAGAAGTATAAGAAGTATGAAGCTTTTATGTAAGCTTCTTCCTCCTTATATTTCTTTTTCATGGCTTCCCAAACTAGTTCAACATCATAATTGATTCCTGTTCCGCGATTAGTTTCATTAAAAGGTGCGTTATTCCTGTTCCTTTCTTTACTCATCATTGGATTATGGTTTTAGGGTTTGTTTTCAACTGAGGATGCTCATCTTTGAAGTTTACTTTGTTTCCTTTCAGGTTAAGGGGATGATACAGGGTGATGATGCTGGTGGAAGCAAGTGTATTATATCAGTTTATAATTTCTGGATCTGGTATAGAATGTTGTTTGAGTTTATCATATTCTATTTACATTATTTGTTTAACTAACCCTCACTTAAAGTTTGCTGGTGGTAGCAAGCGTATTATATGAGTTTATAATATCTGGATCTGGTATAGAATTTTGTTTGAATTTATTATATTCTATGTAGATTGTTTGTTTCACTAACCCTCACATAAAATACATTCAATTAATTTGACATAGATACTTATAATCTGCAAATTAAATTGTATTTGAAAACCAACTTAAACAAACCAATGTTGTTTTCTGATTGCATGCCTCTCATCATTTATCTCACGTTCTTTTATATATAGATTATGGTATAATGATCTCGCTCCTTAGATGCATCGCCAACTTCCAATATAGTTAAATCAAAGATGAGGCAAATTATCCAATGTCTTGTTTATATTATGGAAATTTAACTATAATCGAAGATTGCGATATATCGAAGGAGTCAGATCAATAAACCACAATATATGTAAAAGAGTGTGAAATGCACGATGAGACGAATGCAATCAGAAAACAACATTGGTTTGTTTAAGTTGGTTTTCAAGAACAGTTTAATTTGCAGATTATAGACATCTTCATTAAATCTAATCCATGTATATTTATTTAGTGAGGTGTTTGGAAAACAAGCAATCTACATTTAATATAATAAACTTAGGGTACTTACAACAACGGTTATATATTGTAACCGATATCATAAGTAATTTATGTTTTATATAAATTCTCTACTGATGGGTTTCGAACCCAGAACTTAAGTGTATGTATCGCAACAGTTTATTATCATAACCGTTGTGATATATGGCGTGCGTCCTGCCTTTCAACAACGGTTTCCAAACCATTGTAGAAACAACGAACTTACAACGACAATCTACATAACAACGCCTTCGCCCGCGTCATTATATGTCATTCCCAACCATTGTTAAATGGGTTTTTCGTAGTAGTGATTTGACAGTGATACTCTTTTGCTTTGGCTCCACCCTCTTCTTTCATCATCAAGAAAATTGAGAAGGAAGGAATCAGTGTTCTGGACAGATTGGTCTTCAATGCCTGATTTGAAATATATTCTTCTTCTGCTGAGGAGACCAAACTCTAAAGTCTTTCCAAGAAAATACCTTCCTAAAGTATCACCACCAGAGACACAAGAAACAACTAGGGTTACATCAGATACCATGCAACGGAACACACAACAACTCCTCAACACTCTTCAGGCACTACTCAATAATCCTTGTACACCATCACCATAATCCAAGTGCCAAAAAAATTTGAAAATAAATCAAACTCACAACAACAGTTCTCCACCAAAGCTACACACCTGATAACAACAGACAGGTCCAATACATACCCTGTCATGAGTAGTCCATCCTTTACTTCAAGGGATCAAACAAACAACTATATGAACTGACCAAGTCCATAACTTAGCAAAACTATCTTCCTTGCTCATGAACCAGAAAGTATCTTCCCTAGATCTCATCCAGAAACAGACAGGATGCCTGCTCTGATACCAATTGAAATTCTGGTATAACAGATCCCAGATGTCCGACATGATGTCGAGACATCTGGTCTGACATAAATAGCAAGGCAATTATAGACAATTAAATAAGTTGCTGAAAAGAAAAGTGCACACAGAATTTGTTCACCCAGTTCGGTCTGACAACCTACATCTGGGGGCATACCAAGCCTGGAAGGAAGTCCACTATTAGCAGTATTAAATAACAGACTCAACAATACCAGTTGACAATCTACTCACTTAATCCCTACCCAATGACCCTTCTATCTAAGTTCTCCCTAGGTAAGAGACTCCATCTCACTTCCAATCATCGCAATGATGTCTAGCAGTCAACATCTCAATTACTGCATCAACAACTTGATTTCCAACAACTCTCCAAACACACAAAACTAGAAGACACACTCCTATAACAATACCTAGACATGACCCTCATGACTAAGAAAAATGCTTAGAGTTGCTTAACAGCTTCCTCTAAGAACAATACATCTCTTACCTACAGGCTTAGAGATAAACATGATGACCATCCCACAAGTCGGGTGGTTCATCGACCAACACAGCCCTTATAATCTACATGATGGATGGCTTCACAAAACTAGGTTACAATGCTTCTATTTATAACCTATTTCCCAACTGGATTTGGGCCTTCAAATCACAACAAATCAGCTGCTCCAAATCTGCAAAAGATTCTGCTACTAAATAGATCTTCAATTAAATCTAATTATTCTCCATATCTTTTTGCATGAAAATAGTAACTATATCTGCTCAATATAAGATTGCAACAGAATATATTTGTCCCATGATATTCGCCTGCAATCTCTCCACCAGATCATCTCAAGACACACTTCAACAAATGCATCCCTAACAAAACACATCAGACTAATGTTCTGATGTTCTGTCAAATGATGTCAAGACATCAGGTTTAACATCAGCATACAAAACTGCAACCCTTCTGAACTTAACATCAACTCAATGTTAAGAACTCATGTTAAGACATCAGACATATGACATCATTAACAACACCATTCTTTTACCAAAATTCCAGCCAATACAAGAACTAACACCTTTGTTGATCTTGTTTCCTTGATCTTTGGATCTTGCAATTTGTGTTGATTTCTGGTTTTTGCTGCTGTTTTACTCCAAAATTCGTGCACAATTGAATCCTTGATCCTAAGATGTTTGAAGAAATGAGTGATCAAGGATTTGGCACTTTTCAAACTGATTTTCTACTGTTTTCACAGTGTTAATCGATTAACCAAAACATGTACATTTAGGTTAATTGATTAACAGTTTGTTTTTGCGCAAAAAACTGGAAATTTACACTGGTTAATCGATTAACATAATTACACTGTGAGTTGGTTAATCGATTAACCAGCCTCCAGAATGTGAGAAATGCTTGTTTTTGGGGCTGTTTTGGTTCCTTTTCCATTTTCTTCCCCCTTCCTTTGTTCTTAGCCTTAGATCACATATTTGTGTGGTTTAATTTGGTTTTCTCTTCATCTATTTCTTTTTCTTTTTGATCGATGAAAGTCTAAAGATCTTGGAATTCTTTTGTTGAATTTCTATCGAGACGAGATCGCTACCACTTTTCTTTTCGTACGGTATTGCTTTCGGATGACGATCTATATATCGTTCATCTAGCATACATTAGCACAAAGAGCTATTGACCGGCCTCATTGTAGGGTAATTACTCCGTAAATTACTCGGCGATTGCTTAACATAGCACAATATTTGTCCCGTATCGGAAAACTTTCAAGAATGGTTGATTATTTGTCTTACGGTTCAAAACTCATGAAACTTGTTGTTAGGAGGCTTTGGTCTTATCAATCCTCTAATGATTTCCATCAACCTTGACCTAAGTGCAATTATTCAATTGTTATTGATCACTAATACTAACAACTAATCACTAACTTACTAACAATATTTTGTACTACCTCCGGTCCTTTTTATAAGGAACATTTCACTTTTTTAGATTCATTAAATAATTAATGTATCTGGTCTATAATGCAGACCAGATACATTAATTATTTAATGAATCTAAAAAAGTGAAATGTTCCTTATAAAAAGGACCGGAGGGAGTATTAATTTTGTCTATGTTTCCTTCTCGCTCCCTATCTCTTTTATTTTTTTATGCTTCATTTCATATCATGTTTATGCTTCTGCAATTTTTCCTTTGTCCGTTGGACACATGTTTATGCTTCCGCAATTTTTCCTTTGTCCGTTGGACACATGTTTATGCTTATGCCTTTTTTTCTTTGTCCATTTGGACTTAAAACATTAATAAAGGCTTAAACCATAAAAAACTTAATTCTCCTCATCTTGGACTATTGGTTACTATCCTATGCTTTAGAGTGATCTCTTTATGGACCTCTTTTAAAGTAATATTGGACTTATGGACCTAGAATTAGGACTTCTTATCCCTTTGCTTGGAGTATTGATTGAAGACTTGCCTTTATTGGCCAATTTGCTTAAGGATGGAATTCTTTTAATATTGCTTTGAAGTGGCTCCATTTTGGTTAGATCCTTCTTTTCCCTAGCCTTTACTTTATGCACTAGGATAGTCACTTCTTCTCCTCCCCATTCTTAAATTTTCAAAATCTCCTCTCTCTTTTTCAAAACCTTCTTGTTTTCAACTTAAAACCGCTTTCATAATAAAACCTTGACTTTTGTCAAGTGACTTTTAAAGCTTCGTTTTCTTTAATAAATGTCAATCTATCTTAACCATACTTTGACCATTTCATGAAAACATAAAAAATATAAAACTCACTCAAATCTTTTGTGCTTTTATGCACCCTTTTTTCTTTTAAACTCTTTTTCATAAGTTTAGACATGATTCATTTCTTTAAGCGGAATTATTCGCTTAGAAATGACGACTTATCTTTACATTAAAAATCAACCATAACAAACAAATTTTTGGTTCTTTGTACCACGAACTACGGGGTTTTGATCCTACATTGCACATCGTGGGTATGTAGGCATGAGGCGATAAGTCTCTCCAAACACAAAAAATATTAAAAAATAATTCTCCTCTCATCTCCTCAATCTCTTTACAAGCAAACCATTTTCAAACCAAAAAGCGGTAGATATTTCAAAGGGTTCCTATAGAGTACTATAGACGTTTTGGGTGCTAACACCTTCCCATTGCGTAACCAACCCCCCTTACCCATTCTCTGTTTGTTTTTGTGTTTTTAGAACTCTTTAGGTTTTGTTCGCTCTTTTTCCTTTCCCTTTGTGGATAAAAATAAAATTGCGGTGGCGACTCTTGCTTAATTTTGTGTTAAGTTAATCAATAGCTTACACTCACAAATTTCCCCACTACAGATCCATAAAGAGATTGAGGTTTACGTGGATGATATGATTGCCAAATCCAAAACTGAAGATGATCACTTGGTTCATCTGAAGAAACTGTTTGACAGACTCTGGAAGTTCAGACTACGGTTGAATCCTGCGAAGTGTAGCTTCAGAGTTTGATCTGGTAAATTGTTGGGCTTTATTGTGAGTCAGAAGGGTATTGAAGTTGATCCTGACAAGGTTCGAGCAATTCAGAACATGCCGCCTCCCAAAACAGAAAAAGAATTTTGTGTCTTTTAGGGTAGACTTAACTACATTTCCCAATTCATTTTTCACTTGACGGCTACCTATGAACCAATATTCAAATTGCTAAGAAAAAATCAATCGGTTGAATGGAACAATAATTGTCAAGAAGCTTTTGACAAGATAGAACAATATTTGCAAGAACCACCGATCTTAGTACCACCGGTTCTTGGTAGGCCTTTAATCATGTATCTCACTGTTCTCGATGAATAAATGGGATGTGTATTGGGTCAACATGACGAAACTGGCAGAAAAGAACATGCAATTTATTATCTGAGCAAGAAGTTCACTAATTGTGAGACCAAATATCCACTCTTGGAGAAAACTTGTTGTGCTTTGGTCTGGGCTGCTCGACGCCTAAAACAATACATGATTTTCCATACTCCTCTATTGATATCCAAAATGGATCCGATGAATTACATATTCGAAAAGCCTGTTGTCTCTAGAAGGATTTTCCGGTGGCAAATGCTGCTAACTGAGTATGATATCCAACATGTTACCCAGAAAGCAATAAAAGGGAGCGTATTGTCTGACTACCTCGCTCATCAACCTGTAGAGGGTTATCAATAAATGAAGTTTGACTTTCCCGATGTGGATATTCTATTCATCAGAGATTATGAGACTCCAGACCCTGACATAGGACCCAAACCAAGGGCGCGATGGATGCTCGTGTTCGACGGTGCCTCCAATGCTAAAGGTTGTGGAATTGGTGCTATCCTCATCTCTCCAACAAGTTTTCACCTTCCCTTCACTGCCAGATTATGCTTTGCATGTACCTATAATATGGTTGTATACGAAGCATGTATCTAGATATGGAAGCGGCAATTGACATAAGAATCAAGATTCTTGAGGTCTATGGAGATTCTGCTTTGGTTATTGGCCAAGTCAGAGGGAGCTTTGTAACTCGGGATTCCAAGCTGGTTCCGTACCAAAAGCACATCGCGAAATTGATTGCCTACTTTGATGAAATCTCTTTTCATCATATTCCCAGAGAGGAAAATCAATTAGCTGATGCTCTTGCCACCCTGGAATCCATGTTCAAAGTCAAGTGGAAGAATAAAGCTCCTTCTATCCGCATTGATCATTTGAATGAACCAGCATACTGTTTAGAGATTGAGGATGAGTCTGATGATAAGCCTTAGTTCTACGACATCAAGAGATATATAGAAAAACAGGAATATCCCGAGGGTATCACTATCACTGACAAGAAAGCTCTTCGACGGCTTTGTGCCAAATTCTTCTTAAGTGGTGGTGTACTGTACAAGAGGAATTATGATCCCGTGTTGCTCAGATGCGTGGATAGACACGAAGCAAACACGATCAGAAGGTCCATACATGAGGGTTGCGAGGGTGTACATGCTAAAGGTCATGCTATGGCTAAAAAGATCCTTCGAGCTGGGTATTACTGGACAACAATGAAGGTAGATTGTTACAACTTTGCCAAAAGATGTCATAAGTGCCAAATCTATAGAGACAAGATCCATGTGCCTCCAACTTCGTTGAATGTCTTAACTTCTCCTTGGCCATTCTCTATGTGGGGTATTGATATGATTGGGATGATTGAACTGAAGGCTTCCAACGGTCACCGATTCATTCTAGTTGCTATCGACTATTTCACCAAGTGGGTTAAAGCTGCTTCTTACGCAAATGTTACACGACAAGTGGTTACCAGGTTCATCAAGAAAGAGATAATCTGTCGTTATGGTATACCTAGCAACATTATCACTGACAATGCAAGCAACTTGAACAACAAAATGATGAAGGAGTTGTGTCAAGAATTCAAGATCGAGCACCACAACTCTTCACCATATCGGCCCATGATGGATGGTGATGTCAAAGCAGCAAACAAAAACATCAAGAGGATTGTCCAGAAAATGGTCAAGACTTACAAGGATTGGCATGAAATGCTTCCCTTTGCGCTACATGTCTACAGAACTTCAGTTCGTACTTCTACTGGGGCAACTCCGTATTCACTTGTGTATGGTATGGAGGTTGTTCTGCCCATTGAAGTCGAGATCCCTTCACTCATAGTCATCATGGAAACAGATATTTATGAAGCTGAATGGGTTCAATCCAGATACGACCAGTTGAATCTCATCGAAGAGAAGCGCCTTACTGCCGTTTGTCATGGTCAATTGTATCATAGACGCCTCAAGCGAGCTTTTAACAAGAAAGTCCTCCCTCGCGCATTCCAAAAGGTGAACTCGTGCTCAAGAGGTATTCACATGTTCACTCGGATCCACACGGCAAGTGGACTCCCAATTACGAAGGACCCTTAGTTGTCAAGAAGGCCTTCTCAAGCAGAACCCTGATCCTCATCACCGTGGATGGGGAGGAGTTGCCATCGCCCGTGAACTCCGATACAGTCAAAAAATATTATGCCTGAAAAAAAAATAACCAACCCGCTAGATTAATATCCGCAAGGACAGTCTAGGCAAAAATGGGCGTCCCGATGGACCAAATAAAAAAGAAATGTCCATGCAAAAGTTAGGGACAAAACAAAAAAACAATAATAGCCCGCTAGATTGACATCCGCAAGGACAATCTAGGAAAAAATGGGCGTCCCGATGGACCAGAGAAAAGAAATGTCCATGCAAAAGTTAGGGACAAAAAAAAATAATAATAGCCCACTAAGTTGAAAACCCGAAAGGGCGACTTAGGCAAAAATGGGTATCCCGGTGGACGAAAAAAAATAGAAAAATGTCCATGAAAAAATTAGGGATAAAGGCATTTGACTGTGAACACTCGAGCCTCCTCATCATAGATAGATCTCAGATGGTAACAGAGCAGTCAAATCATCATCAACTGGTGCAAGGTGTTGTAACCTAGAATTACGGTGGATGGTAGCCAATGTTGTAATCAATGCAAAAAAAACATGTTTCCCCTTTGCCATTTACATTTGTTTTTCAATTTTATTACAAATTTCCTCATCAAAGATTTTTGCATCCTTGTACATATCTTATGTACATATATTTTTCACATTCAATAAAAATTCATCACTTGATTTCTCAATTGTTTCTTTTCAGTATTTTGTTTGCAAAATTAATGATTATTTGTGATCACATAATACTATAAAGCGTTGAGAACAATAAAAAATCTAGGCCAATGGAGAAAGCATTATGCATTGCATGTTTCACTGGTAACCCCTGAGGGATAATCAGTAATGTCCATTTGCAAGCTTGATCCACGGTAAGCAGTATCATGGTCCTCTGGAGAGGTTTTCATTTCCTCAGCAGAGTCATGGTTCCCCCAGCAAGTGACAATATGGTCCATTGGAAGGGTTGTTTACCTTTCATTTCCCCAGCAGATCAATAATGTTCCCAATAAAGTCGTCATGATGTGTCCTCGGGAAGAGACGTGCTTATTCTCTTGTCCCCAGCATGAGTCGTGCAATATCCCCAGCAGGTCAAAACGTCATTCCCCAGCGACCGTGGTGTGCTTCGATTTCTTGTTCTCCCCGAGCAGTGAAGATCATCCAGACCTTGGAATTTCCCTGAGTAGAAACGGTCAAGGTTAGAAGGTTGTTCCCTAGGCAGAATCAGTTGTGGTTTGAAGATCGTCATGGTTCCTTCATCCCCAGCAATGATAACAGCAGTAGCCTAAAAATCTGAGATTCTTTGGCTTCCTCCCCAATGGAATCATCATCATCTGTGGGTTCTTTCCCCAGCCGAGGATGTCGAGTTCATTTTGCTACAATCTCTACCTAACCGCCACACAGTACCTTATCCTCAACCGTTGCATAACATGATATCAAGCATCATGTAGAACGACACATACATAAGATATGCATCAAGCATACTCTATTTGTCTGATTCATCTCCCAGTAGATATTCAGACAAACCTCTCACTTATCAAACTCTCTACACTTTCACCTCTTCTTTTGTCATCGTCGGCCAAATTTTCGAGCTACTCTTTTATTTAATCCCCTTCCACCTCGAATCATCGAAAAGCTGGCGTAATTTGAACATTCAGGTCCAAGAGGATTAAATAGAAGTAGCTGTCGTAACCCGGAATTTGACCTCCCCTTTTACCTTTTGCATAAGCATGTGCATTCGCATCGTTGGCATACGCATTCACACTTTTTCTCTGTGTTTTTGTTGCAGGAACATTCAAGTTTTCTGAGCCCGATTAATTGCATCCTCACAAAGTCATCACATCATCAACACGAGCACAAAATGAGGGTTTCTATACCTATTTATCAAAGCAAAAGGTCAGAAATCGGAACCATGGCCATAACACCTTTTTTCAAGCAAAATTGGACAAGTTTTGACTGGTTAACCGGTTAACACCCTTTTACAGCGCCAAATTCAGCTTTTGAAAAGCTGTTAATTGGTTAACCTTATTTGGTTAATCATTTAACACCTGCTATTTCAGCAAAAATTCAGCATTTTCATCATTTTTCAGCAACTCTCTCCATTCTATTCTAGCATTGTGTGGAACAGTCTAGACATCTCTAGATGGTTCAAGACATTTCAAGACCATTCCATACATTTGCTATCATGCTACATTTCCAATCATGACCACCATGCACCCTTATTTCTTAACATGTGAGCCATTGATCTAGACTTGCATTAGGATCGCTCCACTGAGTTAACTACCTAACGAACCGAGTTAACCGCTGACTCGGTGAGTCAAGTGTAGCCAACTCCAAAGCAAGCTCCAAAGCTCACTCAAAAGCACATTCCAAACCTAGCAACTCCAAACCAAAACTCTATATAAACAAAGCTCCACCATTTCACAAGGGACCTTCAACCATTTCACACATTTCTCACCCTCTTCACTCTTAATTCTCTAATTTCTCTCTGCATTTTATGCAATTTCTACACACTCATCTTCATATTCTTCCCCAAACCACACTAAAACTCAATTCCACCATTGAAGACTAGTGAATTTCACATTGAAATTGCTTACTCTTGAGCTTAAACCTCCATCATATTGATTTTCTCCTTGGATCTCTGCAATTACAACAACTTCCATTTGCAATTCAAGTAATTACTCCAATCGTTTTGGTGCAAATTCGATTTCGGTGCATTTTCGCAATTTTGATCGGTTTCGCTACGGTTTGAAGTGCAATAGCAGAATTCTCTGGTTTTCTTGGCTTCTTCTCTCTACATTTCACTCACAACAATCACCAAGCCAATTCTCTGGCTTGTAGGTTGGTATCTCTTACTCTACTCACTGTTTCGATCATTTTCGCGCGTTTACGATTTAGTTTCGATAGTTTTTCGGTTTGATTAATCATGTGTTTGTTTGATCTTTGATCTCCATGTTTAATGTAACACCCTAAACCCCCGCGACAATTAATAATAAAATATCAAAGTAAAGTAAAATATACAACGTCTAGGATGCTACTTTTCAACATTCACCTACTCATGGATACGACATGTAACACATAAATATCATAAATAAAACCATACTTAATTGATCTTCTCATATAGCAGCGGAAATTCAACTAAAACGTAACATGTTTAATGCCATCATCAATTAAATAAAAGCCACAAATAACAATAAAGAAATAACAGTAAGCGTTCCAAATTCCCAGTGTTACACATTAGAGCAGACGCCGACTCGATGAAATAAAATAGAAGACTTCATCTTCACTAACTTCAACTCCGCACTAATCTTGATTATCTGCACGTTACCTACGTAGAGGTAACATTTAAACAGAAGGGGTGAGATTCTCAAATCAACAAAAGAAATGCATAATGTAAATATAAAAGCATTTAATCAATTACACCATTCACCCTATCATTACTACATCAACAAAATCACACTTTTCCACATAAGCAGATAATCATACAATTCTCAAATACAACACAACATAATGCAATGCAATGAGACTCACAACTCGACTCAATGCATGTGGTACCAATTCGATCCCTTTTCCATGATCATAATTCCCGTCGGAATTTCCATTTAAGTCGCTCACACCCTGTAACACCCCAAATTCCCATCGCGAATAAATAATACATAAATAAAATCAGAGTAACTAAAAATTTATTTTTCCGACAGAAACAAGGATGTCACATTTAAATAAACAAAACATCATCCCTGCTCATAAATTTGATACATAGCATAAAATAGAATACCCTCAAAGGGAAAACTTTTTCCATATAAAAGGGAAGGGTCAATTATGGAATAAAGCGGAAAGATCCATAACCGACTTGTTTTACAAAATAATCATTTTAGAACATCCACTAAATACACAAAAGTACTACAAAATACATTCCACCAATATATACATATATATAATCGTTCCCCGACTCCCGTGCTACGTATCAGAGCAGACACCAAGACCAACAACAGAGCGGAGGACTAATCTTCACAAAAGACCTCCAGCAACTCTAATCTGCAATGCCTCATAGAGCATTATAAAACAGCAGAAGGGTGAGAAATAACAACTAAATCAAGATTGCATAATAATATGCAAACACACATTCAAACACATGAATAACTCATCTCACCCCTACCATCACATACTAACACATATAGCATGTCACAAATACAAAACCTATCACACATAATCCCACCACGATTATGACATATGGAACCACACCACCACAAAATAGCATATATCAATTATACCGACATAAGCACATATTCACACATAATGCATATGTTTATACACAAAACATATCATTCATAATTCAATGCATTTAACACGAATGCACAACAATTCACAAATGTTATCACAAGCTCAATCACACCATTACTCCATTCCCAATTGCATATTAATCATGCCCAATACATTTATCACAAATGCATATCACAATGTCTCGCACATAATCAACTAAATCATGATTTTCCACATATAACCAATGCAATCATAATTCATGCAGATGCAAAGAGACCGACACAACGACTCTCTATGCAAATTCATATGCGGTACCGACTCCAAGATTTCATATCTCATCACTAGTTCACTCAGGAACTCTGCTGGAACCATCACTCGTTACATCACTGTAACTCCCCGTCGGGCATACGATGTTCACCCACCGCTCACACCTCCACCGAGAGAGGCTCACGGTGTTTATGGATCGCTCACACCTCCACCGAGAGAGGTTCACGACCCGATCGCTCACACCTCCACCAAGAGAGGCTCACGATCGTCTATAATCATCGATCACACCCCACACGCGGGCACACGATGTTATAGCTGATTCCCCACCGGAACCGCCATCCCACAGGACGCAACAACAATGCATATCACAATGATTCCCCACCGGAACCGCCGTCACACAGGACGCAACAACAATGCATATCATGATGCTTGACATACAAGAACTCATGACAACCAATGCATTTTCACACATATATGCAACCATAAACACGTATATATAATCAAATATAACACATTGCATTTATTCTTGCCCTTAGTCCACAATTCAACAACTTGT